>OY282580.2:8690432-9890432 GCA_958299025.2 Drosophila histrio
AGTTAAGTTGGTCTGCATTTCGTTCGTGTCTAGAAGGACAATTTATAACTGGAAGACCATTAAATTTGTATCTGCACTTGTCTCCTATTTTCCAAAATTTGAATGACAGCTACCAGGCTAATTGCTAAGCTTGTTAGACATTAGAAAAAGACTTTTATGCTATACTCATACACTCACATGTGTCTCGATGTGTGTACGTAATGTGCTAAACAAAAGTGCGCCAATTAGAAGGAATATGATGTTTTTAAGCTCTCACAGATCTCACAAACTTACAGCTAAATGTGCGACCAACCGCAAAAGCCAAAAAGTTGATTTCTTAACAACTCCCAAGAAGGAGACCACACAGACCGCAAAAATGTCAGAACGTCAGGCAAACACAGTCAGGCGCTGAATATGCTAGAGTTTAAGCCAAAAACTGAGACTCTGTGAATCAGATTGGTGAGTGGAGTTTGCAGTCGGACATACAGGGGTAACAGGACCACAATTTTAAGCCCAAAAAGTGTTGTTGTTAGTGTGTCATAGTGTAGGAGGTAGTATGTGTGTTGTCAGTAAGTTGTCTGCTTGTTGTCTCTATTTTGTGGCGCATTTGGCTTGCACCCAAACACATTCACACACTCATGACATGGCTATGAAAAAGATGAATGCATTTCATATGAAGATTGCAGACGGCGACAAGTTTTTCTATGCTATCAAAAGGAGTTGTTATATTTTCTAATAAAGCAGACAAGCTTGAGAATAGTTTCATTAATAAAAGGTAATACCAATAAAAACAAGCATTGAAAAGTATGCTATACTTTTTGAATATGGATTCAAATTTCATTTTTTGCCTTAGTTATAAAGCAATTGCATTATTTTCCAATTAAGAGTGGAATATTTATCTATATACATTTGTGAACACAGTTTTCCATTGAAATTTTAAATATATTATTAAAAATATAATCGAATATATAAACATTTCAATCGAGCGCTGAAAAGCTTGTTATACTTCTTGATCTAAAAATATATATTTAAATTTCTGTATCTTTCAGATCTCTGCAGTGTATCTGCACTTCGTCAAGTCAATTAAACCATGTACGACCATTTATATTTATATTTTACTTAAATTTTGTGACTTTTCTCGAGTTTTCGTAATGGGCGTGGCTAGTGGGAGGCTGTCAGAGGAGAGAGTGGATGTCTGATTTGCGCCTGTCACACAGAGAAATAAAACTAAGTCCATTTTAATTGAGTTTTTCAGTCTGCATCGTTTTAGCAATTTTGTGACAGCATTCGTAGAATCATAATGAAATACCATTTTTAGTTATTTGTCACATTTGAATTTGATTTTAGTTCATTCATTCATTCAGTTTTCCCCCTTCTTGTTATGCAGACAATTTGGCAACATTGTAAGCAAATGAAAGGTTAGTGAAATGAGAATTTTTGTGGTACAATTTAATGGTCAAATGTTGGTTGGCAATGACCCCTCGACATGCCAGACCAACGACAGTCGATTGACTCGAACACGCCATGATATTCCATATGGAAAAACGTATTATTTGTTGCGTTTTTCAGTAACAGATACAAGATACAATTTATAAGATACGTGTGCGTACGACAAAGTTTTTCCCCCATCTGCGCAGACAAAGACTTCTGTTCAATTGTGGGCAACGGCTGCTTGTAATGTGCTTGTTTTTGTTTTTGTTATTATTTTTCTCGCGGCTTTTCCGTTTTATTTCTGTGCGTAATCAGAATCGTGGGCGGAGCAGGGACAACGAAATAAGTTTTGCTGCAAAAATAAATAAATAAATAACATTTGTGTATGAATATCTGCACAGAAAGCTGGCAAACAACAGGAAATGGCAACAGCGAGTGGCGATAAAATGGAAAGCGTTGCAGAAACAAGTAGGGGAGAGAAGTAAAATGAAGGGAAGAGAAGCAGCAGAGACAAGCATGAAAGAGGCTGAACAGAAGAAGGAGAAGCCGAAGAAGGAAGAAAGTAGGAGAAACAGAAGAAAGGCAGGGAAGAAAACATTATAGATGCAAAGAAAAAAGATAAATGTGTGGACTGTGGTCTGCCAATAATTTCAATTTGATTAGGAGGGCAGTGGACGGAAGGAATTTAGTTTAACGGGAAAATGCAATCTAAGTAACCTTGGCAAAAACTGGTAACTACTCAACGTGATAGTTCTTTAAGAATTTAGAAAGTTCGACATTTTCAATACTTTATGTAAGTATAAAGGTATCACTACCTTTTGCCTATTCCTATTTACATTTCCCACTTAACCAAGTGCAGTAATTATCGATATATATAGTATATATGCAAAACATTACATTAGCCAAAATGGAACAGTTTCTCTGCCTGTCAGTCAGTCAAAAGAGAGTTTCAATTGAGCAACAACTTTTGTCTCTTCGAGCGCACACAAGTCAAAAGCAGAAAACTGGGTTAGCTGTCGAGATTTGCCCCATCTAAATATACCAGTAGCAACAATAACAACAACGGTAACAACTGGTGGCCCATCATTGGAATTGCCAATGCATTTGAAATTGAGCAAAAAAAAAAGAAAATCTAAAATGCTGGGGATGGGAAACAAGTTAGAAACTCACAAAACTGAAGTTGAGCCAAAAGCCAACCAAGCGGATGGCGGGCAAAATGCAAGCTGATGCTGACATGCCACGCCCCCTCGGCAGTCAAACGCCCACCGCCATATCTGTCAAGTGAACTGGAAGTGATATGGCAGAGCGGCAGGATGAGCAGGAGAGAGAGCGAGAGGAGGAGCAGGAGACAGGACGAGCGTGTTCACGTGCAAAATTGCAGCTATTCCCAAATGGTTTGTGAAGCGAGTTTCTATTTCCCTTTTAATACCCTTGAAAAGGATGTAATAATTGTGTCACGCAATATGTAACGCATTAATGGAAGGAATCTACCTTATATTAATTTTAATCAGGCCAACAAGCTGAGTATTTATCAATATTTCCATATACATACTACCAAAATATAACTTTTTCAAATCAATTTAATATCAAGGAAAGTATTAAAAATTTGGTTGTTTCTTAAGAAATCTTGTCGAAAAACAGAAGTTGTGTGTTTAATATTTATTTATATATTCTGATCAACTTCTGTGCAATTCGATTTCCTATCCTACAACTTAAATATTACCAGAAAATTCTATTTTAAATGTTTACTTATGATTCTGATTTTTGATTACCTAAAGTTTGACAATAAAATAAAATTACTTGAAAAACTGTCATAGAAAGAATAAGTCCAAGTTTGAGTTATTGTATACAAATTTATTTGTTTCTTTTTAAATATATTCAAACTTAATTAAATCATAACTTTATTTAAAGAAAAAGTTACTTTTATTAAAAGTTTTTTAATAATATACAGTGTTCAAGTGTATTAAACTTCGACATAGAAAAAATACCATTTCTTTCTTGATTCCTTCTTTTTCTTTTTGTTTTTTATTCTTCGTGCTCACTTTTTGCGTATGTGTGTGTGTGTGAGCGTTATTTGAGCGTCATTTTGAGTGTGATCGATGGCTGCTGGCACAAGATGATGCCTGGACCTGAGCATGGGATTTTAATCAGCAACTGAAAGCCGATCGGAGACAGTGACAACGAGTGATATGCCAGGTCCACGCACAGGCCTAGGCACAGGCATTTATCTCACACACACGCACACACAGATACCTTGCTGCAGCTGGCCGTGCACTTGCACTTCCGCTTCCGCCTTGTGCACAGTTTGTGCCACGTCTTCAACCTCTACAGACCAGGCCAACTTTCGTCGTCATCGGTTCGAACACTGATTGTTTGCCCACGTTGCATTGCCACTAAATTGTTTATCTTGTATGTCTGTGTGTGTGAGTGTGAGATTTTGTGAGTATGTATGTGTGTGTGCGTGCAATGCCATTAACAATACGCCCAATGCCAAACTGGCAAACGCGCCAAAGCCATTGTTATTTCGGCGGTCGATTGTTGTTCTTCCGGCTTGCGTGGGCTTACTGCGGCCTCCCCTCAGCCCCCTCCACACTAACCACCCAGCCACGCCTACACTACACACAGCCACAAATTGTGCAAACAAGCGTGGGAATAAGAGAGAGATAAAGGGAGACAAAGATAGGCAGATATAGAGATAGATAGAGAGAGAGAGAACGAGGATGCTTCATGCAAAACTTGTGCCACAAATCGCTTCAATTTCGTTGCGTGTTCGGGTTTTGGGCCTGGGTTGTTGTTGTTATTGTTGTTGGTGTTGTAATTGTTGTTACTGCTGCCTCCCTAGTTTGAGTTGTTTTTTCAGCTCGGTTTGTTCTCGACTGCAATAATCTTATTAGCAGTTTGTTGTTCGAACCTAATCAATTACCAACGTAATTACAAACTTTGCTAATCTGCTTAGGTTGAAACACACACACAGACACACACATAGAGCACGAGAAAGGATAGAAGAGAAAGAGATAGTGGGGAGGTAAAGATGAACATTCCTGGCAATGATTGCTAACAGGATGCCCATTTAGCAATTTTGTAGTTGATGAAGCCGAACATTTAGTAACTGAACTTGCAGCAGTCGGGGTGAAGACCACATTAAGAGCGAACATTTTGTCTTGAAATTGGCAGGAAAAACTCATCTGGAAATTATGGTTATTAGCTGGTTAGCTGCATGCTTATAATTAGTACAGTGTGTACTCGGAAAGGAGAACACAGAGACTCAATCATCAACTGCTAACGTATTTAATATTAGACTTAATTTCATTTCTATAAATTTAAATTTAACAAAGAGTGCAGTATTATTTACTTTGATTTTTTTAAAAGCTGAAATTCAATACTCTCAGTGTTTAAGTTATTAATAATGGAAGCATTTCTAAACTCTTAGTATTTGAACTATCGAGTAACTACTGTAGCTATACTTTACTGTACCTAGACCTTGACTTAGTAAACGAACAATGAATTTAATTGTTTTAAGCAAAACTATTACAATCCAGTTTCTTTAAAAATATCTTTACCAATCAGATGAGTCATAGCCTATTCTTTTATTTCCTCTTTTTTCTTGCCCTTGTTGTGCATTTAACGCTTATCAAAAATGTCAGAAATCAATTTATTTGATATCCATCTCAATGTTTTTATTGGTGTTGCTTTTTTTTCTCAATTTTTTTTTTTTTGCAAAAATGCCAAAAACTTTTGTCGTAATCAAAAGGCAAAATATTTGAATATGCCAAGATAAAGTGAAATGTGTGTGTAAATATTCCTTTTCTTCTTCGCAGTGAAAACTCGTATTCGTTATGCCTTTTACTGCTGTCGACAGCAGCAAAAGTTTTCCACGCATGATTTAAATGGGAATAAATCTTGCGTTAAGGCTCGACTCGACTTCTGAGTCGGATTTGGATTATGCAACATGGCGGCAGCTTCTGGCAGACCAAAAGGTAGTTTACTACATACTACCGTTTTATGAAAAAGGAAGGGACAGCATCTGAAATCGTTGCCATTTCTTGGGGCGTTGCTTCGTCACGTAGTTCCTAAATTTGTTTACATGTTGCCGTCGTCGTCGTCGTTGAATGCTGTTGCAACACCCGCACAACACACGCTGCCACGCCCCCTCCCACGCACACTCACACATCTACAATTGGCATAAACTTTTTCATATGCAAATCGCAAGTTTAGCAAAATATTTCGTTTATTGTTGAAGTTTTCTTTAGTTGCTTTCGGCGCTCGTTGCTGCGCGTCAACATTTTCCATGATTTTCCCATTTTTTATTTTTTTTTTCCCAAAAAACTTTTGCCTCTAGCATTTTGATAAATTGCGCCAAAAGCAAGCAAGTTGTAAGTTTATCTGCCAGACATAAATATACAAGTCCATATAATAAGGTTATACACATTTTTTTCTTTTTTAGTTTTAATATAAAAATCATGACACCTTTTATTGATTTAGTTTTTTTTTTCGTTTAGCTGTGTGTGACTGTAAGTGTGTGAGTGTGTGTGTGTGTTGTATACCAATTTACAATATACATTTACATATATCTTTATATATTTATATTCATATACATATATATATAATTCATTCACTTAACTAATTGTATTTATCACTAGATTTTTACGTTCTCGCTATTTTTCTGCTTTTCTTTTACAGTTCCAATATCAGCAAATGTTTTGTTTTGTTTTTATTTTATTAATAATAATTATAATTATTCATTAATATTTTATTATATAATGATGTTGAATTTGCGCACATATCAAATGTTTATTTACTTAAGTTTCTAATTAGAACACACAGCCTTGCTTTGTTTCTCTAAAAAATTACACTTAATTCGCTAGAGTTAATTAATTACATTTAATTACACAACAACGACAAAAACGCTTAACTTTACAATTACAATTTTTGCCATTTGAAACGCAAAAGCAATGAGAACTGTGTATGCATGTGTGTGTAAGTGTGTGTGTGTGTGAGTGTTGTGTTTTGAATTTAAAGCCACATCCAGATAGTTATACAAAATGCACAGATATATGTATATATATAGAGATATACATCATAATTAGCTAAGTTCTACATTAATTGGACAAATTAATTGTTACTAAACATATATTGCAGCAATTGTTATTAGATAATTTTCTTTTTTTGAAATCATAAAACTAGCTAAAAAAGAAGCTTCTTTATTTGTATCAAAGGTCAAACCAGAGTTTATGCTGGGCAGCTGTTGGCAGTTGAGTCAAATTCAAACTGAGTGCAGCAAAAAACAGTCTGGCAAGCCTTAATTTCAGAATCAATTTCTCAAACTTTGATTTGTCAATGCTTTTTTTTTTTTTAGTTATGACTACACAAATAAAGCCGAAAATCAAATAAGAAAAACACGCACTTATGTAATATATATTATGTACTATAAATACTATACATATATAGTATATATTGTATTTATATTTGTATATGCATTTATTATGTTATATATTTTGTATTTTATTTAAAATTTGTTTTGCTTCGCAAGCTTTATTAAAAATGGGCTATATGCTGCTATCTTACAAATATTATTATTATATATATATATATAGCCTATAAGGTGTTTGTTTTTACAAATAGTATATCATATGTGTACAGGGGTTTAAAATTTACACTTGTTGCGAATTTGTATGTGACAGCAATTTGATGGGCAGCATAATATTATGTACAATGTGCAATACATAACGACGGCACTGTAAAGAAAAACAAATGAGATTAGATTGAGAAATTCTTGATAAGATGATAAGACCAAGAAACACTCACCTTTGGACTCGTTAGCAGCATCGAAAAAAAAGGAGATATTTTGGGGCATTTCGAAAAGGGCAACTCGAAAACACGTCAACTTGAAATCTAATTTGGATAAGCAGATAAATTAAATTTTTAATTTTAATTGCTGTCATTTAATATTGTATAAATATATAATTACAAATGAGAGTAAAAGTAAGACAACAAATAATTGCGAATGTGCATTTTGAAACAGAAAACAAAACTTTATTTATAGATATAGATATAGATGTGCATGTCTGAGTGTATGTGTATGTATGTTTGAGTGTTTGTGTGTGTGTGTGTGTGATTTACATAAACAGAAGTATGCTAAACAGCAGATACCAAGTAATTTAACACAAAATGTTAAATGATTTTCACACTTTTTCAAATGGAACAAAAAGTTTACAATCAGTTATAATACCAGAAATGAAAAGTAATCAAATTAAATGAAAATATAAAATAACTTCAATTGAAAACTAATAATAGTAATAAGAAAATATTCAGTTTTTTGTTTGTTTTTTGATTTTGATGATTTCATTGGTTTGTGTGTGTGTGTGTTTTATAGTTAAATAGCTAAAAACTAAACGAAATATTTAATAATAATAATAGTAATGATAATTATAAACAAAAACATTCGTGTTCTTTCATTCAGTACAAATAAAAATATTGGCGTTTAACAAATCAAATTAAGCACTACAACTAAATATGTATGTATAGTTTATATATATACGCATCAGCATATAAAAAATTGTAAATCCATTTAACAAAACGAGTAGATATAAAGATATTTAAGCATAGTATAGATAACTTCAGATATTTAACGTTCTAAACTTGTGACTTGCAACATGAGATGAACAAATGAAACATGAGACAAGTGCGGATCATTAAAAATGGTTTGTTTTTGTTGGCTTTTCTTGTTGCCTTCTTTTTTTTGTTTTCTTGTTATGTTTTATATCAAACTTAAGAGCTAACACTTTAAACAGATGTCATATATTTTCGATAGAAAAGTGTACAAAAAGATATTTGTTAAAAATATATATATGAGATATATATATATATCTATTATTTTAAACTATACGACAAGAGCTTAAAAGAAGTAAACAATGTGTCGTTCAGTGTGAAAGAAACTTCAAGGCGTAACAAACAAAAAGTGTTTGACAAACTGCGAGACGGGCTCAAAGAAAATAAACGCTAAACTAAAACTAAAGGTATCTCTTTTTATGTTGTTTTCTGATTCTGATTAACTTCAACATTTAACGTGCTAAATCATAAAAGCTGTCGCGTATTTTTGGCACAAATTCATGTCTTTTTTTCCAAAGGTTTCATTTTTTTTTTGTTCTTTTCTTTTTTTTTCTATATTTATTTTGAGGTGTGTATTGTGGGGGTGAGAGAGAGAGAGAAGGGGAATACGTACAACGTAGGGTTCTTGACTTTCTTGGTTCTACTTTTAACGCGCGCGCTCCACACGGTTGACTCGATTCATTCATTGGACTGCTCCATTTGACAATTTGTGGTTGGTATATCAAATAAAAAAAAAAACATTTCTTGTTGCTCTTTTAGCTATTGTTGTTGTTCTTCTTCTTCTTCTTGTTGTTGTTCTTGTTGTTGGTCTTCATCTACAGCTTATTGTTGTTGTTGTGGCTTGGTTAATATAGATTTCTTCCTCTCTTTCTATCTTCGATTTGTTTTTCTAATAGGGCTTGGAGGCATCCTTTGGTTTCTTCAGCTGCACCTTTAAACGCTTCGTGCCCACCTGAAAGCCATTCATGGCCTTGATGGCCATCTGTGCCGATTCCGGATTGTCAAAGGAAACAAATCCAAAACATTTGGATAGACTAGTCTGTTTATCGATGAACACCTTGGCCGAGATGACATTGCCAAATGGCAAAAAGGTGGAGGCCAAATCGGTATCAGTAAACTCCTGCGGCAGATGATAAATGAACAGATTGCAGCCTTCAGGACCTGAAAGTAAATAGAAGAAAACAAATATAATCTATTAAATAGATTCAAGCATAATGGATGAAAGGTAATTAATTAATTAGTATGTAATTTAATTAGAAATACAAGACAGTTAAAAGAGACCCTAGAGAATAGTAGGAAAGACATTTCCCAACAACTACACGAGTGTAAGCATGACATACCAACTGATAAGTTAAATTAAGTTTAACTTAAAGTGACAATGGAGAAGAGTATTCAGTGTATTCTGAATTTCAATCAGTGTGACCGTGGAGGTCTCTAGCAAAGGGTCATAACTACTCCATTCAATAAGACACAGCGAATTAAGTATTAATATAAAAATAACCATAAATGACACTTGAAAGTTAAGTAATTGCAATTAAAACGACACCAGACAGTCGATACATTTTTAAAATAACAAATTCCACCGAATACATTGATCTGACAATGTTAAGGGCTCCTTTTAATATTAGAGTAACCATGGAGAACAGCATTACATGCCCTGGATCTAAGTTCACTTCATCTGCTCTGTTCACTGTCAATCTTCAGTCATTTTCGCAGCTCATTTCTGTGTCTTATCTTTGAAATGAGCAATTAATTTACCTTGCATACGTGTAGAGCTTACACACACACACCTTCTCCCCATATACACACCCACACACCCACACAACCACACACATAATGACAGTTGCTCGAATGAGCTGAAAGTTGAGCAGAGGCTAAAATTATATATACGCTGCGAGCATCAGATGGCAGTTGGTTTCCAGAGTGAAATGGTGAGATAGAGAGGGCAGCTGATTGCCAAAACGGATGCGGAAATGATGCGTCCAAGTGTCGTCTCTTGGTCTGTGTCGCTGTGTGTGTGTGTTTGAGAGTATCTGTGTGGGCGTATGACATTTTGTTTAGCAGCACGTGCCGTCGCCTGTCGCTGGCGTCGCATATTAACAGCTGCGTCAACGGCGTCGCTGGCGTCGTTCGCGACGTTCGCGTCCTGCTGCGGTTTGCACTTTTCGTGCAAATTACTGTCAACGTCAGCAGCAGCAGCAGAAGCAGCAACCAGACA
The DNA here is from genome assembly GCA_958299025.2 of Drosophila histrio. Taxonomy (NCBI): domain Eukaryota; kingdom Metazoa; phylum Arthropoda; class Insecta; order Diptera; family Drosophilidae; genus Drosophila; species Drosophila histrio. The sequence goes on from OY282580.2 coordinate 8,700,670, forward strand.
GCAGTGGCAGTTGCAAGTTGCAACATCTGTAGCTGCAACATCAGCACGAGTCACGAGTCTGAGCTGCCTGCTATTAGGTTTTCACTTTCGCGCTGCTTTTTAATGACGCTTTAAGTGGCAGTTGGCAGTTGGCGTTTTGCGGTTTCAATTTGCCAACAGCAGCTGTAACACGGTGCTGGGCTAATAAGCAAGAACTTTTAACCAAACGCCAGTCAAGCTCAGATCAATTTAAATTTATATCAAGTGTCAAACAATAGCAAACTGTAATTAATATTTTAAAAGCATTTGCTTTCCTATTATTATTTTAATTAATTTAATTTGTAAACTTTATTTGGAAAATATATTAAATTTACACCAACAAATCACTTCCGTTGTTTGATACATGTCAAGAATATCATATATTTTATGGTCATACTCAAAATCAACTTAATAAGCATAATTAAATTTAACAATAGTATATATTTATTATTTACAGATATAAATATAAATAAAGTGTGCTTTTAGATATATTTATAAATAGTTAAAATTATTAAGACAGGGATTTATGAAGTTGATTTTATGGCTGTGTAATTTACAATTAATTCGTAATAAGAAAAGCAAATAAAACTATCTAAATAAAGGAACAAGGAAAATATATTTATACTATTTTACATTTTTATAAGGAGAAGCAATAAGAATAACAAATTTTTAACAATTATAATTCTGCACTCGATATTAAGCACAATAATCACCACTAAATAATCTATAATTAATGTAATTTCCAGCATAAATGATAGAACGATAGTTTGCCTGTCTTTAAGTTCAATAACTTCGACTGTTTATAATTGAAATTGATTTGCAAATTAAATTGTCAGTCTTTAGCTTTGATTTTTTTCCCGTCTGTTGACTTTTACCCCGTTCCCTCTGCCTGCCATGGCAGACATGTCGTATACGTAATTAATCTGCAGTGCCTGCACATCAACGCTATCATTAATGCAATGCCAAAGCAATGGCAATAACAACAATAGCTATTTATGTACATGCCACAAATGCTTTGCCCCATAACCACGCCTACTGCCTCACATACACAAACACACACACACACACACACACACACACACACACATACATATAAGCCTATAATGCATAGCATTGTAATCAAATAACTTTGTGCCTACACCAGCTTCATCCTCATTCTCTACGCTGTTGTTGTTGTTGCTGTTGTTGGGATGCCAACTCCATCATCGTTTGCCAGGAGCGCTATTAATAACATTGATACATCTTTGTCATCTTTGTCGCTAGGCATTTGCCTCCAAGTGCAGCAGTAGCAGCAGCGGCAGCAACATGCCACGCCTCCACAGCACCGCCCCGTTTAGTTTGATTGAATTTACTGGCAGTGGCGACGGCAACAACAAAGGCACAAATCAAAGGCTTCACTGACAAACTCTGAGTGACTGATGCGATTATAAAACGAAAGCAAATTGAGAGGCGCCTCCGCAATTTCTACCCTTTCCCCACTACTATCTTCCCTCGCTGCCTTTTATATTCATTAACTGTGCTTATGTTGCTTTTCCTGCTGCTCTCTTTGTTATTTCACACACCTAACAATTAATGCGAACAGCAACAACACAATGAGGAGAGACGTCTGGCGGAAAGGGAAAAGTGGTGGTGTTATTACAATAATTAGAGACTCATGAGCGCCAATTAAAAAAATGCTGTTGCTAGGCTATTGATTTAACCGTCTAACGAGCAACACGTGTGCGTAGAGACTCTCAGCCAGAGGACGACACATAATTAACAAGAGCTCAAATTGTTGTTGCCAGCACAATTAATCTATTGCATTTGAAGAAGGAAAGACAATTGATTCTTAACTATATAATAATAATTAAATAATAATAATTGAAATCATTAATTTGTAGCACTTAAAAAACACACTTCAGCAATAAGTTGTAGTCTCTTTATACAGTAAAGATATACATACTAGTAGATGTAAAGTCATTTTTTCCCAAAGAACAAAAGTTATTTCTTTTAAAAAACCATTTTATTTATTGATCTGTTTATTGATCTTACTGAAACGAAACATTCAATGCCTTGAAATGTCACAATATGGGTTGAGAGTTATGATCAAATTTCAAATTATTTGAATTATATCAAATATAAAAGCATAAAATGCATTTTAAATTAAATTATTTATTGCATTTAATATACCAATAAATTGATCATAATTATAGTTATTATTTAAGCTTCATTTAAAATCACTTTAAGCTTTTTTCAAGGATTATAAATTAAATCAAATTAACTTGTGTCTCTTTTTGTCAAATGAATCAAAACTTGTCTCAGATTTATTGCTCAAGGTTACGATTTGATAACTAAACTATTATTCGTATCTTTATGTAAACAAACTTAAAGGTTGACATACGTATATGACAAAAATTCAGAGGTCATTTAGGTCTTTGCAAATCATTTCTTTATCTTCTCAAAGTTTTATTCAGAAACTTCTTTTACATTTCTTTAAGCAGCTGCCAGACAACATTTACAAGATTTGCAGCGTTTTCGTGCGTTTCCTTTAAAAAAAAGAAAGAAAAAAATCTGAAATCGATGCTGTTGCAAAAAAATGCAGCAGATTTGTGCAATCTGCGGAGCAGAAACTGTTGCGACAGGGAGGTGCAAGCGGAGGGACAGGATAAGGAACAGGCGGCAACAGTGTCTCGTGCAGATAAATTCTCAGCATGGGAAATTTATCAAATGACGACATGAGCATAAACAACAACAATAACAATAAGAGACAGAGACTGGGATAGAAGCAAGAGGAAGCAGAAGAGTAACAACAACAGGAAACAAGTTATAAGCATGTAGACAGGCGCAGACGACAGGCGCAAAATTAAGCAGGAAGCAAGCAAAAAAAAAAATAGAAAAAAATATATATATATACCAAGCAGAAGAAGAAGAATGAAATATATGTGAGTGTGAGTGTGTGTTGTAAATAAATATAATGCTTTAAAAGTGAGGCGCAGGCAAAGACAGCCAAATATGACAGTGACAAACGATGGGGAAGGGCAACCGGATGCAGCCAGATTAAAGTCATGTGCATAAGCCGGAAGTTGGAATATAAAATAAGCAAGTGCAGGCAGGACACACACACACACACACATAGCGATAAAGAGGAGGACGGAGTGAGCAAGAGAGAGACAGAGTGCGAGCGGAAGTCAAAAAGATTTGCGACTTTAGCTGGACAAGCTATGAACTTGACTTCAAATTGAGGCAAAGTCCACTTTGGACTCGCAAGTGAGTGATTATGAGATCGGCGACATATTGCAACAGACTTTTTTAAATATATATATGTGTGTGTGTGTATGGCATAAAATCAATAAAGATGCTGCATGCAACCAGATGTTATGCTGCCATCTAAATCCCATTTGCCCTTGAGTAAGAGAAAGAGAATGAGAACCGCGAATGGCAAAAAATTGTTGGCCTGCTGCTTGTTAGCCAACATGTTAGAATGGGTTGAAAACAGTCTGAGACAGAGGGAGAGGCAAGTTATATTGAAGGGAAAATACATACACAATACGTATGTGGCATGTGCATCAATTGGAAGCACCACAAGGACGTTGAACGAAAGGACAAAAACACTAACGGATGCGGCATCTTTGCTCAACGGAAGAGGAAAATGCAATATAGGAAATCGTTTTTCGCACACACATAAAAACTACCGCTACACCAAAAAAAAAGGAAGAGAAAAATTGGAATGAGACAAAACAGGAAGTCTATTTGTGTGTGTTAAAGAAGAAGCCAAAATAGAAGAAAGAAGTCACAACGAATAGGAATAAAAATCGTGTGGTAAACTTTGTTACACATAAATTTTATATTTTCTTTTTTTTTATTTTCATTTCAATCGGTTTTGTGGCTGCCAAAAACGGATAGAAAAGAGAGGAAAGAGAGGAGGTAGTAATATGCTCTGGGGGTCTCATAATGATGCCGAGTTAACTGAATTTATAAGCCAACGTCGAGACGCTGCAATAAATGCGACTGTTAATAAATAGTGTAAAGCACTTTGGATTTATGAACGTGAGAACTGCATAAATTGAAATTAAATTCATTAAATAGAAAATCTTCAGGCATATTTAAAAACTAAATTCATACTACTCAAAGTGTAGAAATTAATTTGATTAAAATATTTAAATTGGTAGTTTTTAGTCGTATCTAAAAGCAAGATTTGATTATTTAATAAAAATTTAAGAAAATGTAAAACCACTCATAAATAACCCTGTAAGCTAACTGATTTTAATAAGTAAATAAGTAGCATAATTATTAATAATAGTAATAGTTATTCTAGATACAAATAAATGCATAATTGGCATACACTTTCAAGGGATATTATAGGTTGCTCCCACTTTTTGTTCACACGCTTAGCGAATATCAGAATAAATACCGAAAATTGCTACAATATCAGTGATAAATTTAATATTAAGTGTATTTATTGATATTCTATAATATTCTATTAATGTAAAATAAAGAGCTTTAGTTTATAGTTTATATTAATTATAGTTTTAATTAAACAAAGTAATATCAAAGCAGCTTAAAATATTACTCTTTTTAATAGAATTAAATTACAAGAGTACATAAACTAAGTCAAGCCATAGAAATAATAATATCCCATTGGCAGTTAGTCAAATAACAAGTAAAATCAGTAAGCAATAATAGAAAGAACACAGAATACTAAAGTTGGCATCAAATAAATATATCTAAATCTAAATATAATTAGTTGACATATCATAGATATATTCATGTCAAAATAAACCGTATCAAAGTTTCCCCAATAAGCAAAAACTCTAATTGATACTTTACCAACTAATTCATTGGAATCCCAAATCCCTACTAACTACACACTTTTCTCAAGCATAACTTCCATTTTTCTTTTTTTTTTTTTGCCACTTTATGATCTTACGAAAACTATGAAGTAGTTGGCTATCCCCTCACTCCCCCTTTCCACCACCCGTTCCCTGTTCCATCCTTAGCAAATGCAGTGAAGCGTGGGAAGTAAGAAGAAACATGGCAGCTCACATGTCGCATAACATGCGCAATTTGTTTGAATGTGGACACACAGATACACTCACACACACACACTCACACACACACACACACACATACACAGCAGTCATGACTATTTCTTGTTGTGTGTTTTGTTGGTCACGAGGGAATTTTTGGTAGGTGAAGGGAGGCAACGTCATGAGTCAGCAAACCAAACAAGTCACAGACAAAGCATCCCGAAATGTATGCTACACAAAAGTCACTCAACTGCAAAAATATATCTCACAACACAGATATACATTTATATATATATATATTTATATATAGATGTGTGTGTGTGTACATATGTGTATTTGGCCTGACTGGCTCGCTGAATGTCTCTCCGTGGTCTCACTAGACACACACACTCGTAACTGTAGCTCCCCCTCCATCCCTTCGCACTGACGACTGTTGCTTATGTAACCGGAAATATGGCAAAAAGTGCAACGCCAAAACATTTTCCGCTTGCATTTTGCCCCAACGTCGTCGTCGTCGTCATCGTCATAGTCTACTATCTGCTTAGCAGTGACAGTACTCCCCAATGTCTCTACTACCCCTCCACCTATTCCTCTCTTTCACCCCCACCTCTGTTTATCTGCCATGTGGCATTGCAACTTTAATGTTATGTGTGCCACACAGCAAGCAGCTAGCGCAGAGACGTTGCAATATTTTCTGATATCGACGTTCAACGTCTGACTAATGGAATTGTGTGTCAAGTGTGTAATATTTACACTGTGTCAAAAGCTGATAAAAATTTAAGCTGCAGCAAAATACCGTTCATATATAATCTCCCTTTCCCCACTTCCTGTCGTGGTGTGTGTTGCAAGTGCATAAGATGATTGATCCTATTGATTTTTCTTATCTTTTCTCGTTGCTGCTTGCAATTGAAAAGAAAAAGGCATACTTAAATTTGGATTTTTATTGCCAACCAGCTTTAAAATCGAAATCGAGTATGAATCTCTGGACGCTTCTTGCATTTCTTATACTGAATCTAAAAGATACTCAAAAATAGGCTGCCTAAAAGCTTTACCAAATTACTTGTATTATAATTGCTTCAATAAAAAGAAGTTTTAAATATTATTTAAGTTAAACTTGCCTCTAAGTTATTTAATTATTGGTTTAGTTTTAATTGTTATAAATAAGCTTTAGAGGAGTTTACATTTTTCAAGTGGAATTCAACTACAACTTATTCGTATATCCATAACAGCAACTCGTCATAAATACATTAGTTACAAGTTGCAAAGCAACCTATTTACTTGCCACACAAACATACCCATAACTTGCCTCACTTGATGCAAGAACAATCTAGAAAATAACTAAGTAGATTGACAACCAAACAGCGCCCATGACAGCAGCAAAAAGGATGCGAAAGAAAACCGCAAAATGGATGCGAATGCGAATGACGCTGACAGCAATGAGCGGGTTAATGCATTTGATGTTGCAACAGCAGCGGCGGCAGCTGCAGCAAAAACGCCAACATAGAGTTTTATATAATGGCAAACTGAGCTACTGACAGATGGACAGAAGGACTGACTGACAGCACCGCAGTCAGCCATTTTGTAGCATTTATCAAAATGTCTGTCATTTAGACATTTCTATTTGTTTGTATATCTTTTCCTCTGCTACATTCTATACACCCCCCCCCCACAAACATTCGAATTGTACCTCCTTTCTCACTCACCTTCAATCTGTTTTCCCGCAGCAGCAGCCGCAGCGGCGCTCAACGCAACGCTGGCCAACGGGGAGGTGGTCAACGCCGTGGAACTTCCAAATTGCGGTAAACCAGCCGCTGTTGACATATACGCCGATGCCAATGGATTCGGATCAGACCCTGTGAAATACAGAGATGGGAGAGAAGAAGGAAAAAAACAAAATTAAAATCAAAATAATATTTACAAGAGATTAATGATTGCAGTTTAGTTTGGTTTAGGTTTGTAAATAATAACTTATAATATTAAACAAAATGATTAAATTAGCTATTTTTTTTAAAAACAAACATATTTTATTTTTGATACACAAAATGATACATAAAGAATGGTGTTTAATACAAATTAGAAAAGTGTCCAATTTATCTTAGAATTTATAAATTCACAAAACAACTTCTAAGAAAGGTAAAGCTTGACAGATGGTAGATACTTTGTAGTATAATAATAATATAATATGTTGTAATAGAACTTTGTGCATTAAAAAGAATATACTGTAGTTAAAGGATATGTAGTAAAATAATAGAAGTTAAAATAAAACGTAGTGGAATAACATTTGGTATTTATGTGCAGGCAAAATACCCTGTACATATTGATGTATTTTATAACACAACATATTTTTAAGTGGACTGTTTCGATCATAATATCCAACAGTTGAATGCCTTGTAAGAAAAAAGTCTATAGAACACAACATAATCTTATACTCTGTAGTGAAACACTCATTAATAGAAGACTCTGTAGTTAAGTATCCAATTGTATCACACTCTACAATACTGTATTAAATTATAATACTCTACAGAAAAAAACGACAACCTACAACTTTACATATTAAGAAACAAAATTATCCAACAAGTTTGTACCATATAATGCACATCATTTAGTTAGGCTTCACTGTAGTATAAAACCAATCTAACTGATGATTATACATATATAATTATGTACATTTAGTTGACCTTCCGCTTGACCTCCGTCAGACGTAATTAATCATCGAATTTAACACGCCACACGACGCGACGTGAGCGACATTTGATTATTTAACAACAACAACAAATACACACACACGCACACTCACACATAAAACAACAATTGTACAAGTACAGTAAAGTAATACATTATATAAATCTAAAATTAATTTGTTGTTCATACGCCATGTGGTACACAACTCACGAACTAGCTATAGTTCTATCTCTGTCAAACTCTATATCTCCCTCTCTCTCTCTCTCTCGTTCAGTCTCTTTCTGTGAACAGGTCTCTCTGGTTTGTTTTGTGTGTAATTTGACGCCTGTTATTTGTTATTTAGTTGTTTTGCGTGCCCGTCATGCAATGCAATTTTGTGGTTTGCAGTTATGTCCAACTGCCACATACTGCTGCCCCTTCCTCCTGCCACTATTGCTGCCCCAACTGTTATTAATGACTTTCCCCAACAGTATTTGTGTGTGTGTGTGTGTGTGTGTGTGACGTTGACAATGAGCGCCCAGTGCATTTGATAACTAATTTGGCTAATAATAAGTTATGATGTCGGTGCAACAACAACACACAAGTCCAAAGACTTGCAACATCGTTTGCAACTGCGACTACTTATTTTTGAAGCAAGTTGGAATTTTAGTCAAGTTTTAAATTATTTCCATGCCATACAAAATTATACGAAAAGTTCTTCAAAGAAACGAAATACGCACACACACACACACACACACATATTTATTGCAAACTTTTGTGAGATTTTACAGATTTAATTTCAAAAGTTTTACCCCATGTGCAACCTCCCCCCCGCCCCGCTGCCACGTTAGGTGTTGCAATCAATTTTTGGGGCAACATTTTTAATTTAACAGCTTGCCAAGCTGAAACGCCAGCCAAGTCTTTGCAACTTGTGGCAGCACATACAACAACAAACAAAAAAGCAAAGAAAAAACAGCCAAAGGTAACGTTAAAAGCCAACTTTTCAAACAAGTTTTGCATATTTGCCAAGAAATTGAAGAAATTGTTTTAATTGTTGTTGATACGTACGTACGGAGGAAGGAGTGTGTCTCTTTTAGACAAAGTCAAAACAACAGTAAGCAAAATGCATGCAACATGTCAGGTTGTTAGCCAAAGTCTAACTGCTGAACCTTTCAACTGGCCAATAATAACAATCAACAGAGGCCCAACAACTTCAACACACATCCAAAGATGAATGCTTCAGAATTGCCAAGAACTATTTGATACTTTGTATGGGACTTTTAGTTTTATACCCTGTAAGCAGTGATTGAAAAGAGGTCTATAAAGGATATATAAATTGTAGAACAGGAAAGAAGAACGGCTATGCAATATATATAATTATAAGCTGGAAGAGTCTTTATTCAATTATTTGATGAGGGGTCTTTATAATATAAAATCACAAGCCCGAATGTCTCTAGAACAGAGAAATATAGAAAAAGGTGGAAGTAAGTCATTATTCAACCTTCAGCTCGTATCCTGTAACAAAAATATAGAAGTTATAGTATCGCAAACAACACCAGCTGTTAACTAAAAACAAAATATCAAAAATATGTCATTACCTAATTTTTAAAGGATTGACAGGCTCATACACTGTTAACATTGACTGAAGATGATCTATAGACAAGCCGACAAATATATTCCGTAGAAAATACAAACTTCTTCAGCTTATGTATATTTATATCCTGCAAACAGTTCAATAAGAACTTGGCATTGCCAGGAATCAAACATTTTACATAACAAAAATCAACTTCTTATGCAACTACATGATATTTCATACTATGTAAACAGAGTTGCAGGAGGGATTAATGGGCTAATTAGTCATAAATAACTTACAAGTTTGACTCTACTATTAGCGACTTGAAAGAAGCAGCGCTGCTTTTGCTTCCAGCATGTTTACAGGGTATCTATTAGCCAAAAGTTTCTTAACTTGCAGCCTCAGCTCTCCCATTGCTTTTAGTTGAAAATTATTTAATGCTTTACGTCCGTCTGTTGCCCGTTGGCATTGACTTTTTGGCTAGCAAATTTTTGCAATTTCAAGGCGAGTTTTGTACTTTTTGCTGCTTTCTTTCTTTTTGGCCAAGACTTTGCCACTTGCAGGCACTTGAAGACTTTTGGCAGTTGTTGCTATTCTTGTTGTTGTTGCTGTTGCTGCTGCAGCTGCTGTTGATTTTGAAGTGCAAAGAGCGAAAAAGTGTATAAACAAACGTAATGGAGAGCCATGTTGAAAACAGAGTTGAAAACGTGTTCCGACAATGGAGAACCCTAAAAATCAGCTCTCGGATATTGTGAAAGGAGGGCGGAGAATGTTGAGGAAAGGAATGGAAAGAGGGGGGGGGATATAAACTACATAGTTTACTGCACTTTACAAAACTTTGATTAAGATTTTGCTGTTTGTTGCTTTTGGAGCTTCGCCTGCTTTTGTTTCTTCTATTTTATTTTTTTTATTTTTTGCTTTTCTGATTCTGTTTTTTTTTTTGTATATTTGATGGCAAAGTTTTGAATTGAATGCGCTTGAGATTGTAGCCGGATTTGGTTGATTCTTTGTTGCCACACTCTTGTATTTTTGGTCATGTTCAGAAAGACCAGTTGAAATTGTGGCTGCTGCCAGAGCAAAGAAATGACTAAAGATTCTCTTTAAAAAAAAACATAGGGGAAAAAGCAGTGAAACCAAAGTTATTGAAATGCGAATGTTTTGTGAGTAGATACTCTGCATTATTCAAAATTGCAGCTAATGAATGAGGTAAGGAAATAAATAGTATAGCTAGACTATAAAAATGATTTAAGTATAAACTAACTATACCTAAAACAATGTTTAAATGACAGAATATGAAAAGTAACTCCTGAAACAAAGGTAGTATAAGAAGTGTAGAAGCTCAAAATGCAGCAGAAAAGCACTGGAAGCTAAAAAGGTAGTAGAAAATGATTAAGAGATAAACATTGAATGAAAATTTAAAGCATAAATGTAGAAGAAAGTAGTAATACAAAGTAAACAGTGAGAAGGGAGTAGAAAGCCCCACTAACTGGGAATTGTAGAGAGTATATTAACTATTGTCCTATTTCTATCTCTCTACATAAAAAGAGAAGTCCAGCAAAGTCATGTACAGATAGAGAGCGAGAACTGGCAACAATTAAGATTCCATTTCTGTACGCATATTGTTTTTCCCCAACGAGTTTTCTGTTGCGTTTGCCATAAACAATTTGCAACAAACACAAAGCGCAAACAGCGCAAATTGTTGGCCCATTTTATGACAACAACAAATAGTAACAGCAAAAACAATGTGAACTTCAAAAGTGATTTTGTAGTTTAGTTTATGTTTCAGTTGTTCAAAAAAGGCATGGGAAAAATAACAGAACGCTATACGGATGGAAAAACTCCGAAATTTGCAATCTTTTTGCCCACAAGGGAAATAGGCGCAATATGGTTTGGTGTGTATGTGTGTATATATGTGTGTGTGTGTGTGTTAGTCCTATTCTCATTGCCGACCCTCTGTCAGTTGCAATGCCTGGGCAACAGGACTATGAACTCAAGACTTTTGGTTGAGTAGTTTCCACAATTTCTACACACAATTTTCAACATCTTTTTCATTAGGGGGAACTTTTCTTTTCGAGGAATTTTTAATATTTCATTAAATTAAGTGCCCCGGAAATCGTTCAAGTGGCACATGATGAGCACGCACAAGTGCACAAGGGGCAGTCAAGGGGTGCCAACTGTGAGAAGGTTGCTGCAGCCACAAGCCTGGGCACGGGGCGTGGCATGGGCCAAGACTCAACTCTGCTGTTGTATTTGTAGTTTAGGCAGACACGAAAAATCCGCTTAAATATCTTGGCGTTCTTTTTTCCCCTGCTGCCGTTGTTTCTGGCATTTCTCTGGTTAAGTCAGGCACTTTTTTTTACGGTTCGTAGATGCTCATGAAATTAACTTGGTAATGCGCAGCTTAGCCAGAATATTTTGTTGGTTTCAAGGGCGGAGAGAATTGGGAAGCGGGACTCAGCGGGAATCAGTAGTTGACTTCCTTTGGGCTTTCTTTGTTAAAAATTCAACAATAAGCTGCGTAAGGCAGCGAAAAGCGCAAAACAACAAAAAAAAAGGAGTATAAATTATACTCCATTTACTACAATTCACGGCATCTCGACGAATTTTGATTTGCTTCTTAGAAACAGACTGCATCTTTAATATCTGCAGCACTTTTAAGATCATTTCTAGATGCTCTTTTAGACCATTCTATCAGCAGCATGCTTATCAGGCTGCATATATATTTTGATTATTTGGCAGCCGCAACGCGGCTTTTTTTAAATTTTTTTTATCTCATTACATCATTTACTTCCGCAGCTTTTACCTGCTCAAATTTCCCAAGAGCCTTAATACCCTAAGCGATTTCTTTACTCTTCCTGTAGACCTGGTTTCTATGTCCATTTCTTTGGATCTATTGGCAGCAGGCGACAGGCCATAATTCGTAGGCAACTTATGTTGCAGCAGCATTCGTTTTTATCGTCACGTTGCAAGTGCAGTTGGAAGTTGGTAGCATTGCAATTTGCCCCAAAGCGAAACTCGGCAAAAAAAGAAGAGTCAATGAGACCAAAGCACATTGCGAGAGCTCGCACCCTCCTTTAACCCCCTCTGCCGCCTCTTTCTTCCGCCCTTCTTTGCTCCTTTCTCTTTCTGCCTGCTGCTGTTCCTGCTACTCTGTTGCAATAAGTTCCGTGTTGTTAATTTCACAAGAGAGTGTAACTTGTAATTTTGTGCGCTGTTCGTTTGCTACGGCTTCACTTGACTTTTGCTCTTGTTGTTGTTGTTGTTGTTGGAGTTGTTCCCTCAGTTCCTGTTGTTGTTGTTGTCGTTGTCGTTGTTGCTTTACGGCCATCAACTTTGGCGCGTGACGTAAACGACGACGTAAAAAACGGCAGCCACGTGAGCGTTACATAGCGTAAGCATCGCTTCGTTTGCTTTAAATGTCAGCTTAATAACCATTATTATTAAATTTCTTATCATCAACGAAACCGTACAAAAAAGAAAATAAATGGAATATGGAAAATTCAAAGCGTAAACGGAAACGAAAATTATATGTCAAAATCAGGCAAAAGTGTGCATTCAAATTGAAATCCAAATCAAAAATATTACAACATCTCTGCTGCTCACCTGATGACGATGTCTTGGCAGCTGCTGCCTTTTTTCTTAAGAGACCTGCTTATAAGTGGGGAAAAAACATAACAGAAATATGTCCACAAAGTTGGTTAGCATTCAAATAGGAAAGAGAGAGAAAATATAGTACATGTTAGACTTGAGTTGGGTTAATATAAAATAGGTTTATCTCTACTTTTGATTACACTCACAACCCCAAAAGAAAACAAAACTCAGTCATTTGAAGTAATTTCAAACCGAATTCAATTAACTGAGCGAGTTTTCTTTTAGACAACAGGAGATTGACAGCCCAAGGCAAGAGCATTCCATTCGGATTCCTTGTCTATATTTAACTTGGGCAAAAGCTCTCAACTGGCAACGAGTTGGCTAATGAATTAAGCTAATTGATTCCATTATCTGCCACACGAGGCAAATAATTTTTTAGGACTTATTTTAGAATATTCTTATACGATTAGAGCAAATGAGTAAAATCGGGTTGATGGATAAAGGGTTGAATTCATAATAATTAAAATTTCAATTGACTGAACAAAGAGGTATATTCATCTTATGTAATTTAATTAAGTAATAAGCTAAGTTTTATTTATGAACAACTTATTTTCAGCAAGATAAAAAACTGAATTTAACATTTGCAGCAAAACTATTTAACTTTTCTATTAAACTTTGTTGTGACGAATTCACAAAGAAATATTTATATGTATAATAGTAAAATATCTTAGACTGATAAGATTCTTGGAACATATTAAGATATTTGCCTGTCAAATTCTTAAAAATTGTAGATTATAATATAAAAGGACCGACGCTTCCTTTTAACAAACTCCTTGATTGGCTAAGGAGTCTAATAATAAAATTTATTTCAATAGAATAAAGTAAGATTCAGGTACTTATTTTTTAAAGAATTTCAAGTCATTGTAAAGAGAGTTATTATTGAATTTGACATTAATTTCTCTTTAGTTCACGTTAAAATATCTTTCAGTTAGTTGACTAACGTATTTAAAATAATTCAATAAAAATGAAAGAAGCTTATATACCTTTTTTTTCATAGTTTTCCAAATTTGTCTCATTTAGTAAAAATGTAACTATGTTAATATAAAATATCAACTCTGAAGTGGAAACTGGGCATTAGGTATACCTTTAATAAGCTCTTACTACATATAATACACACAATCTTGTAACTGAAGTCTTAGGCAATTCCCTCAGAGCTTTAATGAGCTTTCAACGTAAAAACTGCTAACTCAAATCTTAAGCAATTCCCATAACAATTTACTTAACCCAATTACCACAGAATATACGCAACGTAACATGCCACAATATTGTGCAAGTGGCAAGTAAAGCACGCGTCTAACTAAACCAAAATAAAAGCAAACTAACTAACTAAACACAAAAGCCACAAGTGAGTTGCCCAGACATTAAAGGCAATAAACACAGGACAACAACCACAACCAAAACGTGGCAATAACGACACATTTTAGTGGCGACAAAATAATTAGAAATCGATAAACAGGCCGAGAATTAGTGAATGAAAAGTGGAATTGGAAGATTGAAATAATGAAACCATTGGCAGCTGTCAAAGCTGACACATGTCATACATTTATGTGAATGGAGGAAAATGGAAATTAGTTGATTAGGTTTTTTTCTCATTTAAAGCGACAAAATAAAGAAACTTTAATGATTTTCCGCCCCAAGTTGAAGAGAATGTTTCTAGAACTACGACTTACACAAAAGTGCCGCTGTGTTGGTCAATTGCGCACTTCCTGGCGATGTGGCAGCATTCGATAGACTCGGTTGCGTCATGGCGGCAATGGCTGCCAAATTCTGTACGGAAAGTGGATTGAGGAGACCAGCAGCTGCTGCAGCGCTCGTCGTATCCTGCGTCGAATTGTTTTGCTGTGCAGCACCCAAGCCAGTGAGCGCTAAATAAATATATAGGAAAGAGTATCCATTAGTTGACATCAATTGTAAGTGAATCAAGTGGAGAATAGGCACTCACCTTGCAGCAACTGTTGATGCAATCCGACTGTCTGCAGCTGTTGCAGCAACTGAATGCTGGCAGGTGTCAGCGCATCGGCTCCCATCACCGGTGACGGTTGTTGCGGTGGGTTTGGCAGTATCGGTGTGGACACACTGGTCGCCGTCTGCCCCAATGGTATATTTATATTGGTTGCCAGATTCCATAAATTCGTTTGAATTTGCTGTATCTTCTTTAGTTCCTTCTCCTTTTGCGTATCGGCAAATTTGACAACCAACGGCGATGTGCAACCCTCCATGATTTTATTCTGATTCATAGTCTAAGACAAAGATATGCATATTTTTATTACCGATAGTAAATTAAAAAATATAATCATCATGTCTTGTTACTTACAGCTTTAATGGCTGCAATGGCAGCGTGTTTGGTGGCAAATGTAACAAAGGCACAACCCTTGCTCTGACCGTTCTGATCACGCAGCACGGTGCACTCCTCAATGGCACCGTGGACTTCAAATAGTTTACGCACCTCGTTCTCGTTCAGCTTCTTATTTAGCATGCCAACAAACAGCTTACGTTCTGTAAAGAGATCAAAAATGGAAAATTGTTAAATTGGTTTGATAATTCTAATTGATTTATGGAATGTTAGCAGTCATTCTGATGCTATCTATACTATCTACGCTTCTACTATCCCCTTTAAAAATTTTCATATAGTTGCGGGGTATATTATTATTTTAGTATATTGTTAAGTAAACTTTGCCTTGGCCTTGGTAAGTTAATCGCTGCGTGAAGAAAATGCAATGCGGAAAATCTCAACCACAGCTGCCTTCAATAAACACAAACATACATCCAGTCGCACAATGTGAAATTCAAAACCGCAGTTCAACTCACAGTCTAAGACCTCAATGATATCACATGACAAGGTTTGTCGGCGACATTGCTATTGCCAGAGGCGGGAAACAACTCTTCTCCCCTCCGCAATGGACAGGTCTACTCGTAAGTTAGCCCAGTTTACAAATGGGTTGAGGGCAGGGCCAGAGATCAGTGACCAGAGGTGACTGGAGAAACCCATTTGAGGGCCGCAGCTCAGTTAATTTTGCCATTTAACATTGCTCAATTAATTTTGCATAAATTTAAACATCGCGTCGTATATTTTTGAGGGGAATTCTATGCTCAGTCTGGCGGCTGTAAAACTAATTGGCGCACATTTAACATATTGCCAACTGTTTGCACAAGGTACAAATGTGGGCGTGGCACCCACACAGACACACACACACACACGCACATACATGTTCCGCGTCTAGCTAATTTATTTGCACAAACACGCAAAATGCGCCGCCAGCCAAATTAATTGTTATCAAATATGCAATTGGCCGGCAGATTTGACCGGAAGTGCAGGCCCTTTTTGTAAGTACAGTCAACTAAATAATTAATGCACCTAAATGCGGTTCATTAAAATGCTATTTTCATTCTAGTTTGTTTTTATTTACAATTCCGAGTGTAAACCAGCATTAAAGTTAGTCAAATATTGTCAGAATATGCGATATAAATTTATACACTTAACTCTGTACACTATCTTTAGCATCTTTTTCTATCGTTTGTTTTTGTGCAATTTAATTATAGCAAAATGTACATTTTGGCAATTGCATTGCCAGCAAATTTTCCACATAAAATGCAGCCGTTTTTCAATTGTTTTGCCTTATTATGATTATAATTTTATCGCTTCAATGATGTATAAATTTTTTAATTTTATTGTTTCTAATTGCCACAGATAGAAATTATACTAGTACTTATTTTTGTTGTGAAAATCCGTTTTTGGGGGGTGAAATCAATTAAAATTATAATTAAGCTGTTTATAAAATATATTGATTATTAGCCCTTGCAACTGTCCCTCTAATGTGGCAAGTGGAGAGGGAAATACAGTCGCTTTATTTAAGCATATCATCAGTATTATTATTGTTAATAATATTATTATTGAGTTGCCAGTAGTTACGCATTTTTAGCTCAACTTAATGTGCAGAATTATAAGTACAGAGTACAGAGAGGTGGGGCATAAGTGGGCAGCGCTACAACTTCCACTTGCCACACTTTAAGGGGAATACGTGCTGCAATGCAGCAATGCCTTTGCCACATTCAAGAGTCGAATTGCCATTACCATTCCAAGAGTAGTTGCTGCATCATCATCGTTATCAAATGCAAACCGCCGCCTCCGTTGGCGCCACAAGCAGCAGTAGCAGCAGCAGCACTTGCATTATTATTATGATTATTGCAGCAGCAACAGCAAAAGCTAACTGCACTTGAGCTATATTATCATAATCCCCGTAGCATCCATTGCAACTGCAACAACAACTGCAACAACAACAACAAGCACACTCCCACATTGAATAAAAAAATTTAAAATTCATTGAATTTGATGCGTGTCGATGCTGTTGGTGGTGTTTGTGTTGTTGTTGTTGGTGGCTGACTGCCAACAGTTTGATCCTGCCTCCTGCCACTTGCCCCGCTGTCCTCCTCCTCACCACCCACCCCCCCCCCCCCCCCCGTTAGACAGTTTGGAGCACTGTTTTGTTGCAATTGCAAAGAGAATTCGCTGTTGCAAGCACTTTTTCAGCAGTTGCAGTAAATGTTATGTCAGAGATATGAGAACGCAAGTTTGCCAGACACAAAAAATATATATCAATTTTATGACAGTGTGTGACTTTATATTTCGATATGCACTGTTCTTAGAATATTAGAAATGCTTTATAAATATATTTATTGGAAAATAGTAAAAGAAAACGATTGTATAGGGAATCTATTTAAATAAGAGTCTGAAGCGATCTGATTATTTAAGTATTTCTAAGCAGTTAATATATACAAACTTAATTGAAGCAAAGCGAATCATTTGAAATGTATTAACTCAAAATATCTGAAATTATTTTAATTATAATATCACATTCATTCCAGAGAAATGAGATTAAGCCAGCCAAATAATATTACCTACAACTGCAACATATATAATTAGATACCCATCGTTGTTTTATCATAATTTTGTATTTTATATAACATATATTTTTCGTCTATTATAATTCCTTCCCAAAATTTAATCTGGCTTTTAATTCAGTCTAGTTTTTCTCACTATCCTCTGCTGTTTCTCATCTTTGCATTTTATATATATTTTTAATAACACACTCGTATCTTTGGTCTCGTTCCATCTGCTGCTAACTCTGCAACTATTTACCTTCCTCGGCTTAAACTAAACTTTAAGTGCAATTCAATTTAAAATTTAATACTCCACTTTAAGCCAGCTTTCTCGACTCGGCTCTTTAAAATATTAATATTAGACCAGGGGACTCAATGTCCAAGACGCCGCCTCTCTTCATCCTCCTCGCCTTAATGCAGCTAATCTGCTTCTAGTGGCGCACATTAAGTGTTGCCACGCTTTCGACTTTAATTTGAAAACATAAAGCATGCTCCTGCTGCCTGCTGCAGTTGCAGGTGGATGCAGCAGCAAGAGCCAAAGCAGCGACTAAGTGCGGCCACTTGTGCAACTACAAGCAAACTCACACACACACGCACATATACACACACACACTAGCATAGTGGCAGCCATTTCATGTTTTTTTGTTGTTGTTGTTTTCATTTGCCATTTTGCATGGAACTCAACTAACCGAGCGACCACTCAGTGCAAACCCAACTAAACCGAACTGTAGAGTAACCAAATGTAATGCACGTCATATAACATCGGTTCAGTTGATGATGGTACAGTGTTCAGTATACTCTATATCCTTAATTTTATCAGCAGACTCTAATACTTGTTTATTTGCAGTGATCCAGCAAGCAGTTTAGATGAATTATTTAGAGGTATCAAAAAATGCAAAACATCACTACATTAGCTTGGGCTCGACTCACTTGCTGAAAACTCTGTCAAATTATGGAAAATATATTATAGAATTCTTGTTCTTATTAACCAAATAAGTTTTTCCTATGTTTTCAGTCTCTTAATCACTTTTCTATAAATTATTTTTATCTCATAATATAAGACCAACAAAATTATATCACATCAATTCATTATCAACAGACTATAGCACATTATATGTTGATGTTATTTTCCATAAGCTTCTCATTTCTACATCATAATCATAACCCCTTTCTATCACCAATCAGGTAGCTATATTTCCTTATTTTTTCTCCATTAAAACTTTATATAGATATTTCGTTTAGTTGTCTCAAACCATAAGTTCTGATAGTCATGCCAATATATACAGTAACATTATTATTATTCTTCCCTTTAAACTTCTCATTACTATATCGATTATATTATATCTCATTATAAAGATTCTTTAAATCATAATCGTGCGAGTTGGTTGAACAAATTAACATGTTGTCACTGTGCAGCATTTCCCCTTCTCCAGCTGCCTATTTTTCTTCTCTGCTCCACATACAGCACATTTGCTGATTCCGTATGTAAGCGGGTCATATTTGCCGGCTGCACTCCTCTGTCCTGTAATGTCCTGGACCTGGAACCTACACACTACCTGGACCTGGGGCTTAGCTTATTTATGTCACAAATATGAGAGGCGCGCGTCGTGTCGTACGCAATGCCACGGCTGGTTAGCTCGGCTTGGTTGGGTTTGCCCGGTTGGATGACTTTGGGTTGAGAGCTGGAACTGGGTCTGAATGGTTGCCTGGTTGGTTGGCTGGTTGGTTGCCTGGTTGGCTTGCCACTTTGCATGCATCGCTGCGTGTTTGGCATATTTAACAAATTTTCGCAAAAATAATGTAACGCCCAATGGCTGCTTCCTTCCCCTACAACTGCTGCTGCTGCTGTTGTTGTTGTTGTTGTTGTTTTGACTGCGGTTTTCATTTCTCTCACATCGAGTAGAAGCAGTTGAGTGAAAGGGAAGTTGGGGGGCAGCTGCTGCTGGCTAAAATCTAATCAAGCGCTGCGGCCAGAACACCAGCAAACTTATCAATAAGCCACACACACACCATCCCATTCCCCCCGCTTTCCCGCTTTCCCTCTTTCGACTCACACACTCCGATAAACGCATTTGCTGCCACATTTGCATGTGTATGGGGGTCTGGGCGGGGCAACCGAAAAAATATATCACCTTGCCACCTAATGAAATTTCATCGCCATCTCTCTGCCTGTGCATTATTAAATTTAATTTTAGGTCGAGCGTCGAAGAAATTATGGCAAATATTCTTCATTTCATTTCATTTCATTTCGTTTCGTTGGCTTCTTTTGTGTTCGTTTCATGCATATAAAATTTAAATTTTAATCGCAAGCTGAAAATGTTCATTGGATTTGGCTGGAAATGTGCACGAAAAATTGTTGAACATGGAAGGGGAGTGTGAAGTGTTCCGTATGCTGTGAGAGAGGTGCGCTTCCACTTCAGCTTCAGGTCGAGTGTTTTGTATGGCGGAGGGAGTACCATAACAAGGTGAAGAGGCAGCAAGAGGCTGAGGAGGAATGCCAGTCAAGTGGCAGGCACAAGAAACTGCGTTAAGAGAGCGCTCAACTGGCAGCACTTCAAAAAAAAAAAAAATTAAGGGAAAAAAAAGGAAATAAAATATTTGATAAATAAATTGCATATAAGGATAAAAATTTGTAATTGCCATATCAGGAGAAGAAAATAGAACTACGAATTGATCAGTAAATTAATTTAAAAACTATAGCATACTTTCTAGAGCAAGATCTACATATGTTGAGCTTCAAATTTGACTCCAACAGTAAATAAAGTAAACTCTTCTTAGCCAAAAAGAAACTCTATGCCACAACAACTTTAACTAACCGAAATTATGTTTAGAAGCCATAGAAGAATGAAAATTTCAATCTAAAAGCGTATGGAAAGCCATGAAAAAATAAGAAAAAAGAAAACTGTGCTCACTCTAATGTGAATTTGTATATATATATATATATGTATTTCTATTCGCGCGGGTTGCCACAACAGCAGCCCCCTCTCCCCGTTTTACTTAACCCTCCCCACCCTCTTTCTTTCTACACATCTGCCGCTCTTCAGCTCAATGCCATCTTTTGTATAAATTTTTATTTTTTTAAGCATTTGGCTTCCACTTGGTAGTCGATTTGACTATACAGACAGAACAGAAGAAGGGATGACACAGTAGAAAGCACATCCTTGCCATATCCTTTATCCTCCGGCCATGCTTTTGGCGCTGTTTCCTCTCTCCCCTCTCTCCCTCTTTCGATTGCATAAACTTCTTTGGCAACGAATTTACATTTTAATTGCATTGAAATTTGTTTTGTCACGACGCTTTCTCCACATTTAATCTATTTCCAAAATATTGAATATCA
Source organism: Drosophila histrio (assembly GCA_958299025.2). Taxonomy (NCBI): domain Eukaryota; kingdom Metazoa; phylum Arthropoda; class Insecta; order Diptera; family Drosophilidae; genus Drosophila; species Drosophila histrio. Next base: position 8,721,794 of record OY282580.2, read on the forward strand.
AGTGGAAAAGGTTTCGTCGTTTATCTTGCCATCGCAAAAGATACTTATAAAAGATATATTTTTCTAAATACGTATATATCAAAGATAATTGCAAGGGCAGCAAGTTTTCGCATAAATTTCCATTATGCCATAACTGCCAACACTTTGGGAGCTTTGAGCCAAATACAAACCATCAAAAAAAACAGAATAAAGAAAATACTGGTAACATGGAGAAAGAGGAAATAAATTCAAACACTATCCCCAACGAAACGAGCAATTTGAAGAAACTTGCTCACATTTATCACTTGGCCAAGGGCAAAAGCAAAGAAGAGACAATAGTTCACACAGGTTAATAAATCGATATGACATTTTGAGCCCAGTCAGGGTGTGTATGTGAGTGTGTGTGTGTTGTTCTTCAACAACAACTACTATAACTAATACCAACAACAAGCCAATAAAATGAGCCATTCTTTTCCTCCTCTCAGCTATGCAGAAAAAAAGGAAATCCATTTGAGGTGGAGGCGGGGAAGAGAAGGGCAACAAATATACAACTACAAACATAAATTTTCATGTAAAGGCAATAAAAAGGACATGTTTTCATACTTTACTCCTTAGTCCTGGCACAGACAACAACAGCTACAACAACAACAACAACAACATAATCAAGAGCATAACAATAACGAGGCGAGTCCAAAAATTATTTGCATTTTTACACATTTTGAGGGTCAGCCAAAGGACATAGAAAAAAATGAATGTCCTGCATGATGTCCATTATGTGTGGGGTTAAAACTTTTACCCAATGATCGGACAATGCGTATGTGTGCGTGAGAGTGTGTGTATGTGTGTAACTGTGATAATGGGTTTCTGTGTCGGAACTTTCAACTTCCTTTATTGCATTTTATGGGTTCGGCATGGGATTTTTCGGACTTCGTTTAAGGATATTAGGATGTAGGCAACATCAAGTTGTTCTTGTTCTTGTTGTTGTTGTTGTCTCTACTCAGTGGGTTATGATTATGACATCGAATTGTATTCAGTTTCTACGTTGACGACGATGAGGTCGTTAAATTTTTTATTTTATCGTACAAGAAATTGAATTATGCGTAAATTCAATGCAAAACATGTGACATTTATGCAAATGTTATGCTTTTCTGTCCTTTATGGTATGTTTAATAAATCTAATAATAGAAATACGCCATTATATTAAAAATTAAAATTTGAATTGGACCATAGACCATATAGTTGAATATTAAGCAATATCTATAATGCAATTTTTTAAATGGATAACTGCCTGCTTAACATTAAATTTAATTAATTAAAGTTACACTCATGGTAACTGGTAATAAAGCTGTTAAATTTAGCTAATGTGCTTTAATGAAAAACTTCATTAAACATTCCTAAATTGTGCATAGTAATACAGATTATGCAGCAGTATAATGTGACAATGGAGGACGTGCAAGCAACAATGTGGACAGTTGATTATCTCGAAACATTCCAGAGCCACAACAGCGCAGCATTCAAATGTCAGTTAGTTGGACTCTCAGTCAGTCAGTCAGTCAGTCAGTGAGTGAGTCAGTCAGTCAGTCAGTCAGTGAGTCATTCAGAGAATTCTGCCATCATTCACTCAGACTTGCACTCAAAAACAGCTGCCAGTTACAGATGCCTCTGCTGTAGCCTCTTCCTCAGCGTGGCGGCTGTCAGACAACTTGGCCTGGCCAGGAGCAGGACAAGGACTCGGCTGAGAGCAGACAAGACGCGACGAATCTGACGGCGTGTGGCGCGATAACTCGCTTGCAGCTTGTGGCACGCGGGGCAAACAAAGTGTGTGAAGCATTCCACTAAAAACCAATTCATTTGCATAAAATGGCAACTAGAAATGCAGCCGGAAACAGGAGCATAGTCCACAGCGCTCAGATTAGAAAATGGGCCATGTCATGGACCCACAACATCCCAGAGTTGTACTCATAGTATATGTGTGTTCTCTTCTACAATGTGGGTAAATGGCACACGCGTTCACCAAATTGTGAATGTGAAAGTGCATTAGGCAAACACACAAAGGGAGAGGAGAGGAGAGGAGAGAAGAAGAGTGAAGGGGACGGGGTGTTAAACTTTATGCAGGCCATAGGCAATGTGGCTTTTGTGGCCAGGCCTTCATATGAAAGCCCGGGACCAAAAACCAGCTCCTGGGTGAATTGTCGCCCGCCTGCTGCGTTTTTGGGTCAAAGCAATTAAAGGTTATAAATTTGTGTGCGAAAAATTACATTTTTTATAGAGAACATGAACTCACACACAAATCGTGGAGGGCTCCAAGAGAAATATAGGGGCCAGGAGGTGTCAGGGCCAATTGGGAAGATTGCTGCCTGCCCGTCACGTTTCGGCTACGTGGCCAGTTCATTTGGCATTTAATTTAGCAGAAAATTAAAGTCCAGTTAAAATTTGCATGCCAATTTGCTTGCCAGATTTATGAACTGAATGCAATGTGTGCCGGGGAATGGCTTTTTGGGTCCCCAAAAATCATGATAATATGGCATAATTTTGTGTAACAGATAAATTAGATTACAGAAATTGATACGAAATGAAATTACATTCATGTATAGATTTTACAAGAGAAAAAAATATATCAAGTGAGTATTTTTATTATATCATTAACGATATTATTCTAAATGAATTGAAAACTTAAGTAAAACTTAAATCGTTATATTGTAAACTTAAAATTTCTTTCGTGTGACTTTATTCCCACATATTTTCACATTACAATTTAAATTTTTAATCTCAATTGCCCAGGTGCTTTTTATGAACTCTCTTCATAACGATATATACTTTACGCTGACCCCCAGTTTCCCTTTTCCATTTGCTGCCCATCAGACTGCATACTGAATGACAACATCATTCACAATTTTCCTTTTTCCGCATTAAACACCAAAAAAAAAAAACGGGGGTTGAAAAAAGGGGTTAAACAAAAGAAACATATGCCAAACATATTAAAAACCATGTCAATGCCATTGTCTCTCACAGCTCCCGCCCACATTGCCACGCCTCTCCTCTTTTGGCCGCAATATACACTTGACTTTAACATCATTAACACACATTCAACTTGTGGTGCAGTTCAACAATATTTTCATTCTTTTTGTTGTCGTTGTTGGTTAATGTTAACAAAAATTAAAAAAAAATATACAATCTGGCCAGGACGTATGAGCAGATATGTACAAGTATTTCACTCTTTGAGTGTGTGTGAGTGTGTATCTGTGTGTGTGTATGTGTGTGTGCACTTTGACATGTGCGTGCTGCTGGCACGACACTTTGGCTGTTTGAAATACTCAGGATCATTGGAGGAATCAGAATCTGGTTGAGGTGGCAACTCTGGCTCAAGTTCAGGCAGCGGAATGAAAATTTCATTTCAGTTCTTACTTTCTTGTTGTTGTTGCTGTGGCTGTCGTTGTTGTTATTGTTGTTGGCTTTATAGCAAAGGTGAAAATGTATATTTTACGCTTAATTTTGTGTGCAATTTACTGTTAAGCGACAACAGTTATAAAAGTTTTCTTGTGTCGCGTTGCAATGAGGAAAACTGTGTAGTAAAGAGGCAGTTGATAAAATTGAGAGAAATATGGGAAAAAGAGAAACCTTTACCATCAAACGGAATCGAAAATCAGAATGTATTAAGGTTATACCGAAGAGATTGATTCGAATACTCCACACAAACAGTAGGACAAGACAAAATTGGTAATCAGGGAGCGTGAAGAGATGATCTAGGGAAAATTAGCTAGAAACGGAGTCTCTCCTATAAAGTATGTAAACATATATCTATAGCTGATTCTAAGAAATAGTTGTAATTTGGTTTATCTATCTAATTATGCATGTATGTAAGTACAGCCAATCAACATCAAGCGAATGAGCTGATCTATCATTAGCTGACATTATAAGCAGCGGTCTTACATTTATAACAACTTAAACAATTATCCTCTTCCTAATTTTGAAGAAAATAAAGTCTTTAGAATTATTATAAACATTTGATAAGTATAGAGAGGATCCAAGAGATACGAATTAACCTACACCTAGGTAAAATTAGTTATAGTGGATTTTCTTGACAATTAGAAACTCTTTTTATTCTTATAACAATTCTAAACAACTCAAAAGTTCACTTAAACTTAATTTCAACTTCTACTATCTATTTCTCATCCTAAGAGTGACATGAACATCCAATTTAGCTCAACAAAACCGGAAACAAACAATCGACTCTCATTTTGTTACGCTGATTGAAGCCAAATCTCCCTTCCGAGTTGAACTTTATTTTTGGCAACAAAACTCGCGCTCTTTCGGCAATTTACTTAATGACGAACACTGCTTGGCAATTTGGTGGCCAATAAATTGCTTTAATTACCCAATTTTAAAGGACAGCAGATGGACATGGATGAACCACCGAGTAGAGGAGGAGTTGTAATGTGCATGTAAGTTGGCGCCAGAGCAATTTGAAAGGGGGTGATGAATCTGATGTGCTGTGAGAGGGCACTGAAACAAGGTAGATAACACTCAACATCAACAGACCATCAATATGAGGAGGAGGAGGACGAGGAGGAGGAGAAAGACAACAGAAGAGTTGAATGAAGATGGACAGCTGAGCGCTGAGCTGGCCAAGGCTTTTGGGGAATCAAGAAGGAAAGGATAGCAGCTGGTTGAGCGACTGTTGCATACCTGGCACTGTGTACGGTGATGGATGCGACGATGGCAGCCAATATGCTGAATTTATTGGCGGATAGGATTTATGCGTGGCATGCGACAACGATGCCAGCAACGATGACGCTGACGTTGACGATGTCGATGACGATGATGTGCAAGTGGAGGACAATGCCGCGATGTCGCTATTATTGGATAAATTCTCAATTACTGACGATAATTGACTGCTGCTGGCAGTGTTGTTGCTGCCACTGCCACTGCCGCAGATGCTGAGGTTGTTGTTGATGCTGCTGCTGCTGCCGCCGATGCTGTTGCCATTCTCTGCTGCTGTTGCAATGTTGCCGCCTTGGCTATTTACGAAACCAATTGCAGTTGAATTATTTATCATGTCAGATGGCGACGGCGATGGCGACGAAGAAGAGAAAATTCTTGAAAATACTTTACACTTATTTACATACACACACATACACACAAAGTGTGAGCACACACACACACACACAGAGAGAAAGAGTAGAACAGAGACAGCAATAAGCGAGCGTTAAAAAACACGAAAAGTCGTTTGCAAAGATTCGAAATGCCGCAAGGAGAATGACAGCGAGAATGAGACAGAATATTTATGTATATATATATATATATTCTCTCACAAATTGAGAATTGAGTGAGTGGAAAATTCAATAAGCAAATATCATAAATATTAAACACGACATCCACACACAGCGTTGACTTTTAAACAATTAGCGTCAGGTTAACACTTTTTCGTCATCTTCGTTTTTTTTTTTATGGATTTTTGATTATTTATTCTCAATTTTGTTCAATTATTCATTTTCTAATTATTATGTATTATTTTTTTAACACGCAACGATTTTCTCGCTTTTAATTTTTAGCCACGCACAATGAAAATTTTATTTATTTTTGACACGTTTTGCATTTGAAAATCTAACGTGAAACAATTAAAGCAGAACAGAATGACTAAAATGTTGTATTAACTGGATTTGTTATTCTCTTTTTTCTTTTGTTTTATGTTTTTACAACAATTAACATTTAATTTGATTTATTTTTATTCGCGTTTTTTGCGCACTTTTTAGCGTGTATTCGTTTCTATCTTGACTTTTGAAACAGTCGGCGTTGCTGGCATCGAATCGAGTTTTCCTATCGATTGCAGACAATGAATTTATCATGAGGTGCTTTTATAGATGGTATAAAATGGTCTAAAGAGCGAACGGAATAAATAGTTCGATTCGCTATTGATGCTAATTATAGTTACGAGACAAAGTAAAGGAATTGTTGTTCTTTTGGGAAGTGGACTCGGATTCGGAAAGGCATTCGGCATTTAAGTGAATTGAGCAAAAAAATGGAGAGTAGTACACTTAGTAGGCATTTTGATTATACCCTGTTTTCTATTGGAAATGTGCAGAAACAGGGATTTATTAGTTTGTGAAAAGATCGCAATCTCGACCCTAAACAGTGAATATATCCTTGATAATAATTTACAGCCCTGCGATTTAATTGCACATTTTACAATAGGTCTATTTGTTAAATATAAACCACAACCCAAAGGCAGTGAGTTGAGTTTTTGTCCATTTAATTCCATACGCCTTAAATATTTTCAGCTGATTTGGCAAATCTAATTTTTAAGTTGCAAATATTATAGTAGAAAGTCAAAAAACATTTAAATCTAAATATAATACAACATAAAAAAGTTTACCTAATCTCCAAATGGAACAAAGGGTATTTCATAGTCAAGCACTCTTAACTAGAACATACTTAATTGTTTCTCTCTATAAAGGGTGAGACTTTTAAACTCAATTATAGTTCAATTAGATAATAAACTACTTAGTATATAAATTAATTAATGCAAATAGAATAATAAACTTACATATTCCATTAATCAGGCCTTGCATTAATTGTCGACTCTAGCAGAAGTTAATTAAAGAGTCACCCTGTTATCTGTTTTTGCAACACTTTCGCGGCTCGTTTCACAGCGATTAAAAGTGCATTTCAGTCTAAATCGATATATATATATATATAGTATATATATATATATAGGTATATTTCATTTATTTTTCACTTTTCCGCAGCATCAACTCAACAACAAGAACAATGAAGCACACACAGTTCGCATGCCGCGGCATAAAAAACGCGTATTGGCAAAAATCAAATCACTAAAAATAAATTGACATCAATCAGCGACGAGTTGGGGCAGCGTATGTTTGGTGGCAGCAAGGCAGACACACTGCAACTAATTAAGCAACGTCACATGCAACATACACAGATACACACACACTCACACAAATACACAGCTAGAACAACGGCGTATTTTTGTTGGTATTTAAATATCACAAGATTTTTGCGCCGGAATAATGGCTAAAAATTGGAAAAATTTATTTGGTACTAGCTCGTAAATCAACGTCCGATTGGGCTGACGATTTGGACTGATTGACGTTTTAGTTGCAACTAAATGTAGCAAGCCGCAAACAGTCACACACAAAACACACTCAGCTTCAACTCAATCCAAATGCACAGAGCTCATCTCTCGTCTAAATCTCAATTTCAACACTTAACCACCCAACTACTCATCTTAACTCAACTCATCTCATCACGATCTCAACTCATCAGTTGTCAAAAGGTTCTGGGCGGACATAACTGGAAAAACTTGATTTACAACTTGTTGTTGTTTGTGTTGTTGGCTCTTTCTAAATGACTTTTAATGTTAGTTTCTTATTTTGTATTCTTTAGTCATTTGCATCTATTTCATAGTATTGTCGTCGTCGTTGTTGTTGTTGTTATTGCATTTTGTTGCTGTTGCTAATGAGTTAATTAACACATTTAGCTTGGGAGTTTTTAAGGTGAACTTCGTGTAAACTATTGCGTGTGCGTTAATTATGATTAGAATCAAAATGCGAACACACAAAATGATAGATCTATATGAACGAAATATGTTATATATAGAGCGGATATAGACAGAAATACTACGAACTAGATAGAGGAGGAGAAAAAGAGCAAGTTTGGGTTTTAGTTTTTATACTCAAGTGTCTTTTTTATTGACAATGAAATAGAGAATCCGGTTTCGCATTATTTACTTGCAGTTTTATTATAACAAACTTATTGTGTGAGTTAGACTTTAGTATGAAATTAAATAAAGTGAACAGTTACACCATTTATAAAAAACTATATCATACCAATTTATACTATTAATCACATAGAATAAGTTAGTAATAATGTTATAGCGAGAGACTCATCAACGTTTTATATAATGTGGCACTTAAATTAAGTGTTGGATTACCTAAAAACTAATCTATCAATTCGCAAAAATGTTTAAAGAGAACAATAACATGAGGAGGAGAACGCAGCAGTATTCCTAATAAATAAGACACTAAAGTAGGTAAGAATAAAGGAATGTATTTATATTGCTAAAAAGCGACTTTCAAGCACATTTTGCACACCTCAAACAATTAAAATAAACTGAATTACAAAACTCCTAACAAAATTGCTTAATCTTAACTTATACCTCACTTATTATTCATCTATTTTGATAGATTTCCATAAACAAGAAAAAAAAATAGGGGAAGAAAGTAAAAAGCCAAATACAAACATCAATGAAAAATGCAAATACATAAAATTGTACTTGCTGTGCTCTCTCAAGGTTCTTTCTCAATTGCCTTCCGGTAATTTCTAGCCACATTTTACATTTCAACGCTACACACACACACATACACACACACACACTAACACATGCTTGTGCTGTCATAATGGCTAATTTGAATTTTTATCATGTTTACAAGCAAACAATACGTGCATCATCATCGCAGAGAAAGTCAAAACTCCAAGGATCTTCCCCCATACGCTATTTATGAGTACAAGTCTCTCCCCCGCTGGAAAAACCTCGCACAACATTTGCATATCGATTTCATATGCGGCATATAGTAAAATTTCCCTACTTCCATCTCTCTAGCGAATGCAAATACAAATCCATTTTGAATATTTCTTTCTTGCGCGTTCGCAAATTGTGTGGAATAACCATGAAAATGTTTACATGTCTGCCTTTTTCGGTTGCTTACTGCACATTTCTGGCGCGCCCTCAAGTATGCAGCGCCAAAAAACATTTGACATTACGAATTTGCAAATTTAATAACACCCCCGCATGTAGGATGAAGTGCAAGTGGCGAGTGGTGGAAGAGAAACAGAAACTGACGCCAGGAAACTTGACATCGTTCTCCTTTGGGCGATTTCGTTGTCTGTTTGAAGTTTGCTTGCATGTAAATTGCACTGATTACCACGTTGCACTTTTCTTTCATTTTTCTCCCCCATCTAACTTCTTCATCTATTCTCTTCTTTTGCTCTTTGCTTACTCATTTGATTTGGTTGCATTTTGTCTGCTGGCACTTTGCTCGTCATTTCTTCATGTTTTCTACTTACTTTACCTAATGCAAATCGTCTTTATTGCCAGCACTTTTTTGCTTGCCCATCACTTGTGTCTATTGTTTGGCTGTCGCCGTTCTATCCTCTGCTCCCTCCTCCCTTTTAACACTTGACGTATTTATGTACCCCCGTTATTCCCACCCAGGGTCAGCACCATTAAATTTAACTGCATTTGCTGCAATTCAAGTGGAAATGAGGCGCCATTTGTTGTGTTTATGAGGCTAAAAGAAATTTGTAATGGCGTGTTTGTTATCGAAGGATTTCAGTGGGAAAAGGGAAGCTTTCGATTGCACTCAACTTTTTGCTAAGTTTACAGATCAATGTGGAAATATAGGACAAACTACAGCTTAGGAGGGAAGCGTAACTTATTGAAGCTTTAAGGTTTTATTAAAGAATATAACTTATCGAATTAAGATTTAGAATTAAAGAACAAATAGCGATTAAACGGTTGACTAAATCAAATCAATTTGTAAGTAGATGCCAGTATAGAGTAAAGTCTGTTTTCCCTGAATTTATTTTAGTTATTTAAACTTAAGACAATGTATCGTTAGTTTATTATATCAACAATTAATTTATAGCTAATGATGCAGAAATATCTTGTTCTCTATTTCATATTCATATCTTGTGCACTCTTCTGTTATTTTTTCTATTTTTTTACTTATTAATTTCAACCAAACTTTTAACATTAAATATGCCTTAAGGCTTAAGATTGCTTTATCCAACTGTCGCATTAAAATGTTTGAAGTGTATTCATATTAACCATTAAGATATACACCCTCTGATCCTTTCACAATTTTGATGACTCACAGTGAGCGCTGTAAGTAGCCGACTTGAGCACTTCTCTAGCAACTATCTCGTTCACTCTCTGCAAAGTCCTTCAGCTAACCAGCAACAACAACAACAACAACATCAAAACTTGCACAAACCAAAATCCAATCAAAGGTTGCCTGCCGTCGTCTGCCAAAAAGTATGCTACACTTTCTGCACGACAACAGAGGGGAAAGGAATAGACGTAAAGCAGGAAACAAAACTCGGCGACTCACTCAAGCATTTTATTAAATTGCCACCTTCCGTTTGTTGTTACGTCGCTTTCTCTGCAACTGTCTTTTTATTTTCAATTCCTAGGCATAAGCCCAATACACAGACAGATCCATTCCCCTTCCCATTCCCCGCCCCACTCACTCAATACATATATTTCTACCATCTTTTTCTATTATATCGTTTCCGCTGTTTGGCATAAATTCTGAGCACAGGCCAAAAGTAAAACTTTTCCTATTTTTTTATGCTTATTGCAAAGTATTTTGTTTTTTTTTATACTTCTTTTCCATCTTTGTTATTTTTTGAGGTTAAAGTGCCAAAGCACGAATATAAAATACAAACTACAAAACAAGCTGAAAAACAAAAAAACAATACAACAAGACGAGCATTTGTCTAGTGTTTGGCTTTGTGGCAATATCGAAATGCGATTGCGGCAAATGCAAGTTAGTATTGTGTATTGTGTTTTCTACAGATACAATTATATATAGATATACATATATAAATAAATAGATTTGTCTGTGTGTCTGTATAATATGTCTATAATGCGGCAAACGTTGGAGTTAGTCCAAAATGCATTTACATTTGCATTGCAATCGCTTCAGGCGCATTGCGGGCGTTCGCTTTTAAGCTTATCTAAAATTGAAATTGAAACATGAACACGAACGAACGAATTTATCAACTAAAACTGCTTTTAAATCAGCTTTTAGTTCAACTAATTAAAGCTTTTAGTTAGCCCGGAGCTTGGAATGTAGTAAAATACTAGATAGGGTCATGTCTATAATCGTGTGTCGTTAGATAAAGCGATAAATACACATCACTAACGATTGATGGCCTCGAGAATACGAGTTTCTATTGAATCTTTTGTTTTCTATTAAGCATCTTAACTGCATTTAATTGGATATTAAAATGATCGAGATATGATTAATCAGCACAACTTTTGTTAGTAGTTTCCCATCTCTAATTTTCACACTCTCCGCCACATTTCCCACTTTTCTATTGTCTCTTCTTTTTGTTTTTATTATCATTAACTTGGCCCAGATGCTTTTCTAACTGATTTCATTATCAGTTTGTCCATTATTACCCCATCATTTTAATTAGCAACCAAAAAAGTTCCTAAAGCGCACCAAAAAAAAAATAAAAAAAAATTATTAAGCATACGCCATGTTGAACAAGCGTAATTACACGTATAGAGGCGGCAGAGTTGGTGGCATGCAACGTGTGGGAAGGAAGCCGCATGTCAGCAACTTTTTTGTTTTTTTTTTGTTTTTGCACTTTTGCTGCAACGCTACAACTTGTTAACAATAAGCGCCGCTAGAGGTCGCCAATTAAAAAATTGCTATAGCTTACGCTTTCGCCTGGCTTGTTGTGTGTCTGTGTGAGTGAGTGAGTGTGTGTGTGTGTGGGAAAAAGTCAACATTTTTGTGGTCACTTAAGCAGATTAATTTCATGGGTATAATTAAAAGAAGCAGCCGCGTGCGTGGGCTACCAAAGAGTGGGTAAATCAGGAGGAAAAGAGGGTAATGGGATGGTGAGGGGGCTGCAGGGGGGTTTTGCGGCGGTGAGCGTAAGTTGGCAACAAAAAATTAACATAAATTAAATTTTTCGCAAAACTTTTTCGCTGGCGCTGTTAAACAATTTGGCCTTCTCTTTTGGTTTTTGCTGCTGCACTCGCCCGACACATAATTGATGGTTTTTAATTAACTGCCAAGTGACCGACACGCAACTGACAATGGCCAAAAAAAGGGACATAAAAATAATTCAAAAACAACTGTGCCAGAGGGAGATACAATTTAATACCCTTTCCATAAACAACACATAATATAGTTAACTCTTTTATGTTAAATAATGCGATGGTTGATGGAATATATTATTTATCCATAACAGTTTAAATAGAAATATCGGAGAAAAATCATATCACGTTATTATATCGAATTCAGTTTAAATACAATATTTTTGGAGAGGAAATTCACTATCCAAAGTAATACTATTTCCATTGTCCATACAGTAATCCAATTGCAATTGAAACAAAAATATCTCTGCCTTATCTATGATATTTTAATGTACATAGTCTGATAAAACATATATGTATATATATATATTTACATATATATTTATATACAGAGTTCTAAAACTAAATCATCAGACACAATCATAAAATATTCATTGCAAATGTAAACAACCTTTTAAAAGAGTATACAAAAAAATAATGTCAGCGAGAAGTGAGAGTTGAAAAAAATCTGTTAAATTGTTTTAAACGTGTCCTGTCCCTCGTCAGAGTCAAATGCACACAGCCTGGTTCATTGGTGTTGCCTATAAAAGCTGTCGAAAGCCAATGCACGCATTTGGGCTCTGTCAACGTTTAATAGAGTTCTGGCCAAGCCAAAAATTCAAATAAAACCCAACAAATACAAAATGGACCACAGATGTTAATCTGTTCAATGAACCGACTGTTGATTGACATACAGCCATGCTCATACAATTGGCACAAAAAAAAATTTCCATTCTATTCGTCTATTTCTCAAAATTTTTATCACTTGCTTGCTACAATTATGCATGCAACTGTTTATTGGATTCATACACTTTATGCTGTAATGTTAATTGTCCCGTTATCCTTATTGGATTTCTTTTATTCTTAATTTTCGTTCGCCTAGCCTGAGTTTTGGTTGCTCACAGAATTGGCACAAAAAGTTACAGACGTAGATTTTTTCGAAAAGGGCACATTTTTTTTTATCTTTTGTTCTACAGTTTGTTTAATTTGATTGAATTTACTTTTATTTATGCAAAAATGGGTAGTGGAAAGACTTGCACTCTTGAAAAACGGAACATTATCTACAAGATCAGTACGTCGGGCAAGAAACCAGCTGAAATAGCCGAAATAATGGATTGTTCGAGAAAAATGGTCTATAATGCACTTGCATTAGTTAAGAAGAGCTCTTCATATTAGATTGAAAATAAGGCTAGGAAGCCAAAGCCTCGAAAGACCGATGCCAACATCGACAGTATCATAGTCCGGAAAAGTAAAAGTGACCCTTTTAAGTCGGCTCGTGAGATTATGGTGGAAATTAATGAAGAATACGGTCTTAACCTATCCAGAAATCTAGTCTCCAGAAGATTAATTGAAGCTTCGCTCTTTGGTCGCATCAGCAGAAAAAAACCGCTCCTGTCAAAGCTGAACATAAAGAAGCGATTATGTTTTGCAAAGGCATACAAGCACAAAGATGCACAATTTTGGAAAAATGTGTTGTGGAGTGACGAAACGAAGATAAATAGGATGTGACCTTATGGGAAAACATTTGTGAGTCGTCCAAAATGCCAGGCTCTTAACCCAAGGTTCACAACCAAAACTGTTAAGCATGGAGGAGGCAGAATTATGTGTTGGGGTGCATTTTCTTGGCACGGAGTGGGTCCGCTCGTCCGAATTAATGGAAATATGGACCGGTTTCAATACTTGGACATTTTAAAAAACTCGATGGAACCATATGCCTTTGAGAACATGCCTGTGAAGTGGACTTTTATGCACGACAATGACCCTAAGCATGCGTCCAAGATTGTTAAGAAGTGGCTGCAAGATGAAAAGGTGTCGGTTATGGAGTGGCCGTCTCAAAGGCCCGACTTAAATCCTATTGAGAACCTTTAGAATGAAGTAAAAGTGGCAGTTTCCAAAAAAAAATTTAATAATTTTGACGATTTATGGGCAGGAGTCCAACAAGCTTGGTACTCCATTCCAAGGGAAACTTGCCAAAAGCTGGCCGAAAGTATGAGTCGAAGATGTCAAGCAGTTATTGATAATTCTGGCTATAGTACCAAATACTAAGATCAAGTATAATTTTCCTTTCGAAAACATCATCTGTTAATTCGAAAAAATTATTTGTTTAAAAATGTGCCAATTATATGAGCAGGCAATATTTGAGTTTTTTGTTGATTTTTTTAATAATTTTTTTATAACTGGTCTTAATCGAAGTTTGTTTTCTTTTTAATTTAAGCAACATAATAGGCTATGAAGTGTCATTAAAATTTTGTTCCTTACTATTTTTATTTAATAAAAAAAATTGTCTTTAATTTGTATATTTTATTTGTGCCAATTGTATGAGCATGGCTGTATCTATCTCTATAGTTGTTAGTTAGTTAATCGTTTGAATTATATTTCTCTACAATTTCGCAAATTTTGTACGTACCATTACGATTCTCGCTATCGGCGGGTTTCATTTGAATTGGATGATACATCTGAAATAAGAAGACAAATAAAATAATTAGAAAGGGAATATTATATATTTATATTATATTATGACATTGTTTAATTTATTTAAATCCTAGCCTTTACCTCAATTTTCTACTCCATTGCTTTCTCTTGCTAAGCAATTTCGTTGCAGCTTGTACCTAATTTGCCGTGTTAATCACATTTGATATATTGTGACGCTATAAACGACAACGCAGTCAGCGATTAATTTGCAGGGCTTTTGGCGCAATGCAAATTCCGCAACAACCTACCAAAATTGTCCAAGTTACCCTACATTTATTTATGTATATATGCATGTGTATATATTTAGTCGAGAGTCCATTTATATGCTGATGCAGCGTAGTTGTCCCTTCAGTTTTTTTTTTTGTCGCCTAAGCTGCATAATGAATGAATGCTGCAGAGAGTAAGAGAAAGAGCGCTGACAAGCTGCTCCCAACTGGCCGCCAAATCCTTGACTAAAGCCAAACACATTTATTCAGCGGTCGCGCACAACAACAACAACAGCAACAAAGTTAACAACAACTACAACAAGGCAACACTTTTGGTCAGAAGAAGGGCAGGCGTGAAAATCCTAAAATATGCGTTCGCATTTCCCTTTTTTCCTGGTCGCTTAGTTGCAGTAGCGACAGCGGCAATGGCGTTTTAAATGTAATTTTTCGCACAGCGTCTTGTAATTAAAACAAGCTTAAAGCTGCCACAAAACGTGCCGCAGCACGAGGTCAGCCCCGAGGCCGAGTGGAGTCCCCGTTCGTGTACCCCTTTCCGTCTTTCTCAATCCAACCCTGTCCGAGGACTTCCGTCGCCAAGTCGCACGGGCTAATGGCCCATGATTTATTGGTAACGACGACAGTCTACGCTGCGTTGTGAGCCAACAACATCGGCAGCGTCCTTGTCCGCATTACCCTTTCTACACCTAGTTTCAACCCTTCCCCTCTATCATTCGCTTCCTCCTTTTTCCACTCTATTTTGGCTCGTAAATAATACACGCAACACGGCGACTTGCTACAAATTGCAGTCCAAGTCAACCTGTTCCTTAAACTGCGTTCTCTCTGCCCTTTTTTAACTTCTATCTTTATGTGCTTGTCACGCCCCCTTTTCCCACACTTTTCTTCTTTTTTTTATACGCAGGAAGTGGCAATTACCTGGCAAACGCAAGCATTTTCAGCTAATTGGTTGAAATGTTATCAGCACTTGCTTTTTTATGGCATAATTATATTATACTAACATAAAGTATGAACGGCAACTCATCTAATCTATAGAGTTATATTATGTGTGGAAGGTAAGAAATACTTGAATTATCTGTGGAATTGTCAGCATGTGTGAGATTGATGAAAATATTTTCGAAAGTGAATGATATTCTATTAATTCTCATTATATTAACTGAGTCTATTTACTCAGTAGGGTTTTAAATAGTTTTATCATTTCAAGATTGCTAACTTCTTTTAACCAAATGATAAATTCTCTTCTGCAGAGTTGCCACTTTTTAATATGTTGTGTACTATTTTGTGTCTGGTAGATTGATCGACAAATTGATTACAGTTACCGGGAAAGAATATTACAATAAAAAGTATAGTAACTAGTTTTGATTATAGTTTAATGCATTATTCACTTTAAATGAAAATCAATCAATTTTTTATTAGTCTGGTCACCCTGCCAACATAAGCACTGTCAACTTGTCATTATAGTGCTGCCAACTTGCAACTTTTATCAAAATATTGCCAGCAACTGAGAATCGAGTGCATTTTCCAAGCAATTGCCAAATTGCAACACGCACACATGACTCAAAATGGCAAATTTCCCTGACTTGCCACACCAATTGTTGCCCCTTTCTAGCCCTTTCTTTCAACAACTTCTTGGGCCTGATTGTTGTGCCTTTCAATGGCAATATTGTAAAATAAATATTGTTGCACAGCTGCACAATTCTTTTTGGCACTGTCACAGGACATGCAAATTATGTCAGATTCTGAGCGCTGATAACGTGGCATGCCACAAGCTTTGTTCCCTCTCCCTTCCCAACCTCCAATTCAACAACTTCCCTTTGCAACGACACATGACATTTCAAATAATAATATTCATGCTGATTTGATGGCGTAATAGGAGAAAAAAAAGAAGAGAACCTTAACATTGGCAAATTCCGTTGGATTTTCGCTGATGTTGTCTTTATGTTTTCCCCGCTTCTTTTCCACTACATACTCGTATATGTGGCAATATCCCCCTGCTCCTCTCTACAACAATCTACTGTTATTGCTGCTGCTGGGACTTCTCGCGTTGCTGACAACTTTGGTTGTAGCTCCAAAGCGCAAATTGACATTTTTGTGCCTGCGGTTTTGTTGCCTTTTGCAAAAAACTTTTGGCGCGTGTCTTGTGCTAACAATTTTTCCATTCTTCTCTCTTTTTTGTTCACTATTTTTCTTTTTTTTTCTTCTTTTTGCATTGCATACTTTTAAGCTGCCAGGACAGAGGGCTAAACTTTGAAATTACTTGCATTTTATGTGGCACAAGGAGAGGGAAAGGGGAGTAAGGGAACCTTAGAGTGTTGCAAAAAACTATATTGGAAAATAACAAAAATACTGCAATAATATACCCTAGACAGCTGAAAGGGTAGATGCGTTAGGTACAAGTTGGGCCTATTTTTAATTTCCACCAACAAGTTTACTATAGATTTCATGGATTGAACTAGTGTAGGGTTTAAATTATTCCCTGTGCAGATAATTACAAACTTAATACCTTAACAGCACAGCTAAACATACTTAATTACATGACCCAATCCCCTGCTATAAGCAATGGGGACTTACTTAGAGGACCCTGTGCAGCTAAAAGGATTTTCAAATCCCAGAAAAGTATGCTACTGCAATATTGTAAATTATTTTTACAGGGTGGTTTAACGTACAGTTTCGATTTTCATTATATAACTGTTATTCGAAATTTTCAACATCAAAGAACATCCTGTTTTCAGGATACTCCATCCAAAAAAAGTATATCTCACAATTCCCCTTATTCCAAATAATTATTCAGGTTTGATAACTCCTAACTCTCCCTTACGATCCCTGATTTACATTATTCACTTTAAGTTCTAGGTATCTGTGTAGTCGAATATTTCTCGCAATTGTCACCTCCATTTTATTTTTTTTTTTCTTCTTTTTAATATTTTTATGCATTTTTTGTGCCGTGTCATGTCTGTGTCAGTCCACGCGCCAGTCAATCTGTCAGTCACGCAGTCAGTTAGCCATAATGAAGGCACCACGATGCTGAAATCCAGTCAAGCTATTTCCTGTTGTTGTTGTAGTCATCGTTGTAGTTGCTGTTGTTGTTGTTGTTGTTGCAGTGTTGCATGATTGCGTTTATGATAAGTTGATGCGGCAGCTGGTTTTCGCCATTTTGTGAATTCGCACAATCAGCAAAAATGCAGGTCGAAATGCATGCGTCGAGTGCGTACGACTAAGAGATGCCCTGTTAGTGTTCTCACTTGATTTGTAGCTGTCTACTTTTGTCTATTTCATTTATGCATAACTCTCTCATACCCTATCGTATCTACAGGGTATACAACTTCCATTAAGAGCTCAAATGATGCCCACTTGAAAATAAAAATGTACTTAATGCACAATTTTTGCTGTCACTAATCGTTGACAATAAATGTCACAAATTATGTGATATTATAAAAAAAGAAGGGCAAAATTCATAAAAATTGTGGAAAAATGTTCAGGAAAATATATAAAACTTACCCCATTCAGCGTTTTCACATTATGCAGAGCGTCCTGAGCTTTTAGTGCCGCGCGGCGCGTATAAAACGTCACAAAGCAGCAACCTGAAAGAGCGAAAGAGATAGACAGCGCATGAGTGTGTGTGAGAGTGAGCGAGAGAGAGAGAAAAAATTTAGATTAGCATAAGGGTTAAATTGGAGTTTATTTTCAAGCGTCGCGACAGCAAAAAGAAATTATGAAAATTATTATTATTAGCAGGCAGGCAAAATGGCAACGCAGAAGGCGTATGGTAGGGGGCGGGGCAAAGCGGAAGCGGGTGGCAAATGTGGCAACATGGCAGCACTAAATTAAGCATTATGGCCTAAACCCGCCCGACTTCTCCCCCTCCACTCATCGCTGGCAAACAACAAATGTGTCGCGTTTTGTTGAGTTAATGTGTGTGTGGCACGTTGAAAAGAAGGCAAGCTGTTGACTGGGGGAGAGTCAGGGGAGGGTTGTTGGATTGGGGCGGTTTTCGGGTCTGTTAGGTAAGTGTTTTAGGTGTTGGAATTTATGGTGGCTCGGGGCAGGTGGCAAGCATATTTAAGCTGGCAAAACGATACTTAAGCAAGGCCAAAATGTCTATGCTGAAGATATGAAAACCCTTAAATTTTACAAAACAGAATACAATTTAGGTAAAAAAAAAGTGCAAAGTGTAATATTATAATTTCAGGGGAAATACGTTTTTCGTACACATTAAGATAAGTTTAAGTTTTTCTGATTTTTGAATTATACAAAAGAATACAATTTCGGGTAAAATAATGAAAATAAAGAATATATTTAATATCAGTATCAGGCTTTCTGTTAATCTTAAGTTTTTGTAAGATTTTTCCAATATTAAATTTATATGTGATTAGGTTTCCTCGATGAAATATGAAACTGAAAACTTATATTTGACAAATCAATTGATTTATTTTAGAATGTTCATAGTAACATATCTTAATTGCTTAAGAAACATCTTTTTCTTTACGTCTAAAAACAAGCAGTGCTCACATTATATTTATTTAATGGAGATATATTTATATAGGGGTTAGGGATATAACAAACATTCATTCAACGTGCAACGATAGCTTTGTAACTTTACTATCGAAAGTGCTATAATCTTTTTTTCAGGCATTTCCCATTTCCAAATCCTAATCAGATATATACCTTGCAATACTGCCATATGCCACACTTTATTTTAATTTCAATTGACATAACGAAATTCTCATTCATTTTTTCATTTCATTTATATTTCATTCTCTCCTTTTTCTTTACACCAAATCTGTGGCCGAGACTTCAAACCAAAATGAGAAAAAAAAAAAGAAATTGAGTTGGAAACCATTTCCGGCTCGCGTGCATTTTCCATTTAACGTGGACTCGATTCGATCAGTTCCGTTTCCCGTTTTTCCCTCCCTCGTTCCTTTATCAAAGGGGAGCTTCATTTTGAATTTTTCGGTTTGGGCCACGCTAACTGTGAGTACAAAACTTAATATGGCAATAGTTGCATAATGCAATTACCGGACATATCGACGGCTTTCGTTCATCCAAGCGTGATGCGTTGTGGTGGGCATGGCTCATAACCCATACACACACACCACACACAAACACACACCACACACACACATACACCTTCGCAACACTTGCGTAATTCAATCTGTCGCTGTTTTTATGCCATCGCCGCCGTCGCCATCGTCGTTGTCACACGGCATTTTTCCGCATTTTTCACATATTTGCAAATATTTTCATTTCTCGTTTTGGGTTTTCTGATATCCGGAGCAGGTTTAGAGAGAGGCAAATGCCAATGCCAACGTCGCCGCACCGGATGCGTGGGATTTATGGAGGGACAGAATGGGGGTTTGTTGTTTCCCGCTTGCCATAAAGCTTAAAACTTTAACAGTGAATGCACCGAAGGGTGCAAGAATCAAACCCTAAACTTATGCATTTTATACCCGCATTCCACAAGAATATCACATTTCGGCAATTCAATTTCTAAGCTTATTGAAAGCTTACTATTTTGTATTAATTGCAAAACGTTTATAATATTAAGCTAATTTTTTAACATAATAATAAATACATAATTTTTCACAAAAGAAAAGTACCTGAAAATCTATGCTGATCATTTTATGTTTCAATTAAAGATCAGTATTAACATAAAAGTTTAATAAAAAGCTCATTTGCTAAGCTTTAATCAAAACAGTCAGCTTTGCATATAGATAAGAAATGTATATTTTAATTTACTACATTTTACAGATAAACACTAGAAGAACTAATTTATAAGCTACTCTATAAAACTCTCGTAAAAGCCCACAAAAGCTCATTAAAGCTTTAAGAAAAGAAATACGGTAGCTACCTTTCCGCTTATTTTAGTTATCACACTTTAAACCAGTGGTCGGCACCAACACAGTCATATGTTTCATTGCATTAGTGTGCGAATTAACAGAATTTTAACAGGCGTCAAGCATGTGCCGTTTCTTGCCCTTTCTATTATTGATTCGCATCAAAACGGCTATATATTGGTCATAATGTGTATAAAAATGAATACTTTTTCAAAAAGTCCAACAACCATTTATTTTTCTGTGTATATAATGTATAATTTGTCAAAATTGTGCAGCGTAGCATCACAATGCCTGATCAGAAGCTGATTCATTTTGCTTCGCCTCAACAGTGACATTTCAGCTTAAAAGCGCCATAACAGCGACTTAACAGAAACAGCGAAAATTTATACTGTACGTGTGCAGGCAGCGCTGCGGCAGAGAAAATCCCTATGCACGGTGCGCGGCGTGTGCCGACCACTGCTTTAAACCCTTAAACTTTTGGCTCAAGTTAAACAAATATATCGCATTTCACTTAACCCAAAGAAAGAAAAAGCAAATCAAAAGCGGATAAAGCGAAAGACGGAGAGAAAGAGTGATAGGAGCGAATAGCAAACGTAACGTTTTGCAATCTCAGATTAAATATCACTTAAAATTAAACTAGCGTTAAATGTAACAAATGAAAGAAAATCGAAACGATTTCAAATGCAATAAAATATCGTGCAAGAAGTGAAAGAACAAACTGTGAGAAGGAAACCAAAGACGAAAACCAATCGCGCGATAAGCAAGTAAAAGACGTAGAACCAGATGGAGGAGCAGGAAGAGAAGGAGGAGGAGGAGCAGCAGAAGAGTGGAGGACGCAAGCAACAAGAGTAGAATAGAAATCTCTCAATTCCCATTATGTGCATGTCAACTGCAGTTAGAATCAAAGCACCCAAAACATGGATAGAACAAGAAGGTGAAGATGGGGAGGGAGTAAGATAGAGTTAGAGCGAGCGAGAGAGAGAGAGAGATACAGAGTGAGCGAGAGGGGAGAGTGTGGGTGAGCTTTTGCTTTTGCTTGAGAAAACAATGCGATAAAGTAACAAAAACAACAACAAAATCGGTGGCAAAAGCTGAAAACGACATCCAGTCACGTTTTTTGGACAAAAACTTAATCCAAACGATGGGCGTTCTATTGTGGGGGTGGCAGGGGGAGAGCTGGCAACTTTAAGATGTGAAATCGAGAGATGCCGCTTTGCCGTTAAACAAGACGTGCCAAAGTCCAGCCAAAAGGATGTCTTATATGTGTGTGTTTGTGTATAGAAAGGATGTGCCAGGCCACAAGTAGAAAGAAACAGAGACAAAGCGAGAGGGAGTGAGAGAGAGAGAGAAGGAAACGTATTAATCGAAGTTAAATAAATCAATGTCATTAAACTTTGGCGCAGAGATTTAGTGGACGCGTGTAATCAGAAAGAGAGAGAGAGAGAGTAAGGGAGAGAGATAGACATAGAAACTGTTACAGAAGCAGATCAACAGCAACAGCAACAACTACAACAACTACTGCAACTACAACAACAACAGCCACTGCAATCGCAATCGAATTTAGTTTATGGCTTCCACAGAATTTCCCATTTCCCCAACCCCTCCTCCCCTTGTCACCTACTTCTCCTAACTCTGCTGCTAGCGAAAGTGACAAACGTTTAGCAATAGTTCAGTGGACAGCAAAAGTCAAGAGCAAACACCAACCAAAAATTCAAAGAATAAAAATAAAAGGAAAAAAAGGACTTTGAAATTGAAAAGCTTTTGGAAATTAAGTGAAATTTTATGCATTTTTCACGCTCTGCAAGCGGCTAAATAAAAATGTCAGGCACACAAAGTGAGCGAAGCAAAGATGTAGAGAGAGTTAGAGGGAGTGTCAAGAGGAAGAGAGGCCGATAAGTAAGTGCGTTTCATTTTCTACATTTCTCTCTTTTTTCTTTTTTTTTTTGGTGACAGCGGACAGCTGGACACACTGCTGAGAGAGGCAGCGAGCTTTATTTTTTCTTTCGAAATCAAATTCTCAAGGCAAACGCGCAAAGATAGCGAAAAGAAATAGAAGGAAGAGGAGGAGCAGGAGGAGGAGCAGGAGTAGGAGCTAAAAAGAATCTGCTGCCTGACAAAAACACAGTGTGAATTATATTATTCCTTTTTGTGATTTTGGTCAGCCACATTACGTTTTTATTCGCTATATATACTATATATTTCTCATAAATCATAACTAGAAAAAAGTGACAAGAAAAGCTCTTAATAGCCAAAAATGCCTCGCATTAGTTGAAGGTTTTCTCTATAGTTATGTAAGTTTAGTTTTTAGTGATAAAATATTGCTTTAAAGGGGACTCTTCTAATTGACTAAATTAAATTCCCAGAAGTCACACAATTTGTAAATAGTTTGTCATTCGCTGTCTTATTTATTACACACCCTTTTCAAATCAACCACTCAAGAAACTTGGCTAAAAGCCTAAACATTTTACATGAAAACCTAAAAAAAAAGCCTAAACAAAGCAGAAAATCGTATAAATAAGACTACTGAACTAGAAGATATCCTGGTATTAAAAATGCTGCTGTTCTTTCACTTTTACTTAACAGGGCCAATAAATCAACATTTAAATATTGATGTGCTTTAGACTCTCAGATCGATGCATTTATAAAGTGGTTCTTAATGTTGATCAAGCATATTTTGGCATCAAAAGCTCGTAGATACTTCCTACTACTTGTTACATACTTTGGCACTAAAATATCATACCCCTTATACCCTCTTTTCACTAGGTTTCAAAAGGGGCCCATCAAATTAAACGCTTTTAGCCAGAACACAGCTGAAAATGCGACCCAACGCGTTTTACACCTGAACAATCCCAAAACAGAACCGCAATCCTTTGCTACCCCTTTCTTTCCCACTCCCACTCACCCGCCCCTCACCTGTTGGAACTCTCACCGCAAATGCTAATAAATTATGACTCTAGAGAGCTTAACCCTCTCGCTACCCCTCTCTCTTTGCCACTCTCTATCGTTGAGCTATCAGTTTGCCACAGAACCACAGTGAAACCGCAATAACAACACCCGCAAACAACATTGAAAATCCACTCGAAAAAGTAACTGGACGTTAACGAAATTTAGTGTAAAAGAAAAACAAGTCTTTTTTTTTAGCCAAAAGGCATTAGCCCAGAAATATAAAATAAACAAAAAAAACAGCAGAAGAAGAAGCAGCAGCAGTAAAGAGCACAGAACGAAGCAACTGAACTTTCCGTCGAAACGAAAAGGAAATTTTTCTAGTGTTATTTACGACTTTCTGGTTCAGAGGTCAACGTCGCGCTTAAAAGTGTCATTTCCCATTTTTGGTAACAACCACTAGAGACTAAGCGAGAGAGAGAGAGAGGGAAAGTCAGAGATGGACATAGAGTAAGTCTCCCACGAGTCAAGTCTTGGCTTTTGGCTTTTGGCTAAGCGTTTTACCATAAAAATGCAACAGCAAAATCCAAATTTCCATGGGAGAGTGTAGAAGGTGGGAGGGGGAGTGGTTAACTTTTTGTCGCAGCAAAGAAATAAACTGGGCCAAACTGAGTTACTGGCCAGGCTAAATGGAAATGTTGTAGCCAGGAAGTTGCAGCCAAAATAAAACTGCACATGAAGGGAAACACAACAAAACTTCGTTTGTCCAACGACAAAAACAGCAGGCAACAAAGAAAGTGCAAAAAGTTTCATCCCTCCCCTCCTGGCAACTCCCTTCCTTCCTTAACCAACCCCAACCCCAAGCCCTGTTACCCCCTCCTCACACTAAAAGTGATTTCTTTAGATTTTTGGGTCAGAGTGCTGCAAATGCGACACGCCTACTTTTAGCTTTTTCGATTTCTTTTTTTTATATCATTTTTTCCTTTGCGTATTTGACAGGCATAAATAATAACTTTCAAATGCAATTTGTGTCGATTTGTGTTTGTGGCTCAAGTGACAAACACACACACACACACACACACATGTACTTTCTATGTATGTGTAGGCAGGCACTTTGCCGAAAGCTCCCTCCGACTTCCACTCTCATTCGCAGTCTCTCTGACTCGCTGTCATAAATCATCAACACAACGCGCCACTTAAGTGCTTCCTAAAACTGTTTGCGCTTTTACTTTGTCACACACATACACACACACACACATACACGCACATGAGCACACTCTCACGACTGCCACGCCCATTGATGACATGCTGACCATGCACACGCCCACATTTCAAAGCAGAAGCCGCGGTCGCCTGTCAACTGCAGCAGAAGCAAAGTGATATAGAGAGCGGGAGAGAGAGCTTAAGAGGGCGGGGGTAGGCAAAAGCTTGCTGGGATGGGGGGTGGAAGGGATGCGCTGAATCAGCGCTACAAAAGTTAACAACAAGAAAAAAACAACAATGGGCAGTTTCTAAACAATAACAAGCCGTTGGTCAGTCGGATATTCTTGGTTATCTTTTGCGCACCAGAGGTTTTATACACTTGCAGAACCCTGTATTTAATTGTCAACTGATCGTTTCTATGACAGCTATATTATATAGAGGACTAATTTTATTTATAATTGATCAGAATACATAAAACAATGCCAAATAGACAATGAGTGTGAGTTTGGTTAAGAAATGTAGAGAAATAACATCGATTTTGATACTAAAACTTAATTTTCGACCGATCTTTTCTATAGCAGTTTTATAGTAGATAGATGTAGCAGTCAAAATTTGATTGAGAGACTAGTGTGCATAGAAACAGTTAGACAGACGGATAGACAGACAAACAGACGGACAGACAGACGGACAGAGAGACGGTTAGACAGACAGACGGACAGACGGACTTTCCTATATCGACTTAACTATTGCTGCTGATCAAGAGTATATAAACTTTATGGAGTCTGACACGCTTCCTTTAATGCGTTACAAATTTCTCGACAAAATTAAAATACCCTCAGCGAGTGTATATAAAAAAAACTTAACAATGGACAGTTTCTAAACAAAAATAATAAATATTGTACATATAAAAATATGATTTTGACAATGGGCATTCATGATTATCATATTGAAATAGCAATAGACTAAGTGGAAATGCCGTTATGAATAGCCAAAGAGCACAAAGAGCGACGAAGGAGGGAGAAGCAGATGAGTAGTTTCTGCATTTGAGAGGCTTTCAAATTGCCTGACATAACACAAAAGGCAAAAGCCGAACTACAATCAAGAGAGAAAGACTCAATATCACAGTGAATTGAAGCTTTTGTGCTGCTCTTAAAAACTTTATTAAATCACAGTTATTTAAGAGCAGCTATGAAAGAAGCTAAAAGACAAATAGCAAAAATGGCAAGTCGAAAAGCAATTTGCTGATGAAATTAAATGAAATGCAATTAAAGCTTATGCAGACAATGCAAAGAGAGCGTCAGACATACAGTTAGTCAAGTAATTGTTTTGACAATATATAAGATTCACATTATTCTATTTTATTAGTCAAATTATTTAACTTTTTCTTGTGTTAAAACAATTACTTTACTAACAGTATTGATAATGTGTATTGTTATTGTAGTTTATTTATGACTGAAAATATGAGAGAGCTTTTTAAGCTTTTGATATACAAAAGGAAAGTATATTAAGAGCTTTCTTTGCACTCACCTTTGCTTATGCCTGTCGCCTTATCACGCAGCACATTGATCGAATGCACCTGTCCGTATTCCTCGAACATTTCCCGCAATTGCGCCTCGTCCATTGATTTGGGCACCTGTCCCACAAACATCTTAATGTTATCTGGATCGGGCTCCTTCTCGCCGTAGGTAACAACCGCTGTGTCCGTCTCGAGACGAAAGCACGAATCATCGTCCATACTAACAACATTACGATTGGCACTGCATGGATTATTATTGTTGTTGTTGTTGTTGCTCAGCAGACCGCTTGACATGATGCTGCTGTTGTTATTGGTGTTGTTGTTGTTGTTACTGATGCTGCCAAACGGAATGACACTCAGCGAATTGTTGCTGCCCACCAAGCTCGAGTTATTGTTGTTGTTGTTGAGCAGCGTCGAGTTGTTGTTGCTGTGTATTGGACTATTCGGCAGGCTATTGGTTGCGCTGCTGCTCTTATCGCTCATACCAAATGCACTGCAATGAAAAAGAAAGAGAAAGTGCGAGTTTAAGAGAGAGTGTCTTAAGCAGTGGACTTCATATAGTTTAAAATATATACAGTTCAAGTTAACAGTTAACTTAACTCACTCCATGTAAATGTCGCTGGTCTTTTCCGAAAAATCAAAAATCATGCGGCGATTGCCCATAAAAGAAGTGCGATTGCTAAACATATTGATTTCTATTCTTTTTTATATATTTTTTATATGTATCTATTTATTTCAACACTGTCGAATCGATTTACAACAAAGAGAATCGTGTACTATAGAAAACAAACGCACACGGACAATTATTTGTCAACTATTAAAACTTGCAAATTGATTTAGTAACAGACGTTGAGCTAAAAGCTTTCCATAAAAAAAAACACTGCAACACGGCGACTACAAAATGCACTAATTAAAATTTGGGCACAAAATTTTCACGCACGCGCAGCGCTTTTTATTTTTTTATATTTCCACTTCCCTTGCTGGCAACCGTCGAAGAACAAATGAACGAGTTGCGCAGCAGAATTTAGAAATCACAGAAGGAAGCAGCAGCAGCAGCCGCAGCAGCATTGAGAACGCAGGTGCAGCAGCGTCGAAGGAGTGAGCGAGAGAACGCTAGGTTGCGCCTGTTCAGAGGCAAAAACAATGGAGACAACGTAAAGGGATAAAGTAGAGGGAGCGAGAGCTTTAATGATCAAAGCAGCGCAGCAGCAGCGAAGGAGAGCAGATTTATGTGCGTGTGTGGGTGTTACTAGCTAAGGCAGAGGCTTCACTGCCTGTAAGCCAACAACAATTGGAGTTTGGGAGAGCAAGCGGTAAAGCTTTACTTCCAATCAGTGTTGCCAACTAACTATTTAGAGACTAAGGAAAGCTTTACTTACAATCAGGCTTGCCAACCTTTAGCTATTATATTCCGGATCTGAATCGATTAAGCCCCTACACTTTATTGTGGTATATAGGAATAAAGCTAAGCTTCAAAGTTAGCTAATCTGGGCATATAAGGCTTGATTTTGGAGTTTGTTGTACACTATAAACAATTTCTATAAAATTCAAGGGAATGTTATTTAAATGCAAGTTTAATTTGGTCTAAAAACATTTACCAAATGGCACTTTTCCTCTTTCTTTTCTGACTATCTTAACTACCAGTTAAACATGCAAATGACTTTGAAGGTTTCAATTTTTCCACGTCAACCCAATTCAAATTACGATAGCTAACTGAACAATATCCCCATTAAGATACACGCCCAGTTATCCATTTCCTTGGCTAAAGTATTCAATCATGGCTCTTTTCTCCTTCCTCTTCTTCTGATGCTTTGCCGGGTGTTTAAACGGTTTAGTTGACCCAATTTGCAGGCCAACTGTTTACACTAGCAAATGGCCATCAGGTTAATGCTATTTGAGGTTTGTTCAAGCTGAAAATCGTCGAGTAAACAAAGAAAGTTCACACACAGAGTAAGCGCATTAAAAGCTTAGGGAAACTACAGTTATTGTAATAAGCATAATCAAAGCCAATGAACCATAACCATATCATATCACGTTACACAAGTAATTAAACATAACAAAAATACATTCTCATTCCTTAAATTTCCTCATGCTTTAGATTTGCTTTAAATCTTTGGTTTACATCTAATATGTATTTATACTCGATACTTGTAGATTAAATGGGTATACTAGGCTCGTAATCGTTGTATTTAACAGGGAGAAGGAGGTACATATCTAGATAGATTTCTGATATAGCTATGCCTGTCTGTCCGTCCGTCCGTATGTATAAACACACCTAGAACTCAGAGACTATAAGAGCTATAGCTATCAAATTTGGCACACCGATTTCTATAATTGTGAAGCAGACTATGTTTGTTTGAAATTCTGACCAAGCCTCTTATTGCCGACGTAATTCAATAAAAACGTCTGGCATCTAAACTATTAGAGCATAATATAAATTATGCTAATTAATTGCATCAATATAAGTTTAATTTTACGAAAGTTGTGACTGTTATAACCTATTAAGCAACCACAGCGCCTAAAAGTATGCATTTTAAAATGAATTATTAAAATTAATATATATTTAAAGTGAGTAACGGGTATCTTATAGTTGGAAACTCGTTTAACTCATTATTACTGGTTTAATTACTCGATTGTCGCTTGCTTTGTGAACGCTCTTCCTCTATCTCTCTTTTTGTTTCTCCCTCTCGCTCGCTTGCTCTCTAACTTCTAATTTCCCCGCGAGTTTCACTTTTATGTTGCAAATTCTTTGACTTTATCGCTCTTCCCTTTCATGACTTTTGCGCGCTTTCTTTGTTGCATTTTGTAATTTACTTTTGTTGTTGTTGTATTTGTTACTTTTGTTTTGTGCACCGTTAAAACTTTCCAACTCTTTGTCCACCCTCCGATTCTCCCTTAACCCGCTCGCTTAGCATTTTGACTTTGTCTGCGCCATTTTGTTTCGCAATTTAACAGTTATTTTGAATTGCCTGAATGACTTTCAAACTGTGGCCCACATTAAGAGAGCGCGACCATTTGACACAATTATTGCATTTCCTTTTTGCTATCGTCAAAACAACATTTTCGATAAAAAAAAAATAAAAAAAAGATGCGCTTGCAACAATTTTATTAAAAACTTTTTCAGCAACTTTGCGCACAACATGCAACAAAAATAAAGAGCAGGCGAAAGAGCAAGAGAAAGAGTAAAGGGAGCAACAATCTTGTTGTGCATTTCTATCAAAGTTCAAAGTTCAAAGTGCAATTCATCTTCATCAGGCGGCAAAATTGAGATCAACAGCAAAGTATGCGAAAATACATTGAAAACTTTACATCGACTATCGACTTAACAAGAATATCGCATTTATTTCGATAGTAGTTACAGTTACAAGTTACAATACCCGGTAGGTAGAAGTTGGGAGCGGGTATATTAGTTTATTGAGGTTTGATTTGAGTTTACTTTGAATATTTGAATCACTGATGTAGTTTTTTACATCGAAACATCGTTAAATTGAATTTTGCTTAAGCGATTTAAGTCGATTTTAATTAGATTATTTTTTTATACAGATGAATCAATCGATTTTCATGAAAAATCGAACCTATTGCAATTCCTAGCGAATGTTTGTCTAATATTAATCAAATTTGTCAAGGCAAAGGAAAAATACAACATATCTGTATACTTAAAAATGTTATAAAGATGCCAAAAAAAGTTTTGTAATAATTTAATAAAAATTTATAATAAAGGGGATGGGGCAAAAGTAATCACTGTATTGGAAAACGCTATAAGTTTAATTCTATAAATTATTTTAACTTGCAAAAACTACGATGAAAAACTTTAATGATACCTTAAAATTGTTTAAAATTAATATTAATAAATAAGAGCATTAATTTAGAAATACGTTGAACTTTTCAAAGATTTAAGAACTTGCGTGATAAATTTATTACTTGATTTAGAATTTTCCGATAAATCGTCTACTCGATTTTTTAGTAACTGACTTTAAAAAATTGATTTAAAACTCGAAGTTCAGTTTGGATTTACATTACTACTTTGGTTAGTTACAGTTACAGTTACTAGCTTAATACCCTAAAATATACAGCTGCAACGAGGGTAGATTAGTTATGTAGTTTTCACATTGAATTTATTTCGATAGAAATAACATTTAAAACGTTACGTTAGGTTTTTTCTAATACTAGATAAATTGTTCTCTTTAAATAAAGTTAATTTTTTTTACATAAAATAAAATAAAAATTGTTATTGCGCTTTTCCTTTTGCACACACATTTATCTTCATTTGTCGCCCCCAAAAGCTGTCAACAATTTGCCGCCCAAATTGCCCGGGGAACAACTTAAAGACGGCGCACAATTTGGATTTGGGTCTCTTTCTCTAATTTGCTTGATTACTCTAGAGAAAATGTAAGGGGCTGGTGAGGGAAGAACAGGCAAGTGGGTTGAGTGGAGAAATGTGAAATCTATTAAAAAAGTTTGCGAACTCAAAAAAGGCATTGAGAATTGTGCCAGCGGACAGAGAAATCGCTTGTCACTTTGACAGCACTGAATAAAAATCAAGAAAGGTAGTTAAAAAAATAGTAGCAAGGGTAGTATCAGAAGGTAGAGCAAAAGTAGCAGAAAAGGTAGTAGAAAAGGTAGAAGCAAAAGGTTTAGAAAAGGTTGTAGCAAAAGTAGTAGAAAAGGTAATAGAAAATGTAGTAGAAAAGGTAGTAGCAAAAAGTAGTAGAAAAGGAAGTTGCAAAAATAATAGAAAAGGTAGTAGCAACAAGAAGTAGCAACAAGAAGTAGAAAAAGTAGTAGCAAAAGTAGTAGAAAGGTTAGTAGCAAAAATAATTAAAAAGGTAGTAGCAACAAGTAGCAGAAAAGGTAGTAGCAAGAGTAGCAGAAAAGGTAGTAGCAAGAGTAGCAAAAGTAGTAGAAAAGGTAGTAGCAAAAGTAGTAGAAAAGGTAGTAGCAAAAAGTAGTAGAAAAGGTAGTTGCAAAAATAATAGAAAAGGTAGTAGAAACAAGTAGTAGAAAAGCTAGTAGCAAAAATAATTGAAAAGGTAGTAGCAAGAAGTAGTAGATAAGCTAGTGGTAAGAGTAGTAGTAAAAGTAGTAGCAGCAAATACTATAACTTGAGGTAATGTAAAAGCAAATTTGCTTTACAACTTTTTGTCTGACTTTTGCACTTCGCTTTGTTTCTATTTGCCTTTTCTTCTGCTGTTGCCACACGGCTAACGGTAACTAAAACAGACGGTAAATTTGAAGCGTCTGCTCCACAAATCAAGTGCAAAACTCAACAACAAAAAAGTGCAGTCAAGTAGTTGTTGTTGTCGTTGTTTTTGTTGTTGTTGTTGTTGTTGCTGCTCTCGTTGTTGCCCAACAGAACTTGATTCTTTTTATTTTGCTTTGTTTTGCGCTGTGTTGTTTTCTCTTAACTTTATTATTGTTACGCATGCTTTATAATGTCAATTTGTAAGTCAACTTAAGGCTAAAGAGCAAGCTGAGAGTGAAGTAGACGAAGAAGGGATTGAGAGAGGGGGAAGGGGGGACTTCAAATCAATGTGCACTCAAGCGAAATAGCATGCAAGAGCTTTAAGCTTGATTTTTTGACTTGAGAGATTATTAGATAGCGCAAGAGATAAGCAGGGAACGATAGCTTTAAGTGAGTTGACTTGTTGAGTAGAGTAATAGTAGAAGGAGCTTTTAGTAATGTATAAGAAATGTATTGAGCTTTTATGACAGAAGCTGCAATTTACTATTGTAAAGATTTACTTTTCACTAAGAGATTTTTTTAGAAAGTAGCTTCAAGCAGCTTTTACATGCTAGAAAGTGCATGTTTATTTAAAAGATATTTTAAAAATTTAAAAAATAAGGAATTAGAAAATTCTTGAGGAATAAGTATATTAATTGTAAGATATTTATATTTTTTTTAATAGATTAATTGCAGTAAAGATACAAATTATTAAATTAGTTTAATTCAGTAAGATATAATAAGCTTATTATATGCTAGCGAATTTTTAAACGCTTAAACAATTTTTAAATTAAAGTAAATCACTTAAACTTAAAAACAAGTTTTATTTTTAAGCGCATTTAGCATTTGTCCTTTTAAGAATATTAAATTCTTTCGTTTTCATTAAAGAAAAATATACTAATATAACTTGTTTTGACAGTCAAAATTCTCGCAACACTGCCTGAGAACAACTTTTTCAATAAATGTACAAATCTGACAAAATTATAATTAATTAAAAGACTTTATATATTTTAAGCTGATTTTCTGCATTTTAAGATATTGTTTTAGATATTTTAGAAGTTAATTCGATTGATTAAAGCTTTTTATTTTGAGTTGCGAGGTGGTTTTAAATGTTAAGATTATTAGTATTTATATACATAGCTTGATTAGTTTTACCTGGAAATTGTAAGAGTAGTAAAGCTTATCATTAAAAGAGCTTCTGAGTTAACATAAAGAGCTTAAAGGAGCTTAAAGATTACTAAAAGCTTTTAATGCTACAATAAATCATAGAGTCCAGGGCGATTATTAATTAGTTATGATCTGTCGAAAAAGCTAATCCAAATTAAAAACTTTCATCTCTGATATTAAACGAATTTATAAGCCTTTCGGTATGCCCAATTAGTTGTGTCATTTACCTTTGTCACTAATGATACCCTTTCCCGTTAATATCCCGTCTAAGCTTATTCACCGCCCCCCCCCCTCTCTCGCACACCATTCAACTGCATTGAAAGCCGCTCTACGTAAGCCGCTTAAACTTTTGGCCCTAACCAACTTAGACAGCGACGACTTTGATCTCAAGGACCTTTTAATGCCGCCGTTAAGTTGAGTTCAGTGGAGGCGCCTGCCAAAAAAAAGAGCACTGCCTATAAATTACTCAGCAGTAACACATTTCGCCACGCTTATCAAAGATAATTTTAAGCCGCATTTAAAATGATTTCTTTGCCTTTTTTTGGATGAAAGAGGAGGGGGTGAGGGCGGGGAGCAACAACAACTTTTTCTGTTGAGCTACGCGACTTTCCTTCTTTTTTTTTTGTATTTTTTTTATATAATATTTTTTGGTGTTTTTCCACGGCGCAAAAAAGGAATAATGTGCTGACTGTGCGTTGTCTGGCAACGCTGCCAAGGATAACCGAGCAAAAAGTGCAAGTTGGCAGAGGGGGTGGTGAGTGGGGGGAGCAGAGGGGGAGTGGATGGGGCGGCTGAAAAAGGGCGCCAGCAATGTTGACAGTCAGTGAACCCCAAAAAGCAGTCGACGCCGCCGCTGACTTTGCACTGCGCTTTTTGTCAATGATAAGCTGCGTCTGGTGCTGCTCATCATCCCTCCTCCTACCCCTCCTGCTCCATCACACCCCCCTGAATCCCTCAATTCACAACCCCCCTCCCACAATACTCAATCCTTATCCAGCAACGCTGACTGCAAAGGATGGAGAATCAGCTCGGACTTTTGTGCAAATATTTGACATGGACAGAGAACACTGTAGTGTAAGCAGGGGGGGGGGAAGCCAAGGGAAGGAATGCGGTAGCTCATTTTTTGGCCAAGCAAAGTCAAAGTGACAGCGAAGGATACGAATTGGGTTTTAGCAACTGCTGTGGTAAGCAGAGGGAAAACTGGGAAAACGGGAAAAGCTCGTGTGTAATTAAGCAAAAATGTAAAATCGTTTGTAGTCTCCATTTACTTGTTGTTGTTGTTGTTGTTGTTGTGTTAATAATTGCTTGTAAATAGATCAAAGTTGGCATTTGTCTGGTATGTCTTTCACTCTTCCTCTCTCACTTACTCTCTCCATATCTATCTCTCTCTGTCTGCCGCTTAGTTGGATTATGTTGACTAATTAGAGATTGTTAGACATGCTCCATTGACAGTTGAATGTCCTTCAAGTATCTGCCATAACTAATGGGAAGGATGATGACCATCCTATTGGCTATATAAACTTGGGTTCGTGGTCAGCACGTATTTTTAAAGAAAACGATTTTTGGGCAATGTGAGAGAGACATAATTAATTTAAGGGACTTTCCCTTATACTCTTCGAAATAAATCACTCTGCTGCTCAAACATGCCAAATAGTTAATTGAATAAGTTATGTGTTTATTATGGGAGAATTTGAAGTTTATATATTATCAAAAGAACAAAGAGTCTACCTCAGCAAAATGAGAAAAAAAAAACAACTTAAGAACAGACATTCAGCTTGCAAGACTTATATTCAAAGAAGTCAATTCATTATCACGACATTAAATACTATAGATATCCTTGTAGCTCAGACATGATCCTATAATTCAGCGAATTATTTGCTGATTATTCTGCAATCGCAATGAAAAAGCCAAATAAACGTGGCCAATGCCGCAGACAGAAAATAAAGCAAGCAATTATTCAACAACCGCACGAGGTACCAAATTAAATACGTAAATCTTGGGTTGAGTTTAAAAAATAAATATATATTAAATATACAAAATGAAAGGACATAAAAGTGCATAGTATATCCAGAAGATAAGGTACAGTAGCAAAGAGAGATGCTCAATGATATTCGCATGACAAACACACTCACACACACACACACAAGGATAATAAAAAGGATAGCTCAAAAAGGGAAAAAGGGAAATTTATTATAATAAAATGAAATCGTGAAGCGTAATGTAAACTCAACCAAATACGCAAAGTCCGACACGACGGTAAAACGACAGCATAAAGCGACCGGACGAGACCACAATGAAATAAATATTTTTTTCTCCTTTTTTTTCATTCATTCATTCATTAATTTTTTTCTTTTTTTGCACAAAGGACATGGAACCACCTTTAACTCCCTCTGCCATATCAAACTTAAAGCGAAAGCATTGCCCATTAAAATGGACACATGTAAGGGGGGAATGCATTGCGACGAGCAAGGGGAAAACCCACTCCGACTAGAGTTGGGAACCCTGAAAAAGTAACGGCATTTCGCACATATACTACACGACACGACGATTGCGGCGCAAAAATGCCAAAAACGCCGCCGGGTCCTGAACCAGAACGACAAAAACAAAACATCAACGAGCGATTTCAAAAGCGGTTGAGAAAATTTGCAAATACCCTGAAAATAATATGTAAAAGAAAGGCAATAGCATAATATATATAATGCGGAGTTTTTATGGAAGTAACGGAGCAGATTATAAATGAATAAATTAATATATTTATATTATATATTATTATATTATATTTTACAATAAAAAAAAAAAATATAGAACATTTTTATTTAATAAATTATAATAATCACAAGTCCTAACAAAATTAAACAAAAAATGAATTTTAACTATTTATTTTTATAATTAACTTAAGAAAACAATTTAATGAAATATATTAAGAACCTTTTAAAAATGTATCTTTAATTTATCTACTCTTTAAACTATAAAAATGGTTAAAATATAAAATTAACTATCTTATAATACATTTTTAAGGAGAAATCTCTTTTAATGATCTTATAGATGATAAATATATTATAAGAATGACTTTATAATATTTGTATCCATACCAAACTTAAATAATATTTAATAATAATATTAATAAATGCAAAAAATATTTTTATAAATTTCTTAAATGTGCTCTAATCTATTTAAACTATAAAAATGTTAAAAATATTATACTATTGTATTTTAATTCAATTGTTTCTATTCAT
This sequence comes from Drosophila histrio, assembly GCA_958299025.2. Classification (NCBI taxonomy): domain Eukaryota; kingdom Metazoa; phylum Arthropoda; class Insecta; order Diptera; family Drosophilidae; genus Drosophila; species Drosophila histrio. The sequence goes on from OY282580.2 coordinate 8,757,419, forward strand.
AGCAAACTTAAATAATAATTAATAATAATAATAAATGCAAGAAATATTAAAATAATTATCTAAAATGTAATATAAATCAATTTAATTTATAAAAATATCAAGAATGCTTTATTATTGCCTTTTAATTTATTCTATATTTTATTTAATTATTTTAAGAAACGTTTTTCAATTAAATTTTGCAAATATCATAATTTTGTCAATAATTAATTCCTTTAATTGTCCAATACTTTCAAATCGTCAGAGTATTGAGAAGAAACAAGAAAAAAAGCGAAAGGGCCGCCGAAATACCAAAATTTGCTTAAACTTCTTTTGCAGGCCAAAGAATTTATTGATTCATTTTGAAAAAAAAACGAGAAAACCGAAGCGATGCGAACGACAATGACGACGTTGGACCGTGAGCTGTGAGCTGGGGCAAAAGGAAAATGATTTGCATGGCTCCCGGGTAAGCCCGTTTAACCGGAGAGTGTGTGTTGTGAGTTTCGTAAAATTGAATCAAATGGTTTTCATATATGTTCATATAACATATACATACTATATGTACGTATATATTCTTTTTTAATGTGAGCATTTCGACGAACACTTTCGTAGCATAAGTCTTGCAACTGGCAAGCAAAAAAGGAAAGGAAACCAAAAAAAAAATTATAAATGAAAATTCCAGAGCGTCGGGCATGCATGTTGTTGTCGTTGAGTCGAAGGAAACGCTGCGAGAGTCGGCGGAATTGTCGCCACTTTTGTGCAAAAATTGTTGTTTGCCGGCGAAATTGAAACAATTCGCGCCCCTCCCTTTTGCCACCTTATGCCCCACCACCTCTTTCCACCTTACACTGCAGGCTCAGTCTCTCAGAGTTCGCACTATCCGAGAATCTCTTTCCCATTCAATGCAACTGGCGCATAAATTTTGTTGCCTGCCTCCTGGTTGCCAGTTGGTTGTGGCAAGTAGTATCTCTGGGGCGGCACTTGTGCTATATGCATTTCAATATTTGAGCACTTAAATGTTAATGAATTGCCATACCAATTGCAAATTGCAGTTGCTCCATTCGGCGCAACACTTGGCAACCCTGTTGATTTTAGCCCCAAAACGAAATAATGCAATTTGACAATCGATATAGAAAATGCCATAAAACTTCAGCTTAAACGCTTTACTAAAATTATTAATTATTAACATATTATTAGGTCTAGTTAAATATAATTTTAAGATATGTAATAAATATCTCAAAAATTGTACGGTAAAGTATTATAATGAGACATTCAGAAAATGAGTAAAATCAATATATATTTTAAAAGGGAAATACTCTTCATAAATAATTTTAAACGATCTTTTAATAAAACAAAGATATAAAGATAAATCAGTAATAATTGTATATATTTTTCAAATGGTTCTAAAATAATATGTTTAAATTTATGATAAGATTGAGTTTATCTGTTTTATTCAAGTCTAAGATCATTCAAATGATAGCTTATTATTAAAAATTCTTTATACCATTTATAGGCAATTCTTACTCTTTATTTGCATACTTATATCTACATCTTTAGGTATTATTACCTAATTTTCCTTTTAGTATTATAAATTATTCATATGCATCATATACCCCAAACTAATTCCTCTTATAGCCAAGTGTTTTAATACCAAAGGTAGCTATTTCAAGTGATACTCTGACAGTTCATTTTCAGCCTAAACGATGCCCATGCGTATGCTAAATATTAGAATATTGCGTCAGAATTTAATCTAAAATTATCTTCACACACACACACACAACTTCTCACGCATCTTCTTTCCACACATCATTTCATGTCTAGACAAAATTACTAAACCCACATTTGAGACACTCTAAATACAATTTTTTAACACATTAGCAAGGTTCCAGAACCACAAGAAGAAGAAACAGAAAGAACCTCAACTCCAGCAGCTACAATGTTAACTGGCATGTTGGTCGCATTGGGACCATTACCAAAAATTGTGACAACACGAGGAGAAACATTGTAAATTCAGTTTATATTCAACGTTTGGCAAGCTGGGAGACATTTGTATAATTTGTTGTGTCGACTACATTTTTATGATTTTGTCAACTCAGCAAAACGAAACGAGCTGCGAAAGCGAAAGGATAACAACAACAAAAACAACGGCAACGACAATCCACAAACGACCAACGATAATCATTATAATGGGCATGCCCAACGACGCCCCAGGGACATGAAGGGAAAAGCCCACGTCGCGACATTTCTTTAAGGGAAAGCAAAATGGCAGTTAGGACCGTTCTCAGTATCTAATTGCCCAAAAAAAGCAAAAAAAAAGAAAGCAATCGACTGTGTGGCAGGTGCAATGCCTGCGGCAGGTTAATGATAATTCGCGGCCAACCCATCAATTTATTGAAAAACAATGCAAATTGTTTTGGCCCGAAGCTTTAAACTCCTTGGGAATTTGGTTTATTGAAAAATCTACAAAACAAGCGCAGGAGAAATTCTGGCTATAAATAAACAAATATTGGTTTGCCGTAACTCTCAGGTATTTCAATTTTGACATGTGCGTTGATGGCAGAAATATTTGTACATCAAATAAATAATTCTGAAGATAAACAAGCTGAAATTTGGTATGTGAATTGATGAAAGTATTACAAGGAAATGTGGCGAGTACAAAATAATAGAATTAATTATATTTGTTATCACTTCTTCACTTTAGCAACTCTAATTTCCTATACCACTTAAGGGGAATACTCCAATTAAGTTATCATTATCATGCAACGTCGCACACACTATCGGCAATAGAGTAAACAAGTAAAAAAATATATAAATAAATAAATATGTTCTATATTTATGCCCAGAGGAACTTGTCTCTTCACTTGTTGTGAAAAATCACGCACACAGACAGCGCCTACCTGCTGTCTCTTTCCCACACACACAGTCACCCATAGCTAACGACGACAATTTGTGGTCTCTCTCACTTTAGCCCCCTCTCACTCTTACTCTCATAAAAATGAAGCCCACGCATGTCACGTGTTTAATTATTTACGTGACTTGGCTGCGATTTTCTATCTCTTTCTCTCGTTTATTCATTCTTTCTCACATTTTTTTCGCTTGTTGTGTTTGACATACGAATTTTGTCTAAATATTTATTGCCAGTTTTGCTTGCATGTGTGAGTGAGTGTGTGTGTGTGTTGTCTGTGTGTGACTTTTACGACTCTTTCGTTCTTTGCTCTCAAAAGGCAAACTACGCTCGTCGCCAGGGTTGCCAACTTGTCTAAATACAACTGTGCGCTGGGACGCCCTTTAAATGGATGCTTGTCTCGCTTGTGGCTGCAGCGAGGCGTTAAGACAAAGTCTGTAACGTGGCTAAGAAAAAGGAGTAGGAGTATGTTTGTTTGTAGATGGTTCACTTTGCTTGTGACAACAATTTGATTGTCTTTTTGTTTTTTTTTTTATTTTTTTGTAGCCTACATTTGAGAGCAGTGCTTTTAAAGATTGTCTGGGAAAAACTAAAATTTAAGGATATTTTAAGTTGTTACTAAAGGAAATGTAATAGTTTACTATATATTTCTACTTTTATTAGCTGGGTTTCGTACATATACGTTTATTTTAAGTGTCGCCACAATTATTATAAATTGGTATACTTTATACTATAAATAAACTCATTTAAAATATATTTTATGACATTTTAGAGTTTTTAAAAATTAATTCAGTTTGATTCAATGCATTTGAACACTATTCTCAGCAAGCAAAGTTGGTTTAAGTATTATTATTTGAAGAACAACCCTTTACTCGTATATAGAAACTGTCCACATCAAAAACTATCCTAGATATTTTTGTAGCATACTTTTGTGCATACGACTTAAAACCCAAGACAAGACCGGTACAATTATAATGTATTTTTTAGCATTCTCCAACAAAAACACACATGCAGACAGACGGACAGACAGAACACACATAAACAGAGGCAGACATGCAAAATGCCACGCACACAATTAAAAAAAACAAGCAAAGTCATTAAAAATTTAAGCAGCTTTTAGGCTTACACACGAGACGCACACACACGCACACACACACACACAAATGAGATAAAACACACATCAACAAATTCCGTCTGAGTCTTTTGCCTTTTTCAGGGTTGCCGCACGCCTGATTAACATGCGTAAATAGACTAAGGCAATGTGCGAGGAGGGAGGAGTACATTTTTCTGCTGACTTGATCAAATTTCATTAATTGAGTGAACAGCAGACAAACAACAAATAAACAAACATTTGAATTCATTACATGCAATCCTTGTTAATGCACGAAAGAGAAAGTTGATTAAATTATTCGGCTTAATTTTGGACTAAATGCTCGGCAAATAAAAGATTTATTTTAGATTTGTATTTATAAAATTCAAGTATAACCTGACAAATTATTTGTAACCTTTTGTAGAGGGAAATTAATTATATCTATTTTTTATATTATTTTCTGATATATTGATGAATTAAAGACACAAGTTTGTGTCGTAAACGTTTCCTATCAAAGCTTTACATATTTTCTGCTTGAACGCATTCACAAAATAATCTTTTATTCTATATTTTTAAAGCCCCCCCACCCTCCAACCGCATTTCCCACAGCTGGGAATTTATTGTTTTGACATGTCAAATGCATATTAAATTTTGAATAACAAATAGTTTTACATTTCACACCCACCATCGACATCGACAACTTTCATTCTACTCAATCTATTTACATGCCTTTTTTAATTACGAAAAAATATTGTCAATGTGAGTTTTTCTCTTGTTAAATTAAACTGATAAAAAAGTGTAGTTTTGCAAGCAATGAAAAATTCAACGCAAAAACTGCATTTGGTTATTGATGTTATTGTTATTATTATTGTTATTGTTGTTGTTGTTCGCCTTAAAATATGCAACGCTTTATAACACGCAGCGGCCTGACGTCATGTGTCCCGTGGCATTATGGGCTCTAAAATGCGATTGACATGGCAACATCAAATAATTCATGAAAAAAAAACCAAAAAAACACTGACAACGAGAATAAGAAAATAAAAAAAATGGTAATTTTCATTTCGTTTTTTTTACTGATTTGTTTGGCTAATGCATAAAAAATTAACCCATATTTCACATTTCTATTAAATATACATATTTATATTTTACGTTTGCTTAACCCGCGTTTGCCAAAGTGAAAACCTCTTTGCATGAATAATAAAATGAAAGTATATTTTTGTTTGCGCTCAAACAAACACAAGAATATACTTTTACAGAGGGTAGTCTCGGATTTTGATCAAATTTGTAACCGAAACAAATATATTTTCAATAGTAAATGTTTCTAGAAATATTTCATTAGCAAAATCAATGTATTTCGGGTAAGCAAAGAGTTCTGATAGTAAATTTGTATATTTATATTTGTTTTCCGTTTAGAAAGTAATATAAAGAAATACTTCCTAGCATTTGTTATTACATTATATCATACCACATATTATTAGATAGTATCTAAAAGTATTTACATCTTCTGCACCGCTGAAACTGACCCTTCTTGTTGGGTTTTTCATAAATAATACTTATGCTCACTTTTATATGCGATTTATCAAATTTAATATGACAACAATTCTAGCTGACAATTCAATGTGCATAAATTTATGCATCAATATATTGGGCAATACACAATACAAATCGTGTAACAATTTTGCTTCCATTTTGCTACTCTTTTTCCTTTATATTCTTTTTCATTTTTTTTTTTGTTATTCCAATATTTGGCCGAATTACGTATACGCCGGTTGGGCCGCAGGCACTGAAAATGGCAACAAGGTGGGCGATAAAAGCTTTCCCACAATATCTGAAACGTTACATATTTGAGTGTATCTGTGTGTGTGTGTGTGTGTGTGTGAGAGTGACACACTTATTGATGTAATAACATGTGCATTAAATATTTATTGTATTGGCAGACGACATGGCACTTTCTTTTTTATACGAGACGGGCGGAAGTGGAAGATGGGACAACACAAGTGGCTGCCAGGATTGTCAGGATTGCCTTTGGAAATGTGCAAGTGAAAGCAGAAACTGTGTCATGTCTAGCAGGGAGGAGCAGAGGAGTGCAAAGAGGGGAGAAAAGCAATCGCTTCTAGATGTCTATGGCAGCAGCAACTGTTGTTGTTCTTGTTATTCTGGTGTCATTTAAGAGTCAGAGAACAAGCGGAAAAATAGTTGAGTATCTAAACTAAAGGTACATGTGTGTGTGTTAAAGAATTGAAGTGGGTTAAGTAAAGTGTAATTCTCCAAAATTAAAGCCATAATAAAGCTGTCTTATGCTTAGTCTTATGCTCTTGCTTTCTGACTAAATACTTCTTTAGTCTCTTGTGCTAATGCTGTGATAAACAATTGCAGACTTTGCTACTTAAAAAGAGTATAAAGTTTAAGAGTAGTTAGGAAAAGATAATTCTTAAGAATTCAAAAAGAAAATGAAGCTTATTTGAAGTAAAGAGACTGTATAGTCAGCTTTAGTCTCCCTTTCTCTCGCAGAGATTTAGAAAACTCGTTCATAGCCATAAATCTTAAACTTTTATATTACTCACCTACAAATTGCAGCAAGTGATATGAAAAGAGAAGAAAATTGTAAATATGTATAAGTTTTATGCGATTTAAAATGATATTTTCTTAACAATATAAAACTAATTAAAGAGATGTGCAGTTAATAATGAAAAAGAGTAAACACACACACACAAAAAACAACATAGAATCAAGTTAGATTTACTGGAATTACGAAAGTCAAAAGGCAGCAGGGGACATGGGGTAAAGGGAAACGAAGGCAGCTGCAGTTTTAGACTGAAAATGCATAACTCGAACAATTTCTGTGTAATTAGACTTGCACTTAAATGGTCAACGAGGAGCAAAGGACCCAAAGGAACAGCAGCAACGGCAGATTATACTAAATACAAAGAGTCGAGACTGCGGCAATAACAGCAGCAACAACAACAACAACGAGGGGCACATAAATGTACGACAACCGCAAATAAAATGGCTGGCAAATTGCTCGACAGGAAGGGGATCGAGACAGAGGGAGGGGGAAGAGGCCAACAGCGGAGTTGGATAAAGCTAAAGTACACTGAAATTATGTGCTTGTTGTTTTCCCTTTTTGTAGTTGTTGCTGTGTTGCATGTAGACGCCTTTAAACGCCTCTTGAAGCCAGCAACAACTTCATAACTTTGTTGCCTACGCGCAGAATGTTTTTTTCTGCCATTTTTGTTGCTTACAGCAGCTCGTTTTGACTTTTGTTTAAACAACATTTGTTGTCGTCGTTGTTGTTGTTTTTGTGAATACACGAGTATTTGCCTTAACGCCGTCGCCTGTCGAATTATATTTATAAGCCTTAAGACAAAAAAAAAGCAGACTAATAAGCTAGCTAGTTGTCAAATGAGCACGACTAGACAGATACCTTTTAAGAACTATTAGAAAGAATATATAGTAGACGCTCTCCGAAATTTGTCTATTAAAAGTGATTAAAAATTTAAAGCAGATCCTGAAAACCTTTGTTTATGCTTCATCTAATATCTTTGTATTTTATTGCTAAAATAATTCACTTCTTTTAAGTTTTATTTAATTATTTAACGTCAACAAAATACAGTCAACACAAAGAATCGTTTAAAACCAACCCTTACTTTGTGAATCTCTGCCGTTATTCACTGCTACTTAAGTCACATATTTTCCCTCTATTTAAAATACTTTACAGGGTATTTATAAACGTCGCGGAGTCGACACACGCCGTGTAAACTTTTGTAGCAGACACTTTTTATGCGTTCGCCTAAAAGCGCGCTACAAAATGCGCACTAGACGCTGTGTAAGAGTATGTGTGTGTATGTGAGTCCTTGTCACTGTGTGTGTGTGTGTGTGTTTGCTGATGCTTGTGTGCGGTGGTTTTGGTCACAGGTGCCACTTATGTGTGCCCCGAAAAGCAGCAGCAAGAACAACAACGTTGCGCGGCGTCGACGTTGCGCTTTTTGTACCATTCACCGTTGACGTCGACGTCGCCGCAGTTGCTGCCGCTTATTATAACGGTGCCTCGACGCTTTTTATTACTTTGCAGCGAGCGAAATGAAAACTTTTTTATGCTGCCCAGACTTGGTCGAGTCAGGTTTCAGGGATCCAAGGATCCGCAAACTGCCAGACGGCGGCGGCGCTTTTAAGCATCTTAAAACACACACAAAAAAATAAAATAGAGAAGGAAAATTGTTACTGCGGTTAGTTTGTGGCAAGAAGTGCAAGGGGAGGGAAATACCCTCGTCTGCTTAAGTTGTTTTTGCAGTCGGCTTTAATAATTCATCTGGCACTATTTATGCGACAGGTGATAGCAGCAGAAGGTCCTTTCCTAACCGCCGGACAGCACACAGCGAGTCCGGCAAAGTTTTCTGTCTAGACAAGGAATGAGAATGAGAATTTAGCTGCATAATTGCTGAATTGTCTCTGTGTGTGTGTGTGTGTGAGAGGTCCTTAGCCACGGTTCGTAGCGTATTCTTAAGGTTAAAAGAAAGTAGCCAAAACAATATGCAAATAAGAAGCGATAGAGTGGGAAAATAAACAATGGCATGAGGTTTTTCTAAACTTTTCATGGCCAAAAGTTTGTCAAACAGAATCGAAGTTGAATTGTGGTTTGAACTTTAGATTGATTGACTTTCTGTTTTGATATTCTCAATGGAGAATATTATAATTTAGCTGCAACATATGTATGTAACATCTTTTGTATATCAATTATGTAACTTTTTAGAATGGATGTAACTTGGTACAGGTTTTTCTTTTTAGAAACAATGTGTGTTCCACTACAGATTTTCCTGACTATTGCTTTTAAAAACTAAGAATTGGCGCTGTTCCTGAGCCTTAAGTCTCTGGACATACTTTCGGCATCACAAAACTTAGTTTTCATTTATTTATCTCAAATTACAATGACATTAATAAATATTGCTGCATTTTATGCCACAAATCAAATCATATTGAATATATTTTAATACCTTAATATATTATTTAAAATATAATTTAATTTATATCACTTAATTTAATTGTAAAATTGATCAAATCTCTCAAAAGACATTTAATAACCGACAAGTGCATAATTTATAAATATATTTATATAAATTAAGAATATTATAAACCTTATAAAAAAAATGATTTTAAGTTTTAAAATTGAGTTGAACACTGATAAATTTAAAAAAATGCATATTAAATTCACTGCTTGCTGGCGTATTTTTTTTATTATCACATGTCCTTGCGGCACATTAAACGTGGCACGTGGCAGCCAAAACGGAAAAAACAATATCAAAAAAAAAAAAACAATATGAAAACTGCAAACAGAAAATGATGTGAGAGAAAAAAATGAATCAGCGGCAAGTTGAGTCGGCGGAGAGATGGGGAGCGTTGAGGGGCGGCTGCCAGAAATCGCAACCAAAATGCTGGCGGCTCAAAAGAGCGTCCACATTGAAGTTGTTGCCGTTGTTGCTTTAACAGCCACTGGCAACTTCCGGGCGTTGTCAAAGAAAGTGGAAATTGTGCCAGATGAGGCATGGAGATATTGTGGAAGGAGGCAACTGTTGGCAACTCAACAATCGCAGCCAAAGCAACTACATGCTACATCATTAACTAAACGACAGTTTAAGCGTTTGCCACCAGAATAAAGCAAAGAACAGAAGCAAAAAAAAAGAGAAAAAGGAAGTAAGGCAAAATGAAGAAGGAAAATTTTCGTGCTCGTCACTCAAAAATTAGGCAACGTCGTCGTTGGAGGAAATGTGGCAGCCATAACATTAACTAACAACTCATATCCTTGAAAATGTTGGCCGAGCGCCTGTTGATAGGCAACACATTTTTGGCAGCGTCGTCGTCATCTAATGAAGCGGCAACACGATGGTAGAGAAGTGAAAAAGGAGCACACTTCAGACCAAAGATAGGCAAACAATGCCAAAGCCAGTAAATGCTTCACAACCAAAGAAAGTTCGCAGCAACAGGAGCAACGAACGAGAGTTGGAATGGCGGGAAAGCCTTTAATTTGCATATGAGCAAATTTTGTGGTGCCTTCATCAAGTTTTGCGTGGCAGCATCAAATGATGATAAGCGGAGAACGAAGAACATTGACGTATTTATGCTCAGCAAAATTAATGAGCACTTGATTGGGTTAGTTCGCAGCGAGAAGCTCGATGAATATTCAATGAAACGATGTGGCGGCAGCCAAGAATTGGGACTTTTGCCAATCAGGAGGAGGCAAGCAAATGAACCGTCAAGTGGATAAGTATGAATACGTCGAGTATGGGTACGACGAGTATGAATACTCAATCATTTAAAGTCATTAAAGCTCTGGTGCTCTATTGATTACATGATGACATTCGAGTTGGCTTTAAAAAAATATCAAGAATCCGATTACGATAAATATTCAGTAACTTAATATTATAGTAATTAATTGTACATGCTTCTTTTACACAAGTCTTTATTTAACAATTAAATAAATATTCAATAAATAATATGAAAGGTATCATTTAAAAATTGGCAGATAAACATAGAATTTTCATGGGATTTACAAGCACACAGTGATTAGTTATATAAAGAACTCCTTCTCCAATACCTAACACAATTTTCTGACAAATTTACAACACCCTCTGGTAAAACTTTTAAAGTGTATTTAATTTGTAACTTTTACTCAGCCAATTAAAGTCAACAATGGCTTCATTTGAATCGTACGATGTCTAAAGACAGGCAACAATGTAACAATTGCCAAGAATAACAATAACAGAAACAACAACAACAACAACAACAAGACAGGCCGCAAAAGACGAGAACCCAAAAATTTTAATTGTCACATTTCTTGCACCGCAAAACACATGAGACCAAAACGAGAGAGACAAAGACAGAGAGTGCCGTTGCCTAATTTTGTGCTACACAATAATAAAACAGACAGACAATTTATGGTTAAGGGACAAGAATGAGTTCAAGGAAATGCCAGTTGCCCTATCTCTCTCTCTCTCTCTCGGTCTTTCTCTCTGTTAACTTGTTGTGTACTGTTGCCTGCTTTGGGGATCCTTGCTGCGCACTTTTATGGTCATTTTAATTGTCGTCTGTGTTTAGAGGCTGCAGCTGTGATAAAATATTCTGTTCTATGTTTTTGTGTGGCATTCCTCCCTATCTCGGCCTTTCCCTTAACTGTTGTGTGTGTGTGTGTGTGTGGCAAAGAAGAGCCTTGCAAATTAGTTTCATTGATGGCCACCTGGTCCAGAGTGTAGAGTCCAGAGAGTCCACAATCCTGGCATCGTCATTAAAAATTATGATTATGACGAGCGCAACAATTAAAAGCAATTCCAGTGGTTGCAATGCAACAATAAAATGAAGCCAGCAGACGAAGCATGCAACAGCAGCAGGGCGTATGGGGGAGGTGGTAAGAACTACGAGTATAAAACAAGTAGAAAGTGCATTTTTGCCAAATTAAATGCATGTCCTTGCGTTGCTCCTTTGCCAGGCATTTTTCTTCTCTTTATTTGCTGGCCACAATGAATGGCAAAATAAGTGCACACACACAAATACACACACACAAACACACACATAGACACGCACACAGAGAGAACAATTAACAAAACGTAGTTGTTGTTAGAGGAAGCACATGATTATGATTATGAGTCGTTGTCGTTGTTGTTGTTGTTGTTGTTATTGTTGTCCCGAGTCAGAGTCCTTGTCATGGTCCTTTCAACTCTTGGCAGCTCACTTCAAATATGGCAACTCAGTTGTTTTAATTGTTCTCTGCTTCTTTCGTGTGTGTGTATGTGTGTGTAGTTGTGTGTGTGTGTGTGTAGTTGTAATTATACTTTTTATTGTTGTTGCTGTTGTTATTATTGCATGAGCCTGTTGATTATGTGCACTGCAGAGTGCAAACCGAATACAACAATTTACCAAAGCATACTTTTATGCGTTTCCACTTTAAATGCAGCACACAACAATTTGTTGAGACTTTTCAGTCATTTTAGTCATTTTTAAAGTAATAAAATTACTTTCGAGTCCATGTCATCGATGCAATTCTCTTTTTAATCGATTTTTATCAATTTGTGAGACGTGGGAATGCGATGAAATTTTCTGGAAACATCGTCGCTAAAATATTCATCATGTGTGCCCAATCTGAAGTCTCTACTAGATGCAAAACTCCTGGGAAACAAAGTTAGAGCTTCTAGCTCTTACCATTTCTGAGATCCTTTTGTTTATACGGACGGACCGACGGACATGTTGATGCTAATCAAGAATATGTATACTTTATGGGTTCCTTTTTTGCCTTTTTGAATGGGTAAAATAAATTTAAAATTCTCTGAGAGTTTGTTTAATAATTTTGGCATTTTTTTCTATTGATATTTTATTCTTAATAAAATTTATTATCAACGAAACGGCTAGTCAGTATTAGAAAATCTCTTAAATTACAAGATTTTCTCAAATTTTGTCATACATACAATAATTTCTAATCGTATTTTAATTTTCGATTTGCAAATAAATATTTTTTCTATAAGATGTCTCATATTAAACGATTTAATTTCAATACAATTTTCAAAAGCTGCCTTAAAACTTATTTTCTCATTTGGCTTAAAAAAACTTGATTAAATATCAGTTTATACTGTTTATTTGGGTTAACACACACACACACACAAACTCTTATAAGGGCACACACACGCACACTGATAGGGTTGCCATGCCTAAATGCATTTCAAAAGGCTTCTTTTTCATTTTGGTTTATATAAAGTTTTTTACTCTTTTTAGAGCTTCTTTTTTGTTTTGTTGTTGTGCCATAAAATGCAATACAACAACAAAAAAAACCTCAAATAATTTTCATATTCTCTGCATTCTATGTGAGTGTGTGTGTGTGAGTAAAATGTAATTAAAGCGAGTTGCGGAGGGGTTTCTCCCCCGCAAAATGATGCCATACAAACTACAAATACGGGTAAGTACCAGGCCAAGTAATTTCAATAGAGAGCAGCTGCAATATGTGCAAATTTCATGGCTTGCGGTTGGTTCGTTTGGATTACATAAAGTGTGGCTAAAAGTGCTTGTATGCTATCTGCCTATGCACCTATTTCCCTTCTTCCATTCCCTCCTTCTTCCCTCCTTCCCACACACTATCTTTTTCCTTTCAATGTGTGTTGTGTGGCGTAAAAACCAACAAAAAAATATGTCAAGAGAAAACTCGCACGCTCGCGTAATTAGGAAACTTGCCACGCACTTGACTCGCTTTTATGCCACACACACACACATACAGACATACATATTCATATGTACACTTACATATAGCTAGTACTATATAGCTTTTGGTGGAATGCAGGGGGGCACAGCAGGGAGATCAACAAGCAGGCGGCCAACTTGAAAGTAAGTAAAACAGCTGAGCACTGCGCTAATCCACTGGAGTAGAAGGTGTTCAGGAATGTTCAACAAATGGAAACTGGGTTAATGTGAGAAGACTGTGGCTGCAGAAGATTCAAAGAGCCTAAAGTAAGATGATGACTAACAGAGAGACCACATATTTGACTGTAGAACACACTTAATAATTTAAAGCACACTTTTCAAACAGATTAAGAGAAAAGCGCCTTAGGAAATTCAAAAATTTCAATATAAAATGATATAAAATTCAAATAAATTAATAGCATAGTGGGGCAATAATTAAAAGTCTGTAATAATGGAAATTCTTTTGAAATTAAATATATTTATATAAATAAATAAACAAGTATTCAAGTAAATCTAACTATTTTGCAGTAAGAAATCATACGTTTTAGACAAATGGAAAGAGAATGGTTTAAAATGGCATTTGTGGAATATTTTGTCAGGCAGGCTTTAACAATAATCAAAGTGTTAGAATAATTTAATATATTTTAGTTGGTATATATTTTATTAAAGCACGATATAAGTATTGTTGAATACAGATTGTTTTGCTCTTCCTCAGTTGAGTTAATCTCGTTTTTCCCGATGATTATTTACAGTGTATGTATTATGTGTAATTATATATTGCTAATATATATATATTATAATATTTTTAAACTATTATTTGGAACTGGGAAGCATAAATCCTTATGGTACTTCTCATTTGAAACTTGTTTGTGAGTATTCGTAATTTATAATGATTTTGGAAACAAAAGAAAAGTTTGACCTCTTATTATACAGAGTTTTCTTAGACTTGAGTATATTAATACTTAAAATTTTGCTGGATATCAGAGAGAGCAGCTGGCATACTTCTTCAAATTAGAATAAATAATAGTAAAATATTTAGGTAAGCTGCATAATATCCATGGCCTATCAGCTTATAAAAAGATTTTAATAGCTGTACTTTTTTGTCCGACTTTCTTTAGCTTGTTATGAAGCATCAATAGTCACTTTTCTGGCTCTTCTATTAAAATCCTCTCGCCGGCAGCACTTTAAGGACCCTCGTGAAAGGAACAAAGTGGAGTTGTTATTTTCCATTAAACGCTGCTGCACGGCAACAACAAACCGAACAGCATAATTGATGCCTCCCGGGAGCTGCGATAAAAACAAATCAGCGACGCACACACACCAGCAAACACCAATACACACAGACACACACACACCACACAGACGATTCAATATGGGAGGGTGTCGCATTCCCATCAAGCGGACTTCAGCTCACGTTGCCCCCAACCACAACCACGCCCCCTGAACACAGCTGTCTCGGTAGACACACACACACACACCACACACACACACACCACACACACATACACTACACACACACACATAACGTCGCTTAATATAATTCACACCATTAAACCAAGAACTGCGGCATTTGCCCGGTTAGACATAAATTTTTATAGACAAACACCCCTTTTTCTGTTGTGTGTGGAAGGTAAGGGGTAGGGTGTTAGTTAAAGGGGGTGGAGGGGTGGTTAGTAACAACGCAACCCTCAACAAAATATGTTAAGTGAACGTTTTTTGGGCAGAGGCCAAGCGAGAGTCGAGGCGGTCGCTTATCAGCGTTGTTTTGGCTTTTTAGACAGTTCATTTTTTTCTCTCCGATTTTTTTTATAAATTCCCCTGCTCTCCCCTTCTACACACCACACACTGACTAAAGTTTCAGTTCATGCATGTGTGGCAACCCCTCACAGCGTTTTAGCTTATCAACGCGTTATGCTAAAGCACACACACACAAACACACACACACGCACAGCAACTCACAACTTGAGCTGCAGAGTTGCCCTATCCCCTAGGTAGGCGCTGGAGGTTAGATTTGCTCTGGGGCCGTGAAGGGCTGTTTTCTAAGGGATGTGGTGAGGTGTACGAGTATGTGCTACTTAGACTAATGTAAACCGTGTGCATGCCTCGATGCACAGCAACAACAACAACAACAGCAACAATAAGCAGCAGATATGTGTGTTGTTGCGGCTGCTCAATAATGAGTTACCCTACTCGAAATGCCAGCTAAAGTATGAATTATTATAACGACTAAGTAATATATTGTAATATAAAATCATCTCAATAAGTTAAGTGCTAGCTAAGTAAGGAATATTTGTATATATATTTTATTATTATGATATATTTTATTATATTAATATAATATATATATATAGTATTCTTTAATTATTAGCAATAACAGTTTCCTCAACTTTCATTGATCACACACATAAACTTCCATAATGTCTATTGTCCTTATAGTTTATATTTATTCTAATTTTCGTTTGCTTGATATGTAGATTATTTTTAATATTTACTAAATTCCTAGAGAATGATCTAAAAAAATAGTTAGTGCCACGAATAGCAGCTGATCTTAACTTCTTAAATGATTTATCCCTTAATCAAAGTTTTCGTGAACTTGAGAAGTATTTAGCCGAATATACATGAGTTAATTTAAGTTCAGATCATTATGCTAAGTAAAAACAATTACACTTAAACTTTTATAGTGTAAACTTCTGCACTTGCAAAACTTTTCTCCAATTAAATAGAGTGTACTTATAGATCTCAAATAATTTATTGCTGAATGAAAGTCTCAATAGGTAATATTAAGTTCCAATTGCACACAAATTGATTGAGTTAAGTGAATCCTATTTTATAATTATAGTCTTTATATAATTGACTAACGAGTATAAATAAAACTAATGCTTTATTGTGTTATCATCCAGTTATTAAATTAGAGTTTAAGTCAATCTCAGCTATAGACTCACACAGAGACTCTCCCATTTAAGTGTTCAACTACAGGGTAAAACAACACTTTGCTGTGTAGCGGTGCTTGTCCCAAAGCTGGAACAGCATCCACAGGGGAAGACAAGAGAAGGAACAGGGGAAACCGGCGAACTCTCGGCATACATTGACACAGAAATAGCTAAAAAAAAAAAAAAACTTGTGGCAAAACCTAAAGCGGGCCCAAACTTTAAACCCTTATATTGCAATAAATCCCTTGCTTTTGCCGGCAAATATTCTCGCTGGAAGATGACAACGACACGTGGCTAAAACTTTTGAAATTGGCAAGAAGACCTCTTAAGCCAACTGTTATAGCCAAAAACAGAGTGAAGAAAAAACAAAGGTGCTTATTAGGAAATTCAGTCAGTCGCGTGCATTCATTTAGTCAGTATATCATCTGGTTCGCTGCTTGACTGGCTTTCAGTTGCATATTTTAAACTTGTTGAGCGAAAATTAAATTTTTAATGAATTTTTGCGCAAAAGTTTTCACGTGAGACGAACACTGCAAGTGCAGTTTGGAAAGTGAGGCAGAGAGAACGACGAGATAGAGCTGACTTTTTTGATTTAATTAAAACATTCTTTGAGCTTGGCTAAAAGTGTTGAAAATGCTGCAAGCGTTTTACCTTTCTTTTCTTTTTTTTTGGGCAACAAAACTATTAAAAGTTCACTTTGATTTTTGACAACTGTTTAAAAGTGTTGTAGAGTTGCACTTTAAATGGTTTAAAGTTTAAACTGTTTGCTAGGACAGGCAATAGATTTTGTACACGGCTATTAACTGCAATTTTTGACAGCAAGGGAGGGACACGAATAGGGGGAATAGAGGGGGGCAGGTCACAGCATACAAGCAGTAGCAAGTTTCCCTGTACCTTGTGCTTGGCCCATATATCAAAGGCGACGCCGCTTAGCCAAGCAAAATCCATTGGTTCACACAAACACACACACACACAGATACATACAAAGTCTGGCACACTGCTGCAACGGCACTTCAGTCTTATTGATTTTCAATTAAAAATGCACAAACTCCCAGCCAATTAGCCCAGTTTTCGGTTAGAGCCGGTTTGAGACAGGCAGGCAGACAGGCATGGCTGGAGAGAAGAGAAAATGCCCGCCTAAAATGCTGCAACGGAAATTGCTTACAACAACAATTACCAGAACAACAATGTTCCACGTGCCTGTCTACGAAGCACTGAACAACACTGGCAGCCCATTCATTCAGTTGTTGTTGTTGTTGTTGTTGTGGGGATAAAGCCAAACGTGCAGCTAAGTGAGGAAATTTGTTAAGCGGCACAGGAAGTTGGCAGCATCTTGTGCGACATATTAGACAAAAAGTCAATTAATTTGTTGACCCAATAAAACAGTATTACTATCCCATTAAAGCATCAATATCACAGGATTTACAGAGTTCAACGAATTTGACTAAGCTCATGAAACGGTGACCATATTGGTATTTATATTAAATAAATAGCTTATTCTAAAGTTGAACAACTTATCATTTTTTTAAGTGTTAAACTTTGTTAATTAAATACACCATTTAAAATAATCTTTTTTACTTAGATTTAATATTAATTTAATACTTGTTGGTTTTTACTTTAAATCGGTTTTTTGTTTTAAATATAATTCTGAAAACTTGCAGCATATCGGATAAATTAAATCTTATAAATTAGCCCCATTAAATACCCCATTTAAGTATTTATTTTCTAGGGTATTTTAGAGTTATACGTTCCCAAAAAGTTTGATTTCTTTTGGTTGGTAAGGTGTTGACGTTGTCGACGTTTTGTCGACGCGTTGCAACACTTCAACTCGCCACGCCCCCGTTTTGCCTACAAATACTATGCAAGCAGTCGCTAATTCTCAGGGAGAGCCCAAAAAGGACAACTTGACAGGCAAACTGTTAGAATGACTCGTTGATTGCCTGCAATTTGATTGACTGACAAACGAACTATGAACCTCTCACTCTCTCTCTCCCGCTCTCTCTGTTTATTAGCTGCAACATTCGATGTTGCTTTGGCTGCCACAAATGTTGCTAACGATACTTTAGCTGCCACTCTTGCCCCAGACGGTGGCGTCGCCTTGTCAGTGGCCCAGACGATGCCTGTCAGCGTCTAGGCATGGAATTTCGAATGCAATTTTGTTTTAAATGCTAGACGTGTGTAGATACACTCATGGTTGAAATAATAAGGACACAGGAATTGATTGATAAACAAAAATATTTTGTAATCACTTAACAAATTTAATAACAATTTATTTTAATTTTTAAAATAAATTTAAATTTAAATTTCCTTAATTTTATGGTTATAATTAAAGATTATTTATTTTGTTGATAATATAAAATAATTAATAGAAGTCATAATAGTCTACAGAATATCTGATTACTTTTAAATAATATATTTAATGCAGTTTATTTATAATAAAAACCTTTTCTTTTTAATCTAAAGTGTACACAATTAAAATAAAACAATTAAACTTGATTATATTCAGTTAAATTCAAAATATAACTCACTTTAAACGCGGCAAGGAATAGTGGTGTACTTGTTAACTTTGCCGTGAGTGTATTTATGCAGATATGTATGTATGTGTGAGTTGGAAGTCTGTGAGCAGTTGAAAAGTGTAGCATACTTTTGTGCGTGCAGCAGAAACTGACAGAGCAGACAGAGCCGAGGAGGTAAACGTTATATTGCAGCTAACCCTCTCCTTCTCTCACTCACTCTCTGTCTGTCTCTCTCTCACCCCATCATCTTGCAAAACTCATTTGCCCGGAAATGATATCCACTGTGTTATAGTCTGAACGTCGTGTTCTTGTTGCTACTGTTGCTGTCGTGTCGTGGTGTTGCATTTGCCGCTTCGTTGCACCGCCGATTGGCAACTGGCAACTGGCAACAACATCTACAGCCTTTGTCTTTAAGTGGCCAATGAGCATGGACAGGTAAACAGCACAACAGTTGATGGGAGTGGAGGACAGTCAGGCAAAAAGGGCAGAGAGCCAATGGCCAAATTCAGTTGAGTTCTTTGTGCAACTGTCAGTTGTGTGTGCTTTTGATCAACTTGGCAAACTTTACACAAATCTTCGTAGTTGAAGGCAAGTAGAAGTAAATGTTATAGAAAATATATACAAAATTCATCTATAAATATAAAAAAATATAATAAATGTTTAACCCAAATGCACAAATTAAACCACAAGTTGGCTTTTTATATGCGAACATTAACAGCAATCCCAGTACCATAAATCCAAAATGTTAATGTCCACAATTGCCAAAAAAAAAAAAAACGGAAGGAAGGAAACGTTGCTCAGTTTACAGGAAATGCCAGACGGCACACGCTGCGTATGCGCAATGTGCGTAAATTGCCGAGCAAAGGCACATAAAAGCGATTTAGCGGATTGAAGAAAAAGAAAAGGCACTCTCCAAAAAGGAAAACCGCTTTTAATTCTTTTTTAAGCAAACAAATAAAATTATGCAGCCGCGGCATAAACACGGCAAATAAATATGGGGTGTGTGTGTGTGTGCGTGGTGAGAAAAAGGGAAAACGGGAGACTATAGAAACTCCCTCGAGTGCCTTCAACGCGACCATTCTGTAGCACATTTCACATTTCGTTGAAGGGCAATGAAAGGCAGAACAAATGCCAAAGACACTGCCAGAGAGTTATGTCTGGTACAGACCGAGAAACAGACAGACAGTCAGACGGACGAACAGCGCATGAGGCAAAAGTTGGGCCGCTCTTTTCATTTATTTATTTTTTTTTTGCTTTTTTCGTCTTCTTTAGCTGTGTGTTTAATGAGCTAAACGGAAGGAAGTCAGCCAGCGAGAGAACGTCAAAGTCGACGTCGTAATATAAAATAAATAAAAACAGCCAAACACATTTTAAAGTCTTCCACCGCACTCGCTTTCCTTTATCTGTCATCCTCTCTCTACTTTTCATCTTCCGCCACAAACAACAAATTTTATAAAGCAAAGTTGAAAATTAGCGAGCGTCTGTCACTTTTACTTTTCTGCATCTCTTTTTGGCTTGCCAAAAAGTTGAATTTTGATTTGCTTCTCTTTTGACTCAGACAGCAGCCAGATGTTGTATAGACATCTGTGGGAGGGGGCGGTCGGAGGAGGCAAGCAAAAGGGGGTGGCATTATGAGCCAGAAAAGCATTAAAAGATTTAATTTCTTTAAGCTAACATTATGTTTTGGCTCTTGTGAATTTATTACAAACTCAATGTTTAAAATGAAGCTAAAAATATAAATAAAATAAACGAGTGGTAAAAATTAGAAGACATAAGAAAAACTTGTAAAATTGTTTTGAGAATTCTAGAAATTATGAAATTTTGTATATGTAAATGAATAATAAAAAACTGAGTCTACTTTAAAATTGGTATTTTTGCTATATTTCCAACTATATTTATGATTAAAAGTCAATGGAATATAAATTGATACTAAAAATTAAATATATTTTATGAATATTGAAATTTCTGTTCACTAGAATATTTTTAATTGGGTCGTCTTTAAACTTGACATATTTTGTTAATAGAAATTAGCGATAAAAGTTGACAAATTGTGATTTATTTGTTAATTAATCTAGATTCATGTATAAACGTTCTGTCAAATAAATCAGATTGGTTTAGTTTCATATATGAAAAGTTAAGAAATTAAAATTTTATATTATTCAGCTTTATCATAATATAATTACAGCATCTAATTGAATGTAATTTTCATTATTATATTATTAATGAAAACAAGTATAAGTTTCTGTCTTGATTCTTCAGAATACAGCAACTTTTAAATTCCGAAAATCCATTATCAACAAGCCAAAAACATTTATCTCTAAGCTGTTTGCTGTCTCGTAATGTAAAACACGCGCTAAATATACCACATTATGTAAGAAAAGCTGAGAAAGCTCTTCCCAACATGAAGAACACAACACAAACAGGTAATAAAACACCGCCGTTAAGATATTTGGCTAAGATTTTCAATAAAAACGCTTTGGCAATCCAGTGCGAGGGCCTAAACCAAATCTTTGCCATAAGCCCAAGACAATCTAATTTTATAGCGACCGATGCTTGGCCCCTTCCCCCCCGTCGTCTGATTTGCCATTTGCCACTTTTGCCATTTGAAATGTGAACAAAATGGAACTGAAAGAAGGCACAAATAAATTGCTGGCAGTCAAATTGTAAGCCGAGGCAGACCAACTAAAGGGGAGTGAAGAGCGACCGTGTAATGCGCTCAATCAAAAGTCAAATGTCTAAAAATATTATGAAAAGCCTTTTTTGCCCGGCTAGTGTACGCGGCTCGCCAGCCACATTCCCTTGGGGTCTTTGGGGGTTTCTTTTTTTTTCTATTTTGATATGTTTCGCCTCCTGTGTTTCAACAGACGCCTGCTGCTTAGCATTCATTTATGCTGGCCTCGGGTTGAGGGGATATTTTTCTACCACTGACTGCTTATCGTGTTGCCTACAATTCACACACAGATACACACACACAAGCACACACAGCTATACAGCAATCGGTTTCGATTTCTTTTCATTTATACACTTTCCTGTTTGCCCTGGCAACTTGTTTCAACGCCGCCACACCTCTGCCCCACTCAGTCCTGATGTTGTGGCAATCTTCTTATATATATTTTTTTTCTATTATTGGCTCCATTTACTTTTCGCAGTTGCCTGCCTCTAACTCTAACTCAGCCTTGTTGTTCGTTGTTGCCTTATTCTTCTGCTGTTTGTTTATGCTTCATTTTGATTTTCTCAGCTTAAATTGTATTTGTTGTTTCTATTTTCGTTAGTTATCTGAACGGTCAGTGTGTGAGTGAGTGAGGTGAAACCAGTGGCAGCTACTCTGCTAGCTCCAAGCAACTGGATTTTCGTTTACATTGCGACCGACCGCAGTCCTCTCTCTCTCTCTCTGAGCAGCTTACAAGGACTCTGGCGAAATAGGATCCATTTTAGTTTCTCGTTTACCCTTTTTTGCTCTTCTAGCCGTTGCTGTTTTTGTTTGTTTTGTTAGTTGAGTCGTCGCCTGTAAGTTTATTTGTGTTTTGGTTTATACAACTTCCTTCCCCACCGCCATCTCCTTCCTCTTTCTTTTTTTTTTTGCTCTAAGTTCATGTCTAAATTTATGTGGTCGCAATTTATTTAAATTTATGTGGCTTTTGTCAAATTGATTTCAATGCTAAGAAGGGTTGACAGGCTAAATGTGTGGCACGACGGACGTTTTACAACACTGATTGAGTTACCACAGAAGGAGGAGGAGGAGGACGCGAATAATATAGGAAATATGCTGTGGATAATCGGTAAGTAAAGAAAACACTAATAATAAGGATTGGAAAATATACTAAAGAGACAGACTAAACGAACAAAGAGTGCTTATAAACGGAATAACATAAGAATATGTAGAACGATTGCTTCGATAGTTCTTTGATTGTATTATTAATAAGAATAAATAATAGAAAGAAAATGTGTATTTATACATATTTATACATTTAATAAATACTAATAAGAAATATCGAAGATATGCTAACATTACGTAATAATAGCAATAGTTTAACACAAAAAAACTTAATAAAAACATTAATCCCATTTACAAATAAAGGTCAACAATAGGCATAGAGAGAGAGAGAGAGAGAGAGAAAACCAATCAATGTAAACGCAGCAACGTTTTATGTTAATCATTAATGCTAATGTCTAGTCAAAGACAAGTAGAGTTCAGGTCTGTCATTGTCAGCCACTTGATATTGATGAAGCATGGCAAAAACAAATCATTAGTTGTTCCTTTTATGACAGGCCAAATATAGGCACACACACACACACACACTAAAGGAAGAAACCTCTATAAAGTTGTCTAGGATTGGGTGGTACAAAAGCATTTCATGGCGGGGGTTTATTTCCTTATAGCCCATGGGCGTAAAAAAGGTTTCATATCAAAATGGCAATAAATAACAAACAATGCTGTCTGCAATTTTCCACTTTATAAAAGAAAAAGCCATAAACAAAAGCAAGAGGGCACACAACCGAAACGAGCCTGAAAATTATCATCTTGTTGCTGCTGTTGTTGTTATTTTTTATACATATATATATATATATTTTGTACCCATAAATATAGGCATGGGGAAGAGACCGGAAATGACTGGCTATGCGAGCGGTGGAAAAATGGATGGATGGGGGGGGGCAGGGAAGCCGCTGCTGAACTTGTAGCATATTTTTGTGCCTTGCAATTAATTAATCTCCAAGGTAATAACAAAAGCAGCAACCAAAAACAACAGCAGCAGCAACAACAGCGACCTCGACAATTGTTTTGCGCTTTATGTTTTATTGTTTTGTGCGCTTTTTGTGTGTAGCATACTTTTTGGGGCTCGTCATCGTCAGTTGGCAAAAGAAAAATAATAAACAAGCAAATGCCTGCAACTCTTTGATGGTTGTGTGTTTTTGGCAAAGAAGAGTAAGTACTCCTATACCCTGTAGAGCAGTGGGTAAAAAGGGTATAGTAAAGGTGTGGATAAGTAATAAATAATTTACCAATACTGAATTTATTAAAGAATCTTAACAGTCAATAAAAATAAATAATAGAATTCAGTATACGAAAAGATGCTCTCGATATAATGACGATCAATTTATATTATATATTAATTAATAATGATTTTGATATCCTTATGAATGTCTTAAGTTATCTTTTGATAATATTTATTATATTTTTATGCATTTATTTTAATATTATGGTTACTTAATCATTTGTATACATTTACTATTAATTAATCCTATAAATGTTTAAAGATTCTTTATTGAAAGTATAAAGAAAATAAAGTCTATACAATTTACAATTTACTCTGCTGTTAAATTGTACAAATTTCAATACTGATTAATTAAATATCTTATCCAGTTTACTTCCATGCTAGAACTACTAATACTTTGGCACCTTTACTACAGAGTATACTCAAGTCAAGCACCATCAATTCCCCTTTTTTTTCTGTGGCGTTGAAGCGTCGTTTTAATTTATGAAAATGTTGACAAGGTAAGGACTATGGCGACATGAGATTGGTTCAGCATGAAGCAGACTGTAAAAAGCAATTGTCTGATACGGTTTGACATTTGACAGGGCAAACAACAACTAATAAAAATAAAAATATTGTCGAATATTTGCAGTCAGTTTATTTTTGGGGAGATACTTTAAAATTATTTAAATTTTCACCTCTTAAGCATAAAATGAAACAGAGAATTAAAATAAAATGTGTGCAAAGCTAATTGAGTTGCAAATTGGAAGCCACATACTAAATTATGCACTCGCAACAAATAAACAAAACCGAAAACGTGTGCAAATGTTAATTTGAAATCTATAAAATTGTTGAAAAGAGGGAGAAGAATATATTGCAATTCGATTTTAATGAGCGGCCATCGCATAAATAAACAAACAACAAACTCGCATAGAAAGTCGTTGGGTCCGCAAAACCCATTCAATAAAACACATTTAATTTGTTAAGCAGAAAAGTGAAAATCAATGGCCATGAGTTGAAAAGCAGACTTTCCCCCCCAAAAGCTGCCTTTTATGCTCGTTCGATTTTATATATATTTCTTGTTTGTTTTTTTTCTTTCTCTGAATTTTTTGTTTTTTTTTGCCCGTTTTTCAAGTGCGGTTTGTGCCCGCAAAATAACTCAGCTCGTTAACTGCACAAATAACATGTCAGCACTTTTGCAATGGAGCTTCAAACAGGGCCGAGAATGCGCCGCAAATTTGCGGCAGTCGAGGAGACGAGGGCGAGGTTAAGGGTGAGAGAGAGAGAGAGAGAGAGAGAGAGGGAAGCCACTCGGTCTGTTCCATCATTATTCAAGTGTCCTCAAGGTTCACAGAAATAAAATGAAAGCACATATACGAGAGTATACACCAAAAATTGTGAACGGGGCGCCGTCGCCTCTTCAAATAAAACACAGCCCGAGAGTTTGGGTTTAATGCCTGACCAGAAGTATTAATCACATACACGTACACTCTTCTGTTGAAGCCCCCAGAGCGGTCTGCAAAGTTTTCTCCCTATCGATATGCCCTCGAGTGTGCGAAGAGCGAAACCAATAACTAAACCCCGTCCAGTTTTTAGTTGTTTCCCCGTTACAAGCCCCAAAATTAGTGAATGAAAAGCCAAAGAGCAGTCGTTAAGAGTTGTTGCTGGCTGCGGTTTTTGGTAAGCAAATTAAATAAAATAATGTATTTGTATTATAAACAGAGTTAAAGAAATGTAATTATGTGCTACAGATATACCACATTTAGAGTTGAGATAAACTAGATACAATTTGGGTTAGAAAAATCAGTACATTATTGATTCTGTTGACCTTAAGATATACCCTGTATGAAGATGTGAATATTAAACTAATTGATAAATAATTTAACAACAATTTAAGCTATTCTTGATGTGTTATTCACTGTGCTATAGGGATACCCTATAGAAAGCTGACAACAGTCGCTCAATTCTTATTCACAAATTAAATTTGGAAAGCTGTAGATAACTAATCTTCAAACAGTGTAAATGAAATTGAACTGCAGCCCTAACCAAAGGATTTATACAGTAACTTTTATGTTTTAAAAATTGTATTAAATTGTTAAAATTCTAAACATATATACCCTTTGTTTTTGCTTTAATTCTAGGGAATTTATATGCAGCGCCCAACAGTTGGCTACTGTATTTGTTGCCCCTCAGGCCGCATAAAGTAAATAAAATAAACTAAAATATAAATGTTTATATATGGCAATAAAAAAAATGTTTGCGCAAAAAGTGAAAGCAGCAATAGAGAGAGAGAGCATTAATAAAATAAGCAACAGCAGCAGCCCCGGCGCCGTTTGCTATGCTATAGTTTTTTAACAACTCCTCCCCGTCACTCCTCTTAGTTTTTCCTACTTTTTATTCGTTTCTTTCTTTTTCTATTGCATGCAAGCGCCTCGAAAATTGCGGTTAGTTTTGTTCAGCTCCTTTTGCAAGTGTTTGGTGGTGTTTGCCCTCTGTATGTGTGTGTGTGTAGTGTGTGTGTTTTTTTTTGTAACTGCGTTGCGGTTTCTCCCCGGCTACAGTTGGCTGACTCCCTACGTTCAAACCAAACGAACCGATTCCGACCCAACGTACACCACAATGGCAAAACAAAAGCTGCAAAGCTGTTACCCATTTTCAAACCAAAATCATCCCTTCCTGCTAGCCTCCCTACACATCCCGACAATGAACCTAGACCCACCCCAACAAGCTGTGCCCTGTCTGTGTCTCAGTATGCGTCTGCGTGTGTGTGTATCTGTGTCTGCTTGCCGCCGTTTGGTTCATTGATTTTGGTGTGGAAATGAACTTTGCTAGTTTTTTGGTTTTTGTGGCGTCGTCAGCGCCGTCGTTTCTAGATGGAAAATTTTCCTTTTTTTCCCCTAGATTTTCGGCACTTTGTAAGCATTATTTGTTTTCGCTTTTATTTATGTTGCGGTCTGTTTTGTTTATCATGCAATTTTTATATTTCCTTGTTGTTTTCACTGATGTTCTAAAGTTCGTTTTGCATTGAAACAAAATCAATGAAATGGATCTTAGAATAATTGCAAAGACTCACGAAGTTATCTGAGAGTTGTAGATAAGTAAAATCCAAACTATTCTTTATATTTTATGCTAAATAAAATTATTTATAGTTGTTAGTTGTTCAAATAATTCTATATATTAGCTATGTTATTGAAGAAAGTTTAAATGTTCTATGATTATAAATATATACATGATAAACTAGATCCCTAGCGATAATAAAAACAAATTTGTTCTCTTCTTTTACACAACATATGATAGATCTTTTTTTTCCATTTTCTGACAACTTTCATATATTTTATATTTCATAGCGACTCTAAAACAAGATTTCTAGCATGCATGCTAAAATGTTTGCTAAACTGACTGACAGCCGTGGGGACGAAAAGGAACGATAGAGAAAGGGGGTACAGAAACGCGCATAGTCAAATATCACGTATACGTCAAAACATCATGCATCCAATGGCAAATGCATATAATTTAAATAACAAAATTTTGCCAAATAGCATGAACAATGAAACCGTATGCAAAATAGATATGCAAGACCCCTCACATACACCCGGTCACTGGAGCCAACCCTCATAAGCAGACAAATGCCAAGAATTCAACATTTATGCATATCAAATTTTCATAAAAATAATAAAGGTGAAGAGTTTATGCACAAATACACATATATATATATATATCTGACATACATATATATATTTTTAACTAACACAGAAGCAGACTCATATGTGGTTATGCAAATATCAGGCAAAAGACAAGGCTAAAATTTAAATAGAACGATAGAGAGGAAAAGCGGGCATATATTTGGATTTCACTGGAAATCGTTGAGCGCTTAGTGGGTTATTCTAGAAAATATCTGTCCGGCATTGCCCGAGGCTCTGCGAGGTGTTAGAACATCTGTTATGTAGCTAATTTAGCTATTCAGAGATCAAGGGTCAACACTACAACGACAACTTAAAGCGAAGGTTGCAACAATTCAAATGAAACGCAGCTGCTGCTCCCAGTGAAAAAACAACTATCTGAGTAGGTGCTACTACTTTGTTGTTGTTGTTGTGTTTGTTGTTATTGTTGTTCTCGTAGTTGTTGTTACTTTGGCATGCATAATAGACAATGCAAAGCCAAAGCCAACACTCGTGCGGTATAAAGGCAGAATTTTATATAGAAGGCGCGAATATCACCATGTGCAAGGCTGAGTGTAAGCAATACTCTATGAAATGATGAGTATATTCGTTAGCAATGATAAAGTCGAAAGGGAACAAACAATAAGCATATTATGTCGAAGCTTTATTGTATAGAATTATATATTATTATATAATAGAATAATATATTTAATCCTTTACACACTTATTTACATTCTAGTCCCAATAAAAGTTGGTTATACAATCAATTAAATAATTACAGTGGTATCCCTTAATGTTAGATATTCATTATCATTTACTCTCCTTTTAATATCACTGTCAGCACTTTTTTTTATTTATGATAAACACCTTTGAAACACATTTATCTACGCAAACTATCATCAATCGAGCTAAAGAAGGATCTGATAGGGTATTTAATCATAGGCTGCCTTTGCCTAACCTTTTAGACGACTTCTGCACTCACTTCCTGTCAGACACACACACACACACTGACACACACTCACTAGACAACACTCGTCTCATACATATGCAAGTCTCTCTCCCTACATACAATGTTTGTTCGCTTACGTGTCCGAGAGCCTTTCACTACTTTCTCCCACCTCTGTCTGACTGCCTGTTCGTAGTTTTCTCTCTGTCTCTCTGCGTAGCCACTTTAATAAATGAAAAACCATCCAGCTTTTGTTTACTTCCATGTATTGCTACATGTGTGTGTGTGTGTGTGCGTGTGTGTGTGTATGTTAGTTTCTGTTTATTTGAAGGCGCTTTTGTCGCTCAGTTTTCACTTTCACTGCAAATTCCCCATGGGGCAAGGCCTGGCCATTTTGTTTTGTTATGCTGCATGCAACGCGCTAAGCAAATGGAAAATGTACGTAATTATTATTACGGATAGTCACATTTCTTCTCTATTTATTTCGATGATTATATGTAATTTAACCTGCTTATTTATTTGTCTCCCACTCTGTGTGTGTGTCTTTCTCCTCCTTCCTCGTTTCAGCTCTAACTAATTGGCTGATGCCTTGGCACATGCAAATCCCTCGTTTCTCACTGATTTCGATTACCCGTGCGCAGACTTTTAAGGCTAATTGCATTACGACACGCGCTTTAAAGTCAATGAACGGTTAGCTGGAAATGTTCCTTAAGGGATAGGTAGACAGGTGACAGGGGACAGGGGCAGTTTCAAAACACGCAAATGTCAACTACAACAGCAAATTGCAAGAATAATAAACATTAAATGTCATATGCATATGCTTGTTGTGTGCACACTTCAGCAATTTTTATCATACAATAATAAAAATAAACGTCAAGTTTTGCGTTTCAACAATGTGCGCTTAAAAATAGCTCAGTCAAAGGTGCAGCAGTTCACTGGGAGAAATGGAAATAACAGTTGAATTTAAATTTAATTAAATTGAATAAAGGTTAGTCAATGAAGTTAGGCAATGAAGCGATCTCTTCTTTATCTACTTCCCTCTAGAGTCTATTATATATTATTTTGTTGTGTTTTAAATTATGCAAAATAAATAATAATGAAATGCTAATACATTTCCTGTATATTTCTTAGTTTCCCCATAGAAAACCTGCTGTTGCAAACAACGATCAGATAATCTTTATATTAAATGATTATCATTTATCTCGAAATTTTCCTATTTAGAGAAATATTTCTCAAAGACAAATGCAGTTCAAGAAAGTCAGTCATTTACTAAATATAGATTTTAGAGCATTTTCTCTTGTACGGAATTATCATAAGATTGAAAAAGCATTTCTAGAAACTCAATTTACACATTTCCTTTTTGCTTTCAGTGTAATTTTGTGGAGAGAATAACTGTCAAGGCGGCGCCTAGGCCAAGGCGCCTAATATTAGCATGTGTGAAAGGAGCTGCTGGCAAGGAAAAGGCCACAAGATAGAGGCCACAAAAGGGAGTGGAGTAGGAGGGGAAGTAGTTGAGCAGCAGTCATAAAGTCAAAGGGCCTTGTTACTGGGCAACAAATCAAAGTGAAACATGAAAACAATATGTCAAATGATATTATACATTAAATTACTTAAGACTCTGGCTGACTCAAATGCACATGTATAATAAACTTAAATGTCACATGTATGTGTGTGTGTGGGTGTGTGCGTGTCTAGCTTCTTTCTTCTTCCCTCTAAGCCCTCTTTCTTACTTTTCTACTTCATTGCTTAAGACGTTGTTACAACATTGCCCAGCAGCAATTTGTCACGTGAATTTCAGTTTGTTGGTTTTCTTATTGTTGTTGTTGCTGCTGCTGTGACATTTTCGTTTGTTACTTTGAGCAGCCCACAGAGTCAAAACAACAAATTACAACTGTTCAGAGTCACACACAAATTTGTGTTGCACGCTTTCAGGCGTCGTTTTTGGGCGTCGACGTTCGTTTTTACCTTGTTTTCTCTGTTTCTTTTCGGTGTTTTTTTTTGTATTTCTTGACGTGTTTACCTTTTGGTAGACATAACATGACAGGGTTACAAAATGATTCGTAGTCTCAAGCAGCAGCTGAGTATATACAATCACCTGCGTTTTCATACATTCAACAAGTGTTTGAGCGCAAGTTTCATATTTAATTTGCAATTAATGCTGATACATGCATCATTAATTATGCCCTGTAAAACTATAAAATGTGCACAATGAATATGACAATTTTAATTCATTATTCCTGTTCAAGTGCATTGATAAGCTGAATTATTTGGGAACGTTTGTGATTGCGGAGCATCTGCTAGTCGAGCATATTTCTTTGGATTGAAATGCATTTGTTAATAACGCTTGAAATTATTGTTTTTAAATTGTTGACTAATTAAACGACAATATTTTATGCTCAAAATTAAATATTTAACTATCAATGGCCGGATGTTAATAAATCGATTAATACTTTGGTTTAACCCGAATTAATGACTAGTTAATTTTTATTTAAAGCTTTTTTTACAAAGGTTTTTGTATATAATAGTTAAATTATATTGCGTAGGTGCTTGATTGGAATATTCGACCTACAATCTGGTAAAAATCGACAATCAGCGCACAGAGAAAATGGAAAGAGCTAGACGGCTGAAATTGCTACAGTAGTTTTATTCTATTGCGTAGTTGCCTACTAAAATAGCTCTATGTGCAAATTAACTTGTAAGTGGGTTAAAAGAAGACCATAATCCGAAACTAAAGAGCTAAACGATTGGAAATGTCACAGTGCATTTTATAAATTTGATATATTGTAGATATTCTAATTAATCACTTTTCTATAACTGCGTATTTCCAGCTATTGAATTGCTATTTAATTGATTTAAATTTTTGCGTACTTCAATTATTTATTTAATACCAATTTAACCCGTTATTGCTTCTATATGATACAACTCGCTATTAACAGATAAGCAAAGATATTTGAACTGTTTTCTGACTCATTCGCAGCATCTCTTGTGAGATAATTAAGGAAAAAAATCACATATCTGGTGGAAAACCAACCTGCAGCTTGCAACTCCCCTGATGATACATTTTAATGCATTTTCACTGTATGACCATTAACAGGTAGCCGTCATTCAATTTGGTTCAGTTGTGTTGTTGGGCTGCTTGTTGATTTTAGTTAATGAATTAAGTTTGTTTTAAAAACAATTTCTACCGGTTTGTGGCTTGTGAAGTGCATGCAAACATGCGATGTCGGCGATAAGTAAAAAAGAAACAAAACAAAACAAGGTAAAACAAAAAGGAAAATACTTAGTGAAAATATGCTTAATTATGGGATTAAAGTATAAGCCAAAAGTGATAATTAGTCAAGTTGTTGTTGTTGTTTTTGGGGAAACGTTGCATGCATGCACATTTCATGATAATTGTGTTTGGTTATTATTTTATTTTCTTTTTTAAGGCTGTGGGCGTGTCACACACTCACCTATCCCTCAGACAAATTTTGAACTCTTGCTGTGAGTCGTGGTCACTGTTGCAGCTATCATTAAAATTAACTGAAGTTTGGCGTTCCCGTTCCTGTTGCTGTTGCATGTTGATCAACTGCTTGTGGAACAGTTCCTGCTGTGATTGCAGCAGCTCCTGATGATGATCCTGCAGCGCTGCCAAATGTGATAGCTGCTGTTGATATGGCGATTGTTGTTGCTGTTGCGGTTGTTGTTGTTGCTGCTGTTGCTGCTGCTGTTGTTGTTGTGCCTGACTCTGTGGTGATACCGGTCGCAATGGACGATGATAAGGATGATGATAATGCTGTGAATGTCTCGTTGCATGTCCATTACTTGATTTGCCCGACTGCGTTAAATGATTGAGTGTATGCATATTATTGCTGCTACGCCGATGACTTAACAATGTTAAACAACTCTTTGTGTCCACATCCGCCAGACCAAATTCCAATTCAGCCTGTGCCTGTTGTTCATAGGCATGTTGCGCCTGTTGCAATCTTTCACGTTCGTTGCGCGGCGAATTGGCCAATTGCTCGGCGGGCGGTTCAATTTCAACGGCAGAGTAATCATAATCTAGCTGATGGTGACGTGTCGCATGATGTTGATGGGCCGGATGATGTGCATTATTTGTTGGCTTATTGCCATTGGCGCTGGCCGCAACGGCGCCCGTGCCCGGCGTCGCTTTGGCGATTTTACCGGCCAACGCGTCCAGAGAACTGAGCATCGTTTTGTTAACAAACTAAACACACACTCAGACTCCCTCGCCTTCTCTTTCGCTCTCTGTGCTTATTCTATCACACTCTGTCTGTTTCAGTCTTGCAAAAGTTGAACTGCTTGTTCAAAATCACACTGCTTACAAGTTGCACTTGAACTTTCCGGTTATTATTAGTTTAAAAAACGAGTTGCTGATGTTTTCCTTTTATATCTGTTGTTGTTGTTGTTGTGGTTGTTGTCTCCCTTTTTTTACTCACACTTAGTTTAGATTTATTTCTTTTTTTTTTTGCTTATTTGCCTGAGGGATAAAAGTTAAAGGGAGGCAGATTGCAAATTGGATTAGTACAAAGAAAAGACGACATTATGAATTTATTAGTATAAATGGATGACCTTGACAATCACACACACACACGTAAACACTGTAAATGAACTTAAACAAAAAATGCCTGCTGCTTTCTTTCCTACCCTTTCTAGCTCTGTCAAATGCATTGTCTGTGCTCTCTCTTTCTTTTATGTGTCATGTGCACTGACATTTGCGTTCATCATTGTCCTTTAAGTCGCCTACGTGTGCAGTTCACTTTTTCAAGTGTGTGTGCAGCATTTGGGTGTGTGTGTTAGTATGTGTGTGCATTGCATTTGTGTTTATTTTGTAGCTTAGGTCAGCTACATTTCACTTAAGCTGGTGCTAGAGAACTCGAGCTACAAAATGCCAACGCACAAATACAAAACGTACACACACTCACACACAGACTCACACACACAAACACAGACTCACACACGCACACTGAGTGTGTGGTTGTAAAATGCAAACACTTGAGCCATAGAAAGCAACACTGAATGCCAACAGCAGCAATGGCATTTGAGAGGAAAGCATGTGAACTCTGTTTGGTCTGTCTCTCTCTCTCTCTGTATGCTATATATGTATGTGTGTAAGTGTAAATGTGTGTGTGCGTGTGTGTGTGTCCCTTGGGGCCAACTGAATCTCTCCTCTCCTGTCAAAGCTGGGCTCAGTTTTATGGTCAGCACTTTTGAGGGATTTTTGAATGATGCTGTCGTTGCCCCACAACTCACAGCATTTGCATTGAACAAATGAAGCAACCAAATGAAATGACTTTCAGGCAATGGATGAATGATAAACTGATTTTGATTACATGAAGAAAGCAGCAAATTTTAACGAAAAAAGCACAACAACAGGTTAAATTGTAACAAAGAAACAAATTAGCAAACCAAAAATGCAAAGAAATACGAGTAGTTGCAAAAAGCTATTGATATTTGTCTTAACTTGTGATAAGTCTAAAAGAAATTATGCTGAAAAGTTCCACGAAGTGAGATACTTCCAAAGAAACTTGAATTTTTTGGAAAACACTTTTGTCTAAAGAAAAATACAACAAATCGAAACGATTCAAATGAAGCGAACTAGTTTCAAAGAGCATTGGCATTACCAACTCGATTCTAAATAAAATATATAGTTTTATTGTTCTTTTAAATGAACAAATGATTAAATAAATTTGTGAAAATTGTTTAAGTGCAAAATTAATGTTTAAAAGGTTACAAATAAAATAATCATACTATTGCTTTATTACATTTGTAAATTAAGTTTATAATAAAACAAAGTTTCTTGTTCCAATGATTTTGATAGCTGCTATAAAAGTAAATTTCATAAAAGTATTAAAAATCTGCTTTTGTAATAAACTTCCATTGCTTTCTTACAAAGTGTAGTTAACTGAAACTTAAGGTACTATAATAAAAATATCAAACTAAATCGAAATTAACCAATAACACTGTTAAGAAGAATATCTTGAGAATATCATAATTTAATTCACATTTACGAGTATATTAAATAAAGTAATTTATTTTTGTAGTCTTAATCAAATTCTGCGGAAACATTTTAAACTTATATTGGCCATGTGTCTGCTTTAACAATTTTTTAATTAAATCGAGAATCAAAATCCAGAAGAGCAGGTTTTTCTAATTACAAGCTCGTTTGCTAATTAAGCGCAAAAAAGCCTGAGCATATATAATAAATCAGTTTTTTATTTTGCTGCTGCCACAGATGACTTCCTGCATTCAGAACAACATCCTGTGCAACAGCAACGTCAGCAGCAGCAGCTACAACAAACACAACAACAACAACAACTAGATGAAGAAGAAGATGATGAAGAAGAAGAAGAGCTACACTATACGAGAACACGATATAATGCCATGTAATAAGAAAGCAACATATACAAAAGCCAAATGCATACAATACAAGTAAACACACATACATATACATATATACAAAGATATAGCTTGTATATATTTAGACTTATGTATGTGTGTGTGTGTGTGCTTGTATATACAGAAAAGTACGCGGCGCGTGTAAATTGCAAAGAGTAAAATCTTGTAAAGGCAAATTCCTTTCAAATGCAACCATTTCCTTGACACACACACACACACAGACAGATACACACGCACAACTACTTAAAGTTGCAACAGTGTATAGTGCACAGATACACACACACACACACATACTCGTAACGCCCTTAGAGAGCTTGGAAAATGCAATGCCAGTCAGGCTGTGTATGTCGGGTGGCTAAATTTACACAGCGCATTCAAGTTGACTTTTATATGTCATACAACAAACAGCAAACCACTGCCTCCTCCCCCTCCCCCTCCCCCTGCTCCCAACTAGCCAACATATGGAGTGTGTTTGTATGTGTGTGTGGCACACTGTTTGTGTTAGCCGAGTAGCATGCAAAGCATGCACAAACGAATGGCTAGACAACAGTTCCCCGACTGCCGTGTCCGAGTTCGAGTCCAAGTACGTTTCAATGAAAGAAAGCTCACAACCAACAAGAACAACAACAACAACAATGCAACACAGTGTAAAAGATACTAAACAAACATTCTAGTTTAGATACTTGCAACAAATTGTGCAGGGCTAGTGAACTGCCAGCCTGCTATTGAAGAAATTGTTAGCAGCAGGTGTGTCCGTATACTACTACTCTTTCCCCTTCACTCTGTGTGAATGAGACTCAACCAAAATGCTTGTAAGATGCTTTTGCCATGAGCTGTGTTGTGGTCAAGTTGCAACTACTTGAATGCCAACTGGCCACAGAGAGAGTTTACAGTCAGCATTTCATTGTAAAACCATTGAAAAGCGTTTTAAGCCAAGAGATGATTGATAGTCGCTTCAAGTCGAGTTTCATCTTAGCCGCAAAGTATGCTATGTATATTTAACTAAATAAGTGTCTAATTTATTGATCAAGTATTTTGTTAACAAGCCTTTTTGTTGATCTATTTACTAAATTGAAAAGCTGAGACCAAAAATGCTAGTTTGTTAAGTTTGTGTATCTTAATTTTCAAATTCTTGAACTTAATTACCCAAGTCGCAACTACTAATTATATTTTAGTAAAATCCCCTTTTGAGAGTCTCTCTTTCTCACTCAACGCAGTTCAACAGAGCAGACGACATCTTTTGTATTTTCCCATAGCATTTTTCATTAGTCAGCGAAGCTGTCGCATAATAGAATTTGAAAAGGCTTTAAAAACTAGCTGTTATCAAACTGGTGAATGCATGAGAAAAAAGAAAGAAAAATTGTGTGGGGGAAATGCGCGCGCCAAAGCTAGAAAAATGAGAGAAGACGAAAAAAAAAATGGAGAACGACGACTGCAGCGTCAAAGACAAGCGCCATAACCCAAAAACATAAATCCTTTGCAAAATAAATAAAGCAAATGGCAAGAGAAATGAATATGCTCCATGCGAGACTACGCGAATTTCCCAGACTATATATACACACACACAGACACACACACATATAAATAGACTCGTTTTATATGCAAGTGAGAAGGAAATCTAAGTGGAAAAAGTTGATAAGCGGCGACTACGACGAGAACGCTTTCTAACACCCAGTTGCAGCAGTTCAGGAAAGAGACTATTGAATGGCGCTTGGTAAGAGTGAGTTCGAGGAGGAGGAGGGGATTTGATATAGGAAGCCGGCGAGCCACAAAAAAATAATGAGATTTTCCAGCAGAAGAATAAAAACAGCGAAGAGGGAGACAGATGGTAGAAATAATAAAAAATAGTAACCAAAAAAATAGAATTTCAGTTTCATTTGCAGCTTTAAAGCAGTAAGAAAGCCCCAAAGCCAAAAAGCTAACAAGCAACGTACGTTAATTTGGCGCATGATTCATGAATACAAAAATACTAACTTATTTAGCTTTACTTCTAACTTCTCTGATTGTTATACAATTTTCAGGATATATAAAGAACATGACAGACTAAATGTAAATCAACGTTTAGCAGAAAAAGGTTTATAAAATTGACAAAATTACAATATTAAAATATATTAAACTAACGAGTTTTACATTTTTTTGGTATATTCTAAAAAAATAACGATTTATTTATTGGTGCATAAATCTCTTAAGCCTCTCTACTATGAAATACACTTTTAACTTAACTCATTTACAATTTAATCGTTACTTTCCCTTCCAAATAAACATGCCACATATTTGTTGTTAGCTTCAATTAATATCATATTTGCATTTGGATTTCTGGGAAGTAAACGAAGCGATTATTTCCAAATTGTCGTTACAAGTGCCCCGAAAGCATGACGTACTAACGTACATAAATTATCAGCTGACAATTTAATAAATAATGTCAGTTCAGGCCAAAATTATGATTAATTCAAGGAGACACAAACTGCAAGAAGCACGTTGGCAAACACAACAACACAACATTTATTAACACAGACGAGAGAGAGGCAGGCAGGCAGTCGGGCAGACATTTAGTCAGCTAATTATTATTATTAAGTCCTAAAGACGCCCTCAAGCATGTTGACAAGAAGAGGATGAAGGGCAAACAGAGCAATATGTTTATGCAGTATTGAAGTGTCTGCAATTATTATTATGAATTTTGGTTATTATTGTGTCCAAGGTTTATTGTTAAAGATGGTGTAGTCGTGGTAACATGGAAACACACTCAACGTTATTCTCTGCCCCACATTGATTTTCCTAGTGTCAATGAATAAAATATAATGCGCATACGCCACGTGTGCTAGCGACTGAAGTTGGGGAGGCTGGGGGAAACACTGTAAAATATTTATAAAGCACTAAAAAACTTGGCAAGTCCCACTTGGTTTAGGTTTAAACAAGAAACATGCCTAAAAATTAAATATAGCCAACGATGCGATTTTCATTGTGAAACAGTCGCTACTCCTAATGGCTGCCAGCAGGATATGGCTTGAATTGGTGGAGGAAGTGATGGAACAGACCACAAGCAGCATAGTCATGGCATTGCCATCACCTCCCTCCTCCTCTCTCTTTCAGCTGGCACATAAAACGATGCCAAGGACGAACAGGATGAGTAGCAGAAAGCAATTACTTCTTGGTTGTTGCTTGTTGCTTCTTCGTCGAAGCAGAGAAAGCAGCCAAAAAAGTCGAAGACGAACACACAACAACGAGAACAACAACGAGAACAACAACTTCTCATCGTCCTGGCAGCAGCAGTTCATGCTACACTTGCTCTACTCGTCGTCGTCGTCCTTAGTCAACTGTCAATATTTTACTTTAAGACAGACGCCACATCATTTGCTATAAATTTACTTCGTGCTGCCACTTGCAACTGCCACAAGCCGCAACTAACTGCCAAAAATATCGAAAATTGTTGTGTTCTTCTTGCAAACACTTTCTCAGCACAATCTGCAATAGTTTTGGCGTTTTTAAATTGTTTATGCAATCGTAAAGTTTGCCTTAAGAGTCGCCACTCGGCCGGCACCTTCACGGTCTGGCAGGACATCTGGTTGAAATTTTGAGGTCAACATTGGCTGCATGGCATAAATCTGTGCCCTCTTGCAAGGAGGCACACCCAACTCCTTTTGAACCTAAAGCAAATGGAGGTTGCCTTTGAAATCCCCTCGTTGTCTTGCTGATGCCTGGTAATCAAGGCATTAAGTGTGTTTACTGTTTATTTTATTAGACTTTAAGGGCTTAATAGCTTATTTGAGGCATCTTTCGGCTCTTTTGTTTAGCAAATATTCAATTAAAGTCATTTTTGATTTAATTAAAAGTTAAGCGACGTCGCTTCTCAAATGAATTATTTATGTCATCAGCTAAAATTTAAGAAGAAGAAAAAAAACAGAAACCGTAGTAAATAAACTAGAAAACCAACCAACTGCAATGAAGTGTACTGAAGTGGGCAAGTTACAAGTTTGCACCGCAGACTGGAAAAAAATAAAGAAAATAGGGGGGGAAAATAGCAAAGGAAACTCTTACTCTCATTAGCAAAAGTTTTACAGGACTTTGGCGGCTAACCTTTCCACTCCGTGGCGGCCACATCTTTTAAAATGTATGTACGTATGGCAAATATTTTTTTGCGCATTGAAAAGTTTTTCGTTTAACTTTCTTTTGCTCCTCGAACCCCGCTCGCAGCACCCCAGGTTGCGTTATTTGTTGGTGCTGCCGTCGATTATTTTTATTTTTTATTTCACCATCTTTCTCGTTTTCTTCGGCACTTTCTCAATTTGCCGGAAATCCTAGTGTACGGGTTTGCAACTTTGATGACGTGTCCGAGTCGGAACAACTGCTGCAATCGACTTGCGTACCGCCCCCCCTCCCCTTTCGCTACCCCCTCTTAGCCTATCATCTAAAGTTCCTGCGCTAATCTGTCATCTTTTTCCTACGTTTTTTTCTCTCTTCTGCAAAATTGTTGTTTTGAACAAATTTTGCAGCTGCATTTTTCACATTTTTAGCTGGTTTTTTTCTTCAATACTTTCTGCAACTGCTTATCATTATTATCATAGTTGTTGTTTTTGCATTGCTTGGCTTGTTTGTGTTTTGATAAACGCCGCATGCTTGATGAAGGCCAAAGGCATAAAGAAGATACTTAAGTAAGCACAACATTCTATATTCAGATAGACAGCAAGTTTACAAAATCTGAGGTAAAATTATAAGAGTTTATTGGCATAATATTCGTCAGATTATTCCTATGGCAGCTATTTGATATAGTGATCTGATCAGTACGATTCCTACATATGTATTGACTGCAGCAAAAATACGAACCTGTGCCAAGTTTCATCCAGATAGCTTTAAAACTGAGAGACTAGTTTGCAAAGAAACAGACGGACGGACGGACAGACAGAAATGTGTAACGAATGAAAGGAGACATGTCCGATTCTATAAAGTATATATATTCTTGATCAGCAGCAACAGCTGAGTTAAAATAGTCACATCCGTCTGTCCGCCTGTCTACCCACCTGTCTGTCTGTCCGCCTGTCTGTTTGTCCACCTGTCTGTCTGTCCGCCTGTCTGTCTGTCCACCTGTCTATCTGTCCGCCAGTCTGTCTGTCCGCCTGTCTGTCTGTCCGTCTGTCTGTCTTTCCGTCTCTCTGTCTGTATTTATACAAATTAGTCACTAAATTTTTGAGCTATCTGGATGAAACTTGGTACAGATTGGTCTTTTTGCTGCAGGCAGCTCATATGTTGGAATCGGCCGGATCAGACCACTATGTCATATAGCTACCATAGAAACAATCGGTCGAAAATCACACTTTAGTATGACAAACTTTACCAATCTACCAATCTCACAAATTATGTATTTAGTCATGACTTTCACATCCTAAACCATATTTGGTTCAAATATGTGTACTATATAACATAGCAGCGATATCAATTTTAATATACTCTTATTTGATAATAAGTTAATCTAATTATTGAAGTGCAACACTTAAACTAAACACTAACTCTATGTTATGTAATATCCCATAAAAGCTTTCCAAAATATTAAACAATTACAATCAAAACTCTTTAAATATAAAAAGAAAAGAAAACATTCCATTCACATTCGATTATTTACTTCAGATACAAACTCTAAATCTCTCTATTTGAGCTCATGCCCATTCAAATACATAACAAACCAATGCAAATATGAATATTTTTCATGTTTACCAATTGCGCCAGTTTCAATTTCAGTTAGTCATAATGAAAATTGGCAAAAGTGCTGTGGCAATCTTCAGTTAATTGGTTACTGCAAAAATTTTACAAAATTTTGTTTTATACTTTCGACATTTTTGCTTAGAAAACAAACAGTGACAAGAACAATTGCAGCAACAAAATAAGCTATTGGTTGAGTAGCACTTTGAATTTCGAATGCAATTTACATATGCCAATATTTATTACTTTCCAAGGATCAAACAAAATGTACAACAATCCACAGAGAAAGGAAAAAAATATACGAACACAGAAGGAAAATGATATAGTACATTCATGCAGAAAATATTTGCGAAATGAAATTCCCAAAACAGCCGCAAAGGGAAGTGGCAGGAGCAGCCATAGAAATGATATTTCACAATTTACAAAAATTTTTATTTTTTTGTTTAAACAATAGCCCAGGACAATATCAATACAGTTACTAACCAGGGCTAACCAACAAGGGAAGTGTGTGTGCTCTGCAATAATTTATATTTATTTTCTGTTATCTACTATATATTGAACCCCCTGAAAAAAACAGCAATACTGAGTTGTCAGTCATTGAAGAAGAGGGTGAGGAGGGGAGTGGAGTCAAGGTTTGGCAGCTTGCCAATTGTTGTGTCATGTTTTGTGTTTACGCCACACAGGCTCAAATCTCAAATGCCTCGTAAATGGCAAATGAACTACAACAAAAATATAGGAATTTCAGGTAGCAAAAGCATACCAAATCAGGTAATTAAGTTACCAAATAATGTTATAAACTTAAACAACACGCTGAAATTCTATCGTCATTTATTGAAAGTTATCAACAATGAAATATTTAAAATATAAATCAGCAAAAGCTGTCAGCTAAATATTTTAAAATAATATGTAGATAATATGAACTATCAAATAAAAACATAGATTAACATATTTATGGTTAATAGAAGGGAAACTAAACCACAAAAAGTTATTAATAAAGAAAATCTTCTGGGGAAATTAACATACATTAAGGTTCTTTCGAATTAAAACATTTAATTAATGTTCACACTCATTATTTCATTTAATTACATAGTTTCTCGCTTGAAAAAACTCCTTAAAAGTCATGAAACATAATTTAAAATACATTAAATATACAAAGAATTAACAATAATTAATTAATGACAACTTTATCCTATTGAAGATAAAGTCATTCGTCAGTTATTCAACATTATTATGTATGCTTTTCAATTAACCAATTCGACATGATAATCTCACGCACTCAGTAAGCAATAACTTTGGCTATCCAATTAGCTAAAACTAATCATCTTAAAGGCCCTTTCCAATACATTCAGCTCATTAACGCTGGCCTCGTACAAAAATTTGCTAATTTTATTGGGCTCGTATACAGGACATGCAGGCATAAAAATCAAAAGAAAATATAAGCACATTGGCTCATGTTACGCTTTAATTAGTATTTAATTACTCAATAATGCAAACCACGCGTCGTATGAGCAATATATTTTATTTCTAGGCCCCAAACACAAACGAACGTTGTATAAATTAATAAAACATCAACGGACGCCATTAATTTTATTTCGTACAAATATTTTTGCGTGCGATCGCAGCTAAACGATGCTGACACAGCAACACCGCAACCCCTCCCCCTCCCCCACCCTTGACCTATACAACCACTCCCTTCCCCTCTACATCCCTAGGCACGCAATGGAGCAGAATATGGCAAACCAAGTTTTGGACATGCCAAAAGTCGTAAAAGCGCACAAATCTCGTAGAAAAAAAAGTAAAAAAAAATATAATAGGAAAAGCTAGCAACAAAATTGATTTGAACTTGGGCAAAATGGTAGAAAATTTAGTTGTTTTAGCGTTGAAATAAATGGAATTTGGTATTAATTAGCAAATGGCAAAGGCAGTTAAATGAGAAATGTGCCGCGTGCTGCGTGTATGGGGCACATAAATTTTACTCCCTCAACTCCAGTGGGTCAATGGTGAGCACGGACAGGAGCAAGAGGTAGGTGGTGGAGGGGTACTCAAGGGGAGGCAATAAAGGTAAAGTCAGCTTGGTATTAAAAAAGTTGGCTTTGCGAGTGCTTGACACGCAAGTTTCTTCTGTCTTAGTTTCAGTTTCAGCTTTCCGACAACTATCGAAAGTTGTTTGGCCAAATAGTTTAAGTGTTTTTGGCAGTTCACATTTGTTTGGGGGATTGTGAATGTTTGGAGGTGGGGTGGGTATTAAAAAAGTGGACAATGTGTTAATTGGTTTGGACACGTCGTAAGCAGGTAAGTTTAAGCAGGAAGTACGTACATCTATTGAGGTCAAAGTGCTAAAATGTAGATGTTTATTTCTGTTATGAGTAAAGGTATTAACTTATAGAACAATACACTGACAAAATTTCTGTTAATTGCCTTTTAAATTCAACCCTCCAATTCTATTTATTAAACTGCAATGTAAATTTTATGATTTGATGACGCCAACCTATAACAATTCCATATAATTTCGCAAAATTTTCTTCTATGCAGTCTCTGTAAATTCAACTTACTCTTGCATTAATTAACTCCAGAGCTAATGATGAAATGTGATAACTGCAAAACTCTGTCGACATTTTCTGGTCACCGAACGCAGCTTTAAATATCAAATTAGCCAAAGAGTCAGCAATGGGAAAGGTAAGGGCAACAATTGCGCATGGCCAGACAAGTTGCGACACATTAATTGCCCCTCTGTGATTTGCATGCAGCCAAAAAGCCAATATTGTAGTAGTAGAAACCAGTCTCTGTCTAAGTACAGTCTGCAAATACCACAAACAACTGCAGCACTTGTCTGGCTGAAATAACTCTCCGTCTGTCTGTCTGTCTTCAGTCTGCACTCATCCGTCGACTCATCCAGTTGCTAATTACATAGAGACTTTTAAGTTTGCTCTGCATTGAATTCAGCCATAAAACCAAAGTATGTACATGGCGATGTAATGTGCAAACTTTTTGTCTTTGGTAAACAATTCTCGACCATTGATAAATGAAATAAACTTTGACAATATGTATTGTGTCAATCGTCATTCATTCCCTTGTCCAGTTCGTATTTTTTTTCTGATGTGGCGCTACTGATAAAAATTCATACATATAACTTTTCTCTGTGTCTTTTTCAGTTTTAAGTTGTTTGCTTTTTTTTTATTACTTTTTTTTTTGTGCTGTGTTGACATGTCAGTCATTTTGTACGATGTCCAATTTTGTATCGAGCTCTTGTTGTTGTCGTTGTTGCATTTATATATCCTATCATAATCTTCATTGACACGCGATGTCGCTCAGTCAGTTCGATGCTCGCTTTTTAATGTTATCTGCCAAAGAGAGACCTTCCTCTGATGGTTGTCCCTTTTTTTTGTTGTACTGTTGTCCGATATATGCCACACCCCCTCTCTTGACCCATCAATTTGATGTTGTCAATTTTGTGAAAATTTATCGTTTGTTGCCCTTCGATATTTGACATTGTCATGCAGTTCGTTAGCAATTTTGCGTTCTGATATATTAAAACCAGTTGACAGCGAGGCCGAGTCAAGGTGTCAATTCAACTCGACCTACTGAGAAGTGTGTGGCTTTAAAATATATATCCAAAATAGAAGAAAATAAAAGCAACAGAACGAAAATTATAGCAACAGCAAAATGTCTGAAATATATGTTAAAAGAAATAGTATATAAATTGCTTAAATAATATGTAAAAAATACTATTCTATAAAGCTTCAATATATACCTGAACAAACAATAAAATAAATCTGCAAGTGAAGTCAGAACTTCAGCCATGAAATTGAACAATGGACTGCGGTAGATACCCTGTAATTGTGTATTATATCATGACCCCTCTAATTTGCTAACGGCAAGAACTTTTCTATGGATATTTACATAAATTTTTAAATTATTATCTTTATACTTACTAATATATATTTATATTTGCTAATATATTGTATACTTTGTACAGCAAATATATACATATGAAATATATACATATATTTTAAGGATATGGATATCTCCAAATATATTAATCTCTAAGATCGTACTTTCTAATCTCCAAGCTCTAAACATTTTATACACTTTTCGCTCATCTTTATAC
Source organism: Drosophila histrio (assembly GCA_958299025.2). Lineage (NCBI taxonomy): Eukaryota > Metazoa > Arthropoda > Insecta > Diptera > Drosophilidae > Drosophila > Drosophila histrio. Next base: position 8,801,825 of record OY282580.2, read on the forward strand.
CCTTTTTAAAGGCTTTTAAATTTACAGGGTATTCAAAATATAGTCCCTCAACTGCACCATTATGCAGCACACTGATAAGCCCGTCATAGATTCGCCATAAAATACAAACGTTCTAAAAACGAAATAAAAAAAAATGATTTCCAAATAATTTTAGCCTGTGGTTCGTGCGCTTCGTTGCATTCATTGGTGCATGGAGTTTTCTCGCTGTGCATCATCGTGTGGGGGACTGATAAAAGTGCCATAGGGTTTTTTGGGCAAATAAATATGTGCAGCAGCCGCCGCATAAAATACACAAAAACAAACCAAAGCCAAAAACAAAAAAAACAGAAAGGGATGTGGTATAAAAGATATGAGAGAAGGCTAACAAAAGTGGCTCACAAAGCTGTTGACATGTTGTTGTTGTTGTTGCAATCGACAAGAGAATGAGAATGATAAAGAGGACAGAGGGACAGCTAGAGATACAGATACAGACAGATAGATAAACTTGGGCGAGTCACTTGTTTATTTTTGTCCCGTCATGTTAATTCGTGTGTAATAGACAAATGTGGCCAAAAATAGTTGAAAGGGGGCGAAGGTCAAAAGCAGAAAACAAAACAAAAAGCAAAATGCGTAAATTGCACCCCTTTTTCAATATCTTTTCTTTATTTTGTGACAGCACGTCGCACGCTTATCATGAGGTCGTACTCTCTTCTCTCTCTCTCAAAGGGTTTTTATTTTCAGTTTCCATTTGATTTTTACTCCTTTTGTTTTTACCATCTGCAGGTGTTTGACTTTGCCCAGTGAGTGTCCTTTACATTTTTTCTGCTTCTTTTTTTTACTTTGTGTCTCGTTGTCGTTCTCTGTTCGTGTCTCACCTTTGTGCTCTAAAAATATTATCGGACATTTCATTTTGTTTGCTTAACCCTTTTTTTTGTAAACTGTGTTAAATTGAATTAAGTCAGTGAAAATGTCGAGATTTGTCAGTGTACGAATAGGATTTAATTTTAGATTTCATGGAATGTGTGTTTTGTGCATTGAATTTGATAGAGATAACCAAGGTAATTGAAAGAATAAAGGCCACAGAACTAAAGTTATAGATCAAGTTGGTTAAAAGAGTAATACTCGTAATTGGTTGTTATTCCTTCTTAAATTTTCTATTATAACAGAAGTTTATCTTGTATTACTTCAAAACAATTCGGACGAATTAAAACTCAAGGCATGTCCTGAGATTGTTATAGCAAATACAATACATAACAAGAAAAGCCTCCAGTCATCTTCATGTCGACTTATTCTTAAACAATTTGTTAGCTTCACATTTCTTGTTTTACATTTAAATGCGTTCATTTATAAATTTTGTCAAAATTGGATTAAAGCTACGCTGGATTTCCCAGTTTGTCCAAAAGGCGCATCAATTATTTAAAGCAATAAATGTGCTACAGTGCGTATGAGTAATGTAGTTCTGATTGTTATGTGTAAGAGACATTGTTGTTGATATTCTGCTATTGCTGGAGTCGCTGCTGTTTGCTGTTGTTGTGTGTGTGCGTGTGTGTGTGCTGTGTGTGTGCTGTGTGTCGTTTGTCGCTTGTTAATATGCCTCATAAATAACACATTTATGACACAGACACACGCAGCGCACATTACAATACACACTGTAACACACACACACACACACACACACACACATATGCACTATCCGTTTGTTTGTTTGCCTTCTCTCTCTCTCTCTTTCTCTCTGCCTCTCTGTTGTTCTCTATTAGCAGCTTTGATATGCAAATTTTCGCCTCTCGCATTTGTTTGCGTTTGTCTACATAATAAAGTTGCGCCAGATTTTTCACATTTATTTATGAGACAACAACAATAACACGCGTACACATACATGCAAACAGAAAAGAGTGTTTGTCACACACTCATACAGTCACCTAATAGTTTAATATGCTTATAATTGTTGGCTATTTGTGTGCCTTTGTTGTTGTTGTTGTTATTGTTGTTGTCAGTAAACTAAAGCATTTTAAATATTTTATTAATTTCGTATAAATTTTGTGACAATTTAAAATTGGCTGCGTCCAGCGCTGAGTGCAACTGACAGGCCATTGTTTAGCTCTCCCCTTAACATTCTCGTTCCCTTTCACTGTCTGACTCGTTCTATTTTAGTTAATCTGATTGTCTCTGTCGCTCATTGATTTATATTTAATGCATTTTTGGGAAGTGAATTTAATTTATGGTATAAAATGATTTCGCAATTTACTATATACTTTTTTCTTTCTCACAATGTGCGTCTGTCTCGTTCGTTGACAGTTTTTGGCGGAAGTGTCGAGCGTTTGTTTGGTTTTTGGTTTGAATACATTTTTGGTGCATACTTTTGTGCGCATGCATGAAAGATCTGCTGGTTGTCTGTGTAATTGTGTGAGTATTTATATTTATATGTCTGTGCGTATATGGCTGGTAGTTATTGATTTTTGAATACACTCCACGTTCCGCGTGTGTAATTTTGTTCATAAACAAAAGGCATTTAACTCGGCTAAGTGATTTACAGAGCAGTTGGAAAATGGATTGACAGTCAATATGAAATAGGTTTAAAAATGATAATTTGGTTAGAATGTGAACTTATTATCACATATTTAACTCGATAATTACAGCAAACAAGAAGTTAGCCATTGGAAATTAGTTCAAAATAGGTTAGGCTGCAAATATTTATCAATAACAGCTAAAAATTTATTAAGCAAATATAATTAAAATGTTTCTAAATGAAATAAGTCAAAATATATTCCCTCAATAATTGTTATTTTAGTTTTAGACCATTTGCAAAATGTTAAGCGATCTAGCAAAGAAAATCCTTTAGAGAAGTTGAAATTATTTACTCGTACTTGCCTCCAAAAGAAACAAATACTTTTCACACGAAATATGCGCCTAATTTCTTACAACAATTTCTTGTGTTATTTTCATATTTATTAAATGCCGTCAGCCTGTCGCCGATCATTAGGTAAAATCTCGGCCCACAGAAGAATAACAACGGCTGTGGCAGGCATAAAACTGTCCTTGACATAAAGATGTTAGCATAGAGCGCGCGAGCTGTGCTCTTGGCAAAAACTGAGGACTTTATTAAGACATTTTACGTTGAAATTTATATGTATAAAAGTAGGAAAAAACAACAGATACACAACAGTCAAGCGACACCCACAACCCAACAACACGGGGCAGCAATAAAGCCAAGCACAGCAGAGTTTCATGTAGAAATCGTGAGATTTATGACACGGCCGGTAGACGGCACAAAATGAAAACGAGAACGAGAACGAGGGCATCAACTTGGTGTAGTCAGATCTCTGCTCACGTCTTAACATGTTTTGGCCATAAAACAAGACAGAGGAGTTGATGGGCAAACCAGAACATAACAAATATTGCCGGCTTTCTGGCCGATTTGCGAATGTTATTACGCCTTTTGATATAATTAGGCAAAGTTCTGGGCAAATTTGATTGGGTTTAAATAAATGTCGACGGAACGTGTGAAATTGAACGAGATGCAGCACTTTTCTTCTAGCTCAAATATTAATAAACGCTTTACCATTCAACCATCTAATTAGGATTAACTGTTTAAAGCAAAAGGTCAGCCAACTTTTCCACGAAAAACCAGCTAAAGCAAAGCACAAAAACAAGGGCGTCTTTGATGAGAGTTTAACTCTCATTTAATTGTTTAGGAATTGCGCATTAAAAATTTATTTTCGGGACTTGAAAATTTAATTAAAAAAATGTTAATTTATGCAGCCAGGATTTCAGCACGAGTAATTTTAATTTTCTTGCCTGTACTTCGAGAATTGATTTCAAAATTCTTGTGGTTCGCATTTATATAGTATAAAGTCTGAGGCGGCTTGAACACACAGCAGTTACCAGAGGGCAAACTCTGGCATATAAATAGCGGAAAAACAGTCTGTTGCAGTAAACAAATTAGCTCGTTTCACTTGCACAACTCACACACACACACAGGGCAAGAGTGAACCAGAAAGAGAAGAAAAAGTGAAAAACGGGCGTTGTAAACAAAATATATTGAATATATGCCAACGGCAGCTGACGCGCCACAACAACAATAAAAATATGTAAAAAGAAGAAAAAAATGAACTTAACCGCACAAGAGTTAAGCAAGGCTGGGTGTGCTCGACTACGGATACTCTGTGGCCAACGCTTTAATTCACTTTATAGAAAATTTTTTGTTATGATAAAGATAAATTTAAATAGATTTTTAGCATAGAGAGCTTTTAGAAAATACGGATCCCATTTATTAAAAGTATTAAGTATTAAGTTGTGAAACCCAAACAAGTTTTCAACATAAATTCATCAGCACAAAGTTATAATAGTCTTTTTTTAGGCAAAATATCTCGCTTTAATAATATTTACCTAAAATAAAGGAACTCGATTCGTGAGATTATTTCTTCTACTTTCAAATCAATTGAAAAAGTATGTTCTATATAGAAGATATATAATTGTTTTCTTTACAAGTCTAGATATTTTTATGAGTTGCCAATTATCGTTAAGAACTTTCTCCCGTGGAAAAGGGTATAACAAATATATCGCATATAAATATTCCAACTTTATATCAATAAACAAAAAGCGAAGTCAACAATTTGTGCAACATCTGAGCAAAATAAATAACAGAAAAAAAGCAAAAAATAAAACAAAAAAAACGTTGCTGGAAAAAATTGTAAACGCTGCAATTTAAGGCAAAGTCGTCTGTCAATAAACGCTGTTTAAACGGCAATTTTGTGTAGCGACTGTTGCTGCCTTTAACCTGTGAGTGAAAGCAACGAAAAATATGTCTGCGCGTGTTTGTGTGCGTTGTGCGCTGAAAAGTATGCTACATGAATGCATAACCTGTGGGTCAGCAAAATAATGTCTAGCATGCTTCATTGCACGTCAGTTGAGAGACGAGGGACGAGGAACGCACCTTCCCTCCGCCACAGCTGACTGGCTGACTGGTCTGCCTTTGTGGTTATATGATGATGACCACAGCTACAAAACCCACTCAACCAACAACAACAACCACAACAATAGCAAGGAAAACAATGCCACCAGTTCCCACAATGGGATCTGGGAATCAACGACAACCATTGACCGTCAGCTTGGTCAGGTGAAAATTTAAGTCTGCTCTCGAACTACAATGCCCAGGCAGTATTTTTTTTTTCTTCTCATCTTTTCGCTATTGTTTTCATTCTGGGAAATGTGCCATGGCAGCATTTTCATACAGCCAATTGAAGGAAAATGGAAACAGTTCAAAAATCGCTTGTGACACGCAAAGCAAAGAGAATTTCAAACTGGAAACTAACAAAATTTGATCATTATTTTCATATATCCCATTTTCATTATTATGTTTATCGTTGGCCCCCTTTTTGACATCAATTAAACCCGCCACATAAATAAAAAAAAAACAAAAAAAATAAACAATTTGCCTGCTGCAAAACGAAATGCCTCATAAAATGTGCAATTTCCATGAAAATATTGTCGCTTTAATGTTAAGAAAAATGCCAGGCACATTTATTGCTCTGCAGGCCGAGAAGAGAGAGTCCTTTGCCCATGCGAGTCATAATTTAGAGCTACACACTCATACAACCAAAAGAGAGACATTTAGAGTCATTTGAGTGCCGCTTTTGTTATAAATACAAACATTCTCGTACCATATATAAAAATGTTCTGTGTTCTGACAAAGAGACCTTGTGGAAGTGTGGGAAACAAAAGTAAACACATGTCGGCTGTAGAGTAACGCAACAAAGGCCACTAAAATATTATATCTAATAAAGCAGCAGGCAAAATATATACATATAAAGCAAAACAACCATAAGAGAAATGTACTGCGAGGAAAGAGGAAGTAGGAAGCAAAAAAAGAAAGCACAGCAACAACAATAACAAAAGGCATCAATCATAAGTCAGCGCACATGCTCCATAATCTAACAGCCTCCCTTGATCCCTTGGCCTCATCGTCAAACTCTCGAAACATTTATATTTCAGTCTATTTTTTTTGTTTGCCGGGGAAGAGACACCTTAAAGCATTGAAAAATAGATAGCTATGGGAATTTTCTTCTATCTCAGTCACTCTCTGTCACTCTTATATTTCGGTCGTTGTCTACATATATATATATACTGCTGCTTCTTTGACATTCAACGCATTGAAGTCTATTTTCCACGCCTCGGGCAGAAGCTGGAAAAGCAGCAGCTGGCGACGGCATATGTTCATTAAATTTATTAAATTACAAGCACACGCAGGCAATGACAACAAGGACATCAAGTGCCAGGACATACAACCTCACTTTGCAGCAGGAACAACAGTAGCAGCAGCAGCTGTGCAGACATTGCAACATTTAATAAAGACATGCGAAACTCTTGTCAAGATGTGCGCTAATTGGCTGGCCAGGGAGTTGGAAAGCAGCTTCATTCAATTAGCAGACACGCGACACAATAACACAAGAGTGTAGACTTAAAAATAATTTAAGCATGTACATAAATTAAAAACATAATTACATAACATAAACACTTAACAAATAATATAATAACAGAAGAAAGGAAACTTAAAAAAAAAGGATTTTTATTTATAAATAAATGTGTAAATGAAAAGCAAATAATATATTAAAAACTTAAAGAATAATACAAATTATTAAATATTTAAAATAAGAATTATACTTAAATTTAACAATTAAGAAACGTATATTTAAAAAAAATGTAAAATTTAAAAAAAAAACAATTCAAACCTATAAATATATAACATAATTATAAGTTTAACAATTAAAGAATAATACAAATAGTATTCAATTGTTATCATAATGCTGCGGCCTGAATTAATCCCGCAGATTAACAAGAAAAAATCCATTACAATCAGCTCAACATAAATTTGTTGCCATTGTTATTTGAAGCACTCTTATGCCACACAATCAATTACTTTTTTTCCCCAGTTCCTGTGTTTTGTGAACTTTAACCATTGCACAATTTATTAATTAACTATAAATATGTACGTTCCAAAACGAAATCCAGTTCAGTTATTTCTTTGCTTTTTTTTTTGTTATTGCTATGATCCCTCTTCCCTTCTGCTTTCGTCCTTTCACTTTCATTTGTGCCAAATAGCATGCTTCAATTATTATACAAACACAAATAAAAATTAAAACAAACGAATTAATTTTTATAGAAAACTTTTTGCAAAGCAACAAAAATAAGCGGCAATTAGTAAACAATGGACGGGTTTTAAACAACATTAAAAATAAGTAAAAAAGGCTATGAGAAGAGCACACACAACAGAAAGATACCCTGTTAGACTTAAGGAAAGCTTTAATTGAAAAAGATAACAAAATCTCTTGAATTTCTTTCTGTTAGGCAGTGTTTACAATTCTAATCGACAAACATAAAAACTGTTAAATAGATTATAGCAAACATATTTGAGACAGGAATCAAAGAAAGCAGAACAACTTGAAACTGCAGCAAAACTACACTTTCTTTATGAAATTCGTAGAACCTTTTATGGTACTTTAAGACTGGATATTGTCTATCAAACAACTCGTGATAAGTTGTAGAATTTATCTAAAAACAAGCACAATTGACACGGAAATCTATAAATGAAATTGTTCTTAAAGTTTTCACAAAAAAAATTCTCTATTTAAAACTTGTTTCAAGTCCAAATGCTTATACAACTTCCGTTGCTCATCAAACACAGGGTATTTCATAAAATAAAAAAAAAAAACAGTCGTGGCATACTTTTAGCCAGTCCAACCAACCAAATAAAGCTTTTAATTGTTGCCAATGGATTAAGGTTTATATGCGTATACTTAATATCCTTTAACGTACGCCGAGAGTGTTGGTCGGCAGATTGTTGGATTGTTCAATGTTAAAAAAAATAGCATTACTACTGGGCTGGCGCTTTGCAACTGCGCTAATAGTAATTAAAACTATAAATTTGCAAGTGAAATTGTTCAACATGGCACGCGTGAAATAATAATAACAATATATATGTATTTTTAAGCGGTTTTTTATAACCAATTAATTGAAATATGATTGGTAATTAAATGCATACTTGATGGCCGTTGGCATATTTTCATTTTTTTTTTCAAACATAATTAATGCCAATGTATAAACAAGACAGATGAAAAAAAAAAACTGCAATATATAACATAGTATAGTGTAAGGGCGCTCAATTAAAGTGACAACAACTGTAGCCTAGTTTTGAGCATTCAATAAAATGGACAATGACAAGGCAGGCAACTCGTGTGGCACGTGCCACCGCGTTGTCTAGCCTCGCAAAACTAATTGAAAGGCAGACAGACGACGAGTCAAGCCGACGCGTCTGGGCCGGCAACAACAACAACAGCAACAACAAAAAAGCAAAGGAAAAAAAATGTAAAAAATAAATTTGCATACTACAGAAAATGGCCCACAGCCAGCAGCCTACAAAAAGGAGTAGCCAAAGCAATGGAAAAAGAAGCAAAAGCAAATGGCAAAGGCAACAACTCGAACTGGAGCACAGCTGCTGCTGCTGCTGCTAAGCCTGGCGTCGTCCTTGCCATCGTTATTATCCTGTTATCTCTCTAATAATGCCTCAGAGAGTTTGTAATTAAATTTTTCAAAAACTGAAGCGCCCATCGTTAGGCAACGGCAACGACAACGTCGACGACGACAACGAGAGCAGCCTGTAGTCGCAGTCGCAGCTGTAGTCGTCCTGTAGTCCTATCAGCAGCTACTCATCTCTGAGATGCAAAAAGCTTCAGATACAAGCCAGAGAGATACAGATAGAATGGAAAGCGAACGGGACGCTGGCGGCGGCATAAAGAACGTTACGCGCACGAGTGCCACTAGTTAGTTAGATAATAACGCTCAACGGAAGCTGTACAAAGCGGAAACGGAAGTTAAGTTAAGCGCACTACTAAACAGATACTCAAGGGCAGGCCAGGGAAACATCATCACTTCAATGCGAATGGTTCACTGGCTCAATGAATGATAGATACTCAGATAGATAGAGAAATGTGTGGCAAGGTGTTCCTCAAAACGATTTCGCTAACAATTCAGTTGTTGGTCATAAAGCAGTTAATATTTAGACTGTTCTGGCAAAGTGATCCTCATTGGCTAATATTATAATTATTTAAGTATAGATTGAGTGAAGTTTATGTACTTATTTGTAGATATAATATAGAGTTCTATTAAGACATAAAATATATAAAAATTATATAAATAAAGGTAGATTAATATAAATAGTTCTGAAAAGTTGTTTCGCAACACAATTTGGCTGACAGTTTAACAAGCAATTTAAGTACAAAACCTTTACATCAAAATTAAATAACTAAATGATTGCTCGAGTTTTCCTCATTTAACATAAAAGGCATTTCAACATAGTTAAAATTGTAATAAACAAGAAAAACTGGACTGGAAATTCTCAATTCAATTCTTTTCTAAAATTATAAATAGTTTAAAGCAATCATAGTAAAATAAATTCTATATTAATCAATTGGTTTCCATGATTGGAATGTCTATTCATTTCCTTTCATCGTCTGTTTACTTACTGTTGCTTTATCTGGTTTCACTCACACTAAAACAAATTAGTTACGCAGCGTATAAAAAGCAAAACAAAAAGGAAAATCTGAACGAAGTCTGTCTGTCTGGGCACTTGTGCAACCGCAGACAACTCCACAGTCACGTCAAAGGCTTACCACCAGCCGACTATGAGCAAAGGACCGATGGGGAGCATGGTCTACGTATTTCATTTTACTGTGTAAAATTCGTGTGATGTCTATTCAAATGGTTAGGTAATTGCATAATTATATGGCTGCCCAGTAAGCCGAAACCTGAACAAAGAGTTGCAAGAGTCAAAAAGAGACATACTCTCTACACCCAGAGTTCCAATTTAAGGGAGGATATAAGGGGGATATTTTTAATGTCTACTGAAAATGCATCAGTTATTTACAAAAATGTTGAGACACGACACGTGTCAGGCACATTTAATTAAAAGTCATAAATCAAATTGCTGACAAGTTTACGGAAATAATTTTCAAAACATTTGGTTTCTCGAACTGGACAGCAAAATGCAAATGCATTTAATTAAAAAGGACTAAAATGTTTTTCAGTAAGAAGCAGAAGTTCAAGAAAGACAAACTGAATTTAAGAAATTCGCATCCGCATCACGTTTTTCAATTAAAAGCTCGTTGCGAGCGTCGAGTCTTTTAGATTTGTTTGGTCTACACACACCAGCGGAAACTGTCAACAAGCAGCAGACCAAAAAAATACACAGAATATCAGAGGGAACGAGGGGGAACATAGAGAGAGAAAGAGCAGAAAATCGCGTGAAAAATCGCGCTCGCGTTTATTACCGCAAACCGCCGCTGCACGTGATTTGTGTACGATTTTTGGCTTGGCACATTTTGTTCATCTTCTTACCAATTTTGTCCAACATCCAACAAACATTTGTGGCAAGCACGTCGAACGGACATTGCACAGATAATTGCCAATTGAATTGCGGTTAAATATTTGCGCAAATTGTTAGATTTAATACAAATATACGTATGTATATTTTAATTTATTTATTTTCCTGTTGATTTTCCTATGGCTGGCCATAAAGTTTGCTTTTACTTTATTTTTTATGCATCAACAAAAATAAATGCAATATAATTATAAATCAATTATTTATACCCATTAAATTAAATGCAAATAATTTAATTTGTAATAGACACTTTATAGATTACTTTAAACCTAGAGTGAAAGAATAAATTGTGAATTGAGACTAAGAAAATGCATTAGAAAATATATAAAAAATTCAATTAATAATTCAGTCAATAAATTAAATCACAGACTCTTTTAGGAAAGTGAACAATTAATTTAAACACTTTGTTAGTGAGTTGTTTTTATGGAAAACAGGCAAACAAAAAAATATATAACTAATTAATTCAATACAAATAAGGCAATAAGCCATTAACTTATAAGAAACTGTTCTTTTTACTTTTTATTGACCTTTAGGGAATAAACTACAGGTATTTAAATTTCTACAGCTCTATTTATAGTAGTTGAAAACTTGAATTGCAATCATTTTTGTTTATAGTTTATTCCAATGCCCCGAGTTGCTGAATTATTAAATTATTCAATTGCCTGGCAGCCTGCTGTTGTTGTGCAGCATTTAGTTAAAATTGTTTGAATTATGAATGACACTTTCTGCCTCACTCTTCGCATCGAATGAAGAAATCAAAACACTTATCAAATATACATTGCGCATATTAAAAATCAATTAAATATTTACACAAAGTGGCAGCGGCGAGACAAGCACTCAAAATGACTGCCAAATGGCAACGAAACCAGCAAAAACAACAATAAAATTGCCATTTAAGTTATGCACAAGAGCAGCAACAAAAACACAATTTGAATTATGTGAAACGAAGAAACAAACACAGCAACAACAACAGCTATGAGAAGATGAGAAAAAAATGGTGTAGTAGTAGAGCGAAAAGCGAGCGAGAAATTGTAATGTAATTGAGGCAAAAAAAAGAAAGAAAAACAATAAATAAAAGCAAATGAAATTAAAAATTTATTATGCTCAGCTGCTGCTGCTGTTGCTGTTATGTCGAATAAGAACCAGCAACGGAAATGGATATTGCAATGAAAAACAGACACATAACACAACACACACAACATAGGAAGTGGAAACAGCAGGAGGAATGATGCTGCTGCTGCTTGCTGCTTGAAGTTTTTGCATTTCCGGTATGCAAACAGCAACAGCAACAACAATTGCAACACACATAGACGACGACACATGCTCAAGACGTAAAAATGTGTAATTGTTGTTGCCATTGATAAAGCTTAACAGTCAAGGCAAACGAAGAAGCGAACGCGGAGGGGGTGGCGGAATGACAAACAGAAACTCATTTGCATTTAACACGTTGCACAGTTACAACAATAAACAGTAGCTAGGCAATACAGTGGAAAGTCACTAAAGGCGACAGTATACAATTTTAAAGCAATACAAATGTATTTAATTATGTATATTGCAGTTTAAAAACGTGAAAATAAATAACTAAAATTATAAGACAATAAACAAAGTTTAAAAAATATTAAAACGCAAATAAAATGAACTTAGGGTTATATAAAATTATTAAACTATACCGAAAGCAAATCAAAAATGTAATTCATTTGAATAGAACTAATAAACATTAATAAAAATCAAACACATATTAGTTATATTTATTATTAATTTAAATTTCAATACTCGCATAAACTTGTATTAAGTAAATATACTTTAAATGTCTAACAAAAGTTAACATCTTTCGATCAAATAAATTAAAATTGTTGCAGCATTGTTGTAAATTATTTAATCTAATCAACAAGCAGTAAATTACATCAAATTAAATTGTCAAAATTCAATTAAATTGTATTTGTGCAAGTAAAGTTCTAACAATTCTGCGCTCAGTTGTTCTTTAGCAAATTTTACTGTACTACAAAAAGACAATCTGAATTTTAACACACACTCACACACATTCACTCTCACACACATAAGTTACAACAATAAAAATACCTTTTTTTAACACTTTAATTACGCTTAATTATTTATTAAGCAGATTGCGTTGCGTTGGAATTTAATTTGGGCTTCGCTGGCAGCTCTAAAGGACAAAGTCTGGCAACCAGTTGTTGTTGTTGCCTTGCCTGTTGTCATTTGTCGCCTTTTATGTACAATCTTTACTCTTTGGTTATATGGGTGTGTGTGTGTGTTTTTGTGCCCGGGCACTTTGAAGTGCCGCAGCACTTTTTGGCATACACTTTTTATTGGGTGAAGGAGTCAGAATTGTGCGACTCTTTTTTATATATACTTTTTGCTTTTGTTTTCTATTTGACGCTTATTGAATTTGGTTTGGCGCGCTTAATTGTGCACTCAAAAAGGATGACAAGAAGGACGGATGACGACGACGACGACGACGACAACGTTGAGGATGTTGTCGAATCCTTTGCCGAATGGCAGACGCGAAGCTGTTATCGACAGAGATGCTGTGTTTTAATTTTAATTGCCAGCCAGTTAAAATGTGCGTTTGGCGAAAAAGTGTTGCCTACTTATAAGCGCACCGAAATGGACAAACACACACAAAAACGAAACTCACATGCACACACACACACACACGCTCAACAAGACGACGAAACTCACACGGTTAACGACGACAAGGACAACGCGCATCCGCACCGTTTGAATGCACGATTTGTACTAAACCTCGAGCAACTCGAAGTCGTCAAAACACGAAATGTAAAATTGAATTTGTCTTTAGTGCCGCCTCAGCTGTAGTTATTGTCCTGCCTGCCACGATGGGACTTTCTCTCTGTTTACAGGCGGCAAAATGTACTAAAACGTACACTAAAAATTCCCTACTCCTCGGAGAAATTCGTTATGGTTCGCAGAATTTTAACCGCTTGCCTCGTTGCAATTCGCTTCAATGATTCGCGCGTCCACATGTTGCCACTGTCAGCAACCTGTTAGACATGCTTAATAGTTCCTCACTTTGAATACATGATTGACTGACTTAAGACCTGCAGATCAATGGGATAATATTTGAAAAGAAATGTATGCTAAATATATGGCCAAATTGTATTTACTTATTTATAACACACCATAAACCCAAATTCTTATTTTTAAATGGAGCAACAATAAAATTGTTCTATAATCAAATTTCTAGCACTTAAATCTATATTAATATTATATTTATTATAAACCTTTATTAAACTTATCAATTGTCTCATAAAAACGTATTGTTAATGTAAAAGGGAAATATTACACAAAGGGAAATTGACATTGTTTAAAGAGCAACAAATATCCCAAAAGAGCGCGCATGTGCAGACAATTGAAACGGTTAAAGGACATTTTGTTAATGACAAAACGGTTAGGAAATTGAGAGCTAAAAAAGCCCAAAACAAACAAAATGTCCCATGTAAAATGTAAACAAATTGGAAGTCAATACAAAAGGTTGTTAAAGAAGATAATAAACATGATTAGCATATTTAGCCCGTTAGGGTTAAAGTTAAAATCAAAAAAACTATTTGTTTAGCTAAGTATATTTTCTGTTATATATTTCTGTTAAATGTTTTTGTTAAAGCCGTTGAGCTTGTTCTTCAGCCTTTTTTGTTCTTTCTACACGTTAATACAGCTCCCAAGGGAACCACAAATACCAACTAACTAACCAACGAAGCAAACCAACTAAACCAAACGAAACCAAACATGAAACTGAACTGAACCGAACCATAGCTAGCTAACTGATGTACGTGGAATGTCATCGTTCTCGACGACGACAACGACGTTTGCGGGGGGAGGAGCAACCAAACTCCCATCTAACAAATGCCAACAACTTTAACCGCGAAAAAAAATAGAAGATATAAAGTGAAAGAGCAATTGGAGAGGGGGGTGAAGGAGAAAAGGGTATTCTCCCAGCAGAAAGCAAGAAATAACAACAACAACAATCAGCAGCAGCAGCAGCAGCGGGTTAATGTTGCCATTGCCGCTGTGGTCGCCGCAACAACGACAATAAATACGCAGCAGCAACAACAAGAACAACAACGACAGCAACAACCACAAAAACCAGGGAACTGGGAACTGAGAAGCGAGAACTCAGAACTGAGAGCAACAGCGTCGACTACTAACAGGCATATCAACAGCATCATGATGTAAAAACTTTTTGCATTCGAGAACCTTAACCCACCTTCAACCAGCTAACCACTCGCTGCCGATCCATTCCTCTCCTCATGGATGTGCTACACTACGTCGACCCCGTCAACAATTTTTGTTTACAAACTTTTGCTTGTTTGTATATTGTGCGAAGAAGTTGTAGGCAAAAGCGGGCAGGTGGGCGGTGGGAGCGGAGAGGGGGCAACAGCAGCTGTTGCTGTGTTTGCATTGTCCACAAAGGACTCGACTCGACTCGACACAGCCAGCCAGCCAGGACACTCGTCGCGTCGCGCCAAAAGTTGCGTTATTTTTTCCCTATTTTTTTGTTGTACAATTTTCTTTTTTTTTTTGGTTTGTTGCCGCTTAACAGGGAAATTCCTGATGCGATTATGAGGCGCCTTGTTAAGTTGAGCCACAGACGCAGCGCAACCCACAGGGCGACATCAAATAGATCACATGACAACGAAGAGGATGAATATTTGTGGTACTTGTGGTCAGGTGTAAGAGTTAAGAAGGTATACTCAAGAATAAAGTATAAAGAAAACGGCAGCAAAATTATATTTATAGATAAAAATCTATAAGGAGCATTATGAGAAAGAATAGGAAAATAAGTGGTAATGTAATGAAATTATAATACAGTCAAGCTTAGCTTAGATATGAATTAAAGGATAAGCAAATTTTGGGAAATACATTTTAGATTTCCTAAACAATTTAATCTATCTATAATTATATTTTACGCAATAACGCTGAGATTGCATTGATTTGAAGTACACAGTTTACTCGTTTTACTTTTTAACTCACTACAGTTAATTGTTATCTGCAATTCAAGCAATTAAAAACTTAATGCTTGTGAAATTCATTTTCTCTTACACAAATTTACATTTTTTGTTTTTTTTTTACACTGCAGTTCACTGCTTGCAACCGAGATCAGTACCAAGCACTGCTTAATATGTAGCAATGTTAACTGCTTGTAGTGCAGATCAGCAGGTCTTGTTGGTTTCAAACGAATGCACTGCTTGCAGATTACAGTGATTTAAAGTACATATATATAATGGAATTGAGATGTAGTCAAACTTAGAAAGGTTATATAAAATGGCCAAACAGTTGAATGATATCAATAGACCTTAAAGAGAAGGAGTTTATAAATAAGCATCTAGTTATAATTAATTAAAAATCTTATCTTTAGCTATCTTTATCTGAAAACAAATGAGTTCTTATATCTGTCGAGTCGCTTATACACCATAACTACAAGAAATCAAATCAGCAACTATTTTCCCTACTTTACTAGATCGTTCACTTACGCGTAACAGTTACAAAGTTGACTATAGGCACACTTACCTGTAAAGAGAGGAAACAATAAAAAGAATGGAAATCAATTGGCTGTATCATAAACAGTGCTTCAAATTGATTATAAAGTCGCGTGGAAGCTTCTAAGTAAAGTACTTGAAACCTCACTCGAGTCGAGACAGACACAAGCAAGTGTACACACAGACGGATGCACACAGACACACACACACACACACACAAATGTACAAGTTGAAAAGGCCTCGGTCAGAGCGAAATGCACTCAACCTTTCTTCGTCCGCCCTGAACGACCCGCAATGCAATAACGCCGACAGATTACAAAGTGCACATGTGGTAAGCCATAAAGTAGTGGGTAGTACAATGCCAGTGCTGCGAACGGAAATCCATGTTGCAAGAACAACAACAATAACAACAACAACAAGGAGAACAACAACAGTAGCAACAGTTACAAAAACAACAAAGACAACTACTTCAACTGTAACAACGGGCAAGCAGAAGACTATGAGACGAAAACGCACCGCACCGCAGCGTCACGGCGTGACGTGGCCAAAAAGCCTTTGCCACGCCTCCCATCCACTAAGACCCCTCTGAACGCCCCTCCAACTTCTTCATGTACTGTGGCCTTTTGCCGAACTCCATTAAGTTTACGCGACCAGCAACACGAAGAACTTTACTTTTGTGGTCGCTGAGGTCGTAGCAACTCTCGTTGTTGTTGCTCTCGTTGTTGTCGCTTTCCTTATTATTGCTGTTGTTGCTGTTGCTTTGAGCCAGTCCAACTGTGTTGCTCTGTCTATGGATGTCTCTGATATTGCTGATGCTTTTCGTTGTAGTTGTTGCCTTTGGCAACCATGACAATCTATCCGAAGTCCCAATATGAGCTGCAGGCAACACACACACATTTCAGACATTCGACCAAAAACTTTACCCAACTGCAAAACTTGACTAGTTTTAGGAGATAGCCTTCCCACCTTATTAGAATTTCATTATGCAAATTTAATGATGAAATGTTGTCAATGTCTGCAATGAGAGTGGCAAACAATTGACACAATTACAGACTGAAGCAGAACTTATAGATTGGTTAAATGTGAGTAAGTTAAAGGCTTGAAAAGAGCAGCATGATATCTAAGAGTCTAGATGATATTAATTGTTAAAAATTATTGTGATAAGAGATGGGGAATTAAGATAAACTAACTATATCAGACAGTTTTCGAAATTAAATCTACGAAAAGGAATAATTAACCATATATTATCTACTAAATGTTAAGTATAACAAAACACAACAATTATCAGTGGGTCAGGAATTGAATAACTTAATTAAATCTCAAAATAAACATGCGAAAGTTGACTTTAACTAGACTGTACATTTCAGATACTTAATAAGTTACTTATAAAACATAATTAATATAATTCTAATGCAGGAATTAATACCGAAAGAATTATTGGTACATATCGCAACGATTATTTCAGTAAAAAGTTTCGGTTTTATTTCCTGTTAACAATATTCCTAATGTGGATACAATTACTAAATAGATTTTGGTCCGTAAATTCTCCTCAAACAACAAATTGGTGATATTATCTAATTAATACTAATACTGGTATACGAGTACGTCCTTAATGTAAAAGCTCAAGTAACGTAATAGTTTTCCGATTCCTTCTTTAAATTGTAACCAATAGTTTAATATCATTTAATACTTATTACAATTCATACTACTAAGTTTTCTAATTATAAGTTTTCGTTTTGTGTGTTTGTGTGTTTCAACAGAATTTGTACAATATCCCAAAGGAAATTCCTAATACAATTTCGATTAAACAAAGCGGGGAGTTAGTAGCATGCCTCCTGCCACTAACTGCTTGCAGCATTCCTTAAAGCAACTGCCACACAGTGTCTAGGTGCCACACACACACATACTTATACATAGTAAAATGCGACAAAAGGAAGTTCATGCAGCTTGCCAGCTCAAGCTAGACAACAGCTCCTCTTCTATCTCCCCTTCCCTTAAGCCATTTGGCATGCCAATGTGCTGCAGCTCAAAGAGAGCTCGAAAAGCGAGACAACACTGCAGAAGACGGCCTTAAAAAAAGGCAAACAGGATGGGCAGAGAATGTGAGAACAGAGTGCATACAAAACAGATAAATGGTAGCAACTTTTTAACAAAAAATAAACCAAAGAACGGGGGGCATTGAGTAGACATTTGCCTCCAGAACAGTTCATGCCACATTGAGACGAGACAAAATGTAAAATTATGCGGCAGTTGCAAGCAAAAGTTTATGGTTGACCCAACCGAGGGAAGAGACAGAGGGATGAGATGGCAAAGGCAAGTGCATGCATTGTCTTTCAGGGAAGGGACAGGCACGCAAATATGCTGGAGCTGTGACTGATGCTGCCCCCTGAGAAGACACACATACATACATACATGCACACACACACACACACTGAGAGAACAAACAGGAAGTACGCATTTCCTGCTCTCGAAAACAGGCACTGTTCTGGGACAGTGGAGAGGAACAGGAAGAGAAGGGAGAACCTGTAGAGAACTCTGTGCAAATGTCGCGACAACGTCGACAAACAACTTTTGACACAAAAGTGCTGAAAACTGTTTTTCTTTGCCAGAGTCTCTGTCTCTGTTTCTGCTGCCCACGTTGCCAAATTAATTGAAAATGACTAGACCTAAGAGAGATGCAGACAGCGAGCGAAAAATAAAAGAAAGAGATGGAAGCACAATCCTCCCTTCCCGCCAACCCTCTTGGCAATTGGAGTATGTGTGCCTTGATCTTGACTGTTGCTGTTGCATGTCCCTGAACTTGGTCCCTCTGCTCGGTCGTCATTCCATCAGAAGTCGCCAAATGAGTTTCGTGTCACAAGTTGACCCAGCTGAGATTAAGTGGGCGTTTAATTTGGCCAACTCTCGCTGGGGTCGCCGCCCTTAGCCCCAGAAATTGCGTTAATGTAATCCCCGCATGGCGTATGCTGCCCGTTTCGTTTCGTTTTTTTTTTTGGTTGCCTCCCCTCATAACAGTTTAGTTTTTTTTTTTTTTGGTCGGTTTGGATTGTCGCTTGGCTGGCTGATATGTTGGGAGGTTGAGGGAGTTGACGCCGGCTTAGCTTTGTCCTTGAGCTAAAGCAAGTCTCAGACTAACTGACTCTGTATTTGCCTGGCTGATCTCTGCGCGGTATTTTAACTTAATCAACAGAGTAAATAACACGTTCTGAACTCCCTGTTTACCACTACTGTCATATTTTCTTATTTTTTATGTTGTGCATTGCTTTTTATTAAGCTGTCGGACGTACAAATTGTTGTAATGGCTATAAATCTTTGATATTTATGTTGTTGCTTTGAAAGTTAATTTAATTTAGCTATTTGTAAAGTTATTAAATGAAAATTGAGAGATATTTTTAATATACTTCAATATAGTCATAAATAAAATAACATGCAATGCACAAAAAGTGAACATCTTCGAGAAAAAATTCAGTTTGTTAACCAGCAGCCATTAATTTATAGCACTGCCAAAATGACTCAATAGAAATATGTAGAATAATTATATTAAATATAATATATAATCAAAAAAGAATTGTAAGCAGTTAAACCAAAGTTTCATTTAGAAAAAAAAACATAGTCTTCAATAGCAATTGATTAAAAAATAAAGCAATAGATCAAATTGCTTATTACACAATATTACCATTAATTATTTAAGATCTAATTTCTAGGCAAATTATAAAATATAATAAATCAAATTAAATAAATATTAATATTTAAAAAATAACAGCGAAAATTTAACTTATCGCCTGATACAAAAATTGCAAAAAGTAATACGATAAATTGCCAAAAATCATTAATAGAAAAATCTTGGAAATTTGTTACAGAAACTACAATTAGTAGTGTTTTAATTTTAGCCTCAACAAAGATGGAAAGCAAGGATAACCCAAATAAAAGCAGCAGCAATTGAAGCGACAACAGATTCGAGTAAATCCCCAAGTAGCTTAGCTCCTGGCTGCCTTCCGGCTGATTGCAGGCTAAAGTCACAACGAAAGACACAGAGAGAGAGAGTCTGAGCGCAGAGCAATTAATGTGAAAATTTCAAAAGAAAAACGAAAATGAAAGAAACAGAGCTGGGCGAAAAAATGTTGGCAAAAAATAAAAAAAATAAGAGCTGCTTCAGCGGAAAAACACAAACAGCTAAAGAAATCTGAGCGAAAAGTCCCCAGCCAACTGAAGTGATTTTCGCACTAATTAACTGCACTTAGTTGACACATACCAATCTATTCACACACACACACACGCACACACACACACAGACATATACATAGACACATTCAGCGCGTTGTTGGCATAATCAGCAGCAGTGCAGCATTTTAATTGGTTTCCAGCGTTGCCAATATAAAGTCCCACATGTGCAATCGGAATTTCTAGAGAAATTATAGAAAGTAAATGAAATGTGTGTGAGTGAGTGTGTGTGTGTGTGAGTGTTCTGATGTTGTGGGTGGTCTCACTTTGGCTGCAACTTAATAATTACGTGGCTCTGTTGACAGCTTTACATTGGCCCCACCGTCAACCACAATCATCATTCTCATCCCCTTTTGCATTGACTTCAAACTGCTGCCTGGGGTTTATATTTTTTTTTTATGTTGTCGTTTGGCATCGCATGTCAAAGAAAATGTCAGTTCGTATATATAGTAATTTGAATGCTCGCTAATGAGGCAAAAAAGTAAGTTGATTTAACTCAAGAGCATGTGTTCGAATCGACAACTTAAATAGCTAATAAAAATGCTGCTTAAAGAAGATAATAATTTTAATTAATTTCTTCAACTCTATTCACATAATTTATTAACTGGTCTAAAACTTAAGAGACCTGTTTCGCACACACACACACACACAGCTCAATTTCGAGTAAAAGTGCAATAAACATTAAGCTAAATGTTACGATCCAAATGAGACACAAATATAAAGGTGAGAGAGCCAAGAAAAACTTGAGGAAAATTAGAAAAAATAAGATACAGGCTAGGAAAATAACAAGCAAACTGAAACTGCAATGGTACACGGCGGTAAAAGTAAACAGCAAGTGCCATAAAAATGCTATGCTGTTGCAGAAGCAGATCATATGAGCATAAGAGAGAGAGATGGAGTATGTAAGAGATGGAGATAGAGAGATACGAGATAGAATAACTGAGAGCCAAGTGCATAAAGCGCAGAAACAGGACATGGATTGGATGACTTGGCCAAAAGGAATTGGCTTGGCCCAAGTTTTTAGCAACGAGTCAACAACTGCGGCAATACACACACACACACAAGCGCGCGCGGCCAGGTTGCAATACTAGGAGAGGATAGAAGAAGGGGGGAGAAACTGGCAAGCAAACGAAACCAATTGAAGAAATGTTGCTGACACCGAACGAAACGAAACTACAACACTGAAGAAGACGACAGCGACGAAATTAGTTAGCACTCGAGCTGCTTTTGGCCCAGGTCCAGCAGTAGATACACACACACACACACACACACACACACACACACAAACACACACACACAAACACACATATATATATACACACAACAGGATGCGACATGGAAACGTTGCTAGATTACAACACCTGCGGGTAAAAGTCGAGGCAAGTTGAGCTGCCGTTGTCGTCATCGTCATCGTCAACTCGTCCTCGTCCTCGTCATCCTGAGCTGCAGCAGCAATTAAATAGCTTCGAGCACACTGAACTCAATTGCAGCAATTTCAATAACTGTTAAGAACACTCAAAGGGACAAGCTTTCGACAAGCAGACGACTACAGTTGATAATCTGTCATGCAGCAGCAGTAACCAACATTCCCGACAATCCCTTCACAATATTATTTGCAACACTTGACCAACTTCTTCTTCACTTACCTAATTTTATTTTTTATTGACTTGCTTGCTTGCTTTTTCTTTGGCCGAAAAATGAACACGAAGAATAAAAAAAAAAAACTTTTGATTTGGACTATTGCGAATTTGGTATGTTTAAATTATACGTTTATAATATGTGAAAGATATATATATATATACTATATTACTATATATGTTATATATTTTTTGTATGTATTTTTTTTATTTATTGTTTTTTTGCAATTATGTTTAGATCGTGACGCGGTACGGCCGAAAAGTTAACACATTAAGAATTTTGCCACTAATATGCCGAAATTGAACTTTTATAAAATTATATGTACGCTACACAATCTGATTTTATAAACAGTACAAAAATTAAAATAAAATCTTCACATGAATTGAGGCATATTTCACAGAGTGCTGTGATTCCGAAAGACCGAAAAGTCAATCTAATTAAATGCTTTCAAATCCTGCACATTCTCTCTTCTCAATTCCTTTAAAGCAATTAATCGCCAACAACTTAACACACAAAATGTCACAAAAAGAGACCTCTAATAAGTAGGTTGGGTAGGTAGGACAAACAACAAACAACAGGCACATTCTTACTAAGGTTTTTTTTTACCCACTTAGGCTTCAGCTTAAGAATACAACGGGGCCCCAGCATCTTTCTTCCTATTAAGTTGTTTTTAAAACTAGCTGGCAGAAGTTGAATTATAAACGAAACGTCCTCAAAATTATGTCTGTCGCCTATGCAAACAGACTGATGACTTGCGGGGTCGTCGTTACCCCTCCTTATCTTCTATCTTCCCGCGGGAAAACTTCAAGAGTTTTCAGCCTGTCCTACCAAAAATGGCGGCACTTAAGATGCTTAGCGCCATGGCAAGCGAAAATAATGACGCTCATAAAAACTAACTAAACAGAAAAATAAAGCAAACAGCATATCAAAAGACGACTCGACGTGAAATCTACAGTTGTACTCGTAGAAATTTTGTAGAGAACTCAATGCCTCAGATGGCGGTTAGTGTGGGAAGCCTGTTGGCTGAATTGGATACCCTACAAGTATAAAATTAAGGTTGTATTGATTGGGAAAGTCCTTACAATGTAGTACTTAAATGTCTACATTCATATTACTATAATATATATTCAATTACTATAATATTTACTGCAGAATGATTAAGGCAAAGGATATTTGAACAAATAAATCTATTAAGATCTACAAATATTTTCAACCCTATGAATTAAATGCCTAGCCTTTTTTCTTTACTATCTCCAATAAGTTATCCCCTTCTCACATTGCAATGCTTAAATTGAATATTCTTGTTATAAATACTATAAAATACTATATAAATTTATATATTTATTAACAAAATGTTTAAATTACATCTTTGCATAATTAATTTAAATATATATATCTATAATAATAATATATAAATCTATAATAATATATATAAATCTATAATAATATATATAAATCTATAATAATATATATAAATCTATAACAATATATATAAATCTTTAATAATATATATAAATCTATAATAATGTATATAAATCTATAATAATATATATAAATCTATAATAATATATATAAATAATATACTAAAATTCTTTACAAAATATAATTATTTTCAACAGGGTATCTCCTAGTCTACCACTTACTCATTTACTTGCTTGTTTCTAAGCTGTGCGCGCTCTGAATGACAATGATAATGATGTGCGATAATGTTGGTAGTTGCTGCCTTTGCTTTGTTTATTGTTTTAGTCTCTGCGACAAACACAATTCATGATGATTATGATGATGAAGCTGTAGTTGTTATTGTCATGATTGTTGTTTTGTTTGTTGTTAGAGCTAAGATAACTGCCGTAAGTTGTCGGCAAAAAGGATTAGTTAAACTGTCTTTCAGTTGTGCTTCCTTCGTTTCATGTGTTTTAAATTGCAACTGGCAGCTGCCACGCCTACAAATCCTATCGGCGACAGCGTCTACTTAATCAGTTTAGCGCAGTGGCAACAGTCGGAGTGCCATTTAATTATTTATGAGCCAATTGATGAAGCCCACGCTGCCAATGAAAAGAGTTCGCGATTCACAGCACTTTCATTAATTGATTAGAGAAATACGATTTCAATCTTTTTTTTCTCCCAATTCTCTCTCTCACTCTTCATTTGGCATTTGGCCAACGGAAAAATAGTATTTACAGGCTGATTGAAAGTCTTTTGCCGTGATTTGGCTTGCGTGCTGCAATTGTTTCTTCTCTTTTTCTTACTGCCAATTTTACCAAATGACTTTCTTGGCACAGCTTTTCGATTTGTTTTGGCTATTTAAATTTTAATGAAATTGTTGTTAAATGACACTCACACACACACACACACATACACGGAATTAGACCCATTTTGTGATGCTCACGTGCGTGTCAAATTAAATTTCAACTGGCAGTTTACAAAGTTGTCAGGTAACAACTCGAATTGGAGTAATTGACGTGTAAGCTGATTGATTTTCTATTGTCCGATTATATCTGATATTTGATTTTATAGAATTATCTTAATGAGAAATGAACAATTAAACAATTCACAAAGGCACAATTGACACACACACACAGACAAATTAATTTTCTTTTCTAATTATAAGCCAACTATTTCTGGCCCTAACCCATTAACATTTCAAACCGATTTCCCCATTGGCTATTTGCGGCCTATAAATATTTGAATGCGAACCAGAAACTTAATTAAGGCATATTAAAAGTTGCCAAGCAAAGCTCCAAAGCAATTATGCAACTTTTGCAACAATATTTCTTACAGTTTGTTTACAAAGGAAGAATAAGTAAAGGAATGGGGTGGGTTGGGGTGGTTGCCAAGATAGCCAAAAAGTTGAGAGCTAAGTTTACTCACCTGCCGCAACTCAACTTTTATTTGCTGGCCAACTTGTTTTAAGCGCTTTTGTGAGTTTATAATTTGTAATTTCATTATACATTTGCAAAGAGAGCAAAAAGGGTCAAAAGTTTGGGTTTAAATACTTTGTAAGTTAAACATTATTGCGATACATGTCGTATACTGAACATAATCATCATCATCATCATGAGCATCATCATCAATTCTGTTGACGCTGTCAGAGAGTCGTCGTCGTCGTCGTCATCGCTTTGTAAGCAAGCACAGAAAACACAAATGAACATATGTTATAAACAAAAAGAAACATAAGAAAAAGGGAAAAACATGAAAATGAGCAGCATTACATACTACTACTACTACTACTACACACAAAAAAGCACAAAGGAAACGAAAGCAGCAAGGGCAAACGCACTTAATACACATATTATTGGAGTCAACATGAAAATATGAAAAGACAACCAACACAGAAGACAACATAAAAAATAGATATAAAATATAAACAATAAAAAAAAACTGCACAATAGAGGCAAGTAAACAAACTGCAAAGCGGATAACAAAGGGAGACAAACAGTGATATTTCTTATTGCTAACAAGCAAAAATGATGCTAGAAATTGCGAAGCTGCTTTAGTAATACCCCCCCTCCCGTTCCCCTACACGCTCTACACTCTAGCATATCAATGCAATTTTGTATGAGACTATAGAATCGCCGCCCCAGGCATAAGACCAGGCCAGTAACCAGAACAGAACTGGCAACAGTTTCACCGTTGCTTTTGTGACCCATTAGGAAATATATAAAATTTATGTAAGTTGGTAGCAACAGCAGCTAAGGGCTATAAATAATATTATTATGGTTCATTTATTGGCATTAGGAACTGGCATTTGTCAATGTAAACAATACCACGAGTATTCTCCCATTCTCTTTGTATTTATCTAAGCATTTTCCTTTTGTTGTTTCCTCTTATTCCTAAAGTCCTCGTTATTAGCGCCATTATTCATGCAACAAGTTAGATAAAAGATGGTCAGAAATGTGTGTATGTTCCTCTAATTATGGCCAATTAAATGTATAAGTAAATAGGTGAAATGTATGTTCAACTTTGGCAGAGAAATGGAATCAGGAAATAACATATATTTTAGAAAATCATTTTTAAAAACAAATTTAGTTTATTTTCATTGAAGCCAGAACTTTAATGATTCCTTTAATTTAGACTGTTAAACTTAAACAACATTAAATTTCTTGTTATACTTACAACAATTAGACAAATGATACTAAGAGAATTATAAACCAAATTATAATGATTTTATGGATAAGAATGTGAATCATTAATGAAACTGATAAGAGTTTTCAAGATAGTTAAGCTTAACCCAATTATGAATTATTTAATTGTTATATTTATTTATTTAATGTAAACAAATTTCGCATATTATAAAGAAAACGTATTTAAAATTAAAATACAAATAAAACCAATTATTAAAAATAAATCTTAAAAAATGTTTAAATTATAATTTACATAATTTTTTATTCCACTATAATAGTATGCATAAAATTAAGTGTCAGCAGGTGGACAGATTTTATTGACAAATAGATTGACAGCAACAAGGGCCGACAGATAACACAAAGGCAACAAGAAAACTTATTGCAACTATATAAAAAACACGTACACATATGTACATAAATATAAAAAAAATAAATTATCAGCGTTGATTTATAATATCAACCAGTTAGTTATAATTTAATGATTTGTATAGTATATATTATTAAATTCGATTAACATTGAAACTGAATGAAGAAGGTTAATGCAAGTGATAGAGAAAGGTGATAGTACAGAGAGAGAGCGAGAGAGAAAGGAAACAAAAGGCATGTAGAAAACATATAGAACAACAAGCACACATACACTTATAAACTATTCAATCACCTTAACGCTCAGTACTCACATAAATTGCTAGAGACACAAACAAAAAGATGGAGGTACTTTATATATTATAGAATTCAAAAACCCCACAAAAGAAAGCGAAACAAGCACTTTTCACACTACGTTGAGACTTGTACGTTGACGTTGAACACGTTACGAGACGTAATGACATAAGCGTAGACTTTTACGTAGATATTTTTGAATCTTTTTGGAACTTTA
Source organism: Drosophila histrio (assembly GCA_958299025.2). Taxonomy (NCBI): domain Eukaryota; kingdom Metazoa; phylum Arthropoda; class Insecta; order Diptera; family Drosophilidae; genus Drosophila; species Drosophila histrio. The sequence goes on from OY282580.2 coordinate 8,828,603, forward strand.
TTTTATGTTAATTATTTTTGGTTTTTCTTTTTGCAAAGACACTGGTAAAAATTGAGTTTTATTTCTTCTTGACCAAAAATCTTTGTGGACGCACAAAACGAACGAAACGCAGACACACACAGAAAGAAAGAATTAATACGAGATAGAGATGTGCAAAGTGGGAAAACGTTAACGTTATCAAGACAACAGACTCTGACAAACTAAATTCCGAGTAGAGCATGTGACACTCAATTGTGTTGGCATCCAATGATAATGCTCATGATCGCTGACCGTCGACTGTCGACTGTCGATCGCCGATCGGCGACTTTGCCTGAATTAAGAGGCGGCAAAATCGACGAGAGCGTGTGCTGTGCGGGAGATAAACAGAGACGCGAGCTATTTTCGAAATTGATAAGCACAAATCGATCGATCGTTTCGTTTCGTGTTTTTTTTTTCGAAAATCTAAGCGATATCAACAACAAAAAATACCGTAAAGGGAAGCTGCTTGGCTTATCAGTGACAGACACAAGAGCCGAGTGTTGACGGTTGAGTGTTGATTGTGGGAAAAACGTACTTTTCATCGCACACTGAAGTCAATGTGATTGTATCTAGTTGTTGAAAATATTCAAAAGTATTCAGCTAGAGACAAGGCAGTATCTTTATGTGACAACTATTAATTAATTTATTAAATATCAACTAACATAGGAATACAAGGAAATTATTTAGAGCTTTAAATAAATTTAGGAAATATGATTATAAATAAACAAATTAAATTATATATATGTGGGGTGGTATATCCCTGTGTACATCAATTCCTGTTTACATCAATCCCTGTGTACATAAATTACTGTTTACAGCAATCCCTGTGTACATCAATTCCTGTGTACATCAATCTCTCGACCTTAACAACGAGCAAATACAACAACAATGAGCAAATATAACAACAACGAGTAAAGACAACATCAACGAGTTAAGAGAACGTAGGCGAATTCACTGACAGGAAAATTTACTGACAGGCGAATTCACTGGCAGGCAAATTCACTGGCAGGCGAATTCACTGACAGGCGAATTCACTGGTAGGCGCATTCACTGACAGGCGAATTCGCATCACCATAACCGAGCGACCTAAAAATATGGGAGGCCGAGACGCCGAAAGAAGTTGCAGATCGGCCTGTGACGTGAAAGGTTCGGAGAATATCAGCTCAAACGACGAATGAAGAAAACAAAGTTACTATATTAAAAGACTGTATTTAATTGATCTAAAACTAATGCAAGAATTGGTGAAAACACCAAATAAACACACAGATTTACTAATTTCCATTGCATTGCCTTTGGGATGAAGCATAAAGTAAGATTAAAGAAAGTAAAGGATTTAGATTTTAAATCTCACAGCAGTTGATACTAGATACTAGAAACATCTGCAAGAATAACTCAGCCCAATTATTCAAAGTATTTCTCTCGAAAATTCCCTATTTATTCTTCCCAACAGTAGACAACAAAGAGAGACTCTTTTAACTATTTTGAACATAACACAATTCAACAAAATTGTTAACCAAAAATAGTTATAATATTTTATGTCAAAAATTAAAATTGCAATTCATTTGTTCGAATTTCAATCTTGAGAATTAAGCTACTATTTGACAGTTATAGTTCTTATTCAATCATCTGCTGTTGATAATGATTAAAAGCATATAGAACAGATGATGAACGACTGACAGAAAGTATCAAAATTAACTGGTTGTTTCAAGTACTAGACCACACACACGTTTCTCATTCGTTAAAATCGATTTACAGCTTCGAATGTTCAAGTTCTTAACATCGATCAATGCAACGGCTACGTGTGAGGGAGGAAAAATGCGTTTGCTGGCAACGGGCTACTTAAAAAAACTTGAATAGCCGTAAATTCGCTACAACAAGGCTATGAAATTTAATAGCAGCAGACTGCCCACCCATCAGTATAACTTCACGTATTGACCATTCCCAGCCATTGCGGCGGCAACGGTCTCTGGCCGATACAATACGCAACTGTATTAGCCCAACGTAAAGGGCAACCAAGGCGGCAAATTCCCGCTGTGTCTGTATATGTATATGTTCATGTCCATGTCCATGTTCATGTCCACGTCCAGTGCAGTCTGTTTTTTTTTCGTTTTCTCTTAACGTATTATTGACTTTTATAGCTGCTGTTTCCATTCCGTCGTCTTCGGTTCATTTGGGGGCAGCTTGAGTTTGCTTGCGTGTGTTTACATTTTCAACTATGTAATTCGTTGCATTTTATTGCACATTTTTAGTGTATGTGTGTTAAAATATTTATGACCAACACAGTGTACGTTGCCCTCTTGGACAGCAGAAGCTTTTCATTTTTGCCAAAGTTTAACGAAGTGTTAAATGGGGCTGGACTCAAGACAATCATCCTAGGTATATACATACGAGTAAGAAAACCAGGCTTTTTATCGAAATTTGTCACGCACCACATTGGGGCTACGAATGGATTAATACCCAACGACAACAAAAGATTTTCATTTCAAGAAGAAGGCGGGGATGAAAATGCTTGCGACATGAGTCGCATGAATGACAGCTTGAGTAGAGGATGAAAATAGTAAGGGAAGGGGGGATGCGATGTTGTTGATTTCGGTTTTGGATTCTTTTCTTCTTCCATATCAATAGTGTTGACAAGTGGCAACTGGACAACGAACAATGGACAACGGCGACGCACGTGTTGCTAATACCTGTGGATGATAAAAATGGCATTACTTTTACTTTTGCCAAAACGTGGCAATTGGGTTAAGATTTTGCTTCTTTACGAAATGTTTTCGGTGGGGGGAGGAGGTAGGGGGAGGGCTTAAGTAGTTTATTTCTTTGTTTGCCGTCTTTGACATAAATGCAATGATAAATGCTTAACTTTTGTTGGACTTACAGAATGATTTGACAAAATATCTGGGGTAAGTAATTGAATAAAACTCATAAATCTATAAGAAATTAAACTTATCATGCAGCACATGTATAGTAAATAAGAATTCGTATAAGTTGTGATATTAATCATACTCTATTATCATGAAGACCTGACCAGGAGAAAAATATATTGTTTCTCAAAGAAAGTATGAGAAGGGAGTAATGGAAATATTTGAATCAGATTTATGTTGGCAAATTAAATTATATATTAAATATTCTATCGTAAATTAAAGTCTGAAGTCTTCAAAAATCTTTAACTATACCTCGATTACCTTTGCCATAATTCCTTAAAAGCAACTTTAACACCTCAGAGTCAGATTAAATGAGTTGTTTTATTCAATAAATTTTATATAAGATATTTAATATGAAATTAAATGAAATAATAAGAAATTGACGTCTGTCTCTCATTGTTAGTTAAACATATATATTATCTATGAGAGTTGAACATATTGCTGACTTTATTATAATTCTATTGACTTCAGTTTTCAATTATGGTCAACTCTATTATAGCAGAATCACCGCAAGCAGGCAACCACAGTTTAAATACTGTAATTATCGCAACTGCTGCAGATATTCTCACAATGCCAATAAATAATGGACGAAGCAACTTAATAGCCTTACATACTACATACCTTTCCACCCTTAAACACACACATACTACATACATATATGTATCTGCTAAGTTTTATTTCCCCTACCCCCCGGCCACTCTCCGATTCAGCTGCCATTTTCAATGTGCTACTGTCCAGAGTTGCAAGTAATGACCTGCAATTTGCAACACCCATGAGCGGCGTAGCATTTTAGAGTGTTATAAAGAAATTAGCTAACATTTAGTCTAATGAGGATAATAACAGCAACAAATGGCCGACCAATGTGACCAGCTTCAAGCAATGAACGAATGGCGCCCATTTTATTAAACAAACATTGACTGAAGTGCGATTAACTTGCGAAAGTGTTATAAATGTTGGGTAATTTGTAATGTGTAAGTGTATGTGCAGCCTTGGGGTGTGTGTGTGTGTGTGTGATTGAGCCAAGAAATTGTATAGAGATACAAAATCATAATATATAGCTGCTATGCTTGGCTAATGGCGCCGAGTGTCAACAATGATGAGCATAAATATTGAGTAAGCCAAGGCAAACCCAGACAAGCGCCAAGGCAAAAGCAAATGGCAAGAATTCTCAATTAATTTAGCCGACTGCCAATAATCATAAATAAACAAAATCCAAGGACACACATGCCCCATGTCTATGCCAGTGTTTTAATTATTTTTCCCCGCACATACACACACACACACACACACAAATCAGCAAATTTAATAAAGAATAATTAGAAGGCAGCAGGCAACACTAAACACGTTAGGAATGTGAACTGAAGCATAATACACAACAAAAAAAATAATTAACAAAAACTGACAAAGCAACAGCAGGAGCAATATTCGTCAGAACGAATTGCCGAAGTCCCTTTCTCCTCTGACCGTCCACCCCGCCAGACAGACAAACGCAAATGAAACGCAATAATGGCATATAATTAACATATAAATTAAAGACTAATACTAATTTACTTGCCAATAAAATACAAAAATTGCTCACATATTTCGACATTGTTTTGTTTTTATATCCTGCAATAAATGAAGGTGGCTAATAATGGGTATTTTAGTTGGGTTTACATATTTGAAATAAGCAAATGGCAGTAACTTTGACAACACCATTGATATTTAGTTAATAAAATACTTAGTTATCATCTTTATTTTATCATTCGTCATCGTCTAGTCTGTCTTACTTCTAATTCTATTGATAAAGTAATGAATTTTTCCCTTTTTAATTGGGTGTGAGAGTTACGCATCCAATCCTGGGAATCCGGTTACGAGAATCTGCATCAAGGGGTCCAATACGACCCGCCCACCCAAACAAAAAGAAATTGTGTTAAAAAACCACTAGAATAACTTTTATTTGCTCAGATTTGATAGCACTTGAGTTCCGATCGCCACGTGCTGTTGATTACAAGTGCCAGGAAGCGGAAGCGCCGCCATTCTTCGATCTTGCAGGGTTGCTCGAACTTTCATGGTGGCTCCTCCTCCGCTTCGTGTGGAGTACAGTCAAAACATTAAAAAAGTATGTTAAAAGTCAAACAAATCGTATTAGTTAGTAAAATAAATAAATAAAATTTAAAAGAACAGTGAAATTACAAAATTATGCTAATTTAAAAAGATTAACAACTAATTATATTATTTGTTTTTAGTAGACAACAAATTCAACTTATTTAAGAATATCTTGACACTTGTTTGGCATTATAATTTAAACAATAATTTAGAAAGATTAAAGATGTATTTTATCAACTCATTCTAAATCAAATTCTCAATTTCTATAAGTGAATTTAGTCTGTTTTAGTCTAATGCACTTTACCGCCATAACAATAAAGTTCTTATAAATAAATAAAATATGAACAGCTCGAAAAACAATATATTGGAATTAAAAATATTAAACTACATCAACGTTAAAATTAACATGCATTCAATTAAGTGCAACTGCATTAAACTGTGCAGAAAATATATTTGAAATTACATTTTGGGTGACACGCCGGCAAGCAAACAAAATAATAATAATAATAGAGCTATTAGCGAAAGGGAGGCGTGTCCGGAGGCGTTTGTTAATAGCGGGTTAATGCCAATAACAAAAGCGTGACATAAAATGCACAAATCAATTTCCGCTCAACTCGACAAAAAGCAGCAGCAACCACAATGCCAAAAGTCCATCGCGAATCCAGGACATCACAATGGGCAATCAAAAATAATGGAAACAACAGAAAGAAAACCAGATACGAACCCAGCTTAAAACGCATACCAATCATATCCGTAGCTGAAACTGAAAAACAAAAGCAGTTTGTTAGCAAATAAAACAATGGCGCACTGTGCGCGCACATTGGGACTAACAATTTTCGTAAAATTAGTTTAATTTGAAGCTTTTTATATCCCCCTTGCACACCCACAGTTACGTGCGAGCGAGACACACACACAGAGAGAGACAGCTATCAGTTTGATTATAAAAATTGTGTAGCTCGCTGCTGTGTGGCATTCATTTGTACAACATTCGAAGAGCGAATATCACATTGTTTTATGTCAGTCTCATCAACAGCAGCAGCAGCAACAGCAGCAACTGCAGCACAAATTGCAACAACAACATCTGCTGCAGTTTCGAATGCATGGACAATTGGCCAACATAATCAACATGTTGATATATCAAATGCCGAAGCATGTATACACTGGAGATATTATCTTTTGGAATTTATTTCCATTTAATCTTTTGTTAATAAATTGATATAATTAACATCAATTTAGGTGCCAAATGTGTTGTCAGTTTAGCTTATTAATTGCTAGATTCAGCATATTGGCAAATGTTTAGGGAGGAAACACTAATACCAATTTCAATTTGTCCTTTTTTCTTTATTTCTTTATATATTTTTTTCTAATTTCTACTCATTTATATTCATCATATTTATATAATTTCTTTAGTATAAATTTATTGTGGTATACTTCTCAGCGCTGTTGGCACGCCTTAAACGTTAATAAACTGAATTATTTATAGCTTGTAACTAATTCAATTGTAAAAGCATAAAAAGGGAAAAGTTCTATATAAATTTATTTCTTAACACAAATATATTCAGAATTTAACAATAAAACTTGACAATTGCCTTGAATTTTACATAATCAATCAAAAATACTGATGAACACTTTTCTGCTTATTTCTGCAAATACAAATTTCTTTATAATACTGTTAAAGAATGTTGAATGTTGATTATGAAGTCTGTATAAGATTGAGTGCCAAATAAGCTTTGAGTTCTTCTCTTAAAATTAACATAGAGAATTTGCATTATAAATAAAAATACAAAATAAAAACTGAAATATGTGTAGAATTTAATAATTGTAATTATGACGATTTTAAGCAAAACTTTTATAATTTGAAACGTTTGGCAAGCTTAACTATATTTTTCATATGAACTCTAGTATTAACAAATCATAGTCGATATATAATTAATGACTTTAAAAAGTTTTTCTTACTGGCAACCATTTTTATAGAACATCTTACTTTATATACTAATATATATGCGCTTGTATGTAAATAAATTTAAACTATTATTCCAGCTTATGCACAAAGGCCAATTTTCGCAAGCCAATGCAATCGTATCCTCTTTTTTGTTGTGCGTGGCCAAACCGCATTGAAAAGTTATAGTACACACATGCTGCCAGGGATTATAACAATTGAGCTAACCAAGCCTGTAAAGCGCCCGTCTGTCATCATCATCATCATCATCAGCATCAGCATCATCATCGTGGTGTCGTAGTCTCCATCGATGACCCAAGCAGCGGCTACTCTTTTGCCACTGCTGCAGTTTGACATGCACGTGCCGTGCCCCACAGCGTATGCAACACAAAATAATGCCGATTCAGCGAGCGAGTTGAGCGCGAGGCTCAAAACCGAACAACAACAAAAAACACACACACACACATTTACACACACATCAACTGTACTCAATGACAGACAGACTTACTGCCTGTCAGGCAGAACAACTAAAACAAAATGGCAGCCGCACTCGCAATGCCTTCACAATATTCACATTCGCATTCACAATCGTATTCACATTCGCATTCGTTTATTTTAAAATGCAGTTGATGTCGGGCCAATGTAGTAGGTCATATGTAATTTTTTTATAGCGAACTTCCAGTGCATTGTGTATGGGATAATGCCAGGTGACATGGATACTGTTTCTTTTTTCCTACTTTTTACTCATTTCCACCATTTTTTCTTCTCTTTTTTTTTTGGACTGCGCATTGATAATGAGCAACACAATCCGCTGGCGGCACAAAAGCAAAAGGCTAAGAGAGAGAAAGTAAAATTGTAATCAGTAAACGGCATAAAAGCATAATCAACGACCTCAAATAAATATAATAAACGTCAGCATAGAAAGGAATGCTTTGAATATTTTATTCAACTTCCTTTCATTTTGACTTATTCATCATTTAGTTTTACTGGCCACTTGTCAACACATCCTGAAATTTAAACTGTCTGACAAGTTTATATTCGCTTGGGAATACCACAATTCCGCAAGACTTTCAATTTCACAAACTTCAGTCGACTCGAGCCACAAATCAGTCTCAATTATTACACCAAAACCGGTAGGAGCGGCAGATTGGAGGTTGCATCACTTGAACCCCCGTCTAGTAACCAATCGGGCACGTAGTTTCAAGTCAAGGCAACGTCAACGAGAGCTTCATTAAGCTTTCATTTAAAACAAAAAACCCCCATTCTCCCCCTATCAACTGTCTATCGTAGCGTACAATGCAAAACTACTGTTCAACTATTTTGCCATATAACAAATACGAGCAGAAATTGGAAGAGATTGGTATGGAAAGGGGTTGGTATTCGGGATGGGGATGGGGAAGGGGAATTGGGACGTCACAGATTGATAGACGACGTCAGCGACACCATCAACGTCATTCTCATTCTCTGTCCGTTGTCGTCGTGGTCGTCATCGTTATTGGTTCTGGCTTCGTTCCCGACTGCTTCTCTTGGCTTGTTGTCAATTAACGTACGAAAATGACTTCCGCTTTGATTGTGCGGCAAAACTAAGTGCGGCCCTGCCACGCCCACAGCCCAATACAACCAGGAGGCGTAGCAGCAGCAGCAGCGATGGCATCGATACGAACCTCATCTATCGATTGACTGTCAACCGGTTGACTGCCTGCCTAACTGCCGACTGTCAGCCTGTTTCCGTTTCCGATTAAAGCAGCAAATAGTTTTCAATGTATGCGTGTATGTGTGTGTGTGTGTGTGTGTGTGTAGCTCTCTCTTTCTCTAGCCTTCTATCATTTTCACTCTTCTCTCCTTTTCATTCCCTGTGTGTGGCAGTCAAAAGTTTCAGCTCAAGTGATTTTAGCAATTGTTGTTAGCCACATTTTTTGCGCTTTTCTAGCAAATGTCGTGCTGAATACATCTTCCCGCTCCCCCTCTCTCTCACTCTCTCAAACACATCAATCGCTTGATTAATGAACGTTTAATTGTGCTCTTTATGTGGCGCTTTTTAGGCATTGAAGTGCTATTATAATGTAAGTATTTTGGCCATGTTTTTGACGGGGTGTCTAATGAGGCGGATGATAAAAAGAGTCCTATCAAGTGTATTCAGAAGTCAGGAAAGGGTATCTATAGTTGTAAACCATCTTCTTTAAAGGTACAAAGGGTCTCTCAAATTTAATGAAAAGAAAAAGTGCGTAAAATGCAGAAGGAGTTGTTTAACATCCCATTAAGTCCATATATATATTTTTATTCCGGGAGAACATCAACAATCCAGTCTGTATCGGTACAAGTCTGGAGTACAACTTGTTATGTAGGTTCCCTTTAATAATATTTATAGTTACTTCACCTTGTTATACCCTGTGGGGGTATATTAAGTTTGTTAAAAATATGTAACGGGCAGAAGGAAGCATGGCCGACCCCATAAAGTATATATATTCTTGATCAGCATCAATAGCCGAGTCGATATAGCCATGTCCGTCTGTCCGTCTGTCCGTCGGTCTGTCGGTCTGTCGGTCTGTCGGTCCGTCCGTATGAACGAAAGGATCTCAGAGATGGTAAGAGCTAGAAGCTTGAACTTGGTGTCCCAGCACTGGTAATTTTTGCAGGCAGATCAAGTTTATCTTTTTTTTTGGATGCCACGCCCTCTTTGCCCACAAACTAAGCAAGAAAAAAGTATGAAACAAGCAGTTTTGTAGCTCTAAACCCTCATAACAAGAGCAATATAACAGCTAAAGACTTCACATTTAGCACACATAATAAATATCTTGTGGTCAATATGTCCAGAAAATATTATCACGATGCCACGCCCCCCTCGCCTACAATTCGGAAAAGCTTATAACAAGAGCAATATTACAGTTAGAGACTTCAGACTTGGGACACATGATGAATATTTTGTGGTCGATGTGTCCAGAAAATTGTATCGCGATGCCATGCCCCCTTCACCCACAAATTAAGTAAAACCTCATAAAGCAAGCAGTTTTGTCACTCAAAAACCTCATAACAAAAGCAGTTTTGTAGCTGGAGACTTGAGATTTGGCACACATGATGAAGATTTTGTGGTTGATGTGTCCAGAAAAATGTATCACGATGCCACGCCCCCTTCACCCACAAATTAAGTAAAACCTCATAAAGCAAGCAGTTTTGTCACTCATAAACCTCATAACAAAAGCAGTTTTGTAGCTGGAGACTTGAGATTTGGCACACATGATGAATATTTTGTGGTTGATGTGTCCAGAAAAATGTATCACGATGCCACGCCCCCTTCACCCACAAATTAAGTAAAACCTCATAAAGCAAGCAGTTTTGTCACTCAAAAACCTCATAACAAAAGCAGTTTTGTAGCTGGAGACTTGAGATTTGGCACACATGATGAATATTTTGTGGTTGATGTGTCCAGAAAAATGTATCACGATGCCACGCCCCCTTCACCCACAAATTAAGTAAAACCTCATAAAGCAAGCAGTTTTGTCACTCAAAAACCTCATAACAAAAGCAGTTTTGTAGCTGGAGACTTGAGATTTGGCACACATGATGAATATTTTGTGGTTGATGTGTCCAGAAAAATTTATCACGATGCCACGCCCCCTTTGCCCACAAAAATTAAAAAACGAATTACTAGAGAATTTCATCTGGAGTGAATTTAAGCGGGTTCCTGTAAACCCACAGGGTATATTACGGTCGGGGTCCCGACTGTTCGGCTTGTTTTTTTCTGTTATAGTAAGTACAGGGGATTTTCCTGTCGTTCTCGCTCGACTGTAGCGTTTTTACTTGTTTTTTTTTAACCATAACCCAGCGTTTTTATTTTAATATTTAAACTCATGCATAATCAACTCGAATCACAGCTTTAAAAATGGAATTTCACAATGCCCAATGCACCTTTAGCACTAATCAAAGCATGAAATTAGGCAAACAACTTTCAGTTACGCTGGGAAACTCCCAAAAAACAACAACAAGATCAACAACAAGAGGAAAAGGCAAGTCTAAGCCAAAGAAAAAAAAAAGCGCAAGGCAAGTAAATGGCAAAGAAAAAGCAAACAAACGTAGCATACAGAGGACGAGGACAACGACGCAGTGGAGCACTTAAAACGCATTTGGAAGAGAGAGACAGAATGAAGGAAGGGAGTAGGCAGGAAGGGGGTTGGTAAGAGAGTCTGAGCCAAGTTAAGGCAAACGACGCCGCAGTGCAGACGCAAACAAAACGCCTAAGTAATTGCAAAATAAACAAGCATCAACAAAAGATTAAGACGCATCCTTCGACTTCAACTTCAACTCCTTCCAAAACTAAAGAAGCGACAATTGCAAATATTTTATTTGTTTTTTACCAAAAAAGAAAAACAATTAAACAACCGAGAGATAGAAGAGCAGAGTTAGAGAAATATACACTAGAGTTTGGCTAAAGTCAACGCTCAGAGAACTTTGCACGTTCGCGGTCGATGTGCAAATGAAGGACGTCGTGATAGTGGTCAGCATTTGAGGGTTCTAAAAGGGGGAGAAGGGATGGTGTTGGGTAGTTAAGGAGTTGCAGGCGCCGCCAGCTACTTATAAAACTTGTCGTTGCAAAAATTGTTAGCTGCCGGCAAAACAGACGTTGACGAAGTCTCTATTCTCGCCTCCCTCAACGAGCCACACTCACTTTTAGCCGGATTTTGAAAGCACAAAATTTTGTACGCAAAAGTTTTTACAACTGTGTTAAGAAAATAGCAACGGCAACACTGCAACTGCAAACAGCTGAAAAAAGAGGAGAGAGGAAAAATCGCGGCAAGCACGCTTTGAAGCGTTAAGCAATTTACCAGCTATATGCACTTGCAGAGTGAGTTGAGAAAAATAAAGTTGAAGAGCAGGACAGAGGAAACTGTCCCCTGCTGTTCTGCTCTGCCTTTAGCCTATCAGCAGCAGCAGTTTCAGGCCCAGTCTGGGAACTTGGCTAAGGCCAATGCGGGTCTAACAGTTAAGTGCGGGATTAAGAAAAGATAAACATTTGTAAGGATTTAGTGCAAAGTTTGCTTTTGCCTTGTTTGTTTGCCTTCTCATTATTATTGTTATTGTTGTTGAAGTTCTTGCCTGAGGTTCACTCGTTGCTGTCAATCGCAATGGCAGCGGCAATTTTTGGGGGAAAAAAGGATTTCTTTGATTATAGAAAATAATCTCTGATAAGCTCTGGAAGATAAGATGATTGAGTAAAAACTATATATTTACTTTACTTTTTTACTAAAGTAAGTTTTACCAAACAATTATATTATAATGTTTATCTCTTTACACTTTATTGAGGAATGCAGTTATGTATATAGGGGGAAGTTTATTAGCTAAGCATAATTCACATAAAACATCACATCAAAGTAAAATATTAGCCTATAACTTTCACCAAAATCAACTCCTTTTCATATAGTCATGTCTGATATTAATTTGAAGAGGCAAAGAGGGAAATTCGCTGCAGACAAACAAAAGAAAAGTAAGAATGCCAAAGGCTTTCAAAGTAACGACGGGGGGAAGAATCATCGGTGCGGGGAAAAGCAGCATGCGTGATATGAGTGCGTTCACGTCCAAGGGGAAGTCTCATAAAGGCCTCGTACAACCCATACGACGTATTGATGATGCATTTCTGGGGGCATCTACAAAACGTACAAGGGACAACGGACAACGAGCAGCGATGGCTGCTCATTTTTTCATTTCTTTTTTTTTATCACGGGTTTAGTGTATTTTCGGTTTTATTATGCAGCCGTTCTGCGTTCCGTTCTCCCCATATCCTGGGGCTGGGATTGGGTCTGGTCTCAGGCGCAAAATGTTTGCACAAAGGCTTAAGGCAAACAAAGCTGAATCAGCAGCAGCTTCAGAGGCGACTACTGTAGCAGCAGCAGCTACTCTGCAAACTACAACAATAAGCGGGGTGACAGAAAAAATAAAAGGATGCTGGGCAAAGAAACCAAGCAACTCATTGGAGATGTCGCTGCGCTTCCTGTTCTTTCTTTTTATACCCTGTAGCCATGAAATGGATACAAGAAAAGAGCAGCATAATCATGTCTAAACATTCTCACCTCTTTTCTTTGTCTATGAGTCGAATTGAAGTTAACAATAACAAGCGATGAAAATAGCGAGATTTCCAATGTATTATTGATAATATTTTGTTGTCCCAGGGATTCGATAGTTTTGATTCTTTTCTTTACTTATCATTTACCCTAAACAAAAGAAAATTCAAATATTCTTCTTAGCATCTAATTTACCCTGTCAGAGTTTTCACTTGTGAGTCTCTACTTTCCAATCATATTTTCAGAACTTCTGTTTTAAATATACATATTGTAAATAAATTTCAACAATTATAGTAAAGTTAAGAAATGCAGCGTTGCATTCATTGATTTCAATACAGGGTATTTGCCAGTCTCTACTCTCATTTCAAACACTATACTCGGCTTTTTTTTTGTACAGTGCGCAAACAAATGAAAGTGGATCCACTTGAGCGCAGTAAATGAAGTGCCGGAGTAGATGGAGGATCGGGTCTGAGTCTGTCTCTATGCCTCCGCCTGGGGCAGCAAAAGTGCAACGAAGGCAAAAAAAAAAAAAAGAGACAGAAAACCGACTACTTGAAATAAATACAAAAATGTCGAAGCCAACAACACAAATGATGTGTGAGCTGAGAAGAGGAAGGTGAAGTGTGAGGATATGCATGTTGTGTGGGGCTGTGTATAGTTGGCAACAGCATCATGTGTTGCCAACCAGTTGATGATGTTGCTGACGCTGCCACAGCCAACGCAAGGAGCAAGGAGGGAAGGAGGATGGTAGGGAGGAGTCAGCCAATGGCTGCTGCTTACACTGGATGAGCCGCGTTCTGGAGCACAATTTTCAAGAGATACGTCAATATTTGACAAGTCGTCATTGTCGTTGTCAATGTGCATTGCCTGTTTGCCTCTTTGTTTTATTTTTTGTTTTTCACTAGCATACTCTCTCTATGGTCTTTGTTTTTTATATTCGTCATGGATACTTTTGCATAGTTGCATTAGTTTTATCGACAGTTTGCTGATAGCGCCAAATGGTGTGTGAGATGTTAAATTGGCAGGCAGATTAACAAGTGTGAAGAACATGGAGAATGGAATTGATAACATCTAAGATACTTTATTAAAGTGTCAGACCAAGTTCGATAAGTTAAAGCTGAATGCACATTTAAGTTCCGAAATCAGAGAGCAAGTTTAAAACATTAACAAAGAAAGTATAAATCTGGTTTTTTGTGCAGACAATTTGCTCTTAAAATATTTAAAATTATCAACTCCAATTGTTATAATAATCATTGGTGTCAACTTATCAAATTTGTATAAATTAAAATACAAAATATACAACATTTCATTAAGTTCTCTATCTTCTCTCATTTCCCAACTAGTCAAGCAAACCATTAAGTTTCAAATTAGCTTTGCCATTCGCAGCAATATGAAACCGATCAATGCATATCATAAACAGCCTCAGGTGAAACAACTCAGAAGCAGGTAAAAGCCCCAACTTAAACCTTAAACCATAAACTGCAAGCACGGTTACCCACACTTCTGGGAAAGGAGTCCACACTGTGGATGGTGCCGCAACTGAAAAGCACACCTCAAGCGCAGGAAAAGCCACCACTCGAGAGTCTGGCACTCGGACAGACTCACTGACTGACTGAAAGACAGACAGACAGACAGACAACCAAAGAGGTAGCAGATGCAATAGCAAAGTTTTATGTACAAACATGAATGAACTAAGCTGTATGAAACGGAGATAATAAACGGCGAAAGAGACAGACAGATAGGGGCAGAGAAAGAGAGAGAGTGAGTGCAAGGCTCAGAAACAATGCATAATGAAATCCAGGCAACAGCCAATGACCATTAGCAGTAGACAAAGTCGCCTAAAGCATGCGGCCAGGACATGGATATGGACACATGAATACATGGACATACAATATGGCAAAACGAGTTATGTATTAATAAACATGGCAAGCAACTAAATAATCCTAATGATGAATACTGTTTATACCCTAACTACTCATAAGTAATAAACAATTAATTTTATATAAAGATATTGGAAGAGAAGTTAAAGTCAGTTAAAACTCAAAAATCGCATAGCTTAAATTATTAAAAGGTGGAAGAAGCGGTGAAGAGAAGAAGATTCATTTGATTAAATATGTTTTAAGAGAGTTGTTTATCATTGTATTAATTCCAAATTATAACTCTTTAATCATAAACTTTATTTATTTAAATATAAACACAGGAAAAGTGTAGTTAGCAAAACAGGAACCAAATCAAATCGTCCTATGTGACAAACATGTTAATAAAATCAGACTATTTTAGCTTAAGGTATTTATTACCATATGAAAACTCTTCGGTCCACTTTAAACTTTAGATCTTTTAGAAATTCATTAAACTTGTCAGGAAATAAATAACAGAAGAAGCAGTAAAAATCTAATCATTTCGATTTGCGCTTTCAAAGTTGTATTTACATACCAACTGATAAAATCAGCATACTCTCAGCTCTAGGTAAACAAATGTGATGTGGGCACTACATTTATCCGGCCTAATACAGGAAACGGAAGTGCTGAAACACGAACACACAAATGCATATACTACAAACACAACACACACACACACACACGGAACGTAGACAGGAGCCAAAACTAAATGCGAACAAATATTGCAAAAGTTTTTGCATTGCACATAAATTTCTGTCATGGGGCATCATTAATTAGCGTTTCACGTTTCTCATCTGCGCCCAAAATAGCCGGAAGTACAGTCGCGTTTAGCTCAAAACTGCAGCACAGTGTTGGTAAAAGTTAAATTAAGTTGGCAGTTGTCTAGCTATATTTATTTTTTTTTCACTACGTTCTTTTATTTATGATGCCTCGACATGGAAATTCAAATTGAAATCATCAATCATGGGCAAAGAAAGAACTTGCAAGGCACATCACATCATAGTCAAAGCTCGTCTAATGAAAGCCAAACAACACACACACAAACACACACACTCACATATATATACTAGGTACAGCTGGATATGTTATTAGGTAAAGGGGTGCTAGTGGGGGCGTGGCAATGGGGCAGGCATGGCTGCTGTCACAAAGCGCCATCGTTGCAATTTTGTGGCACCTTTTGCTCTACGGTTTATTTGTTTTTTTTTGTCGCTCGTCTGTTTTTTGTTTCTTTTATATGCATTTCTCGCTCTTTTGCTATCAGTGTAGTAATCAGAAATTTTAATCAAGAGTATGCCATGCCCCGCCTGCCACCGGTACCGCCTTAACGCTTCACTTAGCCCTACGCCGAGGTAAACATTGCAATTATGCCGAGCACTGCAGCACCAGAAGCTGTGGCTCTAGCTGAATAAAGAGCAAAGCGCATGAAGCAGGTGAGCTATGATTAAAAAAAGCTAGAAAGAGTGTTTTACTCGATAGTGATCGACTATGAGATAGCCAGGTTCTTACTCCAACTATATCTATATATCTTATTCAACTATTTTTAGTTGAATATTATTATAATTTTCTATATCAGATACATATTAAATATACATATAAAACATATATATTATTTATCCTTTCTCTTCACTTTGTTTACCATTTCAATCGTAGATAGAAAGTCTGATATGGTTGAAATTGATTAAAGCTCTATGTCATATATTAACAATTAATTAATAAAGAATTCTTTGAAGGCCAAGCATGGCCAACTTGATTTACAAAGCATATACGTACCATACAGTGCATATTTGTCTCTTGTCATATCGTCTCTACAGTCTCAACTTTTCCATAGACGGACGAACCTATATACCCTACATGTTCCCTACTTTCAGAGAGCAAAAAGTATAAAAAGTGGCATGAAAGTGGAGAAGGGGTGTTGCCTCACACAAAAGGCGGCAACAATTTTCACAAATCAAGTGTTCAGTTTATGACACGGACGAGAGAAGTTTTTCAGATTATTTTTTGTGAAGTGTTGATAAATGTTTGCAATAGTAGAGTAGAAGTTTCGTATAGGGATCTGAGTTCTTAAAGAAACTGTAGCTAAAATGAAAATATGTGGGAGAGATTGAGGAAAGGAGAGTTTCTGTATAGTGCAGTGTTAAGCTTTATGCAAATTAGGGAAATATGTACTATATACAGATATAGCAGAGCAAAGTGTATCAGAACGTAACCAACTGGGCCTCAAAGAAGCTCCAAAGCTCTAAAAGCACGCACGACTCAGCAACAAAGTCGAAAAGGAATAAAAGTCATACAAGGCGAGATGGGAATGGGAAGGATGGAGGGGATAGTTGAGTTTAGGCAAATGTAGAGGCCAAAATGTACGTGCAATGTAGCAAACGGCGCCCAACGTGTTGTGTGTGCTGTGTTGTGACCCTTTACTTTGGGACTGTGTTGTACTGACTGTGGAGTCATGTGTGTAGTGTCTTTTGTGGTTTTATGATGAATATGAATGCTATGTGATTGCATTAACAACTTGGACACTATACACTTGCCGCTCGACATGACAACACACTCTCGGCGCTTTGAAAAATGTGTTTAGTGTGTGACAACGCCGAGAAATTTTACAAGTGCAGCCACCAAAAAGCGGAAGTTCAAATACTGGCCTGGCTACTGAGCTACTGAGGGGGGCAGCAGTCAAGGGAAAAAAGGGAAGCTGGTCTAGTTGACGTCCTGTTGCGGTCCAAACTTCACTTAGTGGCATTTTGTTTATTTAAATTATGTTGTGCGGCTTCTAGACTTCCGCTGGCTCAATTAGTGGTCACAGGAAGTGCTACTCTTGTACATACAAAAAAAAATATGAGAAATGTCTGTATTTATTTTTATGCGGGCACGTAGAAACACACACTCACACACACACACACGCACACATATTCCATAACCTCTCTCTTGTGGGTTTGCTGCAGTGCGTTTCATATTAAATGTGATTACTTTGGCAATGCCCAGAGAAGATTGGCACCACCACCAGCCACCGTGTGGTGGCAATCCAATGAACCGTAAAGCAAACGCAATGACACACGTTCCCTTCACCTCCCCCCCCCCGCCTTCACACAACCCCTTCTCAACCATCTCCTTCACACAATAACCACCAATTCATTTGAGTGCCGTTGTCGAATTGGCAACATTTTGGTTGCCAATTGGAACATGTCTGTGTGTTTCTCTGACTCTTTGTCGTCCTGCGGGAAGTCCTGTTGGTCAGAAAGGGTTACCTTTTGTATCCCTTGGTGTGTGTGTGTAGCCAAAAAAAAAAAAAAAAAAACAATCATAAAAAAAGCCCATCAGCGTTTGATTGAAAAGTCGTTGGCTCCTGGAGCGGCGCGTCTCCTGTTGCCCCATGGAGTCATCAGTTGGCACTTGAAGCTGTTGCTTTGATTGCATTTACACAGTCCGTCTGTCCGTTCGTCCGTCAGTCCGTCCGTCCGTTAATAACTGCCTGGCTCGACATTCCCTGGTGCGTCTCGAGGCAATCAAACTTTATGACACCAAATTGCAACATATTAAAAAAATTGAAAACTCTTTTTATATGCACAGCAAACCTTGTGAATTATTCAATTAAATATTTTTTGGTTTATTATTAGAGCATAACGCGGAGAAGAAGACTGCGTATGTTGAGAGTATTAAGACATTTTACAGAATCATGACTCGAGTGAAACATTTCAATTGGAAATTTTTAATATGCTTATGGTAAGAAATCGAATTCAAAAATGTGGTTGAATATAACAATAATCCATAACAAATCAAATATAAATGTTAATACTCAATATCAGTAAAGAAGAAGCAGAAATATATGACTTTTCCAGCTGATTCTCGATTTCTGAGAGTTTTTGAGTCTAAATAAAGAAACTTCTAGTGTATTTATAATGAGATAGAAAAGAATTTAACCTGAGATAATTATAAATAATTAGAAACTTAAGGTTAACTTAACTTATGGCGAGTAAAAATGTTTACTTCTCTAAAAGTTTTAATACAATTTTTACTTAAAATGAATGAAGTGATTAAAAACTTTAGATGTAATGAAATTACAGGAAATTGTCAATAATAAAAAAACATATAAATATAGTCAAAACTGAATCTGATAACATTTTACGAACGATGATTATAGATCTGTCTGTCCGTCCGTCTGTCTGTCCGCCCGTCAGTCTGTCCGCCCGTCTGTCTGCCCGTCTGTCCGCGCGTCTGTCTGTCCGCCCATCTGTCTGTCCGCTCGTCTGTCTGTCCGCTCGTCTGTCTGTCCACCCGTCTGTCTGTCCGCCCGTCTGTCGGTCCGCCCATCTGTCTGTCCGCCCGTCTGTCTGTTCGCCCGTCTGTCTGTCTGTCCGTCTGTCCTTATGAACGAAAGGATCTCAGAGATGGTAAAAGATAGAAGCTTAAACTTGATCTCCCAGCACTTCTTATATTTGCAGACAGATAAAGTTTATGTTAAATCAAACAAAGCACCATAACATAAGCAATTCCTAAGCTAGAGACTAATTAACAAATTTCAAAGCAATGTGAAATTATTTATTAATAACAGAAACATACATAAGAGTAAGCAAATTGTTTGTTAAATATTTGCAACACTAATTGCAAGATCTTCAAACTTAGTGCTTAAGATCAGCAACATAAGACAGAAAAGCGCGAAGGACTCGTGCTCAAATCGATGCGTGCGTTAACCTCATCCTTTTAAGCAGACTTTGAACTCGCTAGTCAAACAAATTGCTTTCATTAACTTTTACTATAGCATTTTGGCGCGCTTGATGGCAATAAATTGTTATCTACTTCACAAAGAGTGTACAGTTTGTTACTCTTGTTGTTGTTGTTCTTGTTGTTGTTACTGGCAGCTGGTGGAGTGCTACCTACAGCTACTTCAGCTAAATGCCAATACATATTCATTTCGCTTAAAATTTTGCACATATGCAACACGCACACTTTGACAGCAAACAGAGCGCACGAGGAGGGGGAAAAAGAAAAAGAGGGGAAGGATATTGAGAGGAGGTGGTATCGTGTGGAAATTGTGTGGGGAATCAGTTTTGCAAAATTGAATTTATTTTGCCAGCGCTGCAAGCGACCCAAGGGAGCTATGAGAAACCCAAGCAGCTGCATATAGTATATATATATAGTATATATATATAGATATATATATATATATATGTGTGTGTTTGTGTGTGCATGGTGCTATAAGTATCAATAAGTGCACGTTATAGCCCCAAACAGAAACAAGAACAAGAGCCAAAGCTGAAGTGTAACTAAGAAGGATAAGAGCACCGACTATTTGAAATTTACGTTATTATTTTAGGGCATCTCCATAGCTGCAAGAATGGGTCGTTCATTAGTTAACAGCGACCTTTTGTGTTATTTCAGTTCAGTTTAAGCTCATTGAACATTTCTCGTTAAACTAGTTGCCAAACAAAACATCAATTGTTTAACTGGTAAACTGCAAACAGTATAGAGATTTATAGTCATGTTTGTGCGCGCACCAAATGGCCAATAAATTTAAATATACCCTCGCATGTTGGGAAGTGTGGAGAGTGTGGTAAATAATTGAAATTGAGCAAAGGAGGCGTTTTTGAAAAACAGCGTGAAAATAGCCGACAAATTAGCTGAATTAGATACGATTTCGACAAGGGAAGAGCGCGCTCATTTTACGCACAATTGCGAGAACAACAGACAGGAAAAACTTAAATAATCCCAGACGATTCTTGCCAACTGATAGTAAATGTAGAAGGCACAAAAACCAAGCGCAATCGAGGTCGACGCTGGGAAAACGCTCAAGCTCAAAAGTCTATAAATGCTGCAAAACTTTTGCCACACCGCAAAAACCGATAGAAATAACAACAACAACAACAACTAGAACAACATGTAGAAAGCCTGAAAGCTTTTAATGCAAGAAATAAACTCAAGAGTTGTCTGCTGCCAGTGTCCTTACTCTCCTCACTTAACAACAGACAACAGCGTAAGGAGCAGGAGCAGGAGCAGGAGCAGCTGCTGCCGCAGGACTAAAAGGCATTCACAGCACAGACTTTATAGAAATTGTTGAGCCAGTCAACAAGCAAAGCAATCGACAACAACAACAAGAACAACAACCAGTACTACTATATTAGTACAACATATGAAAAGTGCGTTTTACACGGCGTATGCGTAACGCATTTCATGTCATGTTCTTTGATTTTGTCATCTCACACATATTATTTACTTGATGTTCTTAGCTTTCATTTTATTTTACAGATTTTTATGATTCCTTAGCCCAACTGCTAAACTGATTTCCATGGGGAAATCAAGTCCGAACAGCAATAAGTTTTCCCTTTTTGCCTTCGTTTTTGTTCGCTTTGGGTTCTTATGATTTCACTTGCCCCCTCCCTTTTTTTTTATTATTTCGGTAAGCTCGTTTATCTGCTCCGCTTGCTGTCGTACTTATAGTTCAACATAGAAAAATGTTTAGAAATTTATAAATAAAAAAATATATATATATTCGAAAACTTTATTCAAACTACAAGGATAAAGTTGGTAAAGATTGATAATACCATTTGAAAATTGTAGTTCTCTGATTTTAAAAACTGATTTTAATTTATTGAAATTATTTTATCCATTGTAAAAAAAATCAGTCGGAAAGGCTAAATTCGTAGTCGACTATGAGAGACCCATTACTTGTTCTTCCGAAAGGAAATAATAGTAACAAACTTAGATTCTTATATATAAACCTTAAAGTTTTAATTAATTGACTTAAAAGAGCAAATACTCTATGCCCAACTTACCAAACTTGGTGTCTCATTGTCACATTTTCTACACGTTCCCTACACTTACAGAAAAGTAAGCTTGGTAAGCTTCAATAAATCATTTGTTACTTAAGAATTCTTCTTTGTTGTTGTATTAACTTTAACATCATATGTTGGTTACATTAGACCACAGCTAAGATTACAAGACTGTCCAAGATCAAGCCACATTTAAATGCTAACTAAAATTCCAAATAATCCAACATTGAATTATTGCCAATGCCAGACGATTTTCATCTTAGAAAATTGAGTTCAAGAGTTTTCAATAAGGCAGCTCTCCGAGTGCTACCAAAAAAATCAACTTTAATTAGCGTCTAAGCTGCAAATCGACAGCCAATTCAAGTGTACAAAGTAAACAGAGTTTTAAAACAACCAAGCGTGTGTGTGTGTGTAGAAAGGACTTTACTCTTAGTGCTGTGGCTAATTGCAACTTAGCCACGCCCAGTTGGTTAAGCCGTCTTGCCACGAAGCCAGCCAAACAGTATTAAGAAGCAGCAGCAGCAGTAGCAGCAGAGGAGGAAGGAAAAGTGGTAGCAGCTGCAGTTGCAACACTCGGATGCTCGGCTATCCAAATGAAATGTAAAGAAAATGTTATTTATGGCCAATTTCATGAGTGTCTGCCGATGCTCATGTGCAGGACTGCTGCCTGTTTCCCCACCCCGCCCCCCCCTCTCATTCTCCTGCTGCGGATAACTGTCTCCCGTTGCGTGTTTGATGCTTGGCCAACATGCAACGAGAGGAATGCAATCTGTAATGCAAAAGGCAAGCTCTGCACTTTGCTGAGCTTGCAACAGGAGCACAAACTGAAGGCATCTCTGTACATGGGGAACAGTTGAAGCGGCAGTCGATAATGGACATGCACATATACATATACAATCACACTCACACACACACACACACAGAGAGAGAAAGACATACACGTTGTCCTGTGTGTGCTTGAAATCGAATGCAGGTTAAATGAAAATGTTATTTCATTTGCCCCGCCACTTAGAGTGTCGGAAATTGAAATTTATATCCGTGTTTCTGGGTAGCCAACACAGAGACAGCAGCTTGAAGCGAATTTCAATTCGTGGTTTATTGCCACGATTGCTCAGCTGTGGCGGCATTTACAGTTACAGCTACAATAACAGTTACAGCTGTTCCAAAATCGTTTTGAACTTTCCAGCCTCAGCTTTGGCTACGACCACCCACTTGATTTTAATGCGCTTTGACATTTAGACGAATCTGCAAAAGAAAAAAAAAACAAATCAAAATTAAATATAATTTAAATATAATAAGATATTTTAATACTCATATAGTCGTTAGGTTCCCCCTCTATAATATCAATATTGATTTGGTTTAAATCAATTATTGATCCAATGGGGAACTTCCCTTTCTCGACGATCTCTTCTTGCAGCGCCTCAAACATTTGCCAGCATTCGGTCATGTTCGCTGCAATATAAAATTGTTTAAAAATAGAGACATGATTAACAGTCGGAAAGGCCACAGTCGAAGTCGACTATGAGAGACCCTTTACTTATTCTTCAGTATACATTGAGACACTGATGCTCGTCTCGTGTTTCCCAAGTTCAGGACTTTCTTTTTATGTGATTTCACAAATTATGTGATTATGAAACAGGGAGAATATAAAATGTCGTATGATTATGAAACAGGGAGAATATAAAATGTCGTATGATTATGAAACAGGGAGAATATATATTTATATATAAAATGTCGTATGATTATGAAACAAGGAGAATATAAAATGTCGTATGATTATGAAACAGGGAGAATATAAAATGTCGTATGATTATGAAACAGGGAGAATATAAAATGTCGTATGATTATGAAACAGGGAGAATATATATTTATATATAAAATGTCGTATGATTATGAAACAAGGAGAATATAAAATGTCATATGATTATGAAACAGGGAGAATATAAAATGTCGTATGATTATGAAACAAGGAGAATATAAAATGTCGTATGATTATGAAACAGGGAGAATATAAAATGTCGTATGATTATGAAACAGGGAGAATATAAAATGTCGTATGATTATGAAACAGGGAGAATATAAAATGTCGTATGATTATGAAACAGGGAGAATATAAAATGTCGTATGATTATGAAACAGGGAGAATATATATTTATATATAAAATGTCGTATGATTATGAAACAAGGAGAATATAAAATGTCGTATGATTATGAAACAGGGAGAATATAAAATGTCGTATGATTATGAAACAGGGAGAATATATATTTATATATAAAATGTCGTATGATTATGAAACAGGGAGAATATATATTTATATATAAAATGTCGTATGATTATGAAACAGGGAGAATATAAAATGTCGTATGATTATGAAACAGGGAGAATATAAAATGTCGTATGATTATGAAACAGGGAGAATATAAAATGTCGTATGATTATGAAACAGGGAGAATATAAAATGTCGTATGATTATGAAACAGGGAGAATATAAAATGTCGTATGATTATGAAACAGGGAGAATATATATTTATATATAAAATGTCGTATGATTATGAAACAGGGAGAATATAAAATGTCGTATGATTATGAAACAGGGAGAATATAAAATGTCGTATGATTATGAAACAGGGAGAATATAAAATGTCGTATGATTATGAAACAGGGAGAATATAAAATGTCGTATGATTATGAAACAGGGAGAATATATATTTATATATAAAATGTCGTATGATTATGAAACAAGGAGAATATATATTTATATATAAAATGTCGTATGATTATGAAACAGGGAGAATATATATTTATATATAAAATGTCGTATGATTATGAAACAGGGAGAATATATATTTATATATAAAATGTCGTATGATTATGAAACAGGGAGAATATAAAATGTCGTATGATTATGAAACAGGGAGAATATAAAATGTCGTATGATTATGAAACAGGGAGAATATAAAATGTCGTATGATTATGAAACAGGGAGAATATAAAATGTCGTATGATTATGAAACAGGGAGAATATATATTTATATATAAAATGTCGCATGATTATGAAACAAGGAGAATATATATTTATATATAAAATGTCGTATGATTATGAAACAGGGAGAATATAAAATGTCGTATGATTATGAAACAGGGAGAATATATAATGTCGTATGATTATGAAACAGGGAGAATATAAAATGTCGTATGATTATGAAACAGGGAGAATATATATTTATATATAAAATGTCGTATGATTATGAAACAGGGAGAATATATATTTATATATAAAATGTCGTATGATTATGAAACAGGGAGAATATAAAATGTCGTATGATTATGAAACAGGGAGAATATATATTTATATATAAAATGTCGTATGATTATGAAACAGGGAGAATATATATTTATATATAAAATGTCGTATGATTATGAAACAGGGAGAATATAAAATGTCGTATGATTATGAAACAGGGAGAATATAAAATGTCGTATGATTATGAAACAGGGAGAATACTTATAAAATGTCGTATGATTATGAAACAGGGAGAATATAAAATGTCGTATGATTATGAAACAGGGAGAATATAAAATGTCGTATGATTATGAAACAGGGAGAATATAAAATGTCGTATGATTATGAAACAGGGAGAATATAAAATGTCGTATGATTATGAAACAGGGAGAATATATATTTATATATAAAATGTCGTATGATTATGAAACAAGGAGAATATATATTTATATATAAAATGTCGTATGATTATGAAACAGGGAGAATATAAAATGTCGTATGATTATGAAACAGGGAGAATACTTATAAAATGTCGTATGATTATAAAACAGGGAGAATATATATTTATATATAAAATGTAGTATGATTATGAAACAGGGAGAATATAAAATGTCGTATGATTATGAAACAGGGAGAATATATATTTATATATAAAATGTCGTATGATTATGAAACAGGGAGAATATAAAATGTCGTATGATTATGAAACAGGGAGAATATAAAATGTCGTATGATTATGAAACAGGGAGAATATAAAATGTCGTATGATTATGAAACAGGGAGAATATAAAATGTCGTATGATTATGAAACAGGGAGAATATAAAATGTCGTATGATTATGAAACAGGGAGAATATATATTTATATATAAAATGTCGTATGATTATGAAACAGGGAGAATATAAAATGTCGTATGATTATGAAACAGGGAGAATATAAAATGTCGTATGATTATGAAACAGGGAGAATATAAAATGTCGTATGATTATGAAACAGGGAGAATATATATTTATATATAAAATGTCGTATGATTATGAAACAGGGAGAATATAAAATGTCGTATGATTATGAAACAGGGAGAATATATATTTATATATAAAATGTCGTATGATTATGAAACAGGGAGAATATAAAATGTCGTATGATTATGAAACAGGGAGAATATAAAATGTCGTATGATTATGAAACAGGGAGAATATAAAATGTCGTATGATTATGAAACAGGGAGAATATATATTTATATATAAAATGTCGTATGATTATGAAACAGGGAGAATATAAAATGTCGTATGATTATGAAACAGGGATAATATAAAATGTCGTATGATTATGAAACAGGGAGAATATATATTTATATATAAAATGTCGTATGATTATGAAACAGGGAGAATACTTATAAAATGTCGTATGATTATGAAACAGGGAGAATATAAAATGTCGTATGATTATGAAACAGGGAGAATATAAAATGTCGTATGATTATGAAACAGGGAGAATATATATTTATATATAAAATGTCGTATGATTATGAAACAGGGAGAATATAAAATGTCGTATGATTATGAAACAGGGAGAATATATATTTATATATAAAATGTCGTATGATTATGAAACAGGGAGAATATAAAATGTCGTATGATTATGAAGCAGGGAGAATATAAAATGTCGTATGATTATGAAACAGGGAGAATATAAAATGTCGAATGATTATGAAACAGGGAGAATATATATTTATATATAAAATGTCGTATGATTATGAAACAGGGAGAATATAAAATGTCGTATGATTATGAAACAGGGAGAATATATATTTATATATAAAATGTCGTATGATTATGAAACAGGGAGAATATAAAATGTCGTATGATTATGAAACAGGGAGAATATAAAATGTCGTATGATTATGAAACAGGGATAATATAAAATGTCGTATGATTATGAAACAGGGAGAATATATATTTATATATAAAATGTCGTATGATTATGAAACAGGGAGAATATAAAATGTCGTATGATTATGAAACAGGGAGAATATAAAATGTCGTCTGATTATGAAACAGGGAGAATATATATTTATATATAAAATGTCGTATGATTATGAAACAGGGAGAATATAAAATGTCGTCTGATTATGAAACAGGGAGAATATATATTTATATATAAAATGTCGTATGATAGAGATTTATATATTTTCTGACACTCGTTAATTTGGATTCCACAGAAGAAAGGAAAGTACCAAGCACGGACAGCGTTTACTTCCTATTAACTTGAAATATAAATATACAATTTACTTAGAATACAAACTGTTAGGCTTATCAAAACATTACCATAATAGTATGAGCGATTTAGAGTTAAAGTAGTTCAATGTGTTAAACACTCCTGGATCTATCTGAATTGTATTTGGCATTATTCTGGTGGATTTTGACTTCGGTTTGTGTTTGTTTATGTGTGTGTTTGTCTTTGCTTTCGCATTGTTTGCTGCTTGGCTTAATTTATTGTTATTTTCACATTATTTGTATTATGTAAACACATTAGGCCCATGTATCTATGCCATCTCATGCACTAGCATCTGGCAGATAGATTTAATTTCCAGAGCTGTTACCAGTGCACAATTTAATTAACTTTGTTGTTGTCTCCACACTCTGTCTCTCTTCAACTCACGTCTTATCACAATTTGATTGTATTTCGTGTTTATTTTTGTTGTTTTAATACATTTCAATATTATGTCGAAACTTCACAGTCGCTTATTGTGTTGCCAGCTTTCATTTAGTGTCAGTGTGTGTGTCTGTGTGTGTTGCCTTTACTTTAAATTCAATGTACAGCTTGCTATCATTAATTACATTTCCCAAACAAATATAGTATGTCAAATTGTTGCTTTTGATTTTATTACTATTTTATCAATTCGCACTTGAAGGCTTTGTGCCAATTATGCCACAAACTGTGAAAATACTTAATTTGCAACTTGTTGCACATGACACAAAAGCATATTAAATATTTAGGTCAATTAGTTAAAAGCCATTAGAAAATTAATTTCTTATCAATGCTGTAAAATGTAGAGACGTGTTATTTATCTCAGAGATACAATTTTCAATCTATTATTATAATATGAACTAATACATTTGAAAATGTATTTCCATTGCATTGCAAATATTTAGAATACAATGTTGCCATCTGATAATGGGGAACAATGCTTGAAATTGTCTTGCAAACATTGGCAACATCCAAAACTGTGGCTTGAACTAATTAATTAACATCCTTCCTATTCGATTAGCAGCAGTTCTTGCAAATCTTCTCCTCTATAGATACTTGCTTTGAAATATTTTAGCACTTGAATCTGTATTTTATTTTAAAGATCATTAAATCTTTGATCTTTAATTCACATGTCGCATGTCGTTAGCTGTTTAGTTTCTTTTCCCCTTCCCGCCTTCTACTACACTGCCAACAATCCACTTAATATATCCCCCATCTCAGATTATTTGAGAGCTGTTTTGTCTACTAAGCTGCTGCTGAGCAACAAATGTGCCATTTGTCCAAAGCCCATAAACACGTGCCACTTTTGGGCAGAGTGAGAGAGAGAGAGGCGTTTGTTCCCCTTTTTGAATGTGCCACGGCGTGTTGCAAATTATTTCGACATCTGATTTTAAGCGGAAAACAAGAGATAGAAAGCAACGGAGAGATTTTTGGTGCCATCGTCGTTGGCAAGCACTAAGCACAAAATTACCAAACAGGCAAATGGACAGGACAATAGGACGGCAGTACATGGCCAGGACAGGACAGGACAGGACGGGACAGGATGTCCACTACGTCCCGGGCCACTTATGGCCTTTCTGTGTAAACTTTTGAGTGCATTTTTCGTTGCAGCCAAACAAAAGGTCGGGCAAACGGGCACATTACGTATACCCCACCATCCCCTCCATCATCTGCATTTCGATGTCCATACTCCTTAGTCCATAGTTCGTAGTCCTGGTAACGTTGCGAAGCCATCAGTGGTGCACTGGTGACATTTGCATGAACATAAAAAGCTCATGCACAGCAATTTGCGACTTTGCGAGTGACATTAAACGTGGACAGCCCAGGACGAGAACAAGGAGAACGAGTAGTAAGTCGAGGATGAGAATGAGGCCGAGAACGAGAAAGAGAACGAGAAACGAACACCGGAGCACCTCTCGACCAGCTCATTTCGTGCCGGAGCATCTGAGGGCGACTCATAACATGTATCCCCCCCCCTCCACTCAGATATACAGACAGGGGATGAAACGGAGACAACACATTGCACACTTCATTAGATCGCAAGTGAAAGATAATGGAAGAAGCGTCGACACCCCCCGAAAAATGATGTGTTAACGGCAGCGTTAAAAACCTAGAAAAAGAATTCAAAACCCACGCAAACTCATTGATAATACACTACAAGCACATTGGATAGTTTAACTTATATGAAGTTGTTGGCAACAAGTAGAAAGAAAACCGCAGATTCAAATAGTATTAAATCCAGCGAGAATATGTA
The DNA here is from genome assembly GCA_958299025.2 of Drosophila histrio. Classification (NCBI taxonomy): domain Eukaryota; kingdom Metazoa; phylum Arthropoda; class Insecta; order Diptera; family Drosophilidae; genus Drosophila; species Drosophila histrio. Next base: position 8,858,068 of record OY282580.2, read on the forward strand.
GAAACAATATTAGAAAAGCATAGTTAATTAAATAAAATAGTTGTAGTCCAGATTGCTCAATATAGGCTATAACCGGCTGAGATATCTATAAACTCGAAAGGTTTTCTTATTTATCTCGAATCAAAAGCAATTCTGTTAAACCTAAAAATCATTCAGCAACATATTCAACCAATAAATAATTAACTTTTTAGTTTGAAAGAGTATTTGCAACAACAGTTTGATTCTAGTCTCAAAACGAATTTCGCTTTCTTGATTTTCTGCTGATTTTGCGCAAAATGTTGGCGAAAATTTATGCCGCCCATGTGTTGAATTTGAAATTTCTCCAGCTAGACATGACTTAAAGACCAGATTCAAACTCAATTCAACTCAACTACAATAGCGTCAGGCTATTTGGTTATGTGTGGTTTGGTTCAGGTTCTGTTAGCTGCCAGTTTCCTGCAAGTCATTTTGATTTATTGCCAATGATTTTCCAAGTTATTGAACAGATTATATGGGCGTTTTGTTTCTTTCGGGCCCACAGTGCCAAACAATTTGTTTATGTTGGCCAAACTGGAGTTGTTCTCTATTGCCATTTGGTATTTTCCTTATTCGTATCCTTCTCTCTACTCTTATAACTTATGAGCTAGTCGTTAGTTTTTTTTTTCTTTTCTTCCTCAACACGCCATTAAATGCAGAGCAAAAGTCCAGAGCTTAAATTGAAAATTTGCTTCGTTTCTGCAACAGCAAGTTTTCCAAATGAAATGACAATGGTACTGGAATGAAGTCTAGAAAACCAAATTGAATGTGCGATGCCCACCTATTGAATAGACAGAGCTAGTAGTAGTAGACGAGTGAAAGAGAGAGGTGAAATCTGAGTCTTATTCCTATTAAAATTGTGTGCAGACCGAGTCAAATTCTGTGGCCAGGAAATCTTTGGCAACAATGAAGCCAAAGCAGCGGACAACAAGCAATGCGCAGATTGTGCAGATTGAATATAATATAAGTAGAAAATAACTATAAATATCATATTACAAAATGGCCAACAGACACTACAAAATGCACACTGGACGTTGGACGATGGACGCTGGGACATGAGTCATCCACAAGCTAACCAGTCACTGCTTGATAATAATGCTGATAACAAGAACCAAACAAATAGGATAGTTGCAAGTTGCAAACAGGCAACGAGAGCTGAATACCCTGTAAATTGTTTTGAATTATTAAGCATATTTAAGAGGAATATAAACTTAGAGTACAGTTTGTCAAGCTTCAAGGTTTCCTAAATCAAGAAATTAATATTTCTTAAATATTTTCCATAAATTATATAAAATCAAGATGTTTCTTCTATTTATAGATTTTTTTCTAAACAAAATATATTCAAATTAAAAATGGAGAATGCCAGAAATTAAATGCACAATATTTGATTAAACAATGCAAAGTATGCTACAATTTTCTCAGGAATTGAATGAACAATTTTGTTAAACAATGCAAAGTATGCTACAATTTTCTCAACATACATTAAGCAAAACAGCTTTAATTATGAAGAAGTTTTTATTACGATACAATTGAAGTAAAATTTACTACACCACCGATATACCTCAAAATTACAGGGTATAAACAGCTTGCTTGCATTACGAACGGTCTTGTCGTTATGGCATCTCTATCTTTCAAATTCTATGCTGCCATATAATTGAATTCTAACCCGACGCGCTATCTCCAGGGTAATAAGAAGTAGAAGACGGACACAATCAGAACCACAAACGGTTGCAGGAACAGAAGTAGTTGCAACTACTTGCAACCCCTTGCCCTCTCTGTTGCCACAACTATCAGTCAAGCAACCAAAATATGATGGAAAAAATTATGTGTGCATTTATTGTGCACTCTTCATTGGTGAAAAATTCAATCAGAATTCATTGTATTTGTAGTTGTTGTTGCAGTCTAATAATGATGATGACGATGATGTTGTTGAAGAGCAACGCAAAGCGGCTTTAGATATTCTATTCAATAAATCAACGAGGCACAGGCCACAATAAAGTGGTAAGGTTTTTGTTATTATGTGGAAAATTGGCGGCTAACTAGGAAAATTATTAGCATTACACAGTGTGAAATATTTAACTGAAAATTGACACACGCTGCGGCCGGAAATTAGAATTTGTTTGTCCGCACTATTTATTTGTCTTCTGTCTTTGCGCGCACAGCACGCATACGCACTGTTGAACACACAAAGTAATGTGGATTCAAATACCCTGTACCAAAGTAATTGGGCATACGAAGAAAGATGTTGATTATCTATAAATATAGAAATGATCACTATAATAATAAATCCATAAAATATAGTTATCATTTAGATAAATTCACTATAAATTAAACAGTAAAGAAAATATATATTTTATTAATATTTATTTATTTGGTAAACAGTTTATATATTTCGAAATTTAGCTATTCAAAAATTACAGAATATTTTCTAGTCTATACCTGCGATTGTCAGCAAATTATTGGTTAATTATACTGAACAATGTCAAAATTGCACAATTGTTGTTGACCAGCTAAAATGTAAATCAAATCCCCATGCTGTAAATTACAATTGTTCCAGATGAAATTGGCAAATTTATTTGGAGCAAAATTGTTGAATCATCAACTCATCTCACTCTGGGAACATGCAAATGATTGCTAAATGATACATATATATACTCAAACTTGTAGATCAAATAAAAAAAGAGCTTTATTTTGAGTAACTGCGTAATTGAAACTTGTTTCGAGTTGAAAATAACTCAAGCTTAGAACTGAACTGTAAAGCTACCTATAACTGAAAGAGCAGAGAGTCTGTATTGTGAGTGGAATCACAATAAACACAACATTTGTACTATATTTACAACGGTCAGCAAATCAAAGTTAATTGAGTGAAGATGGCATTTGTCACGAGTATATAAATTGTACTTAAATATTGTCAGCTGATTGAGATAACCAGACAAAGTCTAGTAATGAAATCGGATATACTTTTGTTCATTTTGCTTGTTACAACGGGAAACCCTTTCCATTTTTATTATATAAGGATTTAAAGTCAATGCTGTCTGAGCTGTGTTCAGTGCGCGCCCAATTGCGCCTCAAGTTCGCATCATCACCAAGACAACAGACAAAAGAGATTTCCACGAGTCGATAGCTTAAATATCATGCAACAAATGGCAATCAGCATGGATAATACGGCCGAAACGCAGACAGTAAATACTTACTTGGCCAGAAGAGGATAATGAACCGCTTACGTACACTATAAAATGTCCAGAAAGATATCAGAGTGGGGTAAAATTAAGAATAAGCGGTTATTGTGAGATAATATAATTAATAAAATATAAATAATAATAAGTAAAGAGTTTGTTTTAATTAAACTGAGGAATTATTTATAGAAATCAATCACAGCATTATTACAAGCTGTTTCAATTTTTGTAAGATACATCTTTAAAATTAAAGATTGATACTTCGAATGACAAATAAGACAAATAGTAGGTTTATAATTATCCAATTAAACAATTTTCTTATAACAAAATAAATTGAATATAAGCTTATTTATAGGATAGCTAATATAGTAAATTTTAATTAAAATTGATTTGGTTTTCCCATGGAGAAAATACAAAAAATGGCAACTCACTGTAGAATACCCTGTGCAAGTCTTCAAAAATATAAATATTTTGATTAAGATGGAAGCTGTAATTAGGATTAGATGGAGATTAGCTTGCCTGCGGTAATCTGGCAACACTGAAGTGCGACTCTTGAAGAAATTGTTTATTATATAAATACTATGATGGAAACATAATGGTTGGGCGTTGACGTACAATGTATGCATGTTCAAGTGGTCCAAGCGACCCCAACCAAGCCGATACATGTTACCAGCGGATCCCACGCAAAACAGAGCCCCACCTTCCGCCCACCCTTTTTAATGGGCACAGGGTATAAAAACAGAAGGTAACAACAGAATATACAAAGAAAACCCAATTTACTATGACAAGAAGATACATCATGACAACAGATAATCTAAAAATACGAAGAAGAAGAGGTCTATAATTTCTAGATACTCTAAAAGGAACAGAAAACTTAAGTTATGACATTAAATCCATAGAGTCAATGGCACCAGCAATAAGTTTATACCTACGTGAAAACTACATCAAGCATTATTCTACAGTTTAATCCAGAGGTCTACAGTCTACAGACATATGAAGGCAGTCAGGAATATTGTATATATACTTTATATAGTCTGAGATGCCTCCTTATGCCTGTTACATACATTTGCACAAATCCATTATACCCCTTTTGCCCACTTTAAATGGTCACAGTGTCTAAAAATGAGTCACATTACAGATCGTCAAGAAACTGTGCCAACTTTCAATTAAATACATGCGCAATAAATTAAATTAAATCAAAAGAAACCCAGAAGAAGCACTTGAGTTACAGACACACACAGCATCACAGACCAAAAGACATGCCCAGAGTTTCAAATAATTCAAAAGTTCAAAGCAAGCGAAACTGACGATCAAAACAAAATAGTTTTCTTTTTCTCTTTCACTCTTTCTCTTTTTTACTATTATTACTTATGGTAATTATTTTGTTTTTTTTGGTTACTTGCTTGGTCGCATGACGCTGCGAGCTGAACCCGTTTTGAGTTTCACTCACAGTCAATTGATTTAAACAAATCGTTGAGCCAAAGCTTTATACGTTTTACACTCAAAACAATCTGAGCACAGACCCCAATGGAAGCAAATAAACAAAATGCGCTTTCAGTTGTTCAGCGGCAACAAAAGTGTTCAAAGCGTTTCTCGCGTTAGAAAAAAAACTTTGTGTGATCTTTAAAAATTTGAAATATAGAAGAAAATAATAATTTCTTTTTGTTTGAAAATGCTGAAACAAGTGTTCGCCTGCCTGGTAATTGCCATGTGCCTCATGCATAGTGGTAAGTTATTAGTTGTATTATTCAAATATTTATAAACAAATGCAATTTGTGCGCAATTTAGGTCAAAGATTATGAAAAAAGCTCATAGTAAAAACCGGTTTAATTTTTCTAGCAAAATGTATATTAAGGGCAGCAAAATGTAGAAAGCGCATTTTGTATATAAACAAAGATCGAAAAGCTATTTGTGGAACGTTCAATTTATACACAAATATATATTTTAGAAATTGCTATGGTTAAATGCTTAAAATGAAGTAAATATAAAATGTATATATAATAAACCATATAATAAAACTGACAAAAACATGAATGACATCATTAGAGTGTATGTATTAAATATTGAGGAATTTTAACACAAAAGATATATACGAAAATGCATAAGTGTCAATTTTGCACGTACGTATTTGTTGTATTCAATATAGTATAAATACACTGAGCTGACTTCATAGCAATAAAACAAATAAAAGACACATTTTATTTACTATTATAATTGAAATTGTTGTTCGACTGAAGGCGTTACATAATCAAACGAAACGTATCAGACGACAGAGGGCGAGGAGCTCAGGTAAACTGGTTGTAACTTAGCTAAATGTGAGAATTTGTCTCTAACAAATATTTCAAGTAAACGTTAAAAATCTTGTTTCTCTCTTTCTTCCCTTTGCAGCAACTGCCATCAAGTGCTATCAATGCAAATCTCTGACAGATCCAAATTGTGCCAAGGATAAGATCGATGCAACTTCAAACATACGTCAGGTGGATTGCGATTTTGTGCCCAGGCCCAACACCCAGGATCAATTGCAGCCGGTGACCAGGTGTGACAAGGTGGTCACAAGTGGTAAGTGAAAGAGATCTAAACTATCCCTCTATCCCTCCCCATTTCGGGGGCATGTTCAGTATACGAAATAGACACACGCACACTTTAAATATCATACATAATTATTAGTGATGTCATTGCGTAAATACGCCGTTGTAGTATTTCTGTAGTCTTAAAATGGGAGGCCAATGTTAATTGACATATGGGAGAATTCAAATTAGCAACAAAGAAAACAAATACAAATAAATTTGTGTGGTTACGCTTACGCATACTATTTTATTTTTATTTTTTTAACTTACACGCGGCGAATGCAAATCATTTGATCGAAATAAAGCTTTTGTGTGGGTTTTAACATTTGGTCGAACATCTAAAATAATACAACCAAAATATACGCAAACCTCAACGTAAATAAATCACAATTGAGTGAGATTGCAATCAAGAATTCCCTGAGGTGTATTGTTTCAAATATTTTCAAGTATATTATTTAAAACAATGCCTCGGGGAATTCTTGATTTGATTTTCGACAGTAATAAAATGTATAAAATTGGATTAAGAATCAATAAAAAAAGTTGAGATCATCGCAACGATTTTGTAGGAGTTTCTGGAATAATAATTAACATGATTAAAAGATTATTTGTAGATATTATCAAAAACAATACTAAATTTGCAATACTTGTTTTTTTATTATGGACAACAATTAAATACGCATTTCGTTACTTTCTTGATAGGTTCTCAATTTTTGGTTCGAAATACTTTATACAATTAATTTAAATAAGAATCAATATATTAAATACGTGATGTTTGTATTTTGCCTAACTAATAAATTGATAAACTGTATATATATTTAATAATCATAACAAATTATTAATATGCAGTAGAGATGTTTATTTATTCAGCTCTATTTATATACTTTGATAGCCCAACGTATTAATACAAAACTAGTTTAGTTTTAATAAAGAAACATAATTGCTGCTTAAAATCTGTTAGTTAATAAATTTAACAATTAAACCAAAGGTTTTAAATATGCGTTAGCAGCATTTTTGGAATTATAAATGCACTTTGAAACAATATTTCAAATGATTAGGTGCTCGATTAGCTGCAGTCAGATGCAAATTTGGCACTTTGTGCACGTAGTCTCCATAATAACCTGTTTGTTTATTTATTATTAATGCATTTCAAAAGCTCCTACAATTAATTACACTACGTAGAACGAAAAGTTCTTCCCACATAAACTAGAGACGTCGAAGCTTTGAACTCAAGCATTTCAAGTAAAAAGTTTTGTTAGATTTGTGTGGAATAAATTAATAATATCAAATATATTTACTGCTTTGACTATAGCTAAATTGTAATTTAGGTTTAATTTCTAAGATACAATTTTATAATAATAATAATAATAAATTAATAATTTGTATGCCCATGCAGTTATAGCATAATAACCTTATTAAACTTCAGTTTTACATCGTTGCCGAAGCATTTTGAAGCAGCAAAAACAAATAATTCAAAATGTAACAAAAAAGAAAACGAAGTAAAATATTAGAATTTGACGAAACGCAGAAACATCAAGTAAAGTTAGATTTAGATTTATTTAAAATGAATTATTAACATTAACTTACCTTTTAAAGCTGCAAAAAAAAAATAAATAGGTAAAGAAGTAACAAGAAAAAGAGTTAAATAAATATAATAAATTAAGTGGGAAAGACTACAGTCGATAGAAAGCGGATGTAAAACCCTGTACTTGATCTAAATTACTCATACGTAGGCGTGAGTGTTTTCTTCAGCTTCTTCTATAGGGCATACTTAGACCCTTATGTTTAGAATTTTACATTTAAGGCTTTAATTTTAAAGTTGCTTCTTCTATACTTCAAAGCAAAATGGTTCGGCTTTCAATGAGACAGTGTTGCCCTTATTTTAAAGAAGATAAAAACTAATTAAAAGAAAATAATAACACATTCTTATTCTTTGTTATTTATAATTAATATTTTAAACAAACAATTAATTATTATATATAATTTAAACTTAAAGAAAACAGAATACTCTGCCCATTATTTCCATAATTACAATGTTCGAATAAGATTTTATTAACAAAACTTGAAGTTATTTTGCAATCTGTAAAGGTAATCAGCTTTTTTTCATTCAAAATAGTCAGATTTCTAGCTATATAGTATTTCATCAAATTGTCTAGATTTGCCATAACTGATTCTAGCTATCAAATAGCTACCAATACCAATTAATTATGATATTTAATTTAAACTTAAAGAAAACAGAAGACTCTCCCCATTATTTCTTTAATTAATATATTCGAATAGGATTTTATTAAGTAAACTTGAAGTTATCTTGCAATCTGTAAGCGTAGTCAGCTAATTTTCTAGCTAAAACTGCATTTCTTCAAATTGTCTAGCTTTTGCCATAACTAATTCTAGCTATAAAATAGCTAAAATGTCAATGTTTAATATGCTTTCTTTCATTTTCTACACAGATCGCGCTGGCAAAATTGTGTCTCGCGACTGTCACTTCGAGATACTCGGACAAAAGGAGAACGAGTGCACAGTGACGCACAGTCGCGAGGTGGAGAGCTGTTTCACCTGCAAGGGAGATCTGTGCAACGCTTCCGGCGCCGCACGCTATGTGACTTTCAGTTTGGCAGCGCTGTTGGCGCTCTTCGCCGTCCAGATGGCGCTTTAAGGCAACAACGGCCAAGCATTTTTATTATTATTGTAAACAATTCAATTCTTGTACAAATTGTGTGAAATGTAATCGTAAATATTATATGATTTAAACAATAAACTGAAAAAAAAATACAAATAAATAGTTGAAAAATCTAACCTTATAAAATAGCGAATGGAATTATAACTTGTATTATTGTGGCACACATCTACATCCATCCTAAATTCATCGCAATCATGCACATTCATGTCAGTTTATTAAGTTTATAACAATTTTATTTTATTGTTTTTGACAATTGGACGTACGCAAAAATAATTGCAGTATGGCAACACTGACTTGGACAAGTAACGGCACTTTTACTGGGTCACACGAAAATTAAAACACACAATTAACGCTTTAAAATGTACGTCTACAAAGTGTTCTTCACCAACAGACAATAATCGATGTACTTAACAATGTTTTACACCAAATATCAGACTTTAAATAACAAATTTAAAAACGTTTAATACACAAATTAAATGCCGAACCGTCGCGCACACATATAAAAACACGGGAAGGAAAGACGATTTGCCGAAGTTCGATAAATTGCATTGCACATTTCGATTAATTAGCGAAACTTGACGAAGCTCATTAAAGACACGATAGCCAATAGATGCATCCGGCTTCGATAAGTAGTGTATTAACAGGAGATAACGAAGCTGCGTTCACACTGCGTTTACACTGTGTCACATTTTAGTAAATTACAAAATGATCATTCAATTCATTTAATTGTTTATTCAGTTGTAAAATGTTTTAATTATTTTGCATTACAATAAAATTTGTAAACAATTCGTCGCTTAAACTAAATATATGTGTGTAAAACTGCATAAAAAATACACAGATGAAAATAGGGGACAATACATTTTGAGCTTAAATTGTAGGGAATGCGAACATATGGAAGAGATATATGTTTAAGATATCGCTGCTAATCGAAAAGAGATATGTTTATAAAAAAAACTCTAATCGCAGAGTTATGCTTATAAATATGTAAATGTATAACATATTTATAAACGAAGGTAGGACGGACGTAAGTTCCAGTGTATTAAGAGTTCTAATATTCGAGTTTAGTTGAAGGCACATTTTGATGATTACACATAGAATTGTGGACGTATTCGCTATGACAAACTGGACATTATTGCCGGAGGAAATGCGCGACGAGGCCGACGGCAAAAGTTCCCAGACAGACGCCGAGGAAGCTGCTCCTTTGGAGTCCGGCTCCATTGCAGCCGTCCTTGCTGTTGCAGGTGCAGTACTCCATGAAGATGTTGTAGCTACCGGTGCGCATCAGGCAGAAGCGTTCGTCGCCCTCAATGCCCGGTTCGCCCATGTAGGCGCAGCTCCGGAAATAACGCCACTCCCCGTGCACCTTCTGTCGTATCTTGCGGCACATTGTCGGACGCACGCCCTTCAAATGCTCCAATTCGGGTGCCTGCTGGCAATCTGTAATCGCCAGCGTGCTGTTGTCGAAGGGATCTCCACACTTGGGATCATTGTCTGAACGGCAATCCCAGCATTTGATCGCATAAGCTGTGAGACACCGTGGACAAAATAATAATTTCAGTTTGTTTTGTATGTGCGTTTTTGTTGTTGTTCTTCTACGCAGATGCGGGCTGCGCATGCGGCTTACCTGTTTGCAGCACACAGCAGAGCACAACGGCAGCCAGTGCACACTTCTCCATTGCTTTCATTTTGAAGATAGATTTTAATTAATGAATTTTTGTTACCAAGAAAAATAATTAACGAAAACAAAATGCGAACACCGCCCTAAAAAGTATGATGCGCGTATCGATAGGTTTCGGCTGTTATCGATGTGCTTGGCGTTGCCAGTTGGCTGCAGTTGGTATTTTATGTTAAGTGAGTGCAGTGCTGTTAAATGGGAGTATAGCAGGGAAATTATGTTAAAACAGTTAAGTTAGTGCTGTTATTTACACTGACAACACTTGTTTCTTTAGGTGTTTATAGCATCTCAGTAATTATAATATAGTGTTTTTGTAAATCGCATATGACTGTTCTTAATTAATATTACCTGGTAATTTAAAGTGATTTGACCAATAAGCGAAGTATTCAAAAAGCTAGTTACGTAAATTCAATATCCGCGTATAAGTAAATTAGTTTTCATTTAATGCGACTAAGCCTTCGTATAAACATCCCATGTTAAGACGCCCATTCTTTGATGGAGTGCTGTAAAGTAACCGCTGTTAAGTAACCGCTGTTATGCAAAGAACAGTAAAATATGTTAACCATTCACAGCTGTGCATAACATAAGTGGAGCGCTGCTATCGGGTGTGGAGCAATGCTGATAACATTGCCAGCGATAGTGAAAAACAGAATATCGATAGTTTTGCAGCTCTAACCGTAGTTAATTTTTACTTCAGATCGAGCTCAAGTTGCAAAGTTGCTTTAGAAAATTTAGCTACATTCCGCTATCGCGCGTGCTGTGTGTGTGAACGCTGTGAACGTGAATGATAGCTCTGACTGCATTATTAACCAAATACACGATCGGTATTATGAGCAATTTAAGCAATGGCAATTTGCAACAGAATCAACAACAGCAGCAGCAACAACAACAACAACAGCAGCAGCAGCAGAATGTTGAAGCGGGCGCGGGTGCGGTTGCGGGGCCGGGGATAATAATGGAACCAGGTGCAATGCCAGCACCTGGTCTAGGCATTGCTGTGGGCGTGGTGCAACGCCAACGCCTGCTGATACAGCAACACCAACAAATACACCAGCAACAACACCAAAATCCTGCCGCCGAAGGAAGCTGTTTATTGCGCTACGCAAGCCAAAATAGCCTCGATGAGAGCTCCCAAAAGCATATACAACGACCCAATGGAAAGGAGCGCGGCACAGTGGGACAATACAATAACGAACAACACACCGCGCGCTCCTTTGATGCGATGAACGAGATGCGCAAGTAAGAAAAACAACACAGCAAAAAACAAAACCAAAACAAATTGTTTATTTTGGTCTTGGCAGAAATATGAAATTAATTGCTAAAAATGTTCGAGACGGTCAGCGGCAGTTGCAAATGTCCGCCTCAGATTTCCTCTCATATTTGCGCATTACGCTTTATTTGTCTGTTTGCCCTCTTAACGAGTGTTGGCATATTAGCTATTTTATAGCTAGACTTGTCAATTTCGTAATGGCAGAAGCTAGAAATGATATAGGCCAGAAATCGGGTTATATTTTTAAAGTTGCCAGATAGTTAAATAAATATATAGTGTATAATTTAGGTATTGAAATATTTAAGTGCTGGAAATATTGAGGGAATTTGTTTATATTATTTTAAGCATAGATTTTAAATTATTAATATTAAAAAATTAAATTAAATTAAATATTAATGTTATATTTCTGTATTATATTAACAGCATTCCAATTTCCTTATTTAGCTATTTATTTAGTTCCAGTTTTTAGCCATTTTAGCCCTTAAAAGATGTGGCAACACTGCAGAGTTTTAATACAAATATATTTGTTTTTTTTTATTGTATTATTATCTACTACTCGCTTAGTTTTTATTTGCTTTTGTCAAGAGGCCATTCGCATTAACATTCGACTTTGTGATTTTGCCATTATTATGATGATGAGTTTTATTTAGTTTCTTTAATTTTTGTTCGTTATTAGCGTTTCATTTTCACATTAGTTTAATAAAATGCCCTTGAACTTGAAACTGTTTGTTTTCCGTCTCTTTAAGTTTATTATATTCATAGTATATTCGATCACTTCCCACTTCCGCATTGTATCAACTGATTTTGGGAACTGTGTAAATGGAAAACTACTTTTTGGTGTAAACAATTTTTGGCGGCAAACTTGTTTCGGGCTTTGGTTACTGTTGTTGTTGTTGTTGTAAGCCAATGCCCTAAACTCGTTGCACCGTGGTCCAATTTATTTGCATCGATCGATTTGTTTTTGTTTAATTAAAATACCATGAAATTTGATTAAAAAGTTGCTTAAACATGTTACACATAATTTAGACACACAAAAAAATCGTCCACATTAACTTTAATGGAATGCAACTTTATTAGTTCATTATTTACTTAGTTAACGACGACTTAAAGCAGTCGAAAAAAAATTATTTAACATGCAAAATAAAATCAGTATTGCTTAAATGGAACCTTTCACAGACACTCTTTGACTTCGGGATCTTGCTGTTATATTTTATATATTAGATAATGCAGAGATCGATTTTAAAGTGCTTGTAAATATTTTTTAAAAGCTCATTAAAGCTCTCCATATAATGTTTTTGTACTTAAATTTAACTATTTATATTTATTTCTTAGTTTATTCAATTAACTATTATGCATAAATATATTTATAATATAATTAATAAGGGCATAGAGTGCTAGCAACTAGGACCATCGACTAGGGAAGTCAAATTTGAATGAAAACTTCGTTGTCGATGTTCAACGGCGATAAACAAATCAATCTCGATGTTGTACAAGTTATCGGGTAAAAATTATCGATACCTCGATGTTTTCAAAGCTCTTGTGTTTTGTTAAAAAGTAGCCAGCTGCTTATAAATAAACATGTATCATTGAAATTATCATTAATTATCATTATTATGATTTAATAGCACTGATTTACATCCTCACAGTGTGATAATGAACTAAGTTCCTGATTGTAGATCATCTAGTTTCTTCGTTTGTTTGAATGCCATTTTTTATCGCTCGGTCGTTCAATAAAAAATTAATTGACTTAACTGAACTACAATGGAAAATTTGATCTTTAAATATACTTATTGAAGTAACCGATGTTTTACAATAACATCGAGGCATCAACAAAAACATCGGGAAACATCGAGTTATCGCCTTCAAAAACCTATCGATTTCCGATACAGTGATGGTTTTTTACATCTCTACCATCGACTCAACTGTTAGATATATAATGTTCCTTAGTGGGTTGTTTAAACTATTTATTTATAGTCGAACTTCCATATAGCGAATCTTAAGGGAACAAAACTAAACTTCGTTATATAGAAAATTTGTAATAGAGGAAGATTTCTTTCTGCATTGTTCTGGAATCGAATTCGCTATAAAGAAAACTTCGTTTTACCAAAGTTTGTTAAAGAGAAGTTCGACTGTATAATATATATTTATTTAAAAATTATAGGTGAAGGATAAGCAACTTATTTAAACTGTTTAAAATCACTATAAACTAAATCTAAACAAATTTTTGTATAATTTATGCAATAAACAAAAATTTAACTCTTAAAAAAACAAGTTGAATTGAGGTTATTAGAAAGGCAAAACTGCAGATCAGTTTATAATTCTTCGTCTACTGTAGATTTTTGTTAATCGAGCTTTCACTGTAGATCATTTATCGTTTTAGTTGTTAAGCAAAACAGCTGTTTAACTGTTTGTATTTATTTTTTTTTCTGTGTTGATGCCTTATAGAAAGTGCTGACCTTACTCAACATGCCATAAAAAGTAGAAAAAACAATCTCACACCATATATCTTATTTTTTTTCTTTTTTAGACAAAAACAACTTTGTGATGTCATTCTGGTTGCTGACGATGTGGAGATTCATGCCCATCGTATGGTTTTGGCCTCCTGCAGTCCATATTTCTATGCGATGTTCACCAGTTTCGAGGAATCTCGCAAGGCACGCATCACATTACAGAGCGTGGATGCACGTGCTCTGGGGCTGCTCATCGATTACGTTTACACCTCAAGTGTGGAGGTCAATGAGGATAATGTTCAGGTGCTGCTGACAGCCGCCAATTTGCTGCAACTGACCGATGTTCGAGATGCCTGCTGTGATTTTCTACAAACCCAATTGGATGCCAGCAATTGTCTGGGCATTCGTGAATTTGCCGATCTGCATGGCTGCGTCGAGCTGCTCAACTATGCGGAGACCTACATTGAACAACATTTCAAGTGAGTACTCAATCCGCAGGCAATCAAATATGTATCCAATAAAAACGCATCAATCATTGCAAATAATGTTTATTTAAGTACATATATATTAAATGAGATTACATGCTTGTTTTTATTAAAAATGAGATATCATAGAAAGATCATTAGTTTTAATGACTACTGCAGTTTTTTACTTCGATTTATTAAATTTATGAACATAGTTAACAATGTCTGTATTAATTGCTTTTTATTACAAAAATTTGTTATTTTAACAAGATTTTATTACCTTTTTTGTACATTGTAAACGTTATAAAACTTGTTAAATGCTGAGATCGCAAGTAACTGTCAACAAAGTAGGGAAAAAAGTATTTATTCTGAGTTAATAGCATTGAAAACACTTCTTGATAGTTATTTGTGAGTTTTGACTTAAAAGTGAATAAACCGGCTACCGAGAGGAATAGTTATGGAACCAATATATGCTACAGAAGCACGGACAAAGTTTCTACATTGTTTTCTATTAAAGAAATCAGCGAAAAACTTATATTTTCAATTCTTATATTAGTTTTTCTATTTAAAATAAAAGTTACAGATAATATGTTGAGTTTTTTAGAGTTTGTCTCCATTCAATATAGTTTAAAATTAATTTTAAATGAGAAAATACTTTTGTCCAATGGAAAGAGGCGACTTTAAACCAAATGCTCAATGAAAATATAAAGAAAAGAGTATTATTACCATGTAAAAATATGTTTAACAGGCAGAAGAAAGAAATTATAAGGAACATAGAAGCTCATGGTCAAAATATTACTACTTAACTTTGAAGTTCAATTTGTTTAAGCAATTATTTGAATTGTCTAGACATAATAAGTTTATAAACTACCGAAACTATAGATGAAACAGAAAAACTGAGAGTTTAGTTTAATTATAAAAAAAACACTAACAAAATAAGTATTATAAATTAACTAAAAGATCATTTGTTCATTGTTTAATATTTAATATTTAAAGAACTGTTTTATAAACTTGCAGAGCATATTATAATCGCGATAAAGTCAAGCAATTTTAACTAAATTTATTTAAACCTCTGTAATTTAACTTGCTTGCTTTAAAAACATTCAATTCATAATGTGAGGTCTTTAAACTGAACCGGTTTAACGTGGTTCTATTGAATACAGATTATAACCTTGATTAAATAAACACAATTTACCAAAATTACCTTTCTCTCACATTACCCCAGGCGTTATACATTTTAAATAGCCTTGGCAAGTCATTCAACTCGTTAATCAATCTTCCGAAACAGCTCAAAATATATCTTTATACAGAATATATATATATATTTTAGTTAGTATATCGACTTAAGTACATATAGAATAAGTCTTTAATTAGTATGCAATTTATATTTACATTACTAATTTCTTTTCTTTTTATTTGTTTTGTTTCCACAGCGAAGTCATTCAGTTTGAAGAGTTTCTGAATCTCACGCACGATCAAGTTATCAATTTGATATCCAATGATCGCATCTCGGTGCCAAATGAGGAGCGTGTTTATGAATGTGTGATCGCTTGGTTGCGTTACGATGTGCCCATAAGGGAACACTACACCTCCCTGCTGATGGAGCATGTGCGTCTGCCGTTCCTCTCGAAAGAATATATTACACAGCGTGTGGATAAGGAACTTTTGCTCGAGGGCAATATTGTCTGCAAGAATCTGATCATTGAGGCATTGACATATCATCTGTTGCCAACGGAAACAAAGTCGGCACGCACTGTGCCCAGAAAATCGGTGGGAATGCCCAAAATATTGCTGGTGATTGGTGGACAGGCACCGAAAGCTATACGCTCTGTGGAATGGTATGATTTGCGTGAGGAGAAATGGTATCAGGCCGCCGAAATGCCAAGTCGTCGTTGCCGCAGCGGTTTGTCTGTGCTGGGCGATAAAGTCTATGCTGTCGGTGGTTTCAATGGATCGTTGCGTGTTCGCACTGTCGATGTCTATGATCCGGCGACAGATCAATGGGCCAACTGTAGCAGCATGGAGGCACGTCGCTCTACACTGGGTGTGGCTGTCGTCAATGGTTATATTTATGCTGTTGGTGGATTTGATGGCACCACTGGACTTTCTAGCGCTGAGGTTTATGATCCCAAAACTGAAATCTGGCGTTTCATTGCCTCAATGTCGACGCGTCGCAGTTCTGTGGGTGTAGGCGTAGTTAATGGTCTTCTTTATGCCGTTGGTGGCTACGATGGCTTCTCACGACAATGTCTGTCCTCTGTGGAACGTTATAATCCCGATTCGGATACCTGGGTTGCCGTTGCCGAGATGTCTTCACGTCGCAGCGGCGCCGGCGTTGGAGTACTCAATAATATTCTATATGCTGTCGGTGGTCATGATGGTCCCATGGTTCGCAAATCTGTAGAAGCTTATGATTTTGAAACGAATTCCTGGCGTTCCGTTGCCGATATGTCCTATTGTCGTCGCAATGCTGGCGTTGTTGCCCACGAGGGCAACTTGTATGTGGTGGGCGGTGATGATGGCACCTCAAATTTGGCCTCCGTTGAGGTTTATTGCCCGGACTCGGATAGCTGGCGCATTTTGCCAGCCTTGATGACCATCGGACGCAGCTATGCGGGCGTCTGTATGATAGATAAGCCCTTGTGAATGGAAGAGCAGGGCGCATTGGCACGGTAAGAGGAGCTAATATATTTTCAATTTTATGTACCTATTAAATACGCAGTATAGAAATAGAAGAAGGAAGAAGAAGGACTCTATAAAGGGAGTTCTGCGTCCTAACTATATCACTGTCGATCACACTCGACTGCACCTTGCTGACTTGCATTAATCTTTTATTGTATTTGCAGTCAAGCAGCATCGCTGGCCATAGCGCTTTTGGATGACGAGAATAGCCAAGCTGAGGGCACCATGGAAGGCGCTGTCGGTGGTGCTGTTTATGGCAATATTGTTGCTGGAGTTGGAGCTGGAGTTGCTGCTGCTGTTGCAGCTGCGCCGCCAACACCAGCACAGCAGTCAGCTAATCATCCGCATTATGAGAACATCTATGCGCCAATTGGTCAGCCAAGCAATAATAATAATAATATTAATAATAATAATCAAGTTATTGCCAATGCCAATGCCAATGCCCCTGCTAATATTGAGGAAGCACAACAGCAACAACAGCCACTGGTAACTGAAGCCAATCAGCCACAAATCCCACAACAACAGCAGCAACAACAAGCACAACAAGCTGCACCACCGCAACAAGCACGCATATTGCCAATAAATAGTTATCGCAACGATTTATACGATCGTTCAGCAAGCACAGCAGCTGCCTACGACGTGCCACGTGATGTACGCTCCGGTTTGGGATACAGACGCAACTTTCGCATCGATATGCAGAATGGTAAGTCAATATTAAAGCTCTAAGATGATCATTTTATTTGTAAACCATGTAAGAGTCGACATTAACCCCCATTTTGCTCTTCCACAGGCAATCGTTATGGCAGTGGTTTGCGGTGTGCACCACTTTACGCCAGTAGCCGAAACAATTGCCAGCGACAACGCAGCTTTGATGACACGGAATCCACAGATGGCTATAATCTGCCGTATGCCAATGCGATGCGTTACGAGAATATCTATGAGCAGATACGCGATGAGCCGCTCTATCGCACCACAACTGCTGGTGCAGGAAGTCGTGTACCGCTCTATACACGTTTGGATGTTTTGGGTCACGGCATTGGACGCATCGAAAGGCATTTGAGCTCGTCGTGCGGCAACATTGATCATTATAATCTCGGTGGTCATTATGCGGTGCTGGGACACTCACAGTTCGGCACTGTGGGACACATACGACTCAATGCGAATGGAGCAGCGGCGCCGAGCACAAGTTCCGTTGGTGCCAGCAGCTGCAATGTGCCCAATTGTCAGGGTTATGTGGCAGGTGGTGTAAGTGGTACAAGTGCTGCTGCTACTGCTGCTTCTGCTGCAGCCGCTGCCGCTGCAGCTGCGGGCATGGATTATGGCAATGTCAAGGTGCCGGTAAAGAATAGCGCCTCCTCGTTCTTTAGTTGTCTGCACGGCGAGAATTCACAGAGTATGACAAACATATACAAGACAACGGCGGCTGCATTGGCCGCCGCGCATCACACCACTTCACCACTCACGCCCAATGTATCAATGGAACGTGCAGCACGCTCTGCATCTGCTGGACCTGCCACAGCAGCCATATCTGTGGCAGCAGCAGAGGAACAGCAAATGAATGCCGAGAGTATTGGCAGTTCAACAGCATCGATACGTCCAACTGGTGCTATACCCAAAGTGAAAAGTGCCAGTAAGTCGAGTAAGGAGTCCAGTAGCACGACAGCAACTGCCGCAGCTGCTGCCACATCAAGTGGCAGCGAGAAAACTGCAACGGCAGCCACTGCAAAAAGCGCCGCAGTGGCCAAGAAATCAACTGGAGGCACAACGCGTTCAAATTCTTCGAGTGAAGCTGGCAATAACACCTTGAATCGCATATCCAAATCAAGTTTGCAGTGGCTGCTGGTCAACAAGTGGCTGCCTCTCTGGATTGGCCAAGGACCCGAGTGCAAGGTAAGATTAGAACTGTTACAGTAGATATATTACATCTATAGCTATATTGTAATTTAGATTAATTTCTTACGTACAATTATATAATAATAATAAACTGTTCTACTTTATTTGTTAACTGATTATTAATTATCTTTTTCGTATCCCTCCAGGTGATTGACTTCAACTTTATGTTCTCGCGCGATTGCGTTAGCTGCGACACGGCATCGGTGGCGTCTCAAATGTCCAATCCGTATGGCACACCACGTCTGGGTTTGGGTCCCTTGCCGCAGGATATGATGCGCTATCAGGGAGGTTGCGCCAGCGCTGGCACCGTGCGACGGGATGTCAATGCTGCATCTCGTCCGTTGCACAGTAATTTGAGCAGATTACGCTGTGGCGCCGAGAAGCGACAGAATAACTTCACAACAGGCAGCTATCGATATGAGGATCCATCGTATGAGAATGTGCATGTGCAGTGGCAGAATGGCTTTGAATTTGGAAGATCACGGGAATGCGATGCCAGCTATAATCATCATCCACAACAGCAACATCAGCAGCAGCAGCAACAAAACCAGCAACGTCCCTTGTTGCAACGCGCCAGATCCGAGAGTCCAACGTTTAGCAATCAACAGCGACGCATGCAACGCGTCGCGGCACAAGCTCAGGCACAGTCGGTGACAGCGAAATCCAGCTCAAAACTAGCTGATCCCTTTAAGAACTATGAACTGAATGCGGAGAACAATAGTTTTAAGCCCAAGCAGCCAACTATTGAGTTGGCCGATGAGTTGGAGGGCGCTGTGGGCGGAGCAGCGCCAGAAAGTGTTGCCGAATTGGATGTGGAGCCGTTAGAACTGATAAATTTGAGTGATAACGAGACTGAAACAACGACAACTACTGCAGCAACAGCATCAACAACAACTACAGCAACTAACAACCAGCAAACTGCAAGCAACAACAATGCAAACGCTCATGAAGCAAACGATTAAAAAAACTATTTTGTTCATATTATAATTAATTTTGATACTTTGATAAAATTGGTCAGCGTTTATAAATTTCACGATTTTATTCTACTTAATTAATTTTAATATACGATTTAAGTTATGAAATTTAACAATTTGGTATCAAAATTTAGATCTCACATAAAAGTTAATATGAAATTGGCAAAAAGAAAATGTAATTTTAAGAAAATTAAGCTAATAATTGTAGAATTTGATACAATGTGATTCGAGATGATTCACCAAAGCTCAAATATATATATAAATATATATATATATATATTAGAAATCTAAGTGTATGTCTTCAACTTCAAATAGTAAAGGCCATATAGAGAAAGAATGAAACATGCAATATAAATGCGCCATATCATGCACATTATATATGTACTATATTTATATATATATATTATTTAATATATATATATATAGATATTTAAGCAATACGCATTTCATATTTGATTTAAAGCGGTTCCAATGTTCTGTTATACTGCCCCCTGTCCAAAATTGAATTATACTACATACTATAATTATATATTAGTTGTTAGTGTTCCTTGGCATTGTCATTTGTTATGTGCACTCCGCTTTTGTTTAAGTTTTTTGTGCGATTTTGGGAAAAAGTAAAAAGAAGAGAAGAGCAAGTCTAGTTTAGGTCAATTAGTATAACAGGTATTATTTACATGCAGACATACATACTTATATACATGCATACTTATACATATATATAGAAATATACATGAATTATACAAGAATCCCCCCAAAAAAGCATCATATACAATACTCCCAAATATACACATATATATAAATATATTTAGTTTTAAGCATACTTACGTGTATTGCGTTTAACTAATTCATAATAAAAAAAAATTAATGAAAAAAACTGAAAAATGAAATATTTGTTCTCATTTATGGTTTTATTTTTATTTTAACAAACTATTATAAAATTGCATGTTTCGTTTTCATTGCTTTTCCTTCTTGTTCTTGTTCATATACACAGATACAGATACAGATACATATAATTATAATAATAATTAGAAACTAATAAAAAATATTGTATAATATCTGTCATAATTAATAATATACTCGTATTCATTATAGATATTACTTTGTTCACAACTATTGCGCTTGGCTACGATGAATTCCAAAGTTTGTGTTTCTTTTACTACTGTCAGATAATGTTTAAATTTTAGTTAATAGCCGATATGTTTTTCGCTATGCTCCTTCTCTTTATCTTATCATCTCTTATATGGTTAGACTCAAAAGAAGCACAAAGACCCGAAGAGCGCCTAATTGCATATACTCGTAGTATTCCTACATATATATGTTTTATAATATAAGTATATATATAGATTTTGTGTTTTTTTTTTAATTTTGCAATATTTTTTCATTTTTCTTGCTATGTTTCTACAAGCTTCATTTGAAATTGCTGATAAGTTTTCTGTTCTTATTTTTTTTTTTGTTTTTTGTTAATTTAGGATTAGGTATATATTTGTTCTTGTTGTTGTTGTAGTAGTATACTTCGTTTCACCGCCACATTTCGATGCTAAACTTAAGAAAACTAAATACTAACTAAGAAATCTTTAAAAAAATTAGCTCAGAACTATACAAAACGCTTTAAGTGCGTCCACATACACATTTAAAAACTCCCCACAATATCAAACTCCCCTCACGGCTCGGCCAAACTTCTCACGAAACTAATACAAGTAATTCCATTATACTTTTTTTTATATATCAATCGATTTCTTACTTGGGCAACTCATAGATTTGGACGGGCAACGCTTTTGGCGTTATAATCTCATCCTCAAAATCATCATCATCGCCATGAATGGCATAATCTCCGCCATTGTGCTCACTCTCAAATTCATTGGGCACAATCTCCACATCGCTGGGACGGACAGTACTACGTGAACCTCCGCCAGTCTCTCCATTATTTCGATCTGATCTCGTTTTAGTCGATTTGGTAATATGATCGCGTAGCATATGCGAATAAAGTATATCGTCTATATAGTACATGGTGCCCAGATTATAGACAAACACTTCGCTCTCTGTAATCTGTGCATTATTCACGCTCGTATAATTGCTTCCCGGATTACGGGTTATCTTCACATGACCGCCACCAATTGTCTCAAAGACCTCATTATCCCGCAGATCCCGATTGTAGAGTCGCCCACGCACAAAGTGATTCAATAACATTTTAATGCCACGTTGTGAGGCCTATAAATGTAAGTAATAAAGTATTAAATCTTGACATGATTTGTGTTTTTTTATTTATAGATAACTTGCCATAACATCATCGGAGAGTCTGTCGAAGCCCAGTTTCTCGAAAGCTTTGTCTTCGGGCACAAAGAACGTGTAGTTGGCACCTGAGATGTGTGGTGCGATTTCCGCATTGTTCAGATATCTGGAGTGTACATAAAAGAGGGGTTTAAAAAATTTAAAACGATTTACAATATATTTTTTAAGTAAGTTTAGGTTAATATATTAAGAATGTCGAAGACTAATCAAAGATCTTGACACTATTGTAAAATCTGTTTGATATTGCTTCAAGTCTTAGCTTACATTCACTTCTAAAGCTATAACTGGCTATTTTAAGCTCAAATCTAACTTTAAATTCGGAACTGCCTAGCTAAAGTATCTTCTTATATAAAATCTTTTTGATATTGCTTGAGATTTTGTCAATTTTAATATAATACCTAATATTTTAATTATATTTAATATAATACTAATAATACTTATCTCAAGGTATATTTAAGAATATTTAGATGAAGTAATATTATTTGAATATTAAAATAGTTTTTGTTTAAAATTGTATAATATTTAAATACTAATTTGTTAACTTGTTTGTTAACTATTTATATTTATTTATAATTCAATAAATTTAATTTTGATTTCTTTTGTTCTTAGCTTTGCTTGACGACTGCTATTAATTGACGTTAAATCAATTAATAATGTAACTAATATGCACTTATGATTATAATTTTGCATAAAGAAGGAAAACAAAATTGTCTACAACAAATTCTATTGAAATTGTGATTAATCTTTAATATCATATTCTAGCTTGAGCTGTTTTGACCCTTATTCTTTACTAAGACATTACTAGCTAATTAAAATTCACCTTGTGATTTGTGTAAATCGTGAATCTCGCTCCAGGGCCAAGAATGAATGCGATAGAAATTGTGCACCAAACCACGGGAATGCCAACAATGGAGGCGTCTCCTTATCCTTGTGCATCTGCGGTGATAATGCAAAACTTTAGCTCATATATCAAAGTCAGGAGTGTGTGTGTGTGTGTTTGTGTGTGTGTGAATTACCTGATGCAATTTGGAAACCACAGCCTCGGAGACAAATAGTACTTCGGAAATAATGAATACCTGATTGCCATTGGAGAGTGTGTAATCGGACATAATGCTTACATTATTCACAGTGGGTGTGGCTATTGATACAAAACATAAATATTTAGTTGTTATTTTTGTGAAATAATATTGAAATAATTGTCTTACGTTGTCCATGGAATACAACATCCTCACCGCCCATGGTATGAACGACCATTTGATCCATATTCTTGACATCGGAGATACGCAATGGTCGTTGCATGGGCAGGAAATGATTACGCAATACACTTTCGGTAAACTCGGGCACACTAAACGGATAGAAGCCCCAATCGATGGGATGCCAACGTTGGAAGGCATTGTCCGATGGTATGAGTACCGTATAGGCATTATCATCCATAATGCGTGTCAGATTGCTTTTCGATAGAAAATGTTGGAACACTTTTGTGCCCGTCTTCATGTTGGCCAAAAACGACATCAATGGACTGGCCTTTGATTCCTTAATAATGGGCTCAACTTTGGCATGTGCATTTGTAATGTTCGGCTGTTCCAGCGGCTGTGGGTCATTGTAGCGACTGCCGAGGAGGACGAGAAGTAGAGGGGCAAAGTTGGTGGTAAGGAAGTGTGCACAAAAGTTAGTCCAAAAAAAAAAAAATAGAAAAAAATAGAAAAAACTTCTGAAGGACTGTGTGCTGATAAATTTCGCATGAGTGCACTATTTGACCGCAAACAAACTAGTAGCATTAAGGCTTACACTTGAAGAAATTTCCCAGTTTGAATTGGTTTACAAATAATTAAATTATGTATCAATACAAATTGAGAAATTATATTTAACACTTCAAACTGTTTTTCTGTCTTTCATTTAACTTTAGTTTAAAGACTTTATTTCTTCAAGTGTAAACTGATTGCATAGTCCGCTGACTGTGAAGAGATAGAGAGAGAGAGGGGGGGGGGGTACGAAATACATACTTGTTCGTTTCCTGTATGTTACGCTTGGAGTAGGGCGATTTTCTATCACCCAAATAACCATCAATTCCAATGGCCATCAAATGTTCATTGATACGCAGCTTGTAGAGTATTTGCTGTCCATTGAGTAGCCAAACATTGTTGTGGGATTTTTCCAATTTACGAAAAACGATTTTATGTCCATTTCCATTACCATGTGACTCCTCCTCTTCCTTGCCACTCGATGCAGCATTGTAACTATCAAAGATTTTACCAGGCACCAAATGTTCCAACATGAACTCCTTCAAGCGTGGCTTCTCAATGCTGCGCACATCAATTTTGGGTATAATTAATGTATACGGTATGTCTATAATTAATGAGTTTAAGAATCAGTAAATTTAATTAATATTTACAATCAGAAACTTGAAAGTATAAACATTGATTATAATAGTTGAGGGCTTTAAGAATAATCTTAAACAAATCAATTCAATTACAATAGATCATAGAGAGAGAGTATAGTAGTTTACCATGTAATTTAAATTTAGAATATGTAGGTATTAAACCATCAAGATCGCCAAGCAAACTCTGAGATAAACAAGATACAATGAACCTACCAAACATAGTCAACTGTTTGCATATAGAGTTAGTTTTTGGCTCTATCATCTATCTGAAATACCATCACGTGCGATTTTATGGGAGTGTTGCCTATCAAACTTCTGAGTTCATCATTATGCAATGCGAATACGAGTACGTGTTTAACAATGGTCTATCGAGTTACTTAGGATAGTTCTCTGAACTTATTGCGAAACTTGGAATATCGGAAAATAAGTATACACAAATGATATACTACGATTTGCATAATGAAAGCGATATGATAACTGTTTATAGTTTTTGCATTAGACAAAGTTGTCGTGTTATTGTTATAATTGATTGAAATATTAATTAAGATAACCATCATTTAAACAACAATAATTATTCTTTTGTTTTAGAATTTTTTTGTATTTTTAATATGTTTTCTTCTATAGCTGCATAAATTTTTTCATCTAAGATAAATATACTTGTGAGCACTTCAAACTTCTCTGGATTATTATTAATAATAATGGCTTACACTTGTGTTTGGGATTATTTAACTTATATATTTAACTCCCCCATATAAATATATGTTTATTTTATATAATACATTTGTCTTTAAACTATGTAAAATCAAGAGATTTTGCTATTTGCCATAGGCTTTCCTTATGTTAAAGTATTGATAAACATTGCATTATATATTTGAAAAATTTTATATAATCAATTAACATAAGTTGCCCGATTAATTCCCAACAAATTTACACACATTTTCTGTATAAAATTGGATGTATACATATTTGTAATTGAAATTTGATGTTTGCCACCATAAAATAAAGAAATTCTTGATATTCTACTTAATGTTCTTTACAGAATATCCTGTAGTCTGTCAGTTCCAATACAAGCATATACTTTCACTTACTTTTTCTATAGAAAACTTTTATTTATCATATTTTTTTTTAGTCAACCATGGCCATATTTTCGATGGCAAGCCTATTAAACAAATGATGCCATCATTTAGCCAAAACCGTCAATTTATCAAAGTCGCCACTAGGCAGCAGAACCTCCTTCTCCAGTGGATGATGTGGTGACTCCACTGACTGCCGAGTCAGTTGTGTCATGTCCGCTCTAACGATAATACTGCAAGTGCTGGCGGTGCTGACAACTCTACTGGGTTGCAACATCTATAGTTACGCGTCGCAAGGTGGCACATTCAAGAGACGGCGATGGTTGCAACTGATAATTACATTGATGCACTGCCTTTGGCTTCGTCCTTTTCTGTTCTTGGCCACATATCTGCATTTACGCTTTTTTATCGTACACTTTCTCGAAGCGATATCGAATAATGAGAAGTCCAATGATCGTGGCTTGATTTTGTTATATTTTCTTAGTGCGCTCCTTATGAAATATCAAAACACAGTCATTTGCTTGGCCATTGTCTACAACTATAAGTACTGCAAGAATCAAATTCAGTGGGTTCTCAATGAATATGTGCTGATATATCGTGAGATTGTATGTGCTAAAGGACGTGCACCACGCATCAATTGGTATTTCTTTTTCATTTATATTATAGAATCTTTGAGTCCAGCGATGCAAGTGTTAACTAAACATAGTTTCAGTCATATTCCGTATATCAAAGTAAATACCCCAATTGACTCCTTTCTTAGTTTATCGGCTGTGCTGTTTGTGTGTCTTCAACCATTTGTTCTATCAATGCTGGCACATTTGGGTTTTCTTCTGCTGCACAGCTTCTATCAACAACAGTTGCACACAGCTGTGGCACACAAGCAACTGCTGCAACATTATGTGGCATTAATGAAACTAAGGCAGAATTTTGAGCTATTACTGCGTCCATTCGTCTGGATGGCTATCATATCAGCGCTTAACAAGTGCATGATTAGTTTTCATGCTCTCTTATACGATCAATATTTGATAACGGATTGGTTATGGACGCTTGCCTCAAGTCTGCTTTATCCAATGTGCTTAATGTACCAAAGTCACTCCATCAATTTAGCTGAGAAACAGTTCGGACATCAATTGCTTCGGTTCAAAAAGAACTCCAAGAAACAATTAAATGTGAGTTGAGATTTGTATATTTACATATGTATATTTATTTAACTATTTTTATATTTTTCTCTAGCTGCAGGTCTTCTGTCTTTATAAATTGGTATTATTCAGCTCTGGCAATCGCAGCAATTGGAATATATTTCTATTAAATCGTAGCCACATTCTAGAAAGTCTATACTTAAGCTGGGTATTAGCCATGTTTACTAATAGCCTGTTAGTTAGCTCACCAGATGCCTGGCTTAAACATTATAAATTGCAGAAAGTTAAACATGAGTAGGGAAGCAAAAATGTATTTGTCAATAGCTCAACATATGTATTCAATACTTTAGAATATATTGATAATTAAAAAACAATTCCAGTTTGTAAGAAGAATATTTTTTAAAAGAGTTCACAACATATATATTATTATAAACGGCTTATAAACGTACTTTAAATGCAATTGATTTGTTATAAATGAAACCAATTAGAAAATTAACTTTGATAACAATTTTTCAAAATTAAAATAAACTTTGTAGACATAAGATTTAAGTCTAAGCTAAAAATACGAATAATATTTATAAAGATAATATTTTGCATAACTCTAAAAGTATGTTTCTATATTTAAAATATAATTTATTTGTCTATATTAATGACACTTTCGTATAAAAATAACGAAAAGTCTTTGCTCCATGACGCACAGAAATATAAGAATTAAATACTTCTGAGTATCTTTTTAATTGTATTTATGTATACTATGTATGTCATTCAGACTTACCAGGATTGGTCTTATAGCCATACAGCTCTAAAACTGGAAAGCCATCGTCGATAAACCGGTAAATGTGTTGCCACTTGTCATCTTCCTGATTGCGTTGCAGTCCCACAAAATCGGGCAGCAGTTTGCTCTCAATCAGCTTGGCATTCTTCAGACTGGAATCAATTTGGCGCTCCAAGATGCTGGTTGTTGTTGTGTCGCCGTTGCCTGTTGTGGCAGCTGCCACAAACTGTAGCAGCGGCATGAGCAGCAACAACAACAATGTTGCTGCCGGCACTTGCAACATTTTGTATGACATTCAAGTTTTTAGTTTTCTTTATATTCGTTTTTTATTTATTTTTGTTTGTTGCGAAAATTGTTTTTAATTGTTAGCACTTTTCAAGAGTTTTCTCCCTGTAGTTCTCTTGTTTGTTTGTTGGTTTTTTTTGTTTAGTTTAAAGTTTCGTAATGCTTATGGTACCACGATTTTATTCATTTTCACTTGCAAAATTTTTCGCAAACACTTTACATAATTGCCAAAAGCTGTTGGAACAGTTAAGTTAAGAGTAGAGATAGAGAGACCGAGGATAGAACAGTTTCTGATTAGTTTTAAAAGTATTTTTTGTTTTTGTTTTGTTTAAACTCATTAAAATTCTGGTCGTTGTGTTTGAAATTTAATGATAGCTCTAAAGTTTTGTTGTATGCAAATGAAATCACAGTATGCCCAGAATATAGTGCCGAGCTGATCACGATTGAATTTGCATCATCTTAAAAATAGATATTGTATATATTTTGTATATATATTTAACTGTCAGTTACGTTGCAGTTTTGGCCATTTTTGGCTGGTTAGCTGAATTAAAGCCGACAAAAATTAAACCTGTCTTGCTAACGATTTTCATGACAGTTTTCCCGACAGACTTTGACAGTCTTTCAATCTCGAAAGTTACTACATCTACGACTTTGCGAATTTATGTGAAAAATTTGCGACTTTTTCTTTTTTTTTTTGTTGCTGCTCTTCCGAATGATAAACAACCATATTATAAGTGACAATTTGTTTATTTGCTGACCTTTGTGCTTAAATCTGATCGCATACAAGGCTGACAGTCAGCGGCACATGCACAGATACAGATACAGATACAGATACAGATACAGATACATATACAGTTACAGATACAGATACATATACATATATACTATGTCCAACAGCTAAATGTGAAGAAAGTAAATTAATATCAATTGAAGTTGACAAACTAAACGGCAAACTACGGCGTAAATAAAATAAATCCAAACTGTGACACAAGCACTTGGGCGGCAAACATTACTAATCAAATATGAAAAGAATAAAAATACTCATATATGTACTATATCGTAGTAAGTATATGCGAAATATATGATTAAGAAATTTAAGCTTTTCTTTCGTAGAAAAACACAACACACAATAAATTGGTATTTATTTAATTTTGTTCTCATTGCTTTTCTATATAATTTTTCATTTCTTAACAGACATTTCACCTTTGGCGACCATTTAGCGAACCGTACCGAACCAATTCCCGTTTCATACTGCAAGTCTGGGTGCGTTGTTAAGCGCTCAACCGGGAGCCAAAAGCGGACATAGCGAGTGCCCAGTAGGAAATTATTGAGTGCCCCAGCTGGATAACCAGTTTGACTGTCTTAACTTCGTTAAGGCCATGCAAAAGTGCAATAACACTACTTTTTAATGAGTCTTTTGGCATTTTTAGTACATTTCCGAGAAGTAAATGAAAAAAAAACGTTTAATAAAAGTCAATTAACAAAATGAACCTCAAATAATAATTATTATTTTAATATGAACTATAACATTTTTAGGCATACATTAAAAGTTATATACAATTTGAGTTTACATTAATTTTTCCCAGTGTACTTGCACATTTTCCACTGGGCACTTATCACTTATCACAAGCGCTCATTATTCATGATTATGCTTTGGTTTTTTGTGCAAAATTGTGCAACTGACGTCGCGTCGCGTTGTCCCTACTCACATGGGTTGTCTGTCTCTCTGTCTGTCTGTCTGTCCCTACTTATTGTAGAATCCGAGAATCTCTGACTCTCTGTCTGCCCCACAATTGCCGTGATTGTGTGGCGGGAGGGCGAGAGTCACTCAGCCGGTGTCCACTGGCTGCATTACAAAAGCAACAGTAGCAGCAGCAGCAGCAACATTATCATCAGAAGTATGAGTACTCGTTCTCGTACTCATACTCATACTCATACTCATGCTCGAGAACTCGAACTCCAACTCGTTGTTATTTTTTTTACAAATTAACATTTTGGGTTTCTTTTCTGTATGCCGACGAATCGACAGTTTTATAATGAGAGTCTCGTGCAATGCATTTGGTTGAATACGTATGTTGCCTCTGTCGTTTCCATTTGTGGCATGGAACTGAACCTGCTGCCGGCTGTCTGCCTTACCTCCAACCCCCCCCCCCCCCCCCCTCGCAGTGTAATTGATATTATTGTCAGGCGGATATTTTATTTTTAGTAAACTTTCTATAAGCAACGGCAAAACTGTGAATGCATTTCATATACGATACTGCATACGCTCAGTATGCTGATGATTATCTTTGATTAAAAGTGCATTGTAAAATTTTAATGAATATTTTTTAATTGTTTATTATTCCCTGTAAATGTAAATGAATATGATAAGATAATGTAAACTTAATTAATAGACGAAGGGAGGTCTCTACAAGATATGTAAATCCTTGATTAAGTTTAAAATCGCAGTTTATATTAATGTTAATTATATTTTTGATAAGAAATATATCTTATCTGGCATTATTATCATTTTTACATTTTGCTAAATTTTTCCCTGTAATTTGAATCTTTATTTTGTTTTGTAATAAACTGCGGCAACTTGCTTAATAAATAGAAGATTACTTTAAATAAATATAAGTATGTATCTTAATAGTTTTTCTTTTGATTATTCAATTATATGAATTGCAGCCTATCAAATACTTTGTAAATCTTACATTCATCGGTAGAATAGACACAGAAGTCATATTAAATTTTTAGATAAACTTAATCTGCTTAGCCCATAGGCGAACCACCATACCAAATTTGGTGACTCTAGCTCTTATAGACTCTGAGATCTAGGCGCTCATACAGACAGACGGACAGACGGACGGACGGACAGACTGACGGACGGACAGACGGACGGACGAACAGACGGACATGGCTATATCGACTCAGCTGTTGATGCTGATCAAGAATATATATATACTCTATGGGGTCTGCCGGACTTCCTTCGACCTGTTACGCACATTTTGAAAAACTTAATAGACCCTATTTACTTTCTTTTAAAAGTAAAAGGTCTGAAAATGTCTAAAACATTTCCAAATAAGTATTATAGTTACAACTACATTTAACCTTTTCATAACTGAACTATGAATGAACGTTACAAACTCTATTTCCGCCTGGCATTTCTGATTGCATTTGTAATTAAACGTTGCAACAAAATGTTGGATAATTTTATAGAACACTTCCTACTACTTGCATAAGCTTCTGGTTTTTTTTTATATTCATTTTTTAATTACTTTACGCTAAGGTTTAGGTTTCTTTTACAACACGACTTGTGCAGCACGTATGATTAAAAAATTCTTGTGAAACAATTTTCATGGGTTTGCGCTGCAAAAGCCGGTAAATCAAGGCAAGCACGTACACGGACACACTCGCACACTCGCACCCATAAACACACACTTGTTATAATGGTTGCAAGTTGGAGAAGTAGGGAGGTTTAGGGGCAGCCAGGTGAATACTCGCAGCATTTTCCGAGCTGCAAATGGGAAAAATTCTCAACTGACAGGCACTGGGGGAGGAGCATCATCGTTGTCCAAATTGTGTATACGAAAAACCGAGTGAAAACTATTCACAACTATAGTTACTACGACTACAACTACGACTACGACTACTACAACTACTACAAATACAACTACAACAACTACAGCAACAACTGCCGCTATAACAAGCAACAAGAATAACAACAACAGCAACAACAACTAGAGGAAAATGAAGCCGCAGCGGTTGCTGCTGTTGCTGTTGCTGCTGCTGCTGCTGAGTTTGTGTATCCAGAGTGCAAACCAATTGAAATTAATTTGCATAATATATATATATATATGTACGAGAATAAGCTGGACATTCAGCAATAGAATTATCATTGTTCGTCCCGTGGACAGAGAGCAGTTGCATTTGTGTTCCCCATCGCCAATTCTGGATAATTCACAGTTTATTGCACTTGCTTTTCTTGCACAATTTTCTCTCTCCCCTCACACGCTCGCTCTCACTAACTTTCGCCCATACTATTAGAAAATTGTATTTTATTTGTAAGCCAACATATTTATTTAAGTTTATTTGGTTTTATTTTTTTTTTCTTTGCGCACTTAATTCGATTGGGTTTGTCTTTGAATATTTATCGAATATTTTCTACATTTTTCCATTTTTTTTAGCATATTCACTTTTGGTTTTTTACTTTTGCGCTTAACACACACAGCTCGCGCGACTCCGCCAAAAAATGATTGCGTCTGTTGTGCCGGAAAATTTACGACAAATTGAGAAGCTTTCACATTGGTTGCGTCGTTGCTAGACGCAGTCGTCGTCGTCGTCGTTGTCATCATCGTCGGCGGCGCTTTACGGCTCCTTGGGTAAACGCGTCGGGTCTAGGGTTGCCAGGTCACTCATTTAATTTAACTCAGTCAGTTATTCATGCATTTAAATACTAACTATTTGAATTTGATCACTGCATAAGCTTAAATAAATTATGGGTAAACATTTCACTATTCCAAATAGTACAATATTTCTTTATTTTTGAATGTTTACACAAAGCTTTTAAGCTTATTCAAGACACGGCTACACTACTATACAATGTAGTTAGCTTTAAAAGCTCTAAAGTATAGCAATTGTTTCTAACAAATAAAAGTTACAAAAAGCTCTTTTAAGTCTAGACAAAAACCTGTAATGTTGCCAGCATCAAAGTAAATTACACATACGTAACGTTGTGCTGTGTAAGTTATCTTTTAAGTTTAATCAGAAAACACTTAAATGAAGTACATTGAATGATTAATTTATTAAATTAAATTTAAAAAAATTCAGTATATAATTTTGTTTAAAGTATAAGTTTAGTACTTCCAATATTTCTCTATCTTAACTCTTTACAAATAAAATATTAAATTCTAAGCAAACTTTATTAATTATCTAACAAATCAATTAGTCAATGCTTAGCAATTTGATTGCCTTTAATTTATGTTAAAAAAAATATAATTTCTTGAAATTCAATGCAAGTGCAATTACCTATTAATCAAGTGTACGCAAGCGAAACGGTAACTGCATGAAATTATTAACACATTAACAGGCCATTGGATGGCTGATTTATTTGTGATATTCATAAATATAATATGCTGGCTTCATTGGCAAGCGACACGTGACAATAAAGGCAAGCATAAAATATGCCAGCTCAATTTGTTTGCATTTCGCAAACATTAATACAATAAATAAACAAGGTAAATTACAGTGGACGACAGAGTGCGACAAGGAAATACCCTGTATTCTGTCTGTCAATTATGCATAAATAAATAAACTATGTATATTTCACTTACTTTTCTGGTCGTCATTCTATATCTCATTCACGCCTGTAATGAGCCTAGGGTATAATAAACAAATATGCCATGTGGCAAGTACTATTAAATGTCAAATTAATTTTCATGCCATTAAATGCAGCAGCAAAAAAAAGATGGCAAAAAGTAAATACACCCAAAACACTCAATAATCGAACATAAGGACAATAAAAAGAATAAATAAAGCCAAGGAACGTTGCTGGAATACTTATATGGAGCTATGTAAATAAATGTGTTCAACGTGTAGATTAAAGCCTTAAGAGCAGCTTATGCATTGCGCTACTGACTTAAATCTAAATAAATATAGTCCAGACACAGACATACTCAGACCACATCGGGCCCACAT
The DNA here is from genome assembly GCA_958299025.2 of Drosophila histrio. Taxonomy (NCBI): domain Eukaryota; kingdom Metazoa; phylum Arthropoda; class Insecta; order Diptera; family Drosophilidae; genus Drosophila; species Drosophila histrio. The sequence goes on from OY282580.2 coordinate 8,891,528, forward strand.
GCATTTGTATAGATTCCCATTGTGCTGGCCTGGCAATCAACAGTGTGCAGGACACAATTGTCCTTGCGATTTGCTACCAACTAAAGAGCCATGGATAGAGAGAAGAATAGAGAGAGAAAATGGAAAACAAATAAGACTGAGACAGTGCTAGACAAGCTGATACCCTGTTATTAAATTATAATTACTAAAATGCCTTGGCACTGATTTGTTATCGCAGTCGCGCTGATTGTAGCTATTACTATATAAATGATACAATGAGGTACTATGGACTTCTAAGTTTTGTGCTTTTAGTTGTTTAGTGTTAAGCGATTATATAGGCAGCTTAGCCTGACCTTTAATCCTAATGGCTTAAATGAAATAACCTATTTTCAATTTTTTTTCAATATAGAGTAGAAAAAACTAAAAATGGTTAAATGACATGAAAGGCCAATGCCCAACAAAAGTGCAATGAGGTCGGTGCACACAGCAAACTTTGCGGTTAAAACTAAAGTGGCCTGTTAGGCTTTCACAAAAGTGTCCAAAAACTTTGCCATAGAAAGAATGCAGCTCATCTGCATTTTGGCTACAATTTTCAGTGTGGTCTCCTGCCCCTGCCTCTTCCCCGTGCCTCTTAACTTTCTCTCTCTCTCTTTTTTTTTGTTTTGGTTTTAATATTTCAACACATTTTTGCATTGCAGTGCTGAGAACTACTAGTACTACGATGGTCGAGGAGGACTATGCCTGATGCCCAACGTGTCTCTTTGTGGTAATTTATGCATGTTGTTTGCGTACTCTTGACTTTTTCGGGCATTTTCTGCTTACAGAATAAATAAAAGATGTCACAAAATGCTTTGACATGCTCGTTACTCGTTACATCTACGCAATATAGTATTATTTAGCTGGTAGTATTTGCACTACTGGTTCGTCATTTAGAAGTTTACGGCTAAAGATTGCCAAGATTTTTACTGGAGATTGGAGTTCGGAAAAATAAAGAGAATTTTTTTTAGTTTTCTACATAATTGTCAAATTGTATTCAAATATTTAACAAACAACAAACTTGGTTACCATACAAGAACTCATTTGTTGAACACTTTTACATATTTGGTTTTATCAATCAGCTACTATTATCAGCGTTGTTCCTAAAAATAAATTGAATGAATTTCAAGAAATTATTTTTATTAAAACTGTCGCTATTTTTGAAATTCCTGCAATACAAACATCGTGTGGAATATTGATAATTGCAATTAAAAAATAAAACCAACCATTATTTGTATACCCTGTTCCCATTAAAAATGGGCAAAAAAGGGTATAATGAATTTGTGTGAATGTATGTAACAGGCAGAAGGAGGCATCTCCGACCCTATAAAGTATATATATTCTGAATCAGTATCAATGGTCGAGTCGATTGACACCTGTCCGTCTGTCTTTCCGTCCGTCTGTCCGTCCGTCTGTCCGTCCGTCTGTCTGTCCGTCTGTCCACCCTTCTGTCCACCCTTCTGTCCGTCCGTCTGTCCGTCCGTCCGTCTGTATGAACGCGTGGATCTCAGCAGCTATAAGAGCTAGATACTTCAAATTTGGAATGAAGGTTCTTGAATACCATACACAGATCAAGTTTATTTTCAATTTTCGATACCAAGTCCCGTTGGTTTTAAAATTAGAAAAATCACCATAACATAAACAATGTTAAAGCTAGGGACTTGAGATTTGGCACACATGATAAAAAGCTTGGGCTTAATGTGTCCTGAAAATTTTATCGCGATGCCACGCCCCCTTCGCCCATAACCCGAAAAAGCTGATAACAAGAGCTGTTCTATAGCTAGAGACTTGAGGCACACATGGTAAGTATCCTACTCTCAATGTGTGCTACAAATTCCAGTACGATCGGATATTGAATTTATGCAGCGCAGCAGATGCGTGGCAGCGCGATATAACGAACGAACAGACGCGTTTGTTTAAATATGTTTGATTTGCCTTTCGTCTGCTGTGGCGCTAAACATTAATAATCAACAGCCGCAGTCCAGTGTTGCCAGACTATCGCAAGCTACCTACACTCGATACAAGTAAAAATCGACTTCAAGCGATATATTTAAATCCCATTATAATGAATATACTTTTCTTTGAGGACCTGCACAGGGTTTCCTACTGTCGCGGGCGCTCGACTGATCGGATATTATAGAAATTATCAAAATGCCATTAATCATTTCAAAACAATCAATTGCTGCCCAATAATAGTATTTTCACGATTTAAAAACCAACAATCACGGTTGCTCTTTCAACACTCGACACTCGCATAGCCTTGAAATTTATATGCTTTGAATGGCCAATTTTCTGGACAAGCGATTATATGACAGAAAGCAAAACAGTCGAGAGTTGAAATGAGTTTATTTTGATTGGAAACGATTGGGGTTTCTATTTTGCTTAGAACCCAATTATGTGTGGGAAACAAAAATAGCTTATCACCAAATTGGAAGTTCAATTTAATCGAATAAACAAATGCGCTTGTATTCAAATAATCTGAATTCCGTATTCGAATTCCAAATTCCAAATTTAAAGTACAACTGTTAAAGCATTTTGATGACAATTATAAAATGCATACTTACCTGCATTTTTGTATGAATCATTTAAAAGTAATTACTCTAATTGAATGGTTTGCGGTTGCCTTTTGCTTTTTACATTTCATTTTATTAAAAAAAAAAAGATTAATAAAATAATGTATAAAATGTACACATGATGCGACGGAATGTGCATAATTTACATACATTATAAGCAATAATTATTTTACTGTATTCAATCTGCCTATAATCAAATATTATAAAGGGAATTTATTATTCATTTTAAATTGAATTTATTTTGGGGTTGATAAAAAAATATAATAATGAAATTTAATATGAAATGTTTAAGGTATTGAGGCAGGTGTTTGAACCCGTTTGTAAGTATTATTAAACAGGTTTATAAGGCTCTCAGTCTCTATACAGATTTAACTTTCAATTGAGCTTGATTCTATCTTTAATAATTTAATAATATATTTTACAAAATATTATCAAATTTACTTACAAACTGTTTCAACAACATTTCTATATTTACATACATGACGTTGAGTTTATTGGCACTTGAGCAACTTAATGAATAGCATTGAAGTGAGATTTACTTAAGCAAACTCTAAGATACATTTCCCTAGACAATAAAAGGAGCATCAACAGCAGAAGCTGTTGCTATTTGCCTTGTTGTCCTGTTGTGCAATTGACTTTAAAATATAAATATTGTGTTTTATTTAAGCTTTGCATACAATTTAAATATTTCCAACAAATGCTCGTTAATAAAAAATTGTTGTGGAAAACAACAATAAATGCAGAAAGCTTTTGTTACAATAAAGCATTTATCGACAATATTGGTCAAGTGGCAGGACAACAATAAATCAATGATAGCCAGCAGAATTTACCGAATCGATTATAAGATACTCTGGAAAATATATAATTTATTTCAGGCACTCGGAGTAAAGTAACTAAATTAAAGTTGTGAGAGATTTAAATGGCTGAAAACAGTATGTGAGTAATGAGCTGGATGAAAGTAGGGTAATTGAGCCAATACTCCAGACTCCACATTCCATTATTTTCTTCATCTATAATCGGTTTAAACTCAAACTTATATCGCTCATTTTAATCCCAAATCAATAGGCCAAACCACAGAAATCTGATTATTTCATTGTAGCAGGCATTACTGCAACAAAAGGTTAATACATTAACTATAATATTGGTTATTTTTGTGCATTAATTAATTATTTTAATTAACCATGGAATGCTATTCATTAAAATTGGTTTTCCACAAACAAAAAAGGAAAGCGTAAGGTATGACCCATAATTTGCAGCGTAATCTTTTGCCCAGTCAAAGAAAAATTATGTGTAAAGGACATGGCGGGCTTCTAATTAGAAAACCACTCTTATCCGACAGTGACCGAAAATAGAAAAATACAATGATAAAAAAAAGATGGGGAAAATAAAAGACCACGCCTTTTACTTGGCACAAAATGAATATCTTTCGTCCTTCGTCCTTTGCTCATCGTGCTGAGCACCATCGTCATCGCAATCGCCGTCAACAAACGGAAATGGCATTAATGCTTAAGCTAAGCGCACTCTGCCATTATAATTAAATACGCCGGCGTTGACGTCTGGGCCATGAGCCACAGATAGAGATAGATAGAGAGAGAGAGAGAGAGTGAGAGCGAGAGTTGGAGATAAACTCAGAGAGAAACATATAGTGCACACTGCAAATAATTAGCATGACTCTACATTGTCTGAAAGCAAAAGAGAGAGAGAGTAATTAAGGTAAGTCAGCTGTTGGCCTCGTCCTGTCACTTCTTGCCAGCGGAAATTAAAGTTTAATGCCCCAACGCTTGCACTACTATTTTGTGTCTAAGGGATGAGATTTCCTTTGTTTTGTTTTTTTTTTGCCTTGTCTAAAAAAAAGGGAAAACAAATTGAAAGTGCATGTTGAAAGTTGTGTATACAAATTAGCAACTCAATGCCGCTGTAAGTTTTTAATTAAATTTGATTCCTCAGTGCAGAATGAAAGTTTGTGATTTTTCATTTCTAAAAACAACTATTTATTTATTTATAATTTCCCAGACGAATTAAACTTAATTGCTGAGACAATGTCGAGATCAAAGTATGACATATAAATTGATCAATTCTGTGAGTTAGACATTTGTTATCTGAATGAGTGAAAAATGCATTACGCTTTAAAATCTAGTGTTGAAAATATGACTACTCTAGAAGTATCTCCCTCTTCATTTCAGTATCATGGCTTATACAAATAGCTCTATGATATAAATTGTTCAAGTATTGTTTTTATTAAGCAAGAATCAGGCCATTGCCATTGGATCTTAGTTTGTATTTCTTATTAATGCCACAAATGGTTGTTGGTTACAGATTTGCTATTGGCTTTTGAACTACATGTTAATATTCACTGTGGACAGTTTTATTGTGTTACCATAATTATAATTCATTGTCAGTTAATGCAATAACTAACAAATATTGATTTAGGTTTCAATTGAATTTCGCTTATCTTCTAGTACACAATGGATAGAGAACACTTTTTTTTATGGATTGGTTGCTTCATTTATTGGTCGTAAAAAGCGGTTTGATTACACTTAGCAGGTTTTTGTATATAAGACACAGGCACACAAACCATCATATCAATTCGTAGAAGTTAAATATGTATAAATACAAACGTTTCCTTTATTTATTTTTTTCGATAGTAAGTTTAGTGAATCGTATATATTAAAGCTATTTGATAACAGTATTAACTATATTAAAGTCTTTTCATTTATATGATAATTTTTAATAAGTTGACACAAAACAACACTTAAGTAACCGACAAAATATTTCGTCACATTAGTCACAATTGAGAGAGAGAGAGAGACGAAGATGACTAATTTTGCCAAATCACCGCACCTTGATGCTCTGCACTTCCAGCCAAATCATGATCGCTGCTATCGCCACATAGGCAGCTACAATGAGGAACACCTGAAGGGCACTTGCCGTAAAGACCTGGATCACAAGCAGAACTGTGCCAAGGAGGAACACACTCGCTAGGAAGATAATTAGTAGAATCGTTGGCCAACTTCGGAACCAGGCATTTCGTTTATCCGGCGGCGGTACATAGATCGGTTTCAATGGACTATATTCCTTTCGATATTGTGTCTCATAGCCACTAGTAAAATCGATCTCATCGTGGCCAGACGATGTGCCCGCCTTCTTTTCTCTGTCTGTGTCCATACCGGAACGCGTGCGTCTTTCAACTAATCGACCAGCCAACAGCCAACCAGTCAACCAGTTTGTCGTCAGTGAGCAGTTATTGTCTGCCTCATTATCACACAGCACAAAGGTGTTAATTGCCAACAACAACAACAATAAGAACAACAACAACAAAAGTCAGCTACAACAACAAGCTCTCACAGTTGTATTGAGTGTTGAGTGTGTTTGCGTTTCTGACTCAGATAAGATAAGTGAAACGTTGAGAATACTAGTACTTATAACAATTCTTGTTACGACTCTTTCAAAACTGCGACCTTATCAATTATGACTTCAATCATAGTATTGTAGCTCACTGCATTCAGTACGTCTTATGTACTAATTACGCTCTAACAACTTTATATTTTGTATACAAAATTGTTGACTTAATGATTTCTGTTGATCTTTTCTATAAACAAGCAGTTGTTGTTTTTTTTTCCACCATGAATGAAATAAGTTGTGGTTTCCCGCGCTGCAATTCCTTTCGTTAGTAAACATAAACATAAACTTTGTGACGTTGCATTTTCTTTTGCTGTATATTGACGGATTGCATTTCAAAGGGAAATGTCAGCATTTTTCAGATGGATATAAATTTCAATAACAAAGAGACGCCAGCTTCCATGAGTTACATTTTAAGGGACTTGTGATATTACTATATTTAAACTCAGGAAGTGACTTGAATTCTTTTATATTTATACCCTGTGCCCATTGAAAATTGACAAAAGCGGCATAATGAATTTGTGTGAATGTATGTAACAGGCAGAAGGAGGCATCTCCGACCCTATAAAGTATAGATATTCTGAATCAGTATCAATAACCGAGTCGATTGACACCTGTCCGTCTGTCTGTCCGTCCGACTGTCCGTCCGTCCGTCCGTCTGTATGAACGCGTGGATCTCAGCAACTATAAGAGCTAGAGACTTCAAATTTGGAATGAAGGTTCCTAAATACCATGCACAGATCAAGTTTATTTTGAATTTTCGTTACCAGTCCCGTTGGTTTTAAAATTAGAAAAATCACCATAACATAGGCAATGTTAAGGCTAGAGACTTGACAATTGGCACACATGATGAGAAATTTGAGCTTAATCTGTCCTAAAAATTTCATCGCGATGCCATGCCCCCTTCGCCCATAACTGGAAAAAGCAGATAACAAGAGCAGTTTTATAGCTAGAGACTTTCGATTTAACACACATGGTAAGTATCTTTCTCTCAATGTGTGCTACAAATTTCAGTACGATCGGATACTGAAGTCAGAAGTTATTCAAGAAACAAATTTATGCAGCGCAGCAGATGCATGGCAGCGCAGTCGCAGCGCAGTCCCTGCGCCGCGGCGACGATATAACGAACGAACAGACGCGTTTGTTCAAATATGTCTGATTTGCCATTCGGCCGCTGTGGCGCTAAACATTAACAATCAATTGCCACAGTCCAGTGTTGCCAGACTATCGCAAGCTCCCTACTATCGATGCAAACAAAATCGACTTCAAGCGATGTATTTAAATCCTATTATAATGAAAATACTTATCTTTGAGGACCTGCACAGGGTTTCCTACTGTCACGGCTTGTTATTTATTTGATATATATATATATGTAGAATTTCTAGACGCAAGTGCTTGAAGTTTAAAATTTAAAGACAAGCAGTGGTGTGCCAATAGCAATTTCCCTACAACGCATGACCTACACTATAAATTATACTTCCGTATTACGAATTTGCTGATTGGTTCTTAAGAGAGAAACGATTGGATTGAAGAGAGCCCTTATACTGAAACTTATGTTTTCGTCTCTTTATTTCGCCGAAGGTCTTCGTGACTTCGTGTTTCGCTGCCTCACACACAAGAACAATGATTGATAGCGTACTTTCAGATTTATAGTACAAGAGTATTGTCATAATTATTAAGATTTTATATTTATTATAAAAACGAGTGTGATCTACTTAAGTTGAGATTAAAAGATCAGAATAATATATACATACATAAATTATAAATTATTATTATTATATTAAGTTTTAAATTAAATAAATAAAGTGTATTAAATATTTGACAAATATCACAAATTTTAACTTCTGGTTTTATGTTTAGCTTGCCCAAATAAAACGATCATAAACTCCTATTTAAAGACCACATTTACACACCCATAAATAGTTAAACAAATGCGGTAAATATCTGTTTACATTGTAATAGTATTTGCTGTTGATATTTACTATCGGCGTTTTTTTTTTATTATGGTGTAATTTATAACAATGCAAATATGTTTAATATATTTATGTATTGATTTAAATTGAAATCAAATACTGTGTAAGTGTTGGATAATAAAATATAAAACTGCCTGCAACTGGTGTTTTCAGGATTCACTCATTCGAAAGTGTCAAATGACCCCAAGCAAATTGCATTAAAATGTATAATTAGTTTGTTACACTCAAATATTCAACTCAATTGTATATTGTGAAGTATAAATGTGGTGAAGTCTGAATACCCTTTAGAAGTGATTGTTTGTTTATGTAAACTAATGTAGAGACAGAGGAAATAGACAGAGTAAATACTATTTATATTGATTAAATTCTACAATATATTCTGATCAACTTATAGATATATACTTATACTATACTTATGTGACAAGAGTACAATTATTCTGCTAGTTTATAATAACAATGTTATATGAAATTAGGGAGTAGTCGATTTAGTGATACGTTACATAATTAAATACTTGTGAAATACCCTTCTTACCTAATGTAAATAAGTACTGGGTATAAATACATTTTGCAGATGCCTAGAATTAAATTAAATTTCATAATGCAAAATAAATAGAATTAAAATTATGATCATAACTGAAAGTAGACAAACATATGTTGAAATTTAAAATACATTTTCGCACGATATTCTAATTTATAAACAAATCAGATGAACATCGTGTTACATTGTATTAACCCGTAAGGCATTCCATGAAAGGGAGACCAGAAGTACAAATGACTTCTCAGAATAATTATGCTGACTTTAGCATAATGTTGAGACTTGGCATCGAAAGCTGAAAAGCAAAGCGAACAAATCGCCAGCTGTCGCTGCAAAGTAATGGATCAGTTCCCGAATTGCCTTTAAGCTAATAAGAACGCGTCGTGAATATTTGTTTTGATTTTTTCGTTGAACTAAAAAAATGACCAATCGGTAAATCTAATAAAATTGAAAATATGTTTTAAAAAAAATGCTAACTTAAAGTGTTGTCTTTTAAGTGAAAGCCGTGAAATCTTGCTGGATGCCAGCATTGAAAATTTTGAGATCCCAGAGGTTATCATCGATGTCTCGCTATTGGAGCAACAGACGCAGCAGGTGGAAGTGCCGGAGGGGAAGCCTGAACATCGTGATGTATTATTCTGTTGTAGACCCGATAAGAAACCGCAAAATTGGACGAATATGGGAATAATTTTGTGTGTTGCTTATAATTTGTGTCTTGTCTTAATATTATTAGTCACTTGTTTATATTTTAAGCGGGCAAAGTAAATTTTCAAAATTATTTCCGCAATGATAAGTGTATTTTTTTTATTACAAGGGAATTTTAAGGAGAATATGCATATATATATATAAATTAATCCTTTACTTTATTCAGCATTATTCTAAGGAAAAGTTAAAAAGTTATTAGTAAGGAAAAGAATAATAAAATAAAATATATAATAAAGATTGTTTTATTTTTAACTATTTCTTTAATGATAGCCAGTCTAAGTATTTTAATACGTATATGTGAATATATTTCTTGACAATTTTTTAACTACTGCTGAATCGTAAATTATGTAACAGTTCCATTTATTAAGCTTTATATTTCTTATAGTAGCTAGGAGTAAAACTAAAATGTGATGCACGTAAATTAAATTTGGTTCTGGAATTTTTTTGAAAAAGAAAAAACTTTTAGATAAATTTAAAAGTGTGACAACAATTTGTGTGCATTAGGGAAATTGCAGTCATAAGTTAAAGTTGACGGTATAATTGGCTTAAACGGCTGACGTGGCTAATACAAACTATACAGACCGTATTAGAAGCATGAGTTTACTTACAAATCGACAGTCCCTAAACGCATTTCAACTTTGCCCTCGTTGCGAGAGTATCGCAACAGTGCTGCCAAACAATTTAAGTTGTTACCAAAGTCATCAGCATTCTAGCTGCGGCTACCACTGTGTAAAAACTTGCCCCTGTTGCAGTTTCTTCTTTGCCATAGAGTCATTTTTTTTTTCTTTGTGACAAACTTTTTGTTGCCGCTGCGCATTTGCATAAGAGATAGGGAAGGGAAACCGATAGAGAGAGAGAGAGAGGGGGAGAGAGAGCGCGAGGAAGACAGACATGAGATGCAGCAACGTCAGCTCTAAGTAGTTGTCTTTGATGTTGCTTAGCAATTAGGCAAATCTCGAGAATTGCTGACACACAATTCAATTCGTTGCTAGCGGCTTTTCATGTTGGTCAAAAGCATAATGTGGCCAAAGGCGAACACACAAACGCACACACACACACACACAATTTACTGCTCTTTGCCAGTTGCTGCTTATGAATTATGAGAAGCAAGAGCCTTTGGCCTTAACAGCAACTAACCAAAATTCTCATAGCTGCAACTTAGTCGTATTTCATGCTGCCCTGTCATACTGGCATAGACTCTACCATTTTATGGCCACATTTCACAAGCATTTTGGTCGCGGCTCCACAAAGTTTTCTGCGTTTCGCACATTTCAATTGTTTTTAGGCCCTTATCTAGGTATAAATTTGTTTAGCTGCTTTGTATAACATGCAATTTGGTTTGGCCAGCTTTGTGCACCTTACCTCCACCTCATTATTCATATCTAAGCCCGCGCTTTAAAAACAAAAAACAAAAAATATTGAGGAAAATATATAAAAATCAAAATTCATGAGGCAATGTGCGAGAATTATAGCAAGTTACTTGACGGTTTTAAGGACGGGTCTGAGCTGAGCTGAGCTGAGCTGGTGGCTGGCTGGCTGGCTGGCCAGAATGCGTTTGTTGTTGCAAACTTTTTCCATCAAAAGTTTCGGTTTTCGATACGCTTGCTGGTGGCAGCAGCAGCAGCCACGGCTATGTGGCAACAATAACAACGACGTCGACTTCATCTCCAAAGTGCCACTTCCGCTTTGCGTCAGCGCACACGGCGTCGTCGGCGATGCCGCACAAAAGTGTGACTGAAGTGGCAACCAGTGCCAGCCCCCAAAAGTCGCCCTCTCCAGTTGGTTCTCTAGAAACAGAGGCAGCTCTGAATTATACACACAGGTGTTAATTAACTGGGGGACCACCAATCTGTACTAAATTTTAAATTGCAACCCAGCCAAATTAATGAGACTTGCATTTGTACGTACTTATTACATCAGGGGAAAAAGGGGCAAACATTTAATTTATGTTCCCTCAAAGTTAAAACTGACTTCTTTGCGAACAATCATAGTTAAAAGTTGGCTGCAACACTTTCTGATTTCTTTACGTATGCAAAAAACTTGAAAACACAAGAAGCCCGCTAGATTTATATAATTGAGGCGAATTTTAAGTACTTTCAGTGACTACTCCATAGAGTGGCCAACTATGGCCAAATTATTGTTCGATTAACAAATTTAATTTTTTTTCAATATAATCTGTTTACAGAGCTCACTTTAAATGTTGATTGAAAGCACAGACTTTGAAGTTTGCACACAAAAGATTAAACAAATATGTAATTTGCCCGCAGGAAATCAAGCAAATATGTTTGAACTCAAACCCTCAACTGTCTGTGGATATTTATAGCTTGCAAACTTACTTAAAAGTGTTTTTTCACTTTGTGTAAATGCGTTTGAAAGGCAGAAGGAGGCAATACTGAAGCTGAAAGAGATATTTGTTAGCCAAGCCAAGTCGATATATATATATTTTTATATGATCCCGACATTGACAGAGTTTTTAAGAAAGACTTTGGAATGTATGAGTAGATCCCATCCGCAGTTCAAAATGGCTTTAAATGCTGTAAGAAGAACTATATATCTTATTTTATCTTCTTGTTTCTGAATATATAAGTTAGAAACAGGGTTTCTCCTAGTCCAGTTCACTCCACTGCAGCGCTTTCACCTTTTTACTTAACTATTTAAATCGCGTTCATAACTCAATTTTAGCTAAGCACAAAAATGTGAAATATTTACATGAAAAATGCCGAACTCCAACCACATAAATTATCACCAACAACTATCAGCCATACACACTTAACCACACACACTAGAACACACCACACTATATCACACACACACACACATACACACTCACACACACACCGCACACATGCCATTTGTGTAATGTTAATTAAAATTATGTGGAAGTATTTATGCCTAGAGTATAGTTGTTTATGATGACAAATACTTAATATCATTGCAAGTATGAGTATTTAGAAAAATTCACAAATACATAGTTCTTGTGATAGTTATTTATTGTTGTTGCTAATGTGGTTGTATGCCTCTTTTATTTGAGTGATTTGTTGCAGCATTTGAAAATTAATTGAAACGTGTAAACGTGTGTGTAAAAACTATTTCCATCAACATTAAATTCAATTAATAAATAATGAGCAAAAGTTGTTTTACCACTTTGCAACTGTGCGACGGACGGACATGTTGCAGTTTTCTTGTGGTTGTTGTTGCTGTTGCTGCTGTTGCTGTTGCTGCTGTTGTTGCTGTTGCTGGTGTTGCTGCTGTCGCCGGCAGCAACTTGATGTCGTTTACAGCGAGACCACCAACGTAGCTGTCCGAGAATGAAATTAGTTACGGTGTCACATAATGATACTTGGCAACGACGGCATCCTGTCATCCTCCACATCCAATCCATATGTGTGTCTGTGTGTGTGTGTGTGTGCGAGTGAGTGACTAAGTGTAAGTACACTTGATCTATCATCATTAGTTGACCATGTTACAGACGACACTTGGCCCAATTGATTTAGGGGTCTAGATTGCATCTCAATTGCTTAACCGGTTAACGATTTAGCGTCGACATTCGAGGGCAAATTACCAAGAGAGCCAAGTCAAATCAGGTCTGGATAGGCCAGAAAGTACAATAAACTAATGAGCATTTGGTCAGGCATTAAAGTGATTTGCAATGGTTACGTATGAACAGATATATATATATATATATATATAATTATCTACTAAATATAGTTTTTCTGCCAGTCATTCCATTTTATAAATAATCTCTTCTGATATTTGCATACATTAATTATACTAACACCATATAAACTCATTTAAATACAATGTGTTATTAGTTAAATGCATTATAAATGCATAAATCAACATTGAAATACAAATATAATGACTACTCAACGGCACTTTCAAAATAATAAACAATTATTTACATTTAATTTTAATATAATTTAGTGGCTGCGTTTTTTTTATGAATATAAAATGTGTTCAAAATACATTAATGCCGCAAAATTCAGTAGAGAATTTATAAGAGAACTATCGCTATTAGAAATGTGTCATAAAATATTTTCAATATTAACAAAACATTCTGTTGACCCTTCATCAAACTGAAATCAACATTTAATTGAATATGTAATGTAATATGTATTATTTAATTCATTTTTTACAAAACCATTTTCCGAGCTTTTTTGCTGTTATCACTTAACATATTTAAAATATCAAAATAATTTAACAAATCGAAAGAATGCAGTTTTAAATGGTTTGCAAAACCGTTAACATACGGTCATCTATCATTTAAAATGTTTTTAATCTATTTATCGGCCTAATGCTCATTAAGCATAATTAACATTAGACCACATTGAAGAAAATCCGCTTACACTGACCAAATATTTTACAGTTGTGTATTTATTTATTTGCCAATTTTGGAAATTTAGAAATTTGTCAATTACAGATGATGCGTTTATTTAATATGTAAATTAAATGTTACTAATTGCATGAGCGCTTTAAATTAATTTAAAAGTATTTCGGCAGTTAATTTTCTGTGGTTTTGTGTTTTTTTCTTCGTAGTTTTATTAAATTAATACCAAAATTTAAATATGATTGGGCTGGGGAATTTGGGTCAAAAAAGGTTTGAGGGAAGAGCAACAAATTGATGCAAAAATAAGTGCAAGTAATGGAATTTAATTAAATGCGTGCATAAATTATGTTACATAATGGCTACTACAAATGCAATGCCACACACACACGCACACTCACACTATCTTAGGTTAATACACAAGCCCGCACACACACATTGCATAACCATGGGCATAATTATTGTCAAATATGTAATTCCGCGAGCCGAAAAGTATGCAATGGTTTGTGTCGGCGCCTCTTGTTGTTGCTGCTGTTGCCGTTGCCGTTGTCGTTGTCGTTTTGTGCCCTTAGCCTGTCGCCATGCTCGTCCTTGTCCCGTAGTATTATTAATGCAATTGCACTGGCAACACTTCGAGACCACAATCATTTCCCCACGGCACAACGACACACGCTCAGAATCGCGTTAAATTGCCGTGGGTGTATTGTAAACGCTTTCGCCTGCATTTCGCCTCTGCATTGGCTGAAGTTGCCTTGTTTGTAGACTAAGTTTATTTTGAATAATATAAATAAAATATATAGCTATGAATACGGTATAGAAATATGACTAAATAAATAGAAAAGTCACAAATACTTGGTAGTTATTATCAAACATTGGCATTATTATAATAACATCGATTCACAATGTTCTATGCCTGAATTTAAGTAAAATATCAATTACAAGAGTCAAATTGAATCATTAATTAAATGCTGTACATTTTTGTAGCTAAATTTATTTAATAATATTATACAAATTAACGACTAAATTGTGTAGATATTACTTCTAAGAACACTGCTCATTTTGCCATTATTACAACAGTGAAATGGAGCTCACAGTTTGGTTGGTGAGCATGAGATGGGTGTGTCACTGTTTCAATTCACATGCTTGTAATTCACACGCATGCTCATAATTTGCCATGCACCCACACACGCACACACACAGACACACTCATATATATATACAGCAATGCATACTTGACAATGTTGCTTTTGGTTGCGTTGTTGTCCCCCCGACAGCTTCCGTTCGACGTGGGTTTAAAGCAGTTTGCACATTGTTGTCATTGCTGCTGCTGCTGCTGCTGCGACTGCTGTTGTTGTATTTGTGGTTGTTGTCGTTGTTGTTGTCGTTGTTGTTGTTGTTGCCTGGCTGACTGGCAGCCGTTACCATAATAAGACCATTGTTTATGTTGTTCCTGATGGCATTAATACCATTGTAATTTCAATATTTAGTCGACCACTTAATAATGTGCGGCTTACTAATGATTATTAATTATTGCGGAATGCTCGTTGTCATTTTGTTGCCGTTTCTGCAGTTGCTGTTGTTGTTTGTACTTGCAACTGGTCTATTATAGTATCTATGTATGTACTTAGATTTGTCTGGCAAACGGTTAACCGCATATTAGATACGAATTATTCCAATGCGTCGCAGGTGATTCATTTTGGTCAACGATTACACAATTGCTTAACGCACATCAGTGCGTGTTATTGATTTATGATTGAGTTCTACTATAAATTGACACTGTATAGGGCACATTATCAGTTAATGCTGCTGGCAGGATTTCCGTAAAGTGATTTTCCATTATGGTAATTAACTGAAGTAATGATCAAACCAAATCTGACTTTAGAGAAATCACATACCCTTAGGGACAAAGAAAAACGAGAGCCAATTGAAGAGAATACTCCACACTTTTTGGGATAGAAAAGACGTAGAATCTTTTATTTTTCTTTAATTGGTAGATCAATCAAAGTATTTGTACTTTTAATTTTTTGTACAATTAATTTTAAATAGGAGACCATTGAAGTTTAATGAAAGCTTAGAATTACTTCATATGAGGTAAACTCTATTGATTTTAATCTAATATGTAATTAACGCATGATTATAATCATCTATATCTATTTGATTTGACGCAGACTCCTCTTTTGATTACAAATATTAAATTTTCAGCGAATCCTGCTCTAATGTAAATTGGTTCCTCAACAAAAGACTAATCACTGTTACTTTGCAGGTCATTTATTGAATTCTCCCGCCACACTTTGTACCGTTCTCAACATTTTATTACTATTGTCCAACATTTTCATCATATTATACACTTCATTACAAGATCATTGATAAGCCCTGCTTCTTAATTATATAATAACAAAGCAATGCTTGTGGTCCATGGAGGTAATTAGGAATACGAGTTCAACTATGCCTAGCAATTAAATGCTATTTATTATCTTTTGGCCAAAATACAAATGAATTATGGCTACTAATTAAATCAGCAAATTACAAGCACGCACATTACATAAATTGTAAATTAGATACAGGCAACAACAAATTCCCGCAGGTATTATGCTCAGGTGAAATCTGTAAATTTTACTGAAAATTAATGCCAAGCCATTGGCACGTTCAAAATAACAAAAAAAAAAAAAAAACGTAAATTAAAATGGAGCACAGCTAGAGACAACTTTCAGGCTAAGTAGCCGTAAATTGGGCAAGTTGAAAACGTGTAAAAACGCTGACTAAGTCCGTAATCCTCGGAGCGAAGCCAGCCAAGTCAGAGGAAAGCTGCGATGATGAAGTAATTTTAAATTTATCCCATCTATTTTGGACAGCAGTTGTTGCTGAGATTTTCAGCTATTATTTGATGTAATTATTTTTAGTGATTTTTGGCGTATGTCATCATAACTTAGCTGCGTACTTCTATACTAGAGTCAAGCATATTCAGATGCTTTTTATCGCAAGTTATAATGACAGCAGTCTGGGAGCTCAGGGAAAGCAGCTGCTGGCACTTGACTGCTGTCAGCACTTGAATCTTGGCTGTCAATCATGTCGTTGGAAGGAGGGTGGGGGGGTGGAAGTGTCAGTAGATCAAGCTGGGTTAAAACAAAGTGCAAATCCAATGTCCCCTAGAGGTTATACATCTATAAACCTCAGTGCAGTGCAAGACAAGTTAAGCTCAGCTCACATTTCACTCACTTCTTGTGGTGACTTTAAAAACAATTTATGCAGCATTTTCACATATGCCCGACACGCTCCAAAACCACACAGTCGTTGTTGTTGCTGTTGCTGTTGTTGTTGTGTGTTGTTGTCAGCAGCCAGTGCAAAATACGCGTTAAATGCGCAAAGCGTGCGGCACGCGCTGAGATTGCCGAGCACCGAACACCGAGCACCGAACACCGAGAGCACTGAAAGCTCGGGGCCCGTGTGAATATGTTGTCAAATTCTCATGAGGATTTTAGCTTTTCTTCATTTTGGCTGCCTGCTTTGTTTCTCTACTTATGACTGCCACTGTGGTTCATGTTGTTGCTGTTGTGGGCGCTGAAAGCAGTCAGCTGCCAAGCATATTTCAAACTCCACTCGTAAGTGTGCTAAGTGGCTGCTTACAAATACATTTGCGTAACGTTCTTTTCTCTGCTCACGGCGTATATCACTTTTATTTGAGTTTGCGTTTTGCATTAGGCATATTACGCATACGCCAGCGTGCCACATCACACAGTCTGTCAGTGAGACAACGCCTCCTTTCACATTTTGGCCAAAGCGAAATTAGAAGCTTATGATTTTTGCCTTGCTATAAGCCTGGCTAATGGCTAAGGCTTAGACTCTTTATCATTTCTTTTTGTTATTTCATTCTATGTCGTCAGTTGCTTTAAAGCTTTTGCAAATTTTAGATTAATTTCCTGTGTGTGGTTATGAAATTAAACCACATTTCCGGATAAAGTTAAGTTAATAACGTGCTCGAGATGTCTTAGTGTCTGTAGAGTGAACAGTATTAAGTATACGTAGCGTGTGGCAAACAGTTTATGCTATAAATAGGTTAGTTACGCAAAATAGTTTTGTTTTGTATTTACACAGATTATTTAACTTAATAACTTAAATACAAAAACTCTAGCAGGTGCTCAGCTACAGAAAAGTATCAAATTCCTGATAGAGCTTGCCTTTCGAGTCTGGGAATTGAGCAGCTGCATCTGCATCGTAAGAAATTTTTATGAAAATGCGGCTAAAACATAAAAAAAACACGCCGAAATATTTTTTCTTTTACGTCAGAGTTTTTATGATACTCGAGCATCATGTGTGTGTGCTGTTTAGATGGCCAGATACATCAGTTGGCGTATCCCTGATGCATTAGCCTTAAAGTTGTTTATGGTATTTTGCCTGAGTTGCATTTTTGCTGTTTTTATTGTTGTTGCCCTCAGACACATACATGCATGCATCATTTATGCCGTACAACATCAAATGCATTCTTGTCTGCCTCGAAAGTTTATTTATATTGCACGCAGACAAACACACAAAAACACACACAAGCACATACACTTAACAGCGCCAATGTCAATGTTTATTGATGCAAAACAAGATTTTCTCGCTTGCGCAAAAGGAAATCGCAATTGCAAGTCTTCGCTTTTTTCACTATTTTTCTTCTTTTTTTTTGACTTGCTTTTGGAATTCTTACAAAAGACTTTTCTATACTCAGATGACAAATAGCCAAATAACTGAGGGTTGTGCTCGTGTTTGTGGTTACGATTTTCCTTTACATTGATCTGGGATTTAACCGTGCACAACAAAGTAAATAAGTAAAAATCAGATAGAAGCACTTAAAGTTATTATAGTGATATATAACTTAATATCTATGTAGATTTGTAGATTTATTTATTTAGTATTTAGCTAGTAGATTTAATTCCACTGTGTATCTGTCTATTTCATTAATATTTCCTCTGTAGAATTCTGAATTTATTAGAGATAAATTTATTTGGTATTCAATTCCAGCGAATTTTAATTTGTGTCTGTCTATTTTTAAAAATATTTCCTCTGTAGATTTGTGGATTTATTAGAGATTTATTGATTAAGTATTTAGTTAGTAGATTTAATTCCAATGGATTTGAATGAATGTCTGCATATTTCACAAATATTTCCTCAACATAATTTTCATAAATGTATAATTATGTTTCAAATTGTATTACAATACTCTAGAACTGAATTTTCACGTTCTGTCTGATTCATTTAAATTGCTTGTAAATATTATAAATATTCATAAATTGCTATTTATTCATTATCATCATTTCTAATACATATTTTATACATTTCCATTTTGATAACCTAACTGCAATCTCAGTTATTCATTTATAACAATCATATATTAACAACGTTATTCAAAACATAAATAGAACACGACGTTGATTTTCGCAACCATTTAAATATTTATTTGCGTTCGCTGATTTCAAATTCTAAGCACGTCACAAAACCATCAGCGGCAATTTCGCGGCATGCCACATTTTAGCAGCACTGATGCCAGGCAAAGTCACCACCAAAGCATCCCCTTCCCCCCCGCCGCTCAAACAAGCCTTAAAATATTACTATACAAATATCAAATGCTAAATGCGCAATAATGCGCTCACGATTCGCCCACCTGCAGCTGTGAAAATATCACAGAATAATTTTTTAACGCTTGCCACACATATTGAAATCAGTTTTTGGCGGCAGCGCAAAACGTGCAACGCATTGGCATAAATTAAAGAAGTAGAGAAAATTTAAACATAATTTTAAGATACATTTCATCAGCAAGCTTTCTAGTTTAATTTTGCTTAATGCAGCACACATTGTTGTACTTAGTTTAGTTGTTGTTATTCTTGCTGTACTGACCAGCACTTAAGATAATTACACGCAAAACATTTTGCAGCTTATGTGGTGTAAAAGCATAGAGATTCGTTGCTGCCACAATCAACAGGTCGTATGCGCAATAACTGCGTGCTTACTTCCTCCAGACAAGCTGATTGCGCAATCAGCATTAGAGCTTGATAGAAACAAAGTCCCCCCTCCTCGGACCCCCATCTCACTCACTCGCTTCATGTTGGAATTTAAACGTCAAGTGGAATCTTTACATGTTGTCACTTGTCCTTGTCATGTTTGCAGTTGGCATTAACATCGCGGCATTGCTTTTTGGTTGGGGTTTTCCTTCTTTTTTTTTTTCGTTGTTCAAGCAAAACAGTTTTCCAACTGATTTACGTAAAAACTTTGCACATGTTTTTCTGACAAATTCAGTCACTTTCCCAAAGCAAAGGTATTTTAAATGCCGAACATCATTGCACTTCAGCTCTAAACTGTCTCTCTAACTAAGTAAAACTGTGTAGATATGTGTGTGTGTGTGTGTGTTAATGGGCTTTTCGCTTGCATTAGTGTGCGGCAATTTGTACTGTGTTTTGTGGTGTTTCGGCATGATTACTTCGTCTTCGTGTGTGTGAGTGTGTGTGTGTGTGTATGTTTGTGTGTGCAGCGTTTGTTAATTGTCCTGATTTCCGGTTGCAGCAGCTGTCGGCGTTAAGTGTGCAAAAAACAACCTAGGGAAATTGAAATAAAATGAAGATAAATTCATTTACAGAGAAGCCAGACTAGTTACATGTTTAGAGACATTTAACTCATGTTGACTTTGAGGTACTTTTAATTATCATTTAATTTCATTAAATCGTTTCTCTATTTAAATAATTTGATTTTCGACAAGTAAATAAATGAGAAGACAGTTTTGCAAGTTATGTAAATATAGTTAAATTATTTATTTAAAAATATATTACAGTTAATAGATTAACCTAATTTGTTCTATGTATTTGATACGATATAATTTAATTTATATATATTTACGCCTTTATATATTTTATATTAATTAGAATAAAATTTGTAAATTATACTCCTCTCTAAATAATATTATGCATTATATTTTAATTTAGCTAAGTTGATTAAAATTTGATTACTTCGTTTTATAAGAAAATTAACTTATAGAAAGTAGATCTTATAATCATGAACATTCAATATTATCTTTAATTCATATAATTCGTAGTTGCTAATTAAATTATTTTATTTAAGATAAGAACAAACAACGATAGTTAACTTACAAGACTTTCCAAATCGTAGATTCAATCTAACTAAAAATACAAGCATATTGTTTAGCTTACAGCTCATTAACCTCAATTCACCTAGTATTTGTTTTGGTAACTGTGTGTCTTAACCCACGCACACACACACACACACACACATACACACACATACACACCCAAATATACAGCCATCATTAGACCAACTCACATTTGGTGCGCATAATCAAAGTTATTATTAGGCATGAAATTGTAACCAAATAGCACTTGATTATTATTCAGTATCTGCGTTTAGAGTGTTTTTGGGGTCTTTTGTGTAGCATTCGGCATCGATGTTGTAACACAGGAAGGTGGGGGAAACATTTGGTAAACGGGCACGGGGCGTCAATTATGCTAACAAGCTCCAACACTCATAATCACTCCACAGACAATCGTTTAGATAAGCGCCAAGGCGCGTTAAGCAAACGCTGCGGGATATGCGTATTCCGTGAGCCAGTGCCGTAGTCGAAGTCGGAGTCGGGGCCGTGAGCCTAGGCAAATACTTGAACTTGCGACTCGGGTTGTTGTTGTTGTTGTTGTTATTTTTTTTTTGGTATGGGCGGCTTTGTGAAACAAAAGGCATAACAAGCTGAATAAATAGCACGATAAATGCCATAAACAAGAGACGAAAAGTTTTAGCAATGAACGCAACAGCAGCAACAAAAGAAACAGAAAGAGAAAGAAAGAAATAATCCAAGAAAGTCCAATAAAAGTCACGTTGCCACAATGTGAAGTCAGCAGAATGTCCAATGGAAGTCCGAGTTCGAGATCCGAGTGCATAAAAAGGAAACTGCGTGTTGTAATTGCTTAAAGAAAACCCTTGCGTACAATTTGCAACTAGGTGGCAACGCTGGTCCGAATTGCGAGCCGGTAACAACTCTCAAAGGACGAGATTTATGCGATTGCCGATAGGAAACAACGCCAAACAGCAACGTCGCTCAAGACGTCTTTCTAGTCTAATGGCATTTGAGGGCGTTACACAAGTAGAGAGAAAGGGAAGGCAGACAAAAGGGAGAGAGAGAGAGAGAGAGCGGAAATGTAGCAAACTTGACGTTGTCCTTGCTGTTGTTACCAAGTGTATTGTCTTGTAATGGCAACCCATGTAGTTGTCGTTGTAGTTGTAGCATTTCGTGTCTTTCCCCCCTTTTACGCTGACTTTTCTCTCGACTTCGCAACACGTTTTAATTTATTGCCCTTTAAATACTTATTTCAATTAAAATGTAAAAGCGCACAAAAACTTGTTTTACATTTTATTAATTATTCATTAACAAGCCGGAGTTGTTATTGTAATACAGTTTTTCTATTGTTCACTTTGTTCTCCTGGTTTGTGTGTCTGTTAAAGTTATTTATATTCATTTAGACTGTAAGCGTAAAATGGGTTAATAATTGTGACTTAGTTAGCTGTGGAATTGTGAAAAATAGGTGCAGGTTGGCATAATTGAGTCTGTTGATCTCTTTCCTTTAATTGTCTGTCTGTCGACTTAAAGCTTTGAAAAAACTCAGAATAACCGCTATTTTAGTATACTTCATATTCGAGGTGTCTTCTATTTCTTTGGAAGTTTTTCTTTAATCAGACACATTTAAATTGAGCTACTTTTCTTCTATTTTTTTAGTGGCATATTTATGATAATTGCATGTTTGTGTGCGTGTATGTATATGTTGCTTTCTCAGCAAGGAAAATCCATGTTAGGGGCGTGAAATGGGAGGTAGTTCAATGAAAATGCCATATATACGTATTTATGATAAACAGTTTATGGCGCCTCATGAATATGAAGTTTTGCCTTAGTTGAAGATGCTTATTGAGATGTCTAGACGGATAAAATTATATTGTAGAACGAGGAATCTAAATTTTGATGGAAGAAACCTTAATGGAAAACTTCGCAGAGCGATAAAGCAATCATATGTATTTTCTTGGAATTAATTGAAATAACCATTTGAAGTAATTTAAATAAATATTAAGAAATTCTAGCTTAAATGAAAAGTGTCCGTAAATTCCTGCTGAAAGTTTTTACCTCACCATTGGCAAACAGCAAAAGTTTTTGCGCATAATTTACAGCAATGAGCGCTATGCAGTTGCCATTAAGGTTCACGTTCAACTACATTTTACAGAAATGTTGGAAAATATTACAAGTTGCACGTGGCAAACTTAATGTGGCAACAAATTTTCGCTATCAACAAGCTCGGGGAATGCTATGACGCTATCGGCATCATTCATCATCAGCTGCCAAACAATTGACAGCATAAAACGCAGAGGTTGTTGCGACTGTGGCACCACCGCACCACCTTACCTTACCTTACCTTACCTTACTACTGGTAGCACTAAAATCCTTGACTGAAATCCACCTGAAATGAAACTTTTGAATTTTGATAGCGTTGGCGTGAGGTATTCATTGTTGTTGTTGTTCTTGTTCGTCTTGTTGTCGTGGTAGAGTGCTTGGTTTTTATCACAAGGCAGTCGACATTGAGGCTGTAGACCGTCAGTTGGGCACTTCATATGCAAAGTATGATCCACTTAATGCGATTTATAACGTCACTCCCACTTCCACTCCACACAGCATGCAAATATATTAAGCTGAGTGACTACGACTAGGAGAAAACTACATCTAACTCCAGATTCCCACTCTGTTCAAACCAAGCCTGCTTTGTAGCAGCTGTAGATCTGGTTCATATACGCCAAGCTCGTTTGTTCCGCCTGTCAGGGCCATGTTGCTGTCACCCGTCACCCGTCGTCATCATCATCCCCATCCGCATTCTCATCGTCGTTGTCGTTGTTGTACTCGATGATGCTGCGCTTTCATTCATGGCGATTATGCAGGGGCCTCCCTTTTGTTTCCTTGGCTTAGAAAATCCATTTCGAATCCCAGTTTAGTGCAAATTTATGCCGTGAATACAATTTTTTGCCTTCTCTTACTTGCTATCGTTTCACGCTCATATTTATGCAGTAAACTCGCAGCAATTCGTTGTTTAAATTTAACGCCACGAAACAAAAACAAAAGCGAAAAAGTGGGAGGCAAAAAGAGAAGAATTAATATGAGAGTGTCTTGCGTATTTCACCCTCGAATGTTATATAATTGTGCCAGCGAACCTTGCCACTCACAACAGATTTTTCCGCAAGCTTCTCTCTTGACTCGAAACAACTGCTGGCACACGCGGCGTATGCGTTACATTGTTAGCCATTGTTCTTAGCGCGTTTGCCCACTGGGCATTTGCGATTTTGTCTTGTGCGAAGCAACATGAAAATAGGGTTAAAAGCAAAAAAGAATTTCTTTTCCCATTTAGAATATTTTAGAATAATTTGAAAGCACATATGTGTGTTGTTGTCCTAATTCGCAAACTTTAAAAAATGTTGCATACTTTGTGGGGCAAGTGAAAATAAGGAATCGTTATTAAATCAGCAACAACGTTGATTGAAAACTGCAGTAACTTACAGCTGAGCGAATTTCCGGCGAATATGTAAGCGGGATGGCGCTCGAAGAGTGATTGCTGCCAGAGCTACCGACTCATTAGCAAGTACTTAAAAAACTATTCGTGCAACAGCTGTCATGTGGCGCTCACGTGGCTGCTGTAACACTTGCCGTGGCAAGTACACACAATATAGTATATGTATGTGCATGTGTATATATAATGTTGCAGGGACGTAACAAATGTCAACATGCTTCACATTCATCGTAACTGACAGCCGGTTGTCCCGGCGCTGCAGGACACCGAGGAACGCGACCCGACGCAACACACTGCGACCCCCTAGTGGTTAATTAAAAAATGGTAACGTTTTTCGCCCCTTTGGAACTTTCGGTAAAATGTGTTGACTGTTAAATTCCTTCGTCATTTCATTTTTTCCACTTTTTTTTTGGTTTTAAACTCCCGAGTGCGTTTTTCATTACGAGTATGATTAATATTTAATTTTCGCTCTCCACGTACATATATCTTCTATCTCTGACTGAGTTACGGGCCATTTAGCCGCAACTAACTCATTTCCACGTTAACTCTTTATTTTTTTCTGTAGCTTTGTTTGTTTGTTGTGTGTAAAGCTGGCACGGCTGTCAATGAGCTCATTAAACTGCAATTCGAGAACATTATTTAAAGGATTGGAGTGCATACTTAGCGCTGATTACTTACCATTTTGTTTTTTTTTTTATGTTTTCTATTTTCTTTAGTCTATTTTCTTATTCTATTTTTCTTTGGCAAGTTTTGCTGCAACTCTAATTAAAGGTGTCTAGGGCTTTTCTGGTTTTTGTTTATTATGAGTTATGCTCTGTTCGAGCGCTGGGTATAATTTACCTAAAATTGCAGTAAAAAAAAGGAAGAAAATTTCTATGAAGCGTGTGCAGGCATTCGACTGGAAGAAATCGGTGGATGAAAAAACTTTTTGCTGCACACTATGAAAAAAGAGGGAAAAGTTCTTTAAGTTTTGTTAAATATAATTAATTCTTAGTAAGTAACAAGTTTTGGCTTTTAGAGGCTTTAAAGTGTAAGGATTGATATGAATGCTTAAATAGAAATTTTTTGATATAAACATAGAAACTGAGAGAAATTCCAGAAATGCATAATTAGAGAGCACTCCAAATAGTCTAAATCGTATCAAGAAATTAGCTACCAAGCAACTTTTCTTCCCTTTACTAGTACACTCTGAGTTGGAAACACAAATTAAATCACTTAAAACAAAAAAAAAAAAACATTTCAAATTGTTTTACTGACAGACCAATAAAAATCTACAAGAACATTAAACAAATTGTCACAATTCGCAACATGCATGTGACAGTTGTCTGCGGCTCCTTCTGGCATTTCACACTCTTCTCACTTGGTTGTTGTTTTTGTTGTTTTTGTTGTTTTTGCTGTTCTGGGTGTGCATGTTGTGTGTATGTGGGTCAGTGTGTTGCCGCCCGCTTGCTATTTGTTTTTTTCTCCAAGTGCAACCCGTAAAATCATCATTGAAATATGTTTTTTGTCTGCCAGCGCAACCGAACATGGCCCGAAAGCTGCCCTCCTGCCAACCTGCCCGCCTGCCTGCCTGCCTGCAACAACAGTTAACAGCCAACATCCAACATCCAACAGCAGCAGCCGCAGGAGAAGCATTCTGCGGGTTGGCCACGCTACCGCAGCAGGCGGCCGGACCACCGCACAAGAAGCATAAACAAAACCTTCATTAATCTTATTCAATGTCCGGCACATACTTACATGAGTTCAAGCATTTTGCCGCTGCAACATGTGAGTGTGAGCTCGAATACGACTGCCAGTGTACAAATATCTCGCAAATGTATTTCTTTGCCTTCTTGAAATATAAACAATTTGCACATTTTAAGTTGATTTCTTTCGCAATGCTCTAGAGTCTGTGTGTTGCTGCAACAGTCACGCATCGCATACGTGTGTATTAAGTATACGTCGCGTGTTGTCCAGCGTGTTTGTTGGCTTTGTGGCGCCTCCCACTCGGCTCAGCCGCATATAAATTCACATGGCTTGTTGCAGTTGCAACTTTATTTGTACTACGTGCAGACAGATTTCCATTAAACGTAATCGTAGCAAATTTTATATTACAAAATGTTTACACTTTAATATATTCCATTTACAATTTTGCACTATAATTAAGTCCTGGCAAATATTTATTGCAAAATCAATTAATTGACATCTGCATAGATAAATAGTACAATTTTCAAGATATTTCATGCATGCATACATGTAACATAAAATGGCCCATGTCTATGCTTTCAGTGTGGCACGGAAAAAGTCAACAAACTGTTGATTAGATAAGAGCAGAAATATGGCCAAGCAAAGTTGTGGAATATTGTGTAAAATATGCAAATATCACACATACGCTGAATTGTGACTTAAATCTATTTAATAAATGTATATTTATGAGCATATGTATTTGATGTGTCTTTGAATTGAGATTTTATCTATGTAATATTTATGCCATTTTCTGGATATTTTGTCAATTAAGATTGGAAAAAACAAATTTCTTATATAATTTATATATTTTTTAGTGCAATTTAACAATCAATTATTAGATTTTGTTTCAACATTTATTTTTTTGATATTTTCTATAAATAAACGTTTGTTTAACATTTAAAAGTGATTTCTCGTATTCTTTGGAAATTTATAAGCAATATTTTATGATATATTTGAATAACATTATTCCAATTTAATAGCCAATATGTGTCAATATAAATATAAATATAAATATTTATTTATACATATAAATATTTTGATTTTAGTGAGTTTCTGTGAACAAAATTCTTTAAAATTATTTAATAATAATGGTCATTTATTTAATATTTTTAAAATATTTATTTTTGAAGCATTTCCATGCTGTCTTTTGCTTTAGCTCAACATCTTTTGCTGTGTTGAGTGGCAATTCAATGCCCTTTTATAAGGAAGCTTCACACTCAACGTGCATAAATACGAATATGAGTCTGAGTGCACTTCAAAGTAGCTTGCTGAATTGAGCAGCAGCTTTGCTCCCCTTCAAGAGGGCGATTGTGGTTGACTTAAAGCATAAACGGAAATCAAAGACATATTGTGCGACGCCTGTGCAAGTGCATCATGTGGTAAACTAAGACAAGGGCGCCGCCTGCTGTCGTTGACAGGCGTCGACTTGCAGAGTCCACAATATGAAGGGAATACTCAAGGCTGGCATCATGCCCAGCTCTATGCTCTCACTCACTGAGTCAATTCATGGCTGTAGTCGACGCACATAAATAAGTCTGTGTGGCCTGACAAATATCAGGGAGTAAACTTGGCACTGGCGGCTGCTGACTGATGTGATGCCCTTTAAAGATTTGCATGTTAATCCTTTAATTTGTATGGTTACAATTCCCATTTATTATATACACATTGCAGCAATAATAGTATGTCTATAAGCGCATTAACAATATACATATATTCAATATAAATAATACTCATAAATCAAATTCAGTTGTGCTGTTGCTGAATGCGCAAAGTTTTTCAAACAAATGGGAATAACAATTGTCAACTGACAAAGAGAAAGTTTATCAGAATGCATTAAATTAAATACAAGTAAATAGAAAAACAGTTTTGCAATTTTCTTCATAACTAAAAAGCAACAGA
The DNA here is from genome assembly GCA_958299025.2 of Drosophila histrio. Lineage (NCBI taxonomy): Eukaryota > Metazoa > Arthropoda > Insecta > Diptera > Drosophilidae > Drosophila > Drosophila histrio. The sequence goes on from OY282580.2 coordinate 8,919,250, forward strand.
TTCCGCTGAAGTTCCCAGTTTCCCAGCTCACTTTGTGCCCATTTTATTTACATGAAGTTTTCGATTTGTTGTCGTGGCGCTTGTCAACATTTCCGACAAACAATAAAACATCTACATTTATTCCCTATGTTCTGTAATTCAAAATCGCCTTAATTTCAACTGACATTATTTTCTCAACTGATTCTCTCCTTTTTTCTCCCTTTTCGAATTGATATTGCTACTCTGGGAACACTCGCAATTTGTGTCTATTTATTTGTTACGCTTTTGTTGCTATTGCATTTAAATTTATTGTGAAATCAACAAAAGTGTTGCTGACTTTTTTGCGCTTGTGTCGCAATCAGTTTGGCGCTGTGTTTGAGCACCGGAAACAGCTAGTTTTTCTTAACTGCAGTCAACGTGAGCAACACGTCGGCCATCCATATTGTTCTTGTTATTTCTGTTGTTGTTATTGTTGTTGTTGCATGCATTTCACATGATAAGCAAATATGGAAAATATGCAGGCGGTGCGAAGCTAGAGGCAGGCAAGAGAAATCAACACAAGCTGGAAAAATATGCATGTCCTTGTTACCGGTAGATTTCCATTTTAGATGGCGGCTTCAACGTTGTTGTTATTCTGGTTGTTGATGTCGCTGCTTATGATTAGAAGGCGTGACTGTACGTACCTATAAACCTATATTAGACATTGCATAATCAGATGGTTCAATCTACGTTACAGCCAATCGAATGTCAATTAATTTGATTTTTATGCGAAACACTTTTAACCCACTTTCTATAGAAGTTTTTATAATAAACTTGAATCAAGTGGAGTATGAGAAATGATGACGCTATGACAACAACAGCAAGGACAACCCAAAAGGAAACAACAATGATTGCAATTTGCATTGGCAAGGACATAGCCGTATTACTTTTATGAGGTGGTTATTCAAAACTAACAAGAAACTGCACAAAAAACTTTTGCTTCTTTTCCAAAGCTTGTGTGTGTGTGTTGTTAACTGTTGTTTGTGTTTGTCTGAGTGTGTGTGTGGCTTTGACGTGCCTCCACTTATATTTCTCGCTGCTATTTCTCCGAAGCAATTTTCGCATAGTAAGAACAACTTGAGTAAGAACAAAACATGTTGTTGATCACATAAAACAGGGCCGAGACCACACCCAAAACCGGTCTCAAACTCGTGTCAGTTTTTTGTTCTCTTATTGCAAGCAAGTTCAAAGGTAGTACAAGTGGGTACGACATGCAAGCAGTTAGCAGGCGACTACCTCCTACAATAACAACAATTGAAAAAACACCAACAACAACAACAATAATAATCATAAAAAAAAACTAAAACAAAACATTGACATAAATAAGAGCAAGAGCTGCTGCGGCTGCGGTTGCTAAACTTTTTTTGTGAATGCCCTCCGGCAAAAAAAGGTGACACCATTTGGGCATAAGGTTTGCCAGCTGCTGAGATAAAGTAAGACATGGCTAGAGAAATTTTAAGTTCTTTGGAATTAAAGCATCAACTGAAATGAAGACAGTTTTTTTAATTAATGTGACACTTGCAGATATTTCTTGTCAAAATACTGTCAACCCATTTTGAAGTATGGTAATGGTTGAATAATAAATTTAATATTGTGACTGGCATATGAATTATTAAATCTACACTTGTAGTGATGGGAAACTCAATAAAAATAAGTGTTAAGCAGCTGGCTTTGATATTTTTTATATTTTGCATATAGTTGAATATAAATTTTGATTAATTTGCTTATGTCACTAAATTATAACATGGTCTCTTTTAGGTGTATCTTTATATAACAGCGCATTCCCAATATTGATCAGGAAATCAGCTTACAAAATTGTTGTTGCGTATAGTCTAAAGTCTCTACACATTATTAATCGAAGTAGTCTAGTAAATAGAGGAGTATAATGAAGGTTAAGCCAAAGTATTTATATTAATATCTTAAAATAATGTTAGGGTATTAAATGTACATAATATTTAGCTATTTCTCATTTGCGCTTATTTTCTCGTTGCTAACGACGTCAGTTCGCTCCAATTTTTTTGTTCGTTTTTCGCTTTTTATTCAACAATTTCTGCTGTTGTTGTTGTTTTAACTTATTAGTAGTTTTATTTTTATACGCAGGCTGCACGCTTTTTCTTGTTTTTGTTGTTGTTGTTGTATTTTGAAGCTTGTTTTTTTTTTTGTTACGCTCCGACTTGGGCCATAAATTTTTGAAACTTAAACGCAAACGAAAATGTTTTCCACGGTGTGCATTATAAATACATATTTTTGCAGCCCTTTGCATGCAATGAAAAAATGTGCGAAAAGCTGGAAAAACTCTGCTGTAAAACATTTATTTTTTGATATGTTAATCGCGCCATACATGCAATTTTCCTATTACCGGATCGTCGTGTCGTTTGGCATTCAGTTTTAAATTGACGTCACACGTGCTGTGCGTCTCGCTTAAGAGTTTGTACTCGAAAATTCATGCAGCTCTCTTGCCTAATTTTAATTACACTTGAAGTTGCGCCTTGAGCTATGCCACAATATTTAACGCAAATGAATTAAGAGCAGACTTACACATACACACAGGCATACTGACACACACACACACACACTCACACAGCCTTAACACACAATCAGAAATATGTGCACATAAATGCCAGGCATTTTATTGTTTGCCGTGTTGCGGTGAGAGGTCCGAGGTGCGATGTATAGTCATAAAAGGTGTGAGACTGCCATAAACGCCTCACAGCAGCAGTTATTGGTTTGCCCCTGTGTACGTATGTGTGTGTGCGTGTCTGTGTATGTCATAAAATGTGCGTAAAACTTGCTTATGGCATTTATTGATAAAACGTTTTGCCAATGAATTTTTATTTAAAGCTTGACTAAATAAAGTGGTATTTACACAAATTGGAAGCCAATAGTTTTGGCATCTTTGTCGAAGCATTTAAAAATAAACAAAATATATCCAAAATTTTAGCGGCAGAAGAAGTCGAAGAAGGTGAAAGAAAGTAGCAAGTGAGAGAGTGAGATAAAAAGAATCAAGTGTCTTTTGTTCGGAGACTCCGCCAGCCAATATTTATGTTAAAGTGTACATTGTAATTGGAAGTATATTTGCCCAAGTGTTAAATCGATTATTTCTCAGTTTTTATTGAAGTCAGGCTGTTAATTAATTTAATAGGCAATGAAAGTGAACAGTGCAATCAGAAAGCAATTTTAATAAATATTGACACCACAAACAAATATATTAAAATTGTAAAATTGGAAGTTTTGAATTCAAGTAAATTTAGAGTTTAAAATCAGATAATTTTCAAAATTATGTAATTGAACGATATACGTTTAATAGTTGAATTGTTCAAGTATAAACTGATAAACTTCTGTAAGTTGAAAATTTGTTAATATCTTGAGTGCTGATAAAACTTTTATTGGGTATTGAGAGGCCAAGTTTTAGCCTTGACACAGACACATCAAAGCTCTTTCTATAGCCTGCCTGACACTGTTATTATTATAGTTATTGTTGCTGATTCAAAAACATGTGAGTCGTCGCTGAGTCATCTGTTGTCTCAGCACATTTCGCAACTTGACAACTTGTTGCCATTGACATGCCAAAGGAATGAATGCTTATAGTGCCAGATGCTGTAAGAATACTAGACAATTTATAATATTATCACACATCTGTTATCTCTGTTAACGGGGGAATGTCAATGGCAGTTATCAATACGTGATATCTCTCGGTTATCATTTGATAGAAGCACACATAAAAAGCAATGTACGGTAATATTTTGAAATTAAATCAACTCGTTTCTTTCGTCGTTTCGACTGTTTTCGCTTACCTGGCACAAAAATAACCATAAAAAAATGAACCTGCTCTGGTTTTTGCCTCCGTGGTTGCTGTTGCAACTGCTCAGTCTTGCTGCTGTCGACTGTCAGCTGCAATGCAATGCTGCAACAAGCATGCGGCAAAAACGCATCGTCATACGCAGTCCTGTGGCAAGGCAGCTCAGCGTGTTGGACAGCTGCCAGTACGAGGTGGCAGCGTGGAGTTCACAGGTCTGTCAAGTGCGCATCGATATTGAACGCTTGGAGCTGCCACAGCCGCGCCTTAATGCCACAAGCCAACTGCTCGAGTGTGTCGATTTTATGCAAGTGCAGCGTTTTCAACTCTGCGGCCGCAACAACGGACAGCATTTGTACGTGCAACTGCAACGGGGTCAGACACTTAAATTGCACTTCAGCATTGGTAGCCACTCGACGCAGTCGATGTGGCAACTAACGCTCACCCAACTAGAGTGTCCACAGAATATGTTGGCCATGGCCAAACAACAACCTGCCACCGAAGCATCCCAATTGCCAACTGTGCGCACCTTGTTGCCCTTTCTCAGCAATCTTCTGCCTCGCACCATTTTTGGTGGCAATTCTGGCAATGGCCCGGCTGTCCAGCTCTTCCAGACGCTTACTGCTCCATCTTCGGGTGATTTGGAGCTACTGGCGCCACTCGGCTGTGATCAGTATTATCGCAGCTCTACGGGCGGCATTGCCAGCTTTAATTTCGCAGGCGGCATTTATATGCCCAACATGCGGTATGCCATTTGTGTGGCAGGTGCAGCTAATATGGAGATAAGGTATGTTGATTTTCAGTTGCTTTAAAGGTTCACAAGTTATAAATTGTACAATTTCGAATTGTTCAGCAACTACAGACTGTAAATTTGAGTGTGTTATATATATTTATAACTCTAAAATTAGTTTATATTTTTGCAATGATGATTTATGATTTTCTCTGCATTCTTTGTAGATATTAATGTATTAGAGAAAAATTATTTGCTTTTTATGTCAAACAAAAGTACAAGCAATTTTAAAATGAAACAGAAAAACCAATAATTAAATATTTTTGCTGTTATTCTTAAAGTTTCTTAAACTTTGCCTTCACTATAGAAAATGCATGAAGAATTCTATGAATGATAAGAATAAAATAATGTGTCTAATGATCGATATAAAAATTCATGTATATTATTATTGTAAAATATGACAGACATATTGGAAAACTTAGAGCTGTAAAGCATTACTGTATATATTAATTTTAGTAACTCTTTTATTATGCTTAAAGTCTTACTTAACTGTCAATTTAATTCAATTCCTTACACTATAAAGTTTATGTATTTTTCTCTGCGTTTTAAATCTTTTTCAAGTATTTAATAATATACATTTATTTGGTTATTGTATAAGCAATTCTGTAGAGAATTAACAAAATTCTAATTCTAATTATTATGGACTTAATTTGATATTACACTGTTCTACAATAGCTATACAACTTATCGAATTCTTCGTACACTTACAGCTACAGCCTGGATCACTTTACGTTATCCAAATCCAACGGCAATATTCCTGGTCCTGGCTACGATGAGGATTGTCACAGTACAGTGAAAACGCTGGGACGTCCCGCAGACTATTTGCTTATAGCCAACTCATATATGGCCAACAATCAGGCACTTCAACCTACCTATTATTGTGGTAATCAGTTGGCTGGCACTAAAATCATTGCACGTCCGCCCTTTGTCATTAATTTCTCCAGCGATGCTCAGACAAATGCATCCGAAACGGGCTTTCAACTCACCTACACCGTCCGTCAGTCACAATTGCACTTATGAATTGTCATCGGAAGCTAAAATCAAGCTGCAGTATTAACTAATTTAATGTACAATACCTAAAACAGAAATTGGCATAATTAAATGTTACACTATACATACAATGACAATTGGCAGCCACTGTGGCATCGAGTTGCCTTAATTAAATAGCCCTGGTACACACAGCAGGGCATAAAGTCATCTATATATGGATTATTGAATAGACAATCATTGAAACAATTGTTTAGGGGGCGGAAAGCTGGTTGTTGAAATGTGCCATCTAATGAGATATGCTGTGGCACAATTCCATGCAATTTGAATGGAAATATGCTGCATGTGTGAGCTTATAATATAAATAAAATATTGTCGATAACATCGTAAAACAAAATTGAAAGAAAACAATAACAATTTATGTTTTGAAATAATATTACATGATAATTCTTTAATACTTTGTTTCAACATATATAAACCAGATTTATACTGTGCAAATTTTTTTGTATTTGTTACACCAAAATTGGCCGTTCTATTACGTCTAAAACTCAATTTCCACTGGAACTTATAACTATTTTTACTGTTGAACTTTGGCAAAGTTTCTAAAGTAAAGTGAAACAATAAAAGTGCCATGGCACAGTTTTCCATACATTTGCCTCGAGTTGACTTAAACTTAGTGAATGTTTAGTTTATTTATTAAATTTCCTGAATTAGAAGTAGTTTAATTATAAATCAATTCATCAATCAGCATAGATTAATTTATAAGGATAATAAGAGAGAGAGAGAAGTCTTCCCCTTCGTTTCCTGTAGTTTTTTTGGCAACAGTCTGTGGCAAAACATTGTCACATATGCAACTGCGAGTGGCATGTGGATATTTACATATATAATTGCAATGTCGTGTAACGCTGTTATCACATGAATATCCACCTGCCCAATGTTGGCACTTTACGCCCTACATTCTCCTCCTCCTGTCCCTCTTCTCTGTCGCAATTTCATGCCACATGACTGGTTAAGCGGATACGTAAGCATTCATGGAATTCGCAGTGACATTTTGATGCTGCTACAGCTGCCAATTTGTATGTATTTTTAATGTGAATTTAACAAAATTCTGTGGTTTAAGTGCGAGAATTGTTAAATGCATTTGTTGCCCGGCCGTCGCAGTTGTTGTAGATTAGTAAACTGCGGAAAACGGATGCGGAAGTGAAATTTGCGATTGAATTGATTGAAATGTTATGAGAGAATGTATGGAATAGTATTAACGAATGGCAACAGCTGTAGATTAACATTTGCAATCTTTCTGTATGTAAATAAAGTCTATGGCAAGGTTCAGGTGGTCTACAAAATGAATACGAAATACAATTATGCGTATACTCGAGAGACAAACACTCAGATCCTGCGACAGATACTCAAGATACACTGTAAAGTGCCTGTAAACACAATGAAATTGGGTTTGCATCGATGACCGGTTGTCGGCTTGGCCTGTTCTGTGCCAGGGAAATTGCCATTCAAATATGCATAGTCATATGCTCAAACAAGATCCAATATGCTGCATACTTTCAGGCGCTAAGCCTCAGCTCGTTTGCCTAACGACAGCTTGCCAGCAATTTATGCAGTCAACTCTAGAGCATAATGGTCAGCAAAGGGCATCAGCATCAGCACCAGCTTGTGAGTGTCCTTCTCTTGTTACTCTCGCTACTCAGTATCCTTTTGAATTCATTTCTACCATCTCGAACGTCTTTAATGTTTCTATCCTTTGGCAAATTGTTTTTCCAGCAACTCCGGCAGTTTTCAGTTAATGTTGCAATTTTGTGTGCAGCTATTTTAGACTTTCGATTTCAATATTGTAGTAGCTCTTGGCATCGTGTCAGTCAGAGTTTAAGTTTTTGCTGCTTGCCAGCTACTAAGTTGAAGCTGTCAAATTTTAGCACTGGAATTGTGGAATTCGCAAAAAACAATTTGCAATTTACGATGCAAAGCAAAAGCTAACTTCATGGCAGTTATTTTATGTGCGCTTCATAAAAGCACGCAACGGCAATTAAAACACACTTCGTCGTTCACATGGCGTATGCGTAATATTCTGCTGACCAAATGAAAACTTCCATTATAGCCAGCAGCAGCAGCAGCAGCAGCAGCAGCTGAATAATGATTGTTATCCGAGCGCAGTTTTAATTACACCATTTTTGCATTTCCTTCTGGTCGCTCAACAAACTAAAGCCGAACAAAAAACTGCCGCACAAACAGACATAAATTAATACATAATCATTTTGTCACGTCAACAAAGTTGTTGTTATATTAATATTTGCCTTTGTTGTCGCTTAGAAAATAATTAAAAAATATTTATTATAATTTTCACAACATTTTTATGAGTTTTAATGGTCCTTTTAGCACTTACACAGATATCTGTTCTATTTTGTTTAGTTTTGAACATTTATTTCCAAATCAAATTCTAAATGAAAACTGAACAGCTTTGTTTGGCTGTCCCATGTGGCTGCGGCAGTTCAGTAATTTCAAATTTTATTCATAGAAAAAGTAATGCTCACAAATATTTTTTTTAATGGCATAAAAACACGTGCTCCAAACATTTTACGTTACATTTTCCAATTGAATTTTTAAATTCCGCCCAACATTGTCAGTGAACTGTCGCCTTTGTTACTGTTGTTGTTGTTGTATATGTTAACTTTTTTCCATATTTTCTTTTTGGTTATTTTTGACCGTGCATCCTGTGTTGCTGTCAATTTTGTAACGCCTGCCCGACGCCAAAGGCCAGTGCAATTTGTGCGCGTATAAAATTTGTAGGCAGTCGCGATCTGCAGAGCGCATAGAAAATTGCACCATAAATTTGCGAAAGGAGAGAGCGACAGCATATAAAACGGTAAAAAAAGAATTAGTCCTTGTAAAATATTGCGGCATATTGTGGTTAACATTGTAGTCAAAATGTCACCGAAAATTAACTTCAGGTCGATTTATTTAATTGTATTTGCAGATAAATTTAAATTTAAAAAATGTTGCATACTTTTACGCTCAAATGAAAATAGATGGGACTAGCTAACGTATTAAAAATAAAAAATTCAATGAAAAAACTAAACATAAGCTTAAATTTTTTAAATATTAAATTAATTAAAATGACTTGATACATTTAGATAATTTTCTTGTGTTGTTTTTTCTATTAGAACTCTTCAAGTTACAACAACTCTTAGACAAGGACAAATACGACAAAGCAAACACACGCGCCAACATTAGATAAAAACTGACCTCGACATCATTATTATTTGAGAGGTCGTGCCGGAGTCTGCCAGCTCGCAGCCAAAACACAAACATTTTCATAAACTTAAATGCCAATTAAATAACATTAAATTGTGCGCAAAATGAAGCAAACTAAAAAGGAATCCAACCCAAGCAAAGAACCCGAAAAAAAGGGAGACACTGTCGAAGTGCTGTCAACATGACAAAGGGAAAAATTAAGCAGCTAAACAAGGCTTTATAGACGGGGCAGCCAAAGCAAACAAAAAAAGCAACCAATGGAGTCTACAGACGGGACAGGACGATACTAGAGGACGAAACCAAACTGAATGCATAAGCCGAGCGAACATGACACTGAGAGCTTTCACACACACACACACACATACATACATACTCAACCGAAACATGCTTTCGGCTTTTGGACAACAACACACAAAAGCCAAAGCCAACAACATAATCTATGGGTTGTCAACAAAACGAGAGAGCGAGAGACCATAAAGGCGGCAAAGAAAGCATCTAAAAAGAGTGAGTCCCAGTTAGAGACGGTAGGGAGAAGTGGCCCAAAAGCAAACAAATTAGTATGCAAGTCAGGCAGCAGATTAGGACACCAAAGTTTTCGCGACATAAACGGACAACAGTCCAAATGGACCAACAGCGGCAGTGACAATGCTATTTGGCTTATGTATGAAAATTGCCCCACTCACGCTTCTCTAAGCCTACTATTAATACTACATACAAACATATACACATACATATTTACAGAAAAATCTTGTGCCTTTTTTCTGTTTGGGGCTAAAGTCAAATAATGAAGTCGGTCAGTGGCTCGATCTGTTGCACGAACCCAACAAAAAATATATATATATATCTTGGCTTAATAAAAAAGATGTAATGAATTTCAAGAGTCGAATGATAAATACACTTCAATTTCTTATAGCATCAAAATATGGCTAAAAGTAGAAATTAATCAAAGAACACAAATAATTTCGATTTTAAAATGATATTATTTTATTAATAAAAGTTTAAATTAAAATGTATTAAAAATTTTACAACTGCTATTTTTATAATAAAATATTTTGTAAAAAACAAATACAAATAATAAATAAAAATTAAATTTAAATTTATTTTCCATTTTTAATACTTAGTCCAACATAGAGACGTTGTCAACTTCTGTTGGGATTAGGTATACTTCCTTTCTTCCTAGATACATATTTGAGTACGTCAGTCTCTTGCCAGTTGAGCACCTGGACAATCTGTATACTATGCTACCTGCTGCTGTTGTTGAGGTAGTCATCCAACAGACTTTTTTCTCTCTTCTATTTGTTTTTGCACAGTGCGGCATTTTTAAAATATTTCATTAAAAATTCCTCGCACAACTGCACATTTCGGGGCAGTTGCTTGGTGAAAAGCGAACACGAATCAAATTCTTGAACGGAACAAGTTTATATGGAGATATGAAAAAGTGTTGAAAAAAGTTAGAAGGTGTCACCTGTAAATGTTAGACTGACTGATACTCTGTAAGCAGATTGGTGATAATTACAAACGAGCTGTCATTTGTTTCCTGTATATTCTGTGTATTTATAAACTAATTTTGCATATATATACATTGGCCAGCTTCGACAAATAAATACACCTAACATTGCTAACTTGATGGTTACAGGGTATACAAAAGCAGAGCGGACCCACTGTGCAACTCTTCCAGCTCGCTCGTAAAGCTATTTTTCAATTTGCACATTTTTATTTGTCACTAAATATGGTTATAATTTTAAAATTGCAATCATATGGAATTGCTAAAAATGTTTTTAATTATAGTTCATAAGACTTGTAGTTGGAGCATACAATTTAATAAAATGTCATTGACTTGCACATAAATCAATTGCTGTCTCACATTGTTCATAAAAGAATAATAAATAAATTGTAATCTAAATAAAAACGAATACTCGATAAATAAGCCAATACAGTCGCTACTAAATTACGCTTTAGCAAAAATACCAGAAATTGTATTCGTACAAAGTAAATGAATGTAAATCATTTTTGTGTAGCATGCATATTTGTCAAGGCATTTGCCACAATATGTGCTCTGTTTTAATATTAAAATATATTGGGCTGCCAAATTTGCTGGCCTACGCATGCGAGTATTTAAATAATAATCTTTATGTCTAAATAAATTCACAATAAAAGAGATCATTTTAAATTGTTAGTTGCAAGTCGTGCAATTTAATTGTTCCAGTTGATCGAACTAAACAATGTAGATAAAAATGTATATAAAATTATATATTTAACGACAGTAAATTATTGGCTACTTTGGCAATTTTGTGTAAATTCTTATATTTTACATAATGTTTTTAATATTACAAAATAAGTTTATAATTAGACGCATATTAAAATTAGTATTTTATATGATTTTTATTGTATAAAGTCTTTTCTCAATACTTATTTATATTAATATATATATATTTAGAAGCAGTTGAATTATCTTAAGTCTTTAACTAAAATATTCCACTGTTTGTTCTTTCAATGACAAGCAAAGAAATATATTTAAAATTCTTTATTTCAAAAGTTTGGCAATAATAATATTAGTTCACTTCTTCAAGAAAGCATACATATTTTAATACTTATATTATTTAATATAACAATGTGATAATTGAACTAAATAAGCTTATTAAATCATTTGATTCTTTTTCGCTGCATTTTTAATTCGATCCAAACTAATATTAGCATATTTGCAAGGTTTATTATACTTGAATCCTTTTTGAAAAACTAACTTGAGATATCTTAAGAGTAAAAATGCTGGCAGCGCTTAATCATAACTTATGTGTATTTATTAAAGTTATGGCCAACACATACTTGCTGGCATATAATTTTCATATTTCCATACATTGTTTAACTTTTTCGTCCCACCCACATCCTGATAGTCCTTTCGAGCTGCCACAGGACCTGCTGCTCGGCAATTCTTCGACAACAATGTGTGTGCAAAACGTAAGTTTGCGTGCCAGTCGCATATAAATTAGCCGCTTATAATATTCTGTTGGCATTTTTCAAATTTCCAGTTAGCAATTTGGCTAGATGTGTGTGTATGTGTGTGTGTGTGTGCGTGTGTATAGGTGAAAGAGTTCGTACGCCGTAAAGTATGCAGCTTACGTGCTCAAGGCTGTTGTTGTTGTTGTTGTTGTTGTGCCACCAGCACCAGGCACAACAAGGCAACAAAAGAGCAACAAAAAACAATAACAATTATTAACATATTAATAAATTTAGCATATCTGAGAGGCCATAATTTTGTGTAATTCTAGACGAGCTCAGCTGGGCAACCCAACACCTGCAGGCCAAATTGGATAATCCAGGAGCACGCCAATTTGTGTATGTTGTATGTGTCACGGCAAAGAATTTCTATTTAATGGCATACTTCAGATAATCAAAGCTCTCAAAATAAACATCAACAGCAACAACGAGAAACATAACAAAGAACAATTTCTTATCAACCGAAAGTACCGTCACTTAACAAAAAATAATAATCAGCTGTTGTTTGAGATATTCTCTGTTTGAAGTACGCTCAGTTTGTTCTTCATTGTTTTCATTTGTAATTCATTGTGCCATTTATGTTTTTTGGTCACGATCACGCCCCCAATGAACATTGCAATGCCAATTAAAAGCAAGCCAAGACCAATAAATTGGCCAATTTGTGCCGCATTCAAAGCGAGCTGTAAATGTAATAAGTTATCGGTTATTGGCATTGCTGTTGGTGGAATTTGCCTGGAACTGACCTTGAGTAAGCTAAGTAATCGATCATCCAGTTCAGAAGTCATTTGAACCACAAAAAGTGGCGCATAATGATCAAAAGCTACATCCTTCAGATAACTAAGGGTATGTATGTATAATAATGATTTCTTTAAAGGATTTCAGATAGCTCACTAATAACTCACTCTATTTCCTCGTCGCGGTTTACCAGCACACTCATCATAACTTGTCCTTTAAGGCTAATGGGTATGGAGAGCGTTGGCTCCATTATCATATGCATGCCATGCTCGGAGGCATCCGGCCACAGGCCTGTTGTATTTTCCCTATAGGATGCATCGGTCATGTAGAAATGCGGATGTGACATGTAAATGGGTCCATGGTATGCAGCTGGTGAAAAATCGACAACACCATTCAATGGACATTGGTTATTGGCAACACAAAAACATTTCGTTTCTGGATTCAGTTGACCGTTATCAAAGCTTAGCTCTGTTGTTTCATACCGCCAGGCATTGATGCCATGCACCGTGACATTCGACACGGTATACATATTGATGTAACGTGCTGCATCTGACAAAAATATGGAAATTGTCTCGTCATATTGTCGATCCAGGGCCCACAATTCGCCCGTGCTTCCATTGACTTTGCCGCATTCCCCCTCATAGTAGCGAGTGTGTGTGGTGCCATTCCACATCTTCAGGTCACCCATCTGCCTGAGATCTCCGCGTCCCGTATGAATTGTAAAGTTACCCTCGACTGTCTTCGAGTTGTTCCTTTGATAGAACCAACCAAAGTGATCACTGTCTATGGGAATCATAGGTGAGTGCAATTTCGCCGCAAAGTCAATAAGGCTATCGTAGATGCCATCAAAGATCCACTCTCCGGCGGTGTATTTCAAGTATGTGCCACCGCCCTCACGATTCAGCATAAAGTTTATAATCTTGCGGAATATACGATGATATTGGCGTGCAAAACGTGCGGCGGTCTATAGAACAGAATATTAAATTATATATACAACAAATTTTTAAACTATTCACTCAATTTGGAAATTTTTAAATGATATTAAATAGTATTCTTTAATTTAATTGAAGATTGTTGATTATATTTAATGGAATATAAATAATTAGTTAATCAACTTCTTTATTCGCTAGCAAATTATACAAAACAATTCACTCGCAAGCACTTCATACTCACCAGTGTTGGAAATGGCGGTGTGATGATAACATCTTCTAATCTTCCCTTTGATAGTTCTGGCATAAACTTAAAAATGCGACGACCATAATATGTTACCTCCGGTTGTTCCCACAACAGATCCTCCTTAACTTTATAATCACTAAAGGTATAAGGTCCGATTTGTTCAAAGTTCGGCTTTATTTCTGGATTATTTAAATCTTGTGGATTGGTCCAGTTGAACAGATAGAAGCTAGTGTATATAGGAGTCGGTGTGGTCACCCATTTGTTATACATAAACGAATTGGGCGCCAGTGGCAAAATACTGCGCATCCATTGCCGGAATAGACTTGGCCAGGCCGAAAGCAATACTATGCCCACAATCAACAATAGACCGGCCAGACCAAAGACCCAAATCTTTTGTTGCCGAACGCTACAGCAATTACAACACATTCTGCCAGCACAATGGAGACTGATGAATAAACACAGCAATATGCATTGTTTTATAAAGAGTGAACATAGACTCAGATTAGATTATAATTGAATAGCTGTAGTATGGATTGCAAAGGGATTGGGCTAATCGGTTTTACTTTATGCAAATAGTTTACAAATGCAATGTATTCTATATTTATGCATTGATTAATTATGTGTTTTAATGGGAATGTTTTAATTTGACTTAAAATAATAGTTATTTCTGTTGAAACTCGCCATGCCAATTCGAATGGAGTCAAAGAGAAAGAAAATGATTACGCTCATATCGGTCAAAAGCAACGGTCACCGATAACTGTGCATGTTTTTCCATTGTATAACTATATACATCCCACAAAATATTGCATATATTGATAAGTATGTTTTACTTTACCTAAATTTATTTATTTTAATAATACAATATTAACTCAATATTATAAATATTAACTCACTTGTTGTATTTTTAATATCCCGAATTTTCCTTTCAATCCTTAATAATGTATTTTTTTAACCATTTTTCTTCTTCTCCTTACAATCAAGTCGACTAACACATACATAGATAAATATGAATACCTATATTAATATGTATATTTAGCAACGCAAGTGCAATAACTTGTTGGGGTACTTCAAACCTGGCGCAAATAATATTGTAAAACAATTTTGATAATGTGGACAAAAGTACGGAAAATATTGTACTTATATATTATATAGAAGTCTCAAGGTCTTGTCAAGTAGCCTGAAGTATAATAAAATGCAGAATGCATTGTTTAAGAACATGGAAATGACATAATACTTATAAATTGACTGTTTGTAAAGAAAATGAAAGTGTTGAGGGAAAACATTGAAAATTATTGAAAATTTAAAGAAATTTATTTTCTGAGAAACTGCATACCAAATTAACAGATCTTGACATTAATCTATTCATACTATAGACAGGCATGATAACTTATGACTTATGAACACAATAAATCGGTAGCAACAAATTCCAGAAAATAATTTATCTATTAAAGTAGGTTCCCATAATTTATATTTATTTTAAATGTATATTTTAAACTTTGAGAATACATAAATAATTCAAAATCACATTCAATTCTGTTAAATTCATTCAACAAAAACTTTGAATTCGTTTAATCTGCAAAAACATTTTCATATGATTTTCTTTCAATTTTAAAAGTATTTTTAATCTACAAGAATACATAAATGAATCACAATCGTCTGTCATTGGACAGTATATATATATAAATAGCTTATTTGTGCTAATTACAGTTTTCTTGTTCAGTTTTTGGATCATTTATGTTCTCCTCACTGATAAGAGCTGCCCTATCAGCTGCTTGCTGTCCATGCCATTTGCGTTTGATTGTGAGAACAATGCCAACAATGATGAGGATGCATCCCAAGCATAGAAAGCCTACACCTGTGTAAAATCCAATTGCGGGTAGACTCAGTGCCAGCTAAAATAAAAAATAAATAAAAATAAATAGATTGCAAGCAACTTGAACTTGGACTAGACATACCTTTAGCTCGGAGGCCAGCTCCTTGTTAATAACGGCTTGACTCGCAGTAGTAAAGAGTGGAGCATAGAAGCTGGGCAGTCCTTTCAGTATGCTGTGTATTAAAGGGAAATTCTTTATGGTTTATTTTGCTTAGCAACTCTCCGACTTACTCAATATCCTCGTCCTCCTCGATAAACAATGAGACCATGACGGCCGCATTTACTTCAAGCGGCACGCCCAGTTTGCGTTCCATGATGATGAAGAAATTGTTGCGTTCATAGTTGGGTTCGACACCAGTGATTGTGCTGGCATAACTGTCATCGGCATACATGAAGTGGTCGGCAGACAAATACATTGGGGCACCCTCGGCACATGGTCCCAGATCTGTGGCACCCGAGGCTGGGCAATTATTGGGTTGCCTGTCGACTGGACAATAACACTTCATATCTCCATTGCGCTGTCCATTGTCAAAGGTATTCGGTGTAATTTCGTATTTCCAGCCCTTTATGCCCTCGATCTCTACCTCTACGCCCGAAAATTCCAAATTAATAATGCGACAAGTGTCGGTAATATAAATGGTCAATGCTTTCTCCTTTGGCTCATCGGGTACAAATAAATCCGTTGTGCTGCCATTGAGACGTCCACAATCGCCTTCATAAAAACCAGTATGATTTATCCCATTCCAGAATTTGATTTCACCCATTTCTTTAATATCCCCGACACCTGTATGCACAGTGAAAGCGCCTTCAAAGTCCTTGGAACCATTGCGATTGAGGAACCAAGCAAATTGATCTGTTTCTATGGGTGGTGCCAAGGGATTGTTTAAACTCATTGCATAATGCAAAAACTCATCATAGAAGCCATCGAAAAGCCATTCTCTGGCAGTGTGGGTTACGGCAAGTGCACCGCCATTCTCATTGAGTGCGATGTTGAACAAGATTTTGATAGGCTTAAGCATATGACGAATACTAGCCGCTGCGGCCTAAAAGAAGCGTTATTACTCTGAATTCCTGAGCTTATATAATAAAACTTACTATTGATGGTAAGTGAGGCACTGTAATCAAGTCGGATTGCTTGCCACCAGACATTTCTTCCTCCCAGAACCATGTTCGACGTGGCTTAAAAGTGACCGTCTTGTTCGCATGCCATTCTACATCCATTTTCATGCGATCCTCCCGATAGACATAGGGGCCAAGTTGCTGAAACTCTGGCTTGGCACCATGTTTGCTAACTTCCTCAGGATTTGTCCAGTTCCAAAGAAACATTTTCATATATACAGGTATAGGCAACTCTATCCATTTGTCGTAGGTTTTCGAAGTGGGAGTCAGTGGTAGACTCTAAGTAGATTCATATTCATAGCATTATTATAAATAATTGTTTATTAATAAACACACTCATCTACGCACCTTGAATACCATTTTATCTATGAAACTGGGCCAACATATTATTGCCACAAGTCCTAATACTGCAAATAGCGTACCAATGCCAAATACCCAGACCTTCTGTTGGGTCACACCACAGCAACGGCAGCACATTCTGGAAAACGTCTATTGCGTAGACTGTCACAGTAGCTAACTAACCCATTACTACTTAAACGCAGCGGATTTTATTCTCTTCGAATGCGATAATCGTTGCTTAATCGCATTACAATTTGTTCTTTCCTTTTGTATTGTTTTCTTTTTGATTTGCTTTGTTGCTTGTTGCTTCCTCTCAATCAATTCGAAAGCCAGCTGGTCGTATACTTAATTATCAATAGTGCATGATTATCGTGCTCCCACACATACATATGCACAATGCACTTAATACAGCGTACGTCTTATCAATCAAGTGATTACAATACATTGGGAATTACCTAGTAACAATGTTCACAGACTCAACAAGTACGAATTAACGATAATCTGCACTCCATTGCTTTATTTCGATTGTGTTTTTGGAAGTCGAAATGATTGACTTTAGAGTTAATTTATTAAATTTAAAAGTTACTGGTTAAATATTGAATAATACATATTTTTAAATATTTGTTATTTTATTAAGCTAACTTATGATGTTCAAAAAAGATTGCAGATATTAAAAATAAAATGTTTTTCAAAGCATTTGGAAGTCAAATAAATATTTTTGAAAATAGCCCAAACAAATATACTATGGTTGAAGCTTAGTTGATTGTCAATATAATAAAATTTCTTCAAAATGTCCCATATTATGACACAATACTAATTAGCTGATAATAGTTTATTTACTAATGGGTTACTGTCTATTAATCTATTAGCATTATCTCAAGTTTTCATATGTCGACTGTCTGGCAAGAGTACACATTATAAGTGGGGGCTAATTATTTTTTTCTTGTGCCATAACTACTGTTGCCTTTAAGATAATCTTTTGCACTTCTTGAGTTTGTCTAACTAATATAACCTAATCTTATCAGACAGATAAGTCGTCGTCTGTCGGATACTAGAGGGCGATAGACATATATAAATGTACTTAGTCTATTACAAAGCAATTAGGTGCTGTTAATAGTTATATCAAAATTGTTGAGGGTATTTATGGAAACTTGAAGTATTTTACAGCAGTTTATCAATAGCAAAAGCAAGAAATTAATTAGACACAAATATGTCGATTGACTTCTAGATTGAACTTCCACTTCATAGTAATATTAATTGTTGTTGTTTCCCCACATCTAATAGTTATTTATCTTCATCTAGTTATTATTACATTTACTGTCAGAATATTCAAATTGAATTCAAGAATATTCGGCCACATTTAAACAATACTCATTTAGTTCACTACGTATACGTAATACATTATGCACTTAGTATGCACGTATATTAATTTTAGCAGACACTGTAACTATGCTTTGGGCCCAGAATTAATTAAAATTAGTTAGCCACAAAAGTAAACGTTGCGATTAGCATATAACATATTGATTTTCCCTCCCAAAACCCAAATGTGGCAGGCATATTAAATCCAACATGCAACATTTGGTTACCGCAATGCACTTGAATAAATGCATAATCTTGTATCTCAGCTGGAATCTCGTACTTCGTGTGGTATCTGTGGTAGAATAATGTACAAGACTCTTGCAACATTAATGAACGTTGCAAGTTGGTTTAAGAATTGAAATTATTTCAATTAAATCGCCATAGTTTTGTTGTTAATTCCCGGTATTAATTTTTGTTTGTAGTAATATATAAAACACATCTCAATATATATTTGTTGATTCCCATGTATTTTTTCCATCATTTTTTTTTTATTCATTATTACATAAATTGTTTAGCGTTTATAATACACATACACACATATTTGGATATAGATTGAAAATAGATTTGTTATAAGAAATATACGACGACTGCAGTTCAGAACAATTCAGCAACATCAGCTTTAGATTTTTGTTTCATAACACTTTGATTAAAACTTGTTGTATAAATATATTATGCACTCTGTATTGAGGTAACAAAACTGATTAAGCTTCAACGGAGCCCTCAGTTTCCAATTGAGCCTTGCGGTTGGGCTGCAATGAGTGTAAAAGAAGGTGAGTGGAAGAGACTGATTTAGGTATTATTTACATATATATCGACTCACCTTTGGATGCATGAGTATGAAAGGCAACTCAGCGCACAACTCGCCACCCAAAGCACCCAGAAAGAGTTTCACCTTGACCGCATAGGAAACAATAATGCCAAAGGCATCGCGAGCATCCTGACTGGCAATTCTAAGAAATTTTTATAGCGACATTAAAGCTGAAACAGAATGGAAATAGAATAAAGTACTCACAGAGTGGTGGAGGCCAGTGCAGTTTCCTTGCGCTTGATATCGCCTTCAACTGCAATGCCAGCCCGATCACAATTGGCCACCAATGTGGGCACCAAATACATGACCTTCTGCAGACTGGAACCCGGATTCAGTGGACAACCCTCGCTGGTCTCCATAAAGGCAATCGTATTGCGAAATTGTCCATTTTGGAAGAGCACCACATCGACGCCTTGCTGCACCATGGCCTTGATCTTCTTAACCACCTTGTTCGAATTGTTACGCACACAAATGTTAACGGATATCTTATCGCCATGATGATACAACTGCTTGTCGAGTGTCACCTCCAATTCCAGTTCTCCGGGTGACAACAGGAAGTCCTTGCGCACCACTGTGCAGGGCTGCAGGCCTTGCTTAGTGGGTGCATACTGTACCTTGCGTATGCCCAAGTTGATGGTGCTGCGACGATGTGAACGATCACAATCGCTGTCGCCCGTAAAGATCTTCACAAAGTATTGCACACCACACGGTTGACTCTCATCGCTGGCCTTCTGCTGCAATACGATAGATGCCGGCGAACTTGTTGGCATTTGCATTACGAAGGGGAAGGCATTCGAGCCGAGTTTCTTGAGCAAACGCTCCTGCATCTTCGTCAGCTGGATGTCCTGCTTTTGCGGCGGGCAAACCTGTTGTGAAACGAGTGTCAGCTCCTTCTGGAAGCGCAATCCAATCATTTCATCATCCTCGCGGCCATATCGGAAGTTGCAAACGAGTTGCACAAAAATCTTGCGATTCTGCTTCACGTAATCATCGTCCAGCACAACGATGCCATCTGTAAATAGCCAACAAAATTAATTGGACCAAACAACACGTCAAATACATTCCCAGTCACAGTCATAGTCTGTTGCAATCACAATCGCAGCCCAGCGGCTAGACACGTGTCTTGGCCATATTCCATGCTTGGCCAATTAACACGTAACTAATAAGCAGCTTTGTGGCCGATGTAACTAGTTCTCTCTGCTTCTGCCTGCATAAATTAAGCTCTAATTTAATTAGAGCCCTGTAGACAGACCGATTAACTTAGTGGAACATTGTAGCTTAATTTACTGCATGTCGATGTCTTTAGCGGTTTTGCTTTGATTCCCGGTTTCCGATTTAGTTTTATCATGAATTTGTATATATTTATTTAATATTGATAGTGTAGAAAATATGAAAATTATAAATAAGACCAATGTAAAATACTTTTATTTTGATGCAGAAACAATTTCTAATGTAAATTTAACGCTCCTTGAAGTTTGTATTAAAATAAGTATTTATAATACAGCAAATTGGACTCGTATTTTTTGCACAACTTTTTTAGATAGTTAAAATACTTTAAGAATGTTTTTAAGAAACTTGTAACCGATATCAACTATAGTTAAAATTTATTTTCGCGTTGTCATAGTTATTTTTCCTACTTTAACCCATATCATATTGCACATTTTTGAGAACCTACCAATGGGCTCCACTTGAGTCACCGAATCCACGAATTCACGCCGATTCATGTACAGCGTGATCATGTTGTTCGGCGAACATTTCTTAAACACTTTGAAGTTGATCACCATTTTGAAATCGTTTATTCTCTTTAAATTGTTTTAAATTTTAATATTGAAATATTTGAAGAAATATCGCTTCGTTTCGCGCACGCCAATCGGGTTTCTTAATGTTTTGTTTTCTACGAAATTTTTGAACTACGCCGCGTTGCGTTGTTCGCGTCGTTTTCAATTAGCGGTCAACGGCAATCCGTCATTTATACCTGACACTGCACGGACTCGACAAATTCAATTAGCTGAACACAGGTCTAGTGTTGCATTTATTCTAGAATCTAAACAATTTGCTGGCATTGGGCATCGTAGGGCTTCCCCCACTGGCTTTACCTTTGATATTGACATTGCTGCTACTACGGTTGCGACAGCCAAAAACAAAAATCGATGTTTACCTATTAAACAATAAAAATACATACTACATGGCGTATTAGCAATGCAAAAATAACTAACAAAATCAATAAAGTGTGCGTGCAATTGTTGCCTTCTATTCTCTGTGAATTTTGTTCCTTGTTTTCTTTCGGATTTTGTTTATTTTGTATTGTGTTTTGTGTGCTGAATGACGCATGGGACAATTATTACGTGCAAAGATAGAAAGAGAAAGTAATTATAAAGACAGAGGGAGTAAAAGAGACAAACTACTTGATTCATAATACTTACTAATTAAATTGTTAGAAGACGTCAAAAATATTTCTTAATGCTTAAGTATAAATACCTTAAAGACTTTGTCTTTAAGTTGATGACTGAATGGTGCGTCAGTAGGAAAAAGAGAGAACAAGATAAATAAGATGAGAAACAGAGAGAGAGAGAGAGTGTTTGAAATGACGACTTGTTCCATAATTCCTGCTAATTAAATTCTTAGCAAATGTCAAGCATTAAAAAATACATCTTAATTTGAATACTTTGCTTTAACTTGATGATGAATGAATGCATGTCAGAAATTAAGTAACATTGAAGTAGTTAGAATTGTGAGAGTAGAAGATACCTTGGATATATGGAAAATATATTTAAGCATTTGCAGATTTCTATTAAATATATGAATACTTTACTTACTTACTTACTTTAATTATATGAATAATATGAAAAATACATCTATGTCATTGCATATTGCATTTATTTCAATTATGCCCCAAGCAATTTGGTATTTTTTAAATTATACAAAATGATAATTATGTTTAAATTATTTTATATATGACTTCATGAATTTATATACTTTAAAGTCACATATTTAAGACGCACATTCAATTATGTAAATATGCTAAAATATGCCAAGAGTTGGGCTACACTCTCTGGCGCTTTTACAACTAAATAACATTAACACAAAGTTGGCTACTTAGGAAAGTCAATGAACGTAATTATTGTACTCCTGACACTAAAAATATGAACAAAGTTGTCTAGCATATATTGTGCTTTATTGTGGAGCTGTGTGTGCAAGAGTGTGTGTGTGTGTTTTATAGTATGTGTGTGTCTACACGTAGCATTAGCATGTTGTGAGTGGAAAGGCAGTCGCCAGGGTCCAACAAAACCGACAATGAGGCGATGCTCTTAATAATAGCAAAACTTTTGTACTTACACTATGTGTGTGTGTGTGGGCTGGTAATGGGCGTGGTAACGCCTACACCTCCTTTAAATGCCTTAGTTGGGTTATAATTGAACCAAAGTGAGGCGTAGATATTATCATGTTGCCATAAGTCCAGTCTGAATGCTGATGCAATATGCTAAGAAATATAGAATTACTGTCGAGTAATGGAAAATTACAACTTCTTGATTTATAAGTACCCTTAAAGGCCCTAGACACTACTGCAAATGTGTGTGTGTGTGTGTCTGCTAAGGCGTCTACAACGTGACTTTAAAGCTCACTTGAAATCAATCAAGTTTAAGAACCAGGCGCCCACAGACCACAGCAGCTATAAGTCCCATCTAAAGTGCTTTTAGCCAGACCAACTACTGGGTTAGTATACTAGAGTTGTTGTATCACAACATACACACACACACACACACACACTCACACACACGCTCATATACAATAATCTAAAGCCGCATGCCGTCGACGACAACCGCAAAGCGCCAAGAACAACAAGAGCAACAACAACAGTGCCAACTTCAATTATTCGCGCGCAATTGTGCAAGTTCGCAGTTCTACTGTCTTGTCTTCCCCTTGCCCACTTTGCTAGCCCCTTTTGGCCACAAAGAAAACAATTCATGCAGAGAATATACCCTGCAACTATTGCGTATGGCTTGAGAAAGGTATTATGAGTGTGTAACACACAAAAGCACAACCGCAGCAACAAAATTTAAAGCAGCCAAAATGGTAATAATTTTAACTTTAAACTTATTTTAGTGCGGAATGCCAGTTTAATCAGTTCACACATTAATTGATTATAAAATCTAAATTCTGTTAATTTGGGAAATTCTATTCTTTTGTTGAAACTCGTTTTCATACCCTATAATTGTATATTTCTTTGAAAACTTAAATTTCAGATAGTTGCATAAATACTTAATCAATTTTCTTGCGAAATGTCACTAAGATCATTGTTTGATTTCAATACGTATCTTTACATTTTGTTTTTAAACACACTCTTGTACCAGTTTAGGTATCTATAAAATAACATAAATTTCACAGTCTCTTGATAATAATTTCTATTAGATTACAACTTAAAAAATAAATTTAAAGAGAATTAAGTCGTTTTTCGTATCATTAATCAATTTTGGAACCCCTAGAAATGGCTCAACAAATCTGAGAAGATTAGCTGGAGGCAGTTAATTGAATTGAAGTGTATAAAATGCTGCCAAAACCCTTCTTGGTATGTTGCTAATTTGGGCAATACAATTGCCAGTTGCCAGACAAAAGCGAAAGCCAAATTGCATTGCGCAATCAGTGTGATTGGCAACGGTTTCAGGTCCAGGCACAGCTTGCGAATCGACCAATTGGTAACCCAGTCTGAGGCTCAAGTGCAATTGTCGTTGGTCAAATTGGTCGACCTCAACTGAAGCTGGTAACGTGGCGGCAGATGGAAAACAAACAATGGCGGCTTTTTGGCTCAAAACATTGCACTCAAGTAGATGCATTTGCTAGCCGTTTAAGCCAATGGTCGTTGGTTAAGTTAAGTTGATAAACGAGTCGAGTCAAAACGAACAAGCAGGGGCAGCAGCAGCAGCAGCTGATGTTGACACGTGTGCGGCCAAGTAGCTGTAAATTTATAGGCCAGTTGGCCAAAAATTGAACATCAACATTGTCAATAGTATTACGATTATCATGGCCAACAGCACGTAAAATTGCAGTGAAACAACAACAAATTCGAAGCTACGAGAAGGCTGAAAAAAAAGGCAAACAAAATTGGCAACATTGGCGCCAACGCAAATGTCAACAGCAAAGGCAACAACAATAATAAGATTGGGCGCAAACCAAGAGCAACAAACGGCAATCAACGTTGTTGCCGCAGTCGCTTCCATTTCCAGTTACCATTAGCAGAAGGAAGAACTGAGATCCTGTTGACGCACCGCGGGGGTGTTCTACCCAAAACAGAGTCAGAGTCAGAGACAGAGAAAGAGACCGAGAAAAAGGGAGTGATAGAGAGAAAAAAATCTGCTCAAGTGCTGCATGAGCGAACTTGGCAGGCAATGTCGACGTCATCCTCGTGCCTGACGATGTGCAAACTGGCGAAGTGACAGCAAATGGCGCGGAAACTGTGTACGCCAGCGTCAACTAATCGTGAGTGAACAAATCTCTATATACATCCATATATATCTATACATATATATATATATATGTATATACAAATACACACACAGAGAGACCTGAGAGCTTGTGCGTACCTCAAGGTATACTGTTATGGGCCATGGCTAGAACTTGGCTTGTTCCTCGTGTGTTGACGCCACTCAATTGCACATGGTGTCTGACGCAACTACTTCATCTACCCTCGCTATCCTTTCACTCCCACTCAACGTCATGGTCATGCTATGATTGCTTTGACATTTGCATTGATGCGTAAGGCAAGGGCAAAAGCTGTTGCTGTTGCTGTTGCTGTTGCCGTTGCCGTTGTTGCTGCCACTGCGGTTGTGGCAAATTGCTGATGAGTTGACGCTCAGCTACAAATACTCAAATCAAATTCAATTGCAATTGCAATTGCCAATTCATCGTCTCTATGAAGCGGCCCAAGCGAGTTGTGTATCAGTACAGTGATAATTTCATTCTCTTTTAAACTGATTACAAAACTTATGCTAAATTATATGTATTTAATTTCTTTATTATATTTACACCAGCACAATTTGCTTTTAATAGAATTTCGATGAGATACAACAACTTTGTAACAATGTATTTGCCAGACAGATAGTTATATCTGTGATTTTATAAAATACATACAGTCTGTAATTATTGATTGAGGAAATAAACAGCCAACATTATATTATTATGTTATCGTCTTTTTACATTCAATCGGGAGCTTTAGAGTCTAAAAGAAATTGAAAATAAAATGTGAGAGCTTATATTTATGGATTAGTTGCAAAATTTCTTGATTCATTAGAAAAAGTAGAGCTGATTCAATTATGTTTATTTGTATATTCATTTGACTATGTGAGTCATTAAATTTGATATGAAAACCTTATGCATTTCCACCTTAAAACTGTATATAAATTCGTTGTACTATGTTTCCTATTTATGCTGAAAATTTCATCACGATGGTCCCTATAACAATATTAGCTATGTTTAAATGAATTCCTAGTTAACCTCAAGGCAGCACATAGTCAAATACTATAGCTTATTTACCTCTTTAAATTATGCTTAAATTTCTGTAATTGTTTCTTGTTTAATTTAGCATGTTGACACTTAGTTAAGTCTACTCACAGTCCCCACGTTTCACTTTAACTAAGGCATCAGCCATTTGTCTATATCTAAGTTTAGACTTTACAATATTTACGACTGAACTTAGAGCAATGCTTTAACGCATTCCCGTATTTTGTACACTTGATAAATATTTTTGGCCAAACTGCATAAATTTTGGCTAAAAGAGAAAGAAGAAGAAGAGGTAGAAGCTGCAGAAATGTTGTGCTGACAAAGCCAAAGGACTTGTACCTAATACTATGTGCAACAATTTGTGGATAGAACACCGCAAAGTTGTTGATACTATGCTCCATATGTGTGTGTGAATGTGTGCTGCATGCATGTGTGTGTCTTTGTGTGTGTGTGTTGCAAGCAGAGTTTTGTCGCTGCATCCCCAAAAATACCGTTATTGCTAGCTAATTTCCCTCGTGCCTGCTTGCTTGTTATATTGATGTATAGCCGAGGCAGACAGTCAGGTTGGCTGGGCGTTGGGCGTGGCTATGTGGCAAGGGTGGCCGAAAGTGGCAAGCCATGTTGCACACGTTGCATGGGCCATAACTGAAAATATTGTGAAAATGGCTGATGCACAACAATAGCTGCAAGGTGTGCTGCTTGTCTGCCTCCGTTTCCCCCCAATCTGCACTTTTACTCCTCCCTCGTCATACGCTTTTGGTATTTGCGGTGGGTTTTTGACACAATTTTGCCGATGACATGTTCAATACACAAAGCTGCGTGCTTAAGTTCGTTCGTCTGTTTTGTTAAATGCATGAAACATGGAGTCCTTACTTTATTTGCTCCCAGCACGTGTTTAGGTTTGTCCTCTGGTTACCCCTTCTCATGTAGTATGTGTGTGTGTGTGTGTGTGTGTGTGTGTGTGCCACACCCGCTGTTGGGGCAGGCTGTTGGGGCTGGCTGTTGGGTCTGTACTTGGGCAACGTTGTTTGCCGCCATTTGTTATACACTCCACACCAAGAGTTTTCACTGGAATCCTAAAATTGGGAAACTCAACTTGTTTGCGCTGGTTTTATCAACTTGGTATAATAACAAATTAAATATTTTAAAGTAGGTTAGATATTTAATTTAAAAATTTATAAATAAAACAAACATTAGATGAAAGAAAAAGTTTTCATAGGAAAGCTTTAATCGGAAAAGTTCATCGAAAAGAGAAAAATAATAATCAAATGAAGGAAAATTAAGTTAAAGCTTTAATTTTGTATTGTATACTAAATGACATAAAAGTACTTTTGAATTTATAAATATTTTGTATTGATAAATGAGCAATTTATTAATTATCTTTAGCTCTCTGAAAAGTATTATTTTGTACAGTGTAGGCTCAAATTATTTAGTAGTTTATTAATGTATAGACAAAACTAAATTTAATTGTCAGGTGTAAGGCTCTTTGAGAGCTTCAACACAGTAAAAAGATTATCCGTAAAAGGAAGACACTGTTTACATTTAAGCACAATAATAATATATTATTTTATATTTGTTTTATGTTGATAACTCGTTTATTGTTTTTTTCTTTTTTGACTTTTCATCAGTTACTTCACATCACAAAGTCTAAGGCCGACCTTTCTCTATTTACTTCAGGGTATTTTCAATATACGCTTTGCGGCTTTGCTTTAAAGTGCGCCACACTTTAAATTTACATTTTATCAGCGGGGGAGCTGGAGTATAATAAAGGAAAATATAAAACAAACGCCAAGCATATATATACTTATATATGTATATATAAATTTTTTTTTTTTTGCTATTTGTGCTGCAACATTATCCTATTAACACATTTAATGGAGTCACACACGCGCGCGACTTTGTCTCATCATAAATCTGAAGGCAGCCCAGCGGGAAATGATGCCCCCAGGCAACTGTCTGCGGTAGAGCGTTAAGGAAACGGGAAAGCGGGAAGAGTGTAGACTTACTTTTATGTGATATATATAGCCTCATATTGGATATTTATGCCTTTGGCCTACCTTTGCTGTATAGATTTATGTATTGTCTTTAGCCAACCATAATCACAGTTGGAATTGGAATGGAAAGTTGCAGAAAGTTTCAACAGCTGCTATCAAATTAGTCTGGCGCTTAAGTAATAACCGTGATGTACGTGTCGAGTTTATCACATAAATGACAATGGCCAGAAAATGATTGAAACTTTTCCGTTCAGCAGCCAGCAAATTGTTTGCCAAAAAACCCGAAAAACCAAAACCAAAAACCGCCAAAGAAACTTCAAATGACAAAAAAAAAGAGGAGGAATTTATGCATTTTGGAAAGTTTTCAACTACACCCCGGGGGGTCGCATTAGGTGTGAGATTTTGGCGACGTTATGACGGCAATAGCTGAAAATATATTGCTGCCAATTTTGCTGCAAAATAGGCATAAATTTATATACATAGTATACAATTTAATAAATTTGCATTCTCCTCCAGCTTTTAGCTTTCAAGCTGCAAACTCTTTTTGTGCGACTTTAAAACACTTTCCATGTGATATTCTTTATATGCTAGAAAATCGTCCCTTTGGTTTTGCGGTCAAAATTTAAAACTGAAATTCCTGTTGCCTTTGAGAGCACTTGGCAATCCCCATATTTTTTTTTCGTTGCGATTTAAGCGCTAGCCAATTGTCGTGTTCAGACATGCAAGCCTAAATTTGGGCTTGCCCCGTAGAGCGTTCGTTGCAGCTGCTGCCATTGAGAGAGAGTTTTTCACAATTTTTTCACTTTTACTTTTCCACACGCCTTTTTGCCAAACACTCGCCGAGGGAACTGTCAACGTACAACACCAAAATATTTGTGGCATAGTTTTGCATTACTCTTTGGAAAAGTCTGTGCAGGAAAACGATGGGAAAAACCACACATAAAGGATTTTTGATTTCATTTTTGCTGGGAGTTTAAGCTGCAATAGCAGCATGAGGAGAACACACTGAGCTGCCCTCAATAAAAATCCTGTTCAGACATGGGCTCAACATGCTGTGTGTGCCACATGTGTCGATGCCCAAATGAAATCTTTCTTTGCCTGCGTTTGGTAATTCCATTTCTCAATATTTTTTTTTTTCAAATATTTCTTTTCATTTTCTTCTGTTTTTTTTCTTCTTTCTTTTCCTTAGCTTTCGAGGAAAATCCTAATTGTTGACAAGCTTTGTTTTCTTTGCTTTCGTCCTTTCAGTTTGGTTTGCTTTGAAAAGCAATTAGTGTTCTGGAAGTGGAACTGGAACCTTAAGTGTAGATATTGGCTGTCATGTCAAAAGCGATTTGTCATGCAAGGGTTAATAACCGTCTGACAGACCGACTGATTGATCGGCTCAACGTCTGAGTCAACTTAATTAGTTTAGCTAGTTTTTAAGTACAAACTCTGCATGTATTGAGCATAATGTTGATTAATCGCAAGTGACAAGCTGACGGGTGAGTAGGCAAGCCATAAATGTTGGCAACTATACTAACCTAATCGAGCTGAAAGCCAAGGCACTTAATTAAATTTCGAAATATCCGCAGCTCAAGTGCAACAAGCCATAAAAACAAGAGACTGGTAGCATACTTAAGTAAACTGCCTGATTAAATTTACACATCGACCCGCAACTGTTGCACCAGGAACTAATAAAAAGTGGAAGTCGGAGAGAGAGAGAGCGAGAGAGAGGTAAATGTAAGTTTAATACTTATATCCTTGGCAGACTTGAGATAAGCTCAGGATAAGCAACGTCGCATCTGCTTGGCAGACAGAGAATCCAGGCTGCAAGTCAATTGATGGCAGCAGCTGGAAAATAAGTTGGCAACGTCTTCCATCAATTGCCTGTAAGTGGCTGTTGTAAACATTTTTACTTAAGCTCATAAAATTGAAGTAAAAACAAGCACTCGCTGCGTATGCGCAATTTCTGCTTTAGCCATAGAGTAGATATGCAGCTTTTAATTTGTTTTTGCCACAGCAAAATGTTAACCAAATGCAGCTCTTGAATCGAACCTGAACACTACAAATTCCTTCTTCAGCTCGTCAAGTGTCAAGTGTACCAATATTGATGGGCAATCTCAAGTGTACAGCAGAACCACATGCTCCAAATTTGCATGGACTTCGGACTGTCCAAGTCGGCCACTTGAGCAGCTGCTGCGCCAATTTCGAATGCATTTTGTATGCAACAGCAAACTGACTGCCCTGTTCTCTATGTTCATGCATAAATTCAAATGTTTTTCCAGCCACTCAAGTGCAATGCAATGCGAGTAGAATGGAATCGGTTGTGAGTTGCCTAACAAAATTGTCTATAAGATTCATAGCTGACCAAAACAAATGGTTGCATTTTTCTTCTGCCTTTCACCTAACATAATACGTTAGCTTGAAGTTAACTTCGAGAGAGTTGTTAGAAGCATTTTCTTTTCGACCTGGCAGAAATTGCTTCTTACAGAACTCTGTAAATCAAAGCCAAAAATAAAGTAGTAGCCACAGCAGCAACTTGTTCAGAACGCAATCAGCAACAATAGCAAATCCCAAATTCGTATCCGTATTCGTATCCCACATTCACCACGGAAGTGTGCCGCAAACGGAAACGGAAGCAATTTTCATTTGCGTTGAGTTAAAATAGTGCCCGTTTGTGGTCACATAGAGAAAGAGATACGGAGGGGAGGGGGGGACAACAGCTGCCGCACCAGCAGCTTCTCCACATGCTTCACGACATGTTACAAGCATAATTTCAGTTGCCACACAATGCCGCAGAGTGGGGCATGGGGCATGGGGCATGGGGCAACGACCAAGTAACCGCAAACGTTGCAAGTGTCGCACTGCAAATGCGCATTTTTATTTAATAAATTTCAGCGGTGATTCGGATTTTCCCCTTCCCGCCATTTTGCTTGATTTTTATTTGATTTTTCTAAACGATTCTGCGGTCTCCATTAAAGCAGCAATAAATTAAAGTACGAGTATGTATTTTCATTTTATTTTCTTGGTAATTTCCATAAACTGTCACACTTTATTACTGATTTTAGCGCTTAAACTGTTTTGTTGTTTGTTGAACATATATAACTACGAGTACTCGTAAATAAATACAGTTTTATTTTCTTTTGTTATAAAAATCAAATCAAATGCTCTTAAGTTTATACAGAGAGAATATGTTAGAGAACAAAATGTATCGTTTGGGCTTTCTGGTTGGGTTCTGAATTGTGATTGTTTTTATTTATATCTTAATATAGTTGTTTGTTTTTTTCTTTTCTTTTAATTATCTTAAGTTTATGCTTAAATGTTTCAAATTTATCTGTGTTTAAAATCTAATCAACTAGCTACGTGCTAATTTATACTTGTCTGTAGTATAAGGTCTGCTTAATTTAATAATTTTTTATTTTAATTTCTAAACAAAACAGCGGCTGCTCAATTTCCAATTCGCAATTTGCCAAATATACAATTTTTCTTTATTCATTTATTTAATATAATTTTAATTATCTCTAAGCTGATTTTTCTTGCTGAGTTTTAATATAATTCCTTTTAGCTTTTTTTCCAATTTTTTATTTTATTATTTACAAAACTTGTTATCACATTTAAAATGTGTTTATGTTTTTATAGTACTTACAAATTTGAATGCCTTAACTGCTTGTATTATTATTTGTTAATTTATTAAATTTAATTAATTGTGTGCATTTATGTCCACAATTCGTATATACACACACACACAGATGCAGAGTTTTACAAAACTTTATAAAACAATACTACAAAATTACTTAATGAAACGCTGGTAATGGCAGTATGTCTAGATGCTCAGGAAATAGAAATGCAAGCTCTCTCCAAAAGTAATCGATGTTTTGTCTGCATTTCTTAAGTTATTTATGCCTATTAAACTCAGAAAGAGAGCGAATTGAAGGAATGAGTGCTATATTCTAGCACATTCGTAGCTGTGTGATAAATGAACTTAATTGCAAACTCAAATCCTAATTACTTCACTTCAATTTGACCCCAAAACACAATGCTACCACCGCACTGTCATTAATTATACGCCCCGTATCCGCTGTAAGCTGGGCTGTAACGTCTCCTGCGGCTTACGTCGGTGTCGTGCTTACTGTTTGCTTGGCAAACTTACCCGCTGATGCTGTGGTTGTTGCCGTATCTTCGGCAACGGTTGCTGTTGCTGCTGGTGAGCCCCTGGGTCAGTTAACGCTGACCAGCGGCTCCAGCGTGCTGCTCAAATGCACCAGCTGCTGCTGCACCTCGCGCAAACTAGCCAAGCTGCCCATCTGTTGTTGCTGTTGTTGTTGCTGGTATTGTTGGTAATGTTGTTGTTGATGCTGCAGCGGTGGCGGCGGTGGCAGCACCACAACCACAGCTTCAGCGGGTGCTGGCATCGGGGATGGTGCGCCAGGAGGAATCACAGTTGCAGCAGCTGATGCAGCGGCCAAAACTGTGGCTGTCCCACCCATACTTCCCCCACCATTTGGTGACTGCGATACGCTATACATAAGACTGCCCATGCTGGGATGATGATGTACTTGAGCCACTGCAGCAGCTGATGGTGCTGGTGCTGGTGGCAATACCAGTTCATCGATGGTGCAAACGCGATCGTCAATGGGAAATGTGAAGTTGATTTCCTTGCCACCCTCGTGGGACTTGTTTGAGCCTTGTATGGGTGTATTGCCATTGGCAGGACTCTGGACATGTCCGTTCGTTGTGCCATTCAACGTTGACGCATTCGCTGCCGGCGATGTGGCTAGTGTCAGTGTGGTTGTCGTTGTCGGTGAGCCGCCGTTGCCCAAAGTTGTTACTGTGGTTGCTTCCAAATTCTTTTCCAAACATTTGCTTTCGCCTGAGGAAGAAAACGACAGTAGCCAGTGATGAGCAAAAATTTAACAAGAAATAAGCGTAGTATGGAGTTTAACTATCGATAGCATTATTATAGTTTACTGAGTTTTTATAAGGAAATTTTCAACATTTGCCAGACTTATATAGTAAGTAAAGATATTATTTGCTTGTGATAGCATAATCGTAAGGATTTTGTAATCTTAAAACATCAAGAACCTCTGGTATATGCAAATATATCGATATTAAATATTTCTTAAGTTAAGTTAAGTTAAGTTTTATTCAGGAGATGTAATCTAAAAATTACTAAAAAATATAAAAACTCATATGTGAAATGTTTGCAAATTTTAGGAAGATAAAATCAGTTAGACAAACTCTGCAATCTGATATTATATTACAGATTTTAAACTTTCCCGAATGTTTTCTGTATAGAATTTTCGTATAGACATAATTGTTAGTATACAACTTTTAGTAAATCCAATAGTTATTCTTTTATTTCATACTACAGTCGCTATTATAATCGTTTTAGCAGCCGGGAAAAAGGTTAAAACGCAATGACTGTGGTCGACAGTCACGTGTTCTCGTCGGCTTTGTTTATTTTGCAGTCAACGCGGCAGAATTTTTGAGTGTGACTTTTTTGCCCCAGCTTGAGCTACAACTTGTTATTTTTTTACGCTCTGTACGCTGTTCGTTTATCGAGGGAATCGAATTCTTGCTCTGGTAAAAGTTTTTCATATTTTTCTTTTTTTTTTCAGCAGCCTTGGCGACCATTTTATTGTTTGGTAAAAAAAAGAAAAGAAAAAAGCTACAATTGCGCAAATTCAGAAGTTTCCTTTGTTTTTCATGGGAGCGTGAGCTACCGCGTTTCCCTCGAGTGCGTTCTGGTGAATGGCATGGCCACGCCAACGGGCCCCAGGGCCAATTTGTGCTAAGGTAACCAAGTTAGGCAGGTGTGTGCACAAACATTAACGTCGACCTCGAGGGTACATAGTCAGGTCAGTTGGATATTTATTTATTCCTCAATTAGGCAGAGGTTTGAGTATAGCAAAAAACCTTCTTCTCGACATAATGAAGCACGTACTTGTAATTAATTAAGTGCGGCTGCTTCTTTCTTTTTAATTTCGCCAAAAAAATTTACGTGCTTGAAAGAAAAAGACAAGCTAAGTTGTAGTACAGAAAGTAGAACTAAGATATACCCTACAAAAGTTATGTAAATGTAATACATTAGAAGTTTTATTTATGTTAGCAAGAAACATAAGAGGACAAGTATAAGTAAAGTTCAAAGTCAGTGCCTTCGAAATACCCTGTAGTCTGGTGTTAAGTAGTAAACATACTGCTGTTCTGATCTGCTATTTCTTTAACATTCACAAACAATTTTAAGCGACAGATCTTAATTTCTCAATTTCTTTTTCACAATTTTGCTACAACAATGCAACAACTTTATTGACAATTGTATAACTACAGGGTATAGCTATATAATACTTGAAAGCACACATAAATAGTTGGCTGTCCTAGCTGTAATGCAAACCGACAGTTTTTCATTTCAACGCCTTGTCTTTTGGCCTGTTCTCTTTGCAGCTGGCGCATTGCCCAATCGGATTTCATCACGTTAAACAAACTAAGACCGTATCTTAAGTTTCACTTAGATGGCAAATACTTAGAGATAATTGCAATTGCTGTACTCACTGCCAGTTAGATGATCCTCTCTCGTATAATATCGTGCACGATTCTTGGAGAAACAGGCGACAAGTGACAATATGATGACGGCAATTAGCACAAAAATAATGCCACCCAAAATGGCCAAAGTGTTGAGACCACCTTCAAAAAGAGAAAGAGTTAAGCAAATTAATTAAATAAATATTCAGAATAATTTTAAAATTTATAATGACTACTTTTAAAATTAAATCTGATTCCGAATTTGAAATTAAAATATCTTAAACATTTAATAATTTATGTAGTTTTCTTATATTTTTTTCAGCACTCACCATGCTCAAGAAAGTTATATGAAGTGCTCGCCGCATTCTGTTCCTCGTCGCTCACGTAATCGAGGCACGTGTGAAGCCCGCCAATGTCCAAATTAATTATTTCAGCGCCACGCAAACTTTTGGGCAAAAAGCAAATGGGATATGTATCCCATTTCCATTGCAGCTGTAAAAATGAGAAACGCAATCAAAATTTAAATAAATAAATGCAGTTTACATGTTGCTTTTTACTTTAACTCCTTGATTTCGTTCATGGGCTTTGAAGGCTAATTGCAATTTACAGCGAAAGGGGAACAGCGTGTCGTATACGCAATATACTTACTTGTCGCACAACATTTATTAATTTTCCCATATGACACTCGTCACATATCAATGGATTTTCATCGAGTCGCACATTGCGTATACCCTGTATTCGTAGTGCCGTGTCGGCATTGATGCCATACAATTGATTGCGTGATAAGTCCAAAAACTGTAAATAGACAACATAAATTTGTAAATGCCATTGTTAGTAATGTTTTTGTGCGTTTGTCTGCTTATCAAATGACAATTAGCTGCAGATGGTGCAAACATTTGTGTAATTGCTGCAACAATCAGAAAAGTTGAAGTATTGACCGATGTGCTTACACAATTAAATTCAATTAAAATGAAAAGCTTAATGGCCATAAAGTGATTGTTGTTGGGCCATAACTTTGCCATAGTCAACATCAACTATAAAAACAATACAGAATCTGTCTAAAGGAAGCATATACAAGGACACAGACTCGACACAACTTGTTGGAAAAACGAATATATAACCAAGCTTTTACTTTTGTCCATGTTGTCGTTGCAATTGTGATTTGTGATTTGTGTGTGTGTGAGAGAATTTTTCCAAAAGAAAAAATTAAATTGAATGCTAAAGAAATGTGCAAACAGAAGGCAACAATTTTTGTTCTTGTTGTCATTGTGACAGTTTATCACTCAGCCATTGTTTCTTGTTGGAATATTTTGCAGTTGGACACAAACTTATCAGCAGACAGATAAATACGTAAACAACAAGAGGCAATAACTTTCTTCTCTTTAGCTATCCTTTCGACGAACTTACCTCTAGCTCCTGGCACGGATCAATAACTTGCAATGCCATGTTACCCAATGAATTGCCGGATATATTCAAATACCGCAATTGTCTGAATGGCCTTAGCAATCCCACAGGCAACTGACCCATATCCGCTATGGCCAAATGCGTTAGATCTGGTATAAGCTGAAAGACGAAAAAATAAATAACAATATCGAGATGAAAGTCCGTATTCACTCGATGCAAACTCACCTCAAACGTTTCGTGCATTTCTCTTAAATCCATTTGCAGATTTCCACTGATATTTAAGACTCTCAAGTTGCTTAAACTACGCACCGATTGCGGTTCGAGGCGCACCAATTTGTTATGGGATAGATCCAAAAATGTTAGATTGGTCAACTGCAGAAACGAATCATTTGGCACTTTGGCCAAGCGATTGTACGATAAATCTAAAAGCGAGATTGTAAGGAAATTGTGGGGCAATTGAGTGAGTGAATGAGTTAAAGTTGGAAAAGAAAGAAAAGAAAAAAGAAACTAAATTGACTATAATTTTTGCAAAATTGGCTCACCCAAGTGATTAAGACTTTTCTGCATGCGAAAGAGTTGGTCGACGACCACAGACAATTGATTGCCATCGAGTAAAACTTTTGTGAGACGCTTCACATCGTGAAATTCATCCTTGTCAAGGAATTTGAACTGTAAGAAAAACACGAAAAGCAAAAGCAAACGGAGGAAAAGCAGAAGAAATAATTGGAAAACGTCTGCGAGTCATGAATGAAGGCGCTGGCGACAAACCTCGTTGCGTCCCAAATCCAATTCGCTTAAAAGCGGCAATAAATTGTACAATTGCGGATTGATTTTTTTCAGCTGGCAATTGCGGCATTTCAGTACTTTCATCTCCTGTAGATAGAGAGAGAGACGCAGATGCATATATATGTATATAGATAAGTATAAGGTGCGTAAGTTGTTGTTGTTGTTCTGTATACACTTACGGGCACATCGCGAAACACATCCGGCTGTAAATCCTGCAACGGATTTCCGCTCAAGTCCAGGTACTTGAGTCTGCTCAGCATGAAGAAGTTGCGCTGAACAAGCTCCACAATTGAGTTATCGGCCAAATTAAGACGTCGCAGATCCTGCCGAAGGAGATATGCCAATTGCCAAAAGTTTATTATGGCCACGCACCAAATTAATAATGTTTCAATTTGACCAACAGAGAGATAGAGAGAGAGAGAGGGAGGTCTAATAATTCATAAATCAGGACAGTATTCCATGCTTCTACAGTCGATGCCTGAGCAACAACGACCGGAAACTGCCGAAAAACTTTCAAACACTGCAGCAGCAGCGTTGGAGCACTGAGATCTAGTTGCGAGTTTGGGAAAGAGGAAGTCAACAGTGGGGAGGGAAATGCAGGGAATGCGCAGCGCAAAATAAAATCGAAAGCAAATTGAAGACAACGAAGGAAAGTTTTGTGAACTGGCACTTCCGCCATCCACTAAGGCAAACGCAAAGGCAGCTGCAGCAAAATTGAACTTAAATTCAAGCACGTAAAACTTTCGTTTGCCCTAAAATGTAGGCAACACTATTTGCGACGGCTATTAAAAATTCCTTGATATTTATTACAAACTATCCCTGCTTTCCTTTATGCACTCAAAGCATAGACAAAACTATTTAGCAAAGAACTGCAATAATATTTGATTTAACCTGGTTTTTTTTTTGCTTTCAGCCAGGCACGTGGAATATTAAAGCAGCATCAAAATTGCTAAAGGATGCGATCATGTGATTAGAATGTGAAGATGCTCCAGTTTAGTTTTTTCTAAAGGATTGTCTCCAAAATAGCAGAGGGAATACTTAGTAGTAATCTTTATTCCAAAAAAAGCTATTGAAATTGTCCTATTCTTCCAGACTGAAATAAAATCAGAGTATAGCCGTTTAAATTTTGATTACAACTTAAGTTTAGGGAAAATAAAATTCCTATGCATTGTTAAATTTCTATTAAATACTTTTAAGCTTAGACTGTAACTTATACTTCTTCCTCGTCACTCCACTTTCTTTTTTCTCTGTTTTTCAAATGAATTTTAGATAATATTTTTAGATTTTTTGTTCAATTATAAGTACTCACCGTCAGATGACGAAATGTTGAGCTGGCCATACGTAAAATTTTATTTTTTGATAAATCCAATTCATGCAGATTATCCTGGCCCCGAAAGTTATTCTCCGTTATGTTTGTTATATTATTCTTCGACAGATCTGCATCCAGGGACATGACATTGTGGAACGGCCATCGTATTTGTTTTTTTTTATTTATGATTGATTGATGACATTTCGTCATTGCAAAATATGCAACAGTTTTTTGTTTGGACAAAAATGAAAGGAAAAAGAATATTATTACATGAGATATGTATGTTCAAACTGTTGTGTGGCCTGAGTGCAATTTTGAATAACCGCCAAATGGATTGAGTTTGTTTTGACCTCAATGCGAATGGCGTAAATATTTTTGTTACGTGCAAACAAATGTTAAAATCAAGTCAATATACAGACATTGCAATACGCTTGCCGAATTCAACTTTATACCGTAAAGACACAAATAAAACACATTGAGAGATAGAGAGAGAGAGAGAACTTAAAAACAAACAGCAGGAAAAGCATACAACGACAGACCAAAGTATTTCAACTTTCGTATATGTTGTGCTATTTGAAAAGTTGCCGCAGATAAAGCACAAAATACATTACACATACGCCCCTTTGTCTAGGGGCTACATGAGTAGCATTTTTAGCTAAAAGCAATGAGGGACTTTAGATTTGACTTTAGTTGTTGCTTGTTTTTTTGTGCAAAGCTGAGCCACGCCTACTTAAACATTTTAAAACATTTGCCAAAAATTAATTTAAATAGTAGAAATGGCGGGCGAGCGAACAAATGCCATTTGTTCTATTTTTAACTGCAGCAAAAACTTTTTTGCAATTTCCCCTGCATGCTCAAGTGTGTGTGTGTGTGTTTTATGTCGACTTTTGACTTTTGGCAAGCAACTGGGAACTGGGGAGGACAAAAAAAAAAAAAAACACAACGAGAAAACAAAGATTGGGGCATGTAAATAATTGGAGGGCCGTTCCCGAATCCTGCCCTCATTGCGATTCCCAAGGACCAACCGCTCCGCAAACAGACAGACAGTTGAAGGGACAAAGAGCGGGGAGAATATACATAAAATACAAATAAACAAGTTGAAAGCGGCAACGATATCGAAGCGTTGCCTGGTTGCCTTTCGCTTTTGATTTCTCACAATCTTATTTTATTTCTGGGACGCCTTTCACTGTTTGGCGCATCAATTTCAATTTTATTGACATGCCAGAAATGCCAAAATACCGCAACAACGAATGATTAAATACGCTTTCATATACTAAACAAAATGCGGAAGTATGAATAGGCGAAGAGTGTACCGCTCAAAATTGTAATCCTTTGCCTTCGTTACAGTTTAGATATCGTTTGCTGTAAGCATCTACCAGTTACAAGCTTTACATAGTATTTACAATACCCTCTCTGAGGATTATAATGTCCTGTCGACCGCATCGAGGCTGCGCTCATTTACCATTTTGCGAGTCGCTCTTTTATTTGCGTTTGCCCTTTTACGAGGCAACAGGACAACCGCAACGGTTGCCTGCGTCCTGTAGCGTTCTGTTCGAATTTTTTGGTTGTCCTCTCTTATTTTGATTGTATTATTTGCATATCAGAGCGTCGCGTGGTGCTTTTAACTATGTGCAGCTGCTTAAATTGAAATCGCGCTGACTTTTATGCGTTGCGTATACGCAACGGCGATTTTTAGTACCCCGGCCATTGTCATAAACAATTGATTACTCACCTAATATGCGCAGATATTTGAGTCCCCACAAGGACTCGGCCCCAATCGCTGGCAGATTGGAGTCCGTAATGCGCAGCACTTGCAGCTGCATAAACTGTCGCAGTGCCGGTCCAATGGTTATCGAATTACGAGGTCCACGTATAATGATTACCTTGACGTCTATATCCAACTGATTGGAGGATAAAGAGCTCAGGCCGCCTGCAAAAACAAAGCAATTAAATTCGAGGTCAGTTTAAGAGTGCGATACTTAAACTAATTTTGCATAGCGTAACACGGTTATAAAAACTCTGTTATTTATGCAATGCTGGCAACAACAATATAAAGGTTAACAATGTCCCAAACAAGATCATTAACTGCAGAACCTTCACAGAACTCACTTCCCGTTTTTTTATTTGTATGCAAACAATGCTCGGAAATGTCGGGGCAGTTTCTATATATATATAAATATGTATACAATTTTTTATACAAAATTTGCAGCAACTACACGCACTTTTCAGATGCCCTAAACGACTGACCCCCAATTGTATGCTACATAATTTTGTAACCACAATCCTAGTCGCCTTTTATTGTATTCTCGCTTACTGCAATCTGTATATGTGTTAGTGTGGTGTATGTATGTGTGTGTGTTTGGGGTGTGGTTGCCGTTGCATTATTATGTTCTCATTGTATTGTGGGCCACCAGAGTTAAGCTCGCTGGAGGAAGTATTCATAAAAAATGCATAGCATTAACACTGATTGTAACATATTTTAACGCGCTTGCAATTTTGTTGGCATTTACGAGTATTGTTGCATTTCTATGGGGGTAGGGACAAGGAGTCGGGAAATGCTGCAGTGTTGGCTATGCTCATTAGCAACACAGTTGAAATTACTCATAAATTTATGCAGTCGGAATTTTACTTTTGTAGCTAATGCACAGAAAATTCTAATAGTCAACAAAAAAAGAGTTTGGAAATGCGAAAATAAATATAATGGCAAAGTAACTTTATAAGGAACTCTATTGTAGATTGCAGTTATTTCTTATTTTAAAATTGCTTTTATCAGCTATTATTAAATGTGTTTATTTGCTGAAGTTATTAAATTTAATATCTTATATTTATTTAATTTAAAAAAAAACAATGTCAATGATAAATAACAAAACAATTTTATATTAGTTTAAGATTTTTTTCTGTAGAACTATTTCTGCTGATATCTTAACTTAAAAAAAAAAACAAACAATGTAATACAATTCAAATAAATTGCTTTGACATTAACTCTAATTCAGTCTCAATAAGCTTCGAGTTGAGTTGAGAGAGTCATTGCGTTGTCTTACTGCCAATGGCAGATCGCATTGCTTAGTCGTGCCAGTTATTGTGCCCAACATTTGGGAATGAAATTAAAACGACAAAACCATCACCATCGCATTCAAAGTAAATGCGAAAGGACTTACAATGTGTCTGTGTCTGTGGGTGAGTGTGTGTGTGTGTGTGTGTGTGAGTTTGTGTGTTTGCGTAAGCCAAACAAGCGTTAAATTGAAATTATAGATTTTTGCAGTGGGAATATATATTTTTTTGTACTCGTGAATGCGATCTGAGTAGGAGACGACGGCAAATGACAGTTGAACAAATTGAAATTGTCAGACATTTAAGAGCAAAACGAATGGGCAAGCTTTAAAAATAATATCATACTATTTGGGGAATTATATGTGTGTGTTTGTGTGTGTGTTACAAATCGAACTAACTGAAAACCGAGTAAAGCTGTGTAATTATGATGTTATCCTAACGATGGTTTGAGAGGCAAGCCACGGCTTTGAATTACGTTGCGTCCAGCACTTCTGTTAGCAGCATAATTTCCATACAATTTTCCCTCTTGATTTTCGCATTCATTGCGGCACTTACCTTTTGTACAAATGGCCTGATAGCGATCCAATTCATCAATGCTACAACTGCATTCCACGGGGCATTTCCGTCTCGTATTGCTGAACATGGCCGGCATTATGCACAGGCTGAACAGCAGCCACTTTAACAGCATCTGCAAAAGATAGACAAGTGTATATGGGAAAAAATTATTAAAGTGTTTTTCTAATTTTTTTCTTTCTTTCTATTTTCTCTCTCGCTTGAGTGTCAATTAGTGGGGTTTTTAACTACAGTTAAATACTTGTCTACAGCCAAAACTAATTCAACTTTTAACCTACTTTCAGATTTCCTATTTTCCATTGGTGCTAATCTATTTAAAAAACCACACACACTTACTCGCACACACAGCCTTTCAAATTGAAATCAACGTGGTGTCATATGTTGACATAGTTGCCCTCAGTTGTTGTTTTTGTTGTTGTTTTCAGTAGTAGTCGTAGTATACACATGTTAGTGTTTGGTTTGTTTTATACGTTACGTATACGCCATGTTTGACCTCGGTGATTTGTGGTCACCATCTCTGGACACTTGTGCGCTCAGCGATAAACTGCGGTGGTCTCGTGGCTACAGCCACAGCACTCTGCGCGTTCTGCATAAATTAGCCACAGCACAATGCGGTTAGAGACTAAAGAACTCGAACAAACTCGAAACTAAAAAAAAATTATATGGCACAAACTCGCGGGAACATTCTCAATTTGCCTAAAAGCCAAATATGCGTAAGCGTTTCGACTGCAACAACACAAATTGCACAAGTTGCATATGTAATTTTCATAAGAATACCCCCCTACATACTATTTCCCTTATTCTTGGTCGTTTTTCTCTTATGTTGCTGGGCGGTCCCTTTGGCTTTGTCGCGAACATTGCCGGAAAGTATGAAAGCCGCAGGATTTATATGAAACATATTTTTCATTTTTACGCCGGATGGCAGGCAGCAACTGTCAAGTTTCCGGCTCATCGTCGGCACCTTATGCATTGTGCGAGTCGGATTTGTTGTCAGGATATTGCTGCTGGGTGCCAGTTGAGTAATATTTCTGCAAAGTTGTTGCGGTAAAAGTGAAAAATTGCAACGCTGCAGCGCCTGCCTTCTCCGCAAAATGGACGGGGACAGTATTCTTGAGTAACGTCTGCAATGCCCAAAACTTCTTTATCTCATTCATCCTCTCTCTCTCTCTCTCTCTCTCTCTCTCTTTCTGCTACCATATTCTCAATTTCAGCTCCATTCTTTCCGCACAAACACACTCAATTTAACTCGTGGCATAAGTTACAAAGAAAAATAATACAACAAAAGTATAAAAAGTACTTCAAAAGTGCATTTAAAATAAGCAACTTGACTGAATTATGCACTTTAAGTACACATTTTTCCACTGCAGAGCTGCAATAGTTGAGCATCAAATAGCATAAGGTAGAAATGTGAAAACATTTTGTTTGATAACATTTCCAGACTTTAGCGCTTATAATCTCATTGTTGTTTATGTTTATTTAAATTAAGTTTAACTGAGAGGAAAGCAATTATGTACAAAAATGAATTATATATTCATAAAGTCTCTGAGATCAGAGAAATAGAAAGATGGATGAATTTATCACAGATGATAATTGTCTATAACTTTTTTCGAGTCCGAAATATTTCATTAATTTATTGACAACTTTCCGACAACATTTCAATATACAATAATCTATCTATGATCTATCAACCCAATCAGAAACAGCAATTAGCTAAATAAAGTGATATTAATACCAGAATTACTATATGGAAATCTTTTAAAAAGAAAAACTTAAAAGTTTTTACAGTTGAAGCCACATCAAAGCGGATAACCAAAAGTCAACAGATGTCCAATTCGTTAAAGAAACTGCTAAATTGTAAGCAGGCAGCTGCCACGCCCCCACACACAAATAAACACAGACATAGACACAGACTGCCAGCTGACGTTCTACACGCTCGATTTGGACTTTGGCAAACTTTGTTTGCGTTCTGGGCCGCCGCTTGGCATTGCACGCGAATTGGCCCAAAAGTTGGTGGCTAAGGACGAAGTAAGAAGTGGCGAGTGGACAGTGGATGCCGCCGCATTGGGCACTTGGCTAAAAGTAAAGTAGTTGTTGATATCAGCTTTCAGCATACGTATATTTCTTGATTTCATTTCTTTTCTTTTTTATTTTGCCATTCGCTTTTCGTGCTATTTAAACACTCGAGAAATCAACGGGCCATTTGCCTATGCGAATGCAAACAGAATGCCGGAAGTGAGTAGTCAAGGAAGAAGAAGATACCATACGACGTGCTGGGTGGCATGGGTTAAGCTTCGTTGTACTAAATTACTCATACGCCGTTTGGGACAGTTAAAGCCGAACAAGGGAGAGGGGTAGGAGCAGGATGCGGCCATTTAATACGTGCGCTACTTTTGTAATTGAATATGATAAATCAAACCAAAAACTTACTCCCGAGTCGGATGTGGTTGGTTCTTTCCCACTCAACTTCCCTCTTCCTATCGTTGGCCTATTAAGTTACGCGCAAAATGTATTCATTTGCCGTTGATTTGGTTAACTTAATTGTATTGGGTTTAATGTTAATATATATATTTGCTTTTTACACACAATTCCAAATGAAATAAATCTCAATATTTGTGCAGCGGGGCTAAAATCAAATTATATTAAATTTCAACTAAAAGGCTAAGCTTTGCGCAGCAAAATAAAAAAGAAACAGCTGGCATAATATTATGAGTTATGCCTCGATTTGTGGCCTCATTGGGGTAGGGAGTAGGGAGTAGGGATCAGAGGTTAGGGGGGGAGGGGCAGTCCGCTGACCGCCGAGAAGCCAACATTAAAATTCATGAACACATTTATTGCCAATTACCACAGGGCCTGCGGCACGTTTTATATAGAGAGAACAAAACTGGCAACACACACTTACATACTACTACTACTACATTCACTCTCTTCCTCTCCGTTTGCAGTTCTCTGTCCAATTCTCTGATTTGGCAGCAAATGTTACAAACAAAATGTTGCGGCCGCTTTTATTTATTTTTTTTTTCTTTCTCGTTGCCCTTTTGCTGCCTTTTATTCGATTTTGCGCTTTTCTCGTCGTCGCTTTCTTATTTTTTTCCTTTGGTTTTTGCTCACACACACACACACACACACACATAT
Source organism: Drosophila histrio (assembly GCA_958299025.2). NCBI lineage: Eukaryota > Metazoa > Arthropoda > Insecta > Diptera > Drosophilidae > Drosophila > Drosophila histrio. Next base: position 8,963,750 of record OY282580.2, read on the forward strand.
AAAGGCACATACACAAATTGATAAATTAGATTTACGCTCGAGAAATTATATTACAATATAATATATTTTCAGCCTGTAGATTTGTGTTTTATTGTTAAGTTTTTCGTTTTTTTTTTAAGCCAGCTTTTCTTTAATGGCCAACAAGTGATTTTAAAGCGTGGTAAAATCTGCAAGCTGCACATTTATTTATGATCTAACTGCGTGCTTAGCGTGTGAATAATGTGAATAGGCGGTTAAATCAAATCCCAATCATTTGTTAAATTATACGCAGACATTGAATGAATTGCAATTTATATGTGAAAATAAAAGGATCTAATATTTATCTGGCAGAGAGTAAAATACGCTGAGATTAGAGTTAAAAGCTTTGAAATTATATTGTATTTGAATTAAGAAATATATATATATTTACAAAACACACAACAGACAAATTTTGATATAATAGAAATTTAATTAAAATATATAAGAGATCTAAGGCTGGAAACCAACTAACAATAAATACTTTCTTTTGTTTATCTACCTGCAACATCTGTTGATAGCATGTGCCATATCTCGATTGCTATCAAGTTTAAACTTTCATGCACTTCTCCACAGCAGAGCTCCTATGTCTTTCAATTGACTTTCCTCTGGCCAAGTTGCCGATTGTTGCAAGCATCTCTACAGCGCTGTGGCATTTGCAATTCAATTAAACTAAAGCAAAAGGCAGAAAGATAGAAGTGGAGTGCAAAAAGTAAGCGATAACGAAAAGGGAGCTTTTGTGAGTGGATGCGCTGGCGTGAAGCGTTAAGAATGCAATCAAAAGACAACAAAGGAATTGTGACCGTGACCAGAGCAGAGCAAACCAGGTAGGAAATAAGCGTGAAGAGCTGGACAACTGCAGAGTTGGCGAGTGACACTGAAACGGGTTGGACAGTCAAGAAAACCGCGATCAATGACAATGCAGGAATGGCAACGGTGGCGGTTCACTTGAAAGTTAATATCTTGCAGCAGGTTTTAGGTTCTTATAGCATCTTGAAATCTGAAACACTTGCCCACAAACATTTCTTTAGTTTTTTTTTGGGGCAAGTGAAGGGTCTGTCGCTTTAACGTAACCCAAACCTGTTTAAAGGTAAAGCAAATGCTGATGCCCTGACCTGTCAAACATTACATATTGCCGCACACATAGAGGGACAGCGAGAGACGTAGAGTGGAGACTTCATTTACTTTGGTTCAGTCAGGCTTAATGCCTCAAATGAAGTTAGTGTTGCAGGCTCCAGTGGTCAAGGTAGCAGAGACCTGCTTTAGGCATCATTGAGCCAAAAGATTGCTGCTCATTTGCCGTGCTTAATTGGCCAGTGTCAGCTTAATGTCGTCTGCTCACTTCCTCTTCCGCATTGGGGTAGGAACTCACACGCAGACATCCTTACACAGATATTGTGGCCACTATGTGGGCGTGTTCAGTTAGTGGGAGTCACATCAGCAAATGTGGCCAAAGCTCAAAGCCACACAAGCTAATCGCACCAAGCAAATGATCCAAAAAATAAGCGACAAAAGCTGCAGCTGACTGCAGGCAAAATACACACAGAGAGATACGCACACATATATATATATATAGAAATATATTTAAACACACACATACAGACATTGGCTACATATCGTATATATATATATAAATAACCTTATGTCAACATGAGGCAATTACATGAAAATTCCCCACGCTAATAAATCAAACAAAAATAAAATTTTTGTCGCCACCCACTAAAAGCTTACACAAGTGGTTGGCCAAGTGTTCTATCGACCAAGTGGGCGTGTCAGATTTTGTAAACACATGTTACAACAATTACAACAGTTGTGTTGCAACAAAAACAATTGGCGCCACACGACGCTGGCAACTATAGTAGTTTAATTCCTTTATGTGAAATGACAATTTTGTTTTCTTGTAAATCCCACCAAGCTCCCCAATGGCCAGCTCGGTATAAAGCTCTAGAGATTGTGTTTCCCTGCCCCCGCCCCGCCACAATTCCCTGTGCTTTGTGGTTACTCGTTGTTGAACTTGGACTGTGGGCAAGCAGCTGGCACGTGGCAAGCTCTAGTGGCAGCAACGGCATCAGGATCGCATGCACCGCACGTTCTGCAACTAATCGCTCAAGTCTTTTATGCCTGGCCAAAAAAGGTGGCAGCGGGGCGACAGTGCGGATACTTCGTGACCATGCAGCATGTTGTGTCTATCATCTAGTTGCTGCCACTATCGCTGCTGGCGTCGCATAATCACGCGTCGCTGCCACTTTGCTCAATCCGGGCAGCTTACTGTTCGCCTGGCCTGCAACTTTTGCCTCGGCCCAAGTCTTAGCTCTCTTTTCTTCCTGCTACGCCCACAAATTGATAAAAATGCTTTGCCTTCTTTGGGGCGGACACGTGTGGATTTCAAATTGCACTATTTAGCCAAGGACAGAAGGAGTGTGAGGGAGGACCCCTAATGGGTTATGGCTGTCAACTGTTCAATATTTAAGTGGCTTCCATGCTAAATCGTTGCATAGATTAAACATTAACTGGCTGATAAGGTATACAATTTAGCTAAACTTAAACAGAAATTGCTTGAATTTACTATTGTTTAGTAATAAAATATTAAATAAATAAACAGTATTTAAAAAAATTGTTAATTGCTTAACTTATTCTCAAACAAACAAAGTATACAGAATTAATTCCATATTAGTTTAATTATTTTATAATTTCTCTCTAAACTTTCTATTGCTAATTAAAAACTAAATAATTTATTTTAAATATTGTATACGAATCTCAAAATAAATAAATTAATATCAACATGTTTGCAATAATATTAATAAAAAGGCACACAACTATTGCATTGTTTTCATTTTCATTTCTTTTGTTTAAGTGAATTTTAAAAATAAATAAATACATTCGACTTACATTGGAAAAAACGTTGACTGAATTTACTGTAATATTTTAATGCACTTTATGTGTACGTGTGTGAGGACTTTCAATATTTAATGCATTTTAATGCCACTTGAGCTGACAGCGCACATTACAGGGGATTTATTTTTATTCAATTGCAGTTTGCAGTTGCAACTGTTGTGGAAGTTCGCACTCAACTTTTGCCAGTTTTTGTTTGGTTTAAATTATGCAAATTCTGGACATGAAAGAAAAGATTGTATATTCTGCAAATTTATATTGATTTAATAAAATACTTGAATGGTAGAAAAAATACTTATGAAAGTCACAGATTCAATGAAATATGTACAAATGTATTTCTAGCTAACGATGACAGCGGTTTCTGATGTATCAAATGAAAATTGAATAATAGCAAAAAAGACAAGAAAAAAGAAACTCAAAACTTTGTTACATAAAATTGTTTTCTTTCTTTTGCTTGTCTTTATTTTATATTTCAACAATTTAAAGTTTGAAAGTCAAAGTAAAATAAGAAACGACAAACAGTTGAATTTAGCCAGCCGGAAAACTTTTCTATCTGTCGGAGAGAGAGAGAGAAAGAGAGAGAGGAGACAAGGAAAGTACAAAAAACTCCCACAAAAGGATTTAAGGCGCCAATTTGTAGATTACAACAACACGAAGAAATAAACGAAAAGTGTCGTATATAGTTTTCCCTTAACTTTCAACGCCTCAAATCCCTCTTATTTCGTACGAGTCTTGTGCGAAACTTTTCGGTTAGGTTTTAAATTGCTGTGAAAAATGTACTATCAAATGAAAATTCGCGCAAGTGTCTTTAAGGGCACTTGAGACTGTCTACGCGGCCTCATTGTAAAAGATCTTTCCATTTAAATTTATCATTTTTTAATGAGACACTTAATTACTGGGGCTGGCAAACAGCATGTTACAAATAATGCTACAACGCTAATTGTTTCCGCTTGTTCATTTTGCTCGTCCGGCTCGTGGCTGACAAGGGCTTCAGAGCTCCTTCTCCACATGCAAGTACTCCAAAAGTCGGAATCGAGCTGAGCAGAGAGAGAGAGAGATAGAGAGAGAGTCTGGGCATCACACACACAGTCAGCTCTACCGTCACCACATTGTTGCCTGTTTTGCCTGGTAACATGGCGGCACGATGGCATGAGGCAGCTTTATATCATTTTGAAAGAAGGTAGCCAGAAATTACAACATCGTTTGTGTGTGTGAGCTCTTGCTCATGCTGGCCACAAAACTGAGGCACGTGCGGTGTCTGGGACTGGCGCTGCTAAGTCGTCTATCTTGCCACCGCATGGCCGACTCAGTTGGGCGCCAAGGACTCATGCATCAAGCGAACAAACACAAATATACACACACACACACACACACACTAGCAAACACTTCATTAGATTTGTTTAATTTAACTTATTTTCCGCACTTGTGGCGCATTCAATTAAATCTCATCCCTGAAGCATCTTAAAGCAAACTCGAATTAGAATAATATTGATCTAAACTAGGCTGTCAGCTCTATGGATATATTTAATGGTTGTTAATTTGCGAATTGCACAGATTAAGTGGATGCCTTCAGGCTGTTAAATAGGTCAAAGCATTAGTATAAATAAATAATTGATAGTTCAGACAATTGATTGCAGCAATTATATAAAATGTAACTGAGAAAATGTAGCACATGGATTTGATCATTTGTCATGACAAACAGTTTACAAATTACAACAATTTCTGTTTTAAAATGTTGTATGGAAATTCAGTTTCATTTCTGAGTAGCATCTGCTCTTCAATTTTCCAATCCGAATGCGAAAACTCCACGCCCTTTAACCTTTTTTATTGCCCATTGACATTAAGCAGGTTGATGACACAACGCAGTGCAAACAAACGAGTATATCGTATATCTCTTAGTGAAAGCGCAAATAGCAAACATATTATTGACATTTTATGGTTGGAAATTCATGAGGAAAAAACAATCAAAAAGGGTAATACAAAGACAGAGGCTCAGCACGTTCTTTTGAGCGTGGAACTGGGACACCACAAGTCGATTAACAGTTTGATTGAGTTTTCCTACATACGAGTGAGTACTCATAGTCGAATGCCCTGCTGCGGTATTTGCGGTTGATATAATGCGGTTGATGTGCTCGAAAGTCAATACAAAGGGTGACAGAAGGGCATCCAAATACAAAAAAAAAAAAAAAGACAGATAGAAAAGAAAATGTAATGAAAAAATGCCTCTGCAAGTTGGTCATAAAAAATGCGATGCGCTATATAAATATTTTGAGTTCTAATATTGATGGCCAGCAAAATGTAAGGAGGCCTCCTTCAAATTGAGAACGTAATTAAAAATAAAAGTCTCAGGCAAGGCTGTCAGTTTGGGGGCTAAATATAGTCCAAAGGGCAACTGGCATTTTGTCATAAATATTAAAGTGCGACACAATGTGCTTTCAATCACATAATACCGACTCGAGTCCTTGGCACGCTTTCAACCCGTTGACCCTGGGTCAGGACACAGGGGAGAAGAAGCGGAAAGGGACAGCATAGCAGAGTGAAATTACTTAACTTAACAAAACAAAATATTTGCAATGTCGTCGCATTGATAAATTAGCTTTGCTCGAGGGTCGAATGCGACACTGCAAATATTTTCGATTCTCATCAAAGATGCTATCACAGCAAAGGACAACAACGAAGCGAATTGAGTTGATTGATTAAAAATTATCAGCACGATAGTTGAATTTATACTAAAAAAAAAAAAAAAAATCATAACACTTCCCTCCCGCATTGCTGGACTGTCACAAAGCTCTCAGCGAATTGATAAATTAATGAGCATTTTGACATTTCAATTGAGTTGAATTGAAAAATTAATTTTAATGACAGCCAAAAAAAAAAAGAAGGACAAACGAGAGCCCAGTGGACAAGGGCAAAAAGGGAAGCATCATGACATTTTATTGGCATTTATGGATGGCAGTGTGAAGTTGTTGTTGTTGATGCCCGGCAAGAAACTTTACTGTGCATAAATTATAAAAAATGATTAATTGCCCGCCTTTGACATTTGACTGTCTCTCTGTCTGACTGTCTGTTTGTCTCAATCTCTCTCCACATCCGCGTCCCTCTCTCTATCACTTTGTGTATAGCTCTCTGTGGGGGTCTCAGTTCATTTTGCTGTTCATTTTCAGGGGCCAGCTAGATGAATGAATTTAATTGAACATTTTTTGCATTTAGTTTTCAATTCGATCGACTGAAAGTTGTTGGGGATTTGCGTGCAATTTAATGAAATGCTTATTTAAGTTTTTGTGGCAGCTATATTGAAGGTTAATATTTGTATACCCTGTAGACAAGCTTCGATCGAAAACGGTATAGAAAAAAGTATTTACATATTGAAGACGTTGTACATCTGGTGGTGTTTAATATGATTACTACTTAATATCATTTGGGAAATTGAATTATGCTGGAGTTGAAGAGAATTTGAAACTGCTATGGTTTAAAAATGTTCAACTCTTTCATTGTATAGAATTGGATCTTTCCAGTTTTGTTTCATTGTATTGCTATGCCAAATCAACCAAGTTAATCTTAATGGAAGCTATAAACTTTACTACAGGGTATCTGTTGGATTGTCACATATCTATCTGCTCTGGTAGCTTATCCTTTAACCTAATTAGCCTACAAAATACAAAATTTTTTATGACAGACTTTGGTAAGCTAAGCCCTGATAACAACAACAATAACAACTCGTGAGTGCCGCATTGCAGCGCTAATTAATCAGTGTTAAGCCGCCGATGAGACTCATGTGTATGTGTGTGTGTGTGTGTTAAGTTTATGAGACGAAAAACACAACAAAGAAATCATATTAATTATGATGATTTTATGATTAAGAGCAGCTTCTGGCCTGGAATTTTGATAACTAATTTACACACATTTATTAGCTGTTCTGCAGTGGTAAAGATAAGCGCGAGCAAAAGTTCAAATGGTAAGGCAAACGCATCGCGTATACGCCATGTGGTGTCTGCAGTAAAATCTCAATTTAAGTGTGCGTGCGCGTGAAATTGTGTGTGTGTGTGTGTGTGTGTTTGTATGTGTGGTAAAGCGCTCACTTAAAGCTATAAGCTTAAATGAAAATCCCCAACATTGTTCATTTTGCGCGCTGCAATCTCAGAAAATGAAGGAAGGACTAGACGAAGGAGGGACGCAGCAAGGACAAACACACGCTCACATACACACACACACACATACACACACACACAAGTATCCCCAGCTAAATGAGTTTGTTAGCTGCGTTAACTGAAACTGTTAACACTTTTGAACAGCTCGCCTGCTCGGCCATTAGCTGGCGCTCCCCTCGTCTGTCTTAATTAAAAACTACGAGTACTATTCATAGTTTTCCCTTTTTCTCTTTTGGCTTCGCTGCTGTTAACATTTCTTAAGCTCAAATGCGTATAATTTCATTTTATGGCCAAAACACACACTCACACATTCAACGATGATTAAAAATTCAATTTTTGTTTGGTGCTTGAAATTAAATAATTTATGTGCACTCGCTGTAGTTATTGCACTGTCAAAAGAATACTTCAAAGCGTCTGTCTGCTGTTAAACAGATCAATATTAACACAAAAATTTATACAATTCATTTAAATAAAAATAATTAAAATATTTGCTCAACATTTTGTTGACTTTTGCAAAAGTTTTCACTTATTATAAGTTTTGAGATGTGCTTATAAAAAGTCCGCTTGAATGCCTCTGTCATTTTGCAGCCTGAACTCGAAAGCAACCGACAACCTTTGGGGCTAGGAGCTGACGGCGACGGCGACGGCGACGGCGGGACGACAGTCAGTCAAAATACAATTCAATTTTGCTTAACAAAATTTTGTTTGCTGTATTTTGTTGCTTTCTTTGGCCCAGGGAACTGGCAAAAAAGTTCACTGATCTGAAAAAAAAGGGCCAAGTTATTTTATAAAATTTCATCTGGCATTATAACGCATAGGCGGGTCTGTCGGTCTGTCGTTCCGTTAGTCTGTCAGGCCCGTCGACGCAGCCAGCCGAGTGGCAGCATAATTTTCATTCAATTTCGTTCATTCGTTTAGCATTGGTCAGGTTCCTGTTTCTACTGGCTTCGGTCCAGTTCCTAGTTATCAGCCTATTTTTGCCAGGCAGGCAAACAGGCTGCATTCATAGCTATTTATGTGTTTATCCACTTAGAAATGAAGCTATTTGATTTGCTGCTAAATGAGGCATTTTGTGCAATCATTTGCATTGACTTGTTTAGCACAGACGGGAGAAATGCGTTCATAATCAAACGATGCATTAGACTTAAAGAATTCCTAAGGGCGCATAGAAAACCTTTATATTATTTCTTGTATTTCAATTTAAGGGAATTATTGATATTACAAAAAGTCTTTAACAATTGGTTTTAAAACTGAAAATAATTTAGTTCAATCCAGGGAATAATGGTATCTATAAGTCTGAGCATAGTGGAGTTCAAAATACTATAAGATATAAGTTATAATATATTTTGTTATTCAAAATGCTCTTTATAAAATTACATTCATTTAATTGAAATTAAACAGTGAAATAGAAATGATATACTAAGATTTAAGTCAACTTTTGATATATTTAAAGGCGTCGGTATCATAGCTTGTTAAAATAACATAAGAAATCTTATGAAATTAAAAGTTACTCTACAACTGCCACACTACTAAATGACGGCTAGTTTCCATTTGTTAATTAACATAATTAAACAGGTAATAAGTACGAGTATTTCAAACATATTTCAAAACATATACTTCATTCGTTAGTCAACAATTCAATTAAGTGACACTGATAGAACTTAATTGAATTTCTAGTATCTTTTGATTATATTGTTAGCATATCAAAAGAGTTCTAAAGTACGGATAAGTACAGGGTATGCCATAATTGTGGCACTTGTGACTTTTATCATGCAGCTTTTGTTTTTGTTTTGAAGCTCATCTCACTTTGACGTAGAAGTGCACTTTTAGCGCACAAATTTCCTTTTCTTGTTGCCAGACGCTTCCTTTGTTCAACGCCTCGACGACGACAACAACAACAACGACGACGAGGAGTGCCGCAAGGACGAGAACTGCGGAATGTGGCAGGAACTGAAAAAAGGGGGAGGGACTATGGGTTGTTTGGTCGTCGGGTTGTCGGTTGTCGTTCCACTTAGAGCGTTAAATCGCATAATTATGTCTCTCATGGCGAGCACTTCACTAAACCAAGTAAAAGTTTTTTCCGCTGCCTTTGGCAACGTCTGTTCTTGCACTTTGCCGTTTTTGTTTCGGGTTTTTCACTCTGATCTCATATGGGAAACCACTTTCGCTTGATTTTCTTTTGCTCGTGATACACGCAGTTATGTTTCATTACAATATTGTTTTGCTTTGATGTGTGCAAGCTTAATGACGACATTGAGTGTAATGGGAACTCTTCACAACTTTTAACCCACATTAATGCCGAAATAATTTGCATACTTTTAGGCTACACTTTGCATTTGCTATGCAAAAAGTATGTGGCAACTATTCAGCCAAAACGAAGCAAGGCACTTTAATTGCTTCGCCTGGCAGGAGCATGAAGAATGAAAAAATGGTATGTAATAAATCTAAACGCACACGGAACTGGCACCGGGGCAGAAAAAATGCGAATATCCTTAAAGATAAAGCAACTACAGGCGCTTATCTGAGCGTAAATACCATGCCAAATCCCTTGTCGACAATTTGAAACATTTAAAGACTGAGGCCGAGATTTTGCTCAAACCTAACTTTGGCTATTCCCTTTATTGTGCGCCTTGTTATGGTCATGATGGACGCAGTTAATCTATAAAAAAGCGACTCCAACAGCGACTCCTCTGTGTGTGGGCGTATCCTGTAGCTGTTTGTCCTTTTTGCCAAACTGTTGCGCTGATATATTTGATAGCTTGTTTCTGGGGGGAGCTCTAGTACATTAAAGGTATTAGGCCGACAGCTGCCTAAGACAGTTTGTCTATTTTTAGGCATATCTATTGCGTTACTCATACGCCTTGTATTACCATTTAAGCTGTTGGCTCACAGAACCGGAAAATATTAACTTACAATTATGTAACAGCGTTCATGCTGCTCGTGCGTAAACTGCGAGTAAATACAAAATATGTCAGATTGCTGTACACTTATTTACCGAACTGACAGCTTGTAATGGCTTTCAACTCTGAATAAACACCTTAGACGCATTTCAGTATATTTCTCTCTTTTCTAGCTGCCATTTAATGTCTAATCAAATAACATATACTTGTCTCTCGCTTAAACAAACAGAATTATACACGCTTGCCACGGGGCGTATACGCATTGCATAAACGTCAAAGAAAATTTCGCGAAATTCCGCTTGAATTGCCCGCTGATGAACACGAACTCAGAACGGGGCTAGAACGAGTAGGCAAAAAGTGTGTGGGAGAAAGAGATGGAGAACACAACTGATGTCGTATTCAGTTAGTGCTTAAATCGGTAAATTGCAAAAACATGTTGAATGCAGAAGTGTGAGCTCAGTTCTCCTGTTGTTGCTTTTGTTGCATGACTGATGAATGAGGTGAAGTGTCGTCGGCGTGCCAAGAGTGTATTACTCGTGTAGGTATGTGTGTTCCTGTGTGTGTGTGTGTGTTAGACACAAAACTAAGCCCTGTCCACTGATGTGAAAGCCGAAGAAAGGTATGCAAACAATGCGCTGCCAAAAATCAACTGCGAGTTGAAAGCAATGCCAGTTACAGCAACAAAAACTGCCAAAAGTTGCCATCAGCCAGTTCCTCAGTAACAATGGTGACAGCGACTAACCTTAGCCTGAGTGAATGAAACTCTGCTGTTTTATTTTTAGTAGACAGTGTAGTTAGAGTGAGAATTAAACCAAGGACAAATGAAATTTCTGTTAATTCAGAAATGCGGTTTTAATTTAAGCAAACTTCTAAATAATTGAATTTATAATATTATATTGTATTATATTACATTATATTGTAGTATATTATATAACATTACATTATATTAAATTATATTATATAGAATTACATTACATTATAGTTTTTATATTATATTATATTGTATTGTAGAATTATATTATATTATTTCCTAGAGTTTTAAACCTTTTCCTACTAACATAATATACAAACTTCATGTTATTCTCTCCGTTAACTAAAATGAAGAAAACAATAAAAAATATTTCTTTGAAACATAAATGTAAGTAAACTAAACAATTGATTTTGATTCCCCAGAACACTTGACTCTTTTCACCTTTCCTAATTGCTTTGTGAGTGGCCAAAAAGATTCATATAAATTTAAATCAATTCAAATACAAACTCCACTTTCATTTCCTTTTGTTTGTTATTTAGTGGATTTCTAAAACTACGAATCAGATTTAAAATATACTTTTGGCAATTTGCAAGCATTTTGAACAATACAATAAAATTGTAATATGATATAAACAAGTTTTATGCAAGAAAAAAAAAACATAAAAAAAGAACCCTCAACAAATTCGTTGGGAAAAGGAAAACAGCTTAAAATGCTTACAAATTTTCATGAGAGAAAACCCAGAGAAAACATCAGCAAAATGACTTCAGGCTATCGTAAAAAATTAACATTTGAAAAGCCAAAGATGTTCAAATGTGCAAACATAAAACTGCCACCAATTGATTGAGATGTAATCAAAAGAGCAGAAAAGTAAAAAAAAAGATAGAAATGAAACTGGACAAAAGCCGTCGTCGCCCGCCAGCGACAAATGTGTAAACGCATAAAAATCATAGCCATGCATGACGACAAACGGAAACTGTGAGGCCCGAAAATTGTAACAACCAGCCCAGTATGAAAGGAGATGAAGGCAACTCAAATTACGCATACGCACTGTAGACCACACACACACACCATAAAGAAAGCAAAGTCAGAGACATATGCGGCCAAACTTTCGCATGCAAATGTTAACTGAGGTTAAACGTGCTCCCCTATTTAAGGCTACATACATCAACGCAAACATAAATTACAAGAAATATTTATATGCGCATGACTAATTTGGCCAACGCTTTTGGCCAAGTCGATGTGCGAGTCTGAGCCTTTGATGCTGCTGCTCCTGCTGCTGTTGTGGCTGAAAACTTTGCCACATTCATATTTTATTAGCCACAAGTCAGTAAGTTTCGGTCATTGCTCAGCGACGCTCTAAACAATTTATTAATCAAAATAGGGCCAACAAAATACGAGTATATACATAAATATAGTATGTATGTCTGTTTTTGCTCAAACACAAAATGCCAACCGAACTCTCGTTGTTGTATATACATATGTATAAAATATATTATTTATGTGTCATGTATGTGTGACAAATTGTGCCAGGGGCCAAGTTTTGATGCTTGTTGTTATTGTTGCTGTTGTTGGCTTTGTTCACCCTATGCCTGCTCTGTCATATTCAGAGGGACAACGCTCCCAAAAAAAGTTCAAGCATAGCGTCTCTGTCTGTGTGTCTCGTGTCTCTGCTCTCGTCTCAACTATCTTATCCGTCTAGCCCAAAAAGTGTTACAAATTTACGGCATTCAGCGTCTGTTTAAAGAGAGAGACAGAGTCAAAAGCAAAAAAAAACCCCCAAAAAAAGGTCAACAAAACGCTCGAGGTTAGCTGGCAGCCAATTCAAACGGCATGGGGCGTTGTTCATTCAGTTCCAAAGGAAGTAGTAAAAAGTGTTTTGCTCTTCTCTTTTTTACGATTTTGGGTTGGACTAAAAATATATAAAAAAAAACAAGAAAAAATAGAAGAAGACACTAATGTCGCTCATCTTTTATTAATATTTCTTTGAGATTTTTTATGCGATGCCGCAGGGTTCATACTCTTACTCGTATTATGGCTGCGACATGTTTTCTTTCTTTGCCAACGGCCGGCCAGTTGAGTGACCTGGCCTAAACATAAATCGCTTAAATTTTTTTCCGACTTATCAATAGATTTACGTGTGCTTGCTTTAAAGCCATCCTTCAAGCCGATATTCAAATGACACAAAACACTCTCCACTGTGCAGCATCATGCTTTATTCCCATTTTATATTTTCCGCGCGTGCTTTTGCTTTAAAAAGTGATTTGACGGAAATTGTTTTTTAATGTGCCAGACATTCTTAAACTATTTAACCTGTGGTTAACTGTGTGTGTGTGTGTGTGTCTTTCCCACTCTCAAAAAGAGCAGACGACGGTAAACTGTCAGCTATTTATCAATGGAAAATCAATAGACCCTAAACGTTTTTCCTGCCTCGCAGTTTTCCACAAGCCAAAGTACTTTATGGTTTTGTGTGTCGTTTGAAGCTACGGAAAAGCTTTGGAAAAAAGAGAAAAAAAAAATAATATAGTCAAATCATTTGCTGAACAACTGCGTGTCATGCGATAAAGCTGCGCAGGTAGGTCACACACACACACACACAAACACACAGATTGTCACATACACACATGCATCTATATTCAATTGCCCTCACACATGCCATAGCGTTTGCTGATGTGCCAATTCTGTAACCTTTCCCCCGCTGTAACCTTTTTGCTAAACATCCGCTGCAATGTTTTGACATTACGGATTACAATAAAAGCGATTTTATTTGTTTGCATGACTGACTCACTGGCTGACTGTTAAACTGGCAAACTGACAAACTGAGGCACTGTCGTGTTGACAGAACAACTGTCAGTTTGGAGAAACGATTGCGGATGTCCATGGCATTCATTAGTCGCTCACATCACAAGCGCCGTTTATCACATGTCAACGTGCAGTTTAACCTCTTTATTGATTATGTCATTTAACCGCCTGCTTCCCATGTGTACTCTTCGCCTGCTTGTCTCAGCATCTATTTTTACTTATTGGCAAATGTTGGTGTCATTTGCACGCAAATCTTTGCCAAGGTGTGAGAATGTTGCCGGAATGTTGTTTGGGATTAAGCACTTAATCCCATAAGATGAAATTTATTGAATGCCCACATCAAAGCTCATACAAAATGCTTACAGCGATTGAAGGATTAATGAAGATTCGAGTGTGTTCGAGTGGCTACAAAATCAAAAATTGTTTCACACATTTTGACCCAAGTTCAAGTACAACACAGCAGTGTGTGGTATATGGGTGTTGCTTTTGCTGGGTTTATTAGCATGCTGTGGTTTTCACCAAAAAACAACGCCCTTATTTTTTCCACGGGTAAATTTGAAGGACTTTCAAGCACTTGAAAGCAAAGCAAAGCTTTCCGAGAAAATAATACAATGGAGACTAGGTGAGGATTTTAACACGTGGGTATTGTGGATTCTTTAAAAGGCAATTTTCAATATACTCAAACAATTGGGAGGAGAAGAAATTTTCCACTTTTAAATAAATGAAACAGTCTTTACTTATACTCTAAAGCTGAAATATTATAATTATTTATACTAGGATTGAGAATTCAACTAATAACAATTGCTTATTTCAATAGTTTAATTCAAATGTTTCAGTTTATACGGAATCTCTTAGCTGACATAAGGTTATGATGTAAATTTTTCATTTGTAGAATGCGCCCTAATTATAAGTACTTGTAAATAGAAGCTGACCTTAAAATGTATTATAATATTATTGTTAAAATATACATTATTTATAATATTTACAGTTTCTTTCATTGAAATCGCAGCTCTAAGCTAGCCTCGGCCTTAGTTTCCTATTTAAACTGTCCTCTATATGTTATGCTTGTTTCTTTTCTCTATTTTTTTGCCATGTTCTTCTTAAATTTCACAACTTTCAGCAATTTCAATTCAATTAATTCTAAAGTATAAGCTTAAGCTATTCCAATTAAAATACAATTTTAATAAATTCAAAGCTAAACGCAGATAATAACTCAAAAGATCGTTTGAATTTATTTTAATTTGCATATTTCGTTTTATACATACGTATACGGAGTTTATTTAATTTGCCTGAGTGAAAATTATTATTAATTTTTACACATGGCTCAGCAGCACATAAAATCTTGTACAATTTGCGCAAGTCATAAACTTGGGCAAATAACGCAACGAAAGCTCGCAATGTGTAATCGTAATCGTCTTTAGCAACTCTCCAACTCTTCAGCATTATCATCATCATCATCATCATCATTAGCATCATGATGATTACGCTCATCAGAGGCATCAGCATTTGGGCAGACATTATAATTACATAAAGAAGTGTATGCGCTTTTTACACAAAAATAAAAACGGAATAATAAAAACGCATACACATGGAGGGAAATTTACCTTTTTGTGTGCCTGTTTATGACAGCTTACACACACACAAACACACACTCAACGTAAGTGTGTGTGTGTGTGAGTGTGTATTTGTGTGGACTAAACAAGCAACACTTGCAAGTTTTACGATTTTCAAATGATGTACGTACAAATTCATAGAATTTTATATTTTACAGCGCCCAAAAGTATCCAGCATTGTGGTATATCTCTCTCTGTATGAGTGTGTGTGTGTGTGTTCGCTTGTGGGTGTAACAGTTTTTAGTTGTTTAGTGTGTCTGTGTGTTGCTGGTAATTTTTCATTATTTGCCACACGCTCAGCTCAGCGCTGTTTCCGCGCCACATTCATCATATTTTGCAGTTGAAACTTTAGTTTACCCAATGGGGGAAGTAAACACAAATATATGGCAGATATATATATCATGTGGATGGAGTTTCATACTTGCAGCCATGATATAAGCAATTAAAACTGTACGCAACCATTCAGTGCAAATTTGCTTTCGGTTGAATGGATTTTTCGGACTTCTGATAGCTGACAAATTGCAAAATGTTTCTAATGTGTCATCTGCATTAGCTACGAGTATATTTTTGCAATTTCTAGCTCATTTTGTTGCCGCTTTTTCTTTGACTAGTAGTAGACTTCTGTCAGGCAAGATGACATGCTCATTATAATCAGATGTCGAATGGTCGTCCACAAAAGCAAAACTTTTTAATTTAGTTTGCAAAAGAAAATAATACACCGGCATCATCGTCAACAGCCAGCTGTGGCTGTAGGCATCTGAGGTGCGCAAGGAAGTTTGGTTGAATTGTACACCCTGCTGGGATATCAAATGTATGCATGTGATTTGGGCAAAACTTTTTGTTGCCTACTTTTGTGCACAATGACTCACACAAACCCAGGAGAACTAACTAAATGCAAATTTTCTAATTTGATTTTGTGCTTGCGTCGCTACCTTTATATACTCTGTAGCCAGATAAGAAAGAGTATGATCAGGTAAAGCAGAAATATTAAATTAGTAGAAACTATTTTATATTCATGATCAAAACTATAAAGATCTGTCAATTTCAGAACTAAAAACTTCAATTTTTCCAGCGTATGTTTGTATGTTTTGTTTCTATTTTTCTTAAATTCCTAAAATGAGCAGAAAGAGTATATTTAAGTTGATCAGATAAATGTAAGGGATGGCGTCCTTGTTAATATTAAGTATGTATATTCTAAATCAATATCAACAGCTAAATCTTTCTGTCATAATCGATCGATTAATGACAGACCTTAATATGCAGGGTAATTTCTAGTCTGTTTTCTCCTTCCCAATACACTTGTTCTGTTCCGTTTACTTCTTCTTTTGTTTTTGCTTTGTTTAGCGTGATGATTTGGTTTTTTACAACCGCAAAAATTAATCAAGCAAAAACATATTTTTACGCAACGACGCCTAAAAGCAAGCCATGTTTACTGTATCTAACTTGGGATATTTTCTAAATTGAATTTATGCATTCGCTTTTGTACTTTTCAGATTGCCAGAGCAAAGAACAGGCAAGCGGCCCAGGCACTTATTGAATTTTATGTAAGTAGCATTTCATAAAGTCATAAAAGAAGTCTGCTCAATTTCATAAATTGGATAATAATTGCATCAAATGAAGAACTTAGCCAATGAGGGAATTGTACGGAATTGCGGCAATGGTATGGAAAGATTAAAATGGGTGAAAATCTGTCCAGCTTATTGGCCCTAATTGCCGTTAAGTTAGCATACTATTCTTGAAATTCTTCCAGCTGCGATAATTTGCCAGACTTCATTAGTTTTTAGAAGAACGCTAATGAATTGAGACAGACTAAGTAAACCGGAAATTTCAATGTGTTGACTGACGTGAATTGTGCTGCGAAAATCAAACAAAGCAACTTTAGCAATTATTATCTATAGTTCAGTGTCAGTCGCAGTAGATATTTTTGGTTTTCCTACAAAAAACAATAGTCATAAAATTCCGATATTAATCAGATTAAATATAAATAAATAAAAAATATTAAAAAAAAATTTGAGTCGTTCAGGAAATCAAAATAATCTCCCTCAATTCTCCCTTTTGTGCAAATTTCTGGCTATCGTCACTTTAGTTTTCTTCAATTTCTGCACAGCTCTTCGTATGTCCATTCAGAATCTTAATTCACGCGATCCATTCGCGGATGCCATCAAGGGACCTGATGATGACATCCAAGACGGTCTCGTTCACATTCGTATCCAACAGCGCAACGGTCGCAAAACTCTAACCACTGTCCAGGGTCTATCGACTGAATACGATCTCAAGAAGATCGTACGTTCGTGCAAAAAGGAATTTGCCTGCAACGGCACCGTGATTGAGCATCCCGAATACGGCGAGGTCCTACAACTCCAAGGAGATCAACGTGAGAACATTTGCCAGTGGCTAACTAAGGCCGGCCTGGCCAAAGCCGATCGCCTCAAGGTACATGGCTTCTAGGGCGAGGGACTGAGACGGAAGTATAAAAAGTTCAACCATCCCACATCACACACACAATAGCGGAAACAATTGTTAAAAACATGTTTAGTTCAATATTAATTAATTAAAGTTTTACAGTTCTGCAGTGCAAATAGTCAACGACTTTTCTTAAGTCTTGCCAAATAAAAATTATAAATATTATATATAGAAAGGGGTTTGCTTAAGTAAGGGCGTTATAAATCAATAACAGTAGTGTAGATAGTATGGTATAAAATTCGACGTTAATTGCATATCGAAATCAATATACTAAGGCTCATTTTATCAAAGTCTACTTAGATAATCGATATTCACATTAATCACATTTTGAAAATTAGTGCATTTGATATGTATATCAAATTTGCTAAAAAAGATTATATAAATTTATGAGAGTCGCGTCATCTTCTAATCATGAACTATTTAATCATCAAAGCTCGTTACTTTCTTTGTCATGAATGCATTAGAAATTTACCATAGAATAATATAAAATTTTCAAGTAATAAAGGTTATAAAGAAATTGATGACTTTATTATAATTTGCCCAAATTAATATATTAGTTATGATTATAACTTGATATCGTTTTTTATTAATTGTACTTACTTTTGTTATGGTTACACAATTCTGCAAGAAATCAAGAAACGTTAATTAATATTCATTCATCTATTTGAGCTTAAGTTGAGTTAAACAAAGTTAAAGCTATATAAGCCAAACACATACTCGTACACTCGTATCGTAAAGAACATTTCATAATCAAGCTCAAGCATACGACGAACACACACACACACACAGGAATTCATGGCCAGTGTGTTTATGCCAAAGCCAAGAGTAACACTTGGCAAACTTTTCGAAATCAAGTGTTATGAATATGTGTAACAAGCAGACGACCCTCTTCAACTCTCTGGCCACATCTGCCCTCTGGCTTGTTACCTTGGCTGTGCATCAGCTTCAATGTCACAAATGTCGCATTCAATGCACCCAGGGAAGCTGCCAAGGCAGCGCAATGCAAATTGCAGGCCAATCTCCAGCTATCCACAGCAAAATAAGCTGGGGTAAATGGCTGGCAAATATTTAAAGTGCCAAAGGGTCAGTTGGAAATTTATGGAAATCATAAATTTCAATGACAGATGTGACAAGCCAAAAGAAAGAAACCAACAAGGAAAAAAAAACAGAACGTAGAGAATATGTTTTGTGAAATCCTGCGGATTCTTTCTCATTTCTGCGCGTGTATATAAATTTGTTTTGCGGTTGCCATTTATCATGGGAAATGCCGGAATTAGCACAGCCACCGACTGTTTGCTGTTAGCACTTAGAGCTTTGGGCGTGCCATTTGCATGGGGGCGTGGCTAAGCAAATGGCTGGCACCAAGACCAAAGTCTAAATGGAGTGACAACATGTTAGCGGGGGACGAGATGAGAGAGGGAAAGAGCAGGATAGTAAAATCTTTCAAGTGATGGAATATATTAAGGCAGCGACATTTATTTGCAGTTCAAGTTCGGTGTGGAAATTTCACGACAATTTGTAATTGCATTTTAATGCAACTGCAAATGAATCAAATATTTCATTAAAATTATATTAAACACCCAATTGCCGTCCCAACTTCTCTGGCTGTCTATACAAACTATCATTAAGGTCGTGCCAAAGAGCAGCATGATAATAATTTTTATTATTAGACTTGGGCGTTTCATCGCTTGGCAAATTAAATTATCCAGAAAGAGCCAAGACTGAAAGGACTGCATGCCTGCAATCTGCATCCTGCCAGCCTCCGGTCTACGGGAAAGAAGCACGAAATCATGCTGAGCTGCCGAGAGTTAATCAGTTTTGCTAACTTCATTTGAGCCCCAACATAAGCACAACCAACTAAAGTTTTGTACCCATCCGCCCAAGCAGACAAGGTCTTTAGTCTCATCCCGCAACAGTCTACACTGTGAATATCCCTTAAAGTACAACATGCCAGCCAATTTCATGCTCAGCAATCCTTTTCAAAAGTTTTAGTTTCAGACGCGTGTTTACGGCATTCAAGTGGAAGCGTGTGCTGCGCCTAGAAGTAGGCTATCAAGGCAAGCATAGAAATTGCCTAGATAAATCAGATAAATTGCTTGGATAAAGGGGCAATGAATAACATTCAAATCCAAAGACGTCGCTTATTATTTTTAGTTTCATAATTTTGATGATTATCAACAATCTTATCATTAGCATAAGCATTACTAGCTTCAACACTAGCTAGGAATAACATAAGCATTAGCATTATCAATATTATTATCGTTAGCATTAATATAAGCATTATCAATACCATAAGTATCATTAGAATACGCTTTAGCGTTAGTATTGGTATCAAAATAAGCAATTACATTTTCATTATTATCACATTATCAATAGTTTTAGCCTTAACACTATCATAAGAACTACCATTAGCATGGGCATAAGCATAGGCATTATCATTAGGAATAATATTAGCATTAATATCAGTAATATCATTTTTATGGTCGTCATCATTAGTACTAGTTTTATACTTGTTATTAGACTTATCAGAATCTCTTACTTGGCAACATAATTAATTATAATCATTTTTATTAAAATTAACATTATTCGAATCTCGAATTTCCCCTCACCCTGTGAATCTACTTTATATTATTTCCCTACATTTCGCAGGATTGTTTTCTCTCTCGGGCAACACTTGAAATTGCATTAAAACAATTTCCATCAAGCTACCGTTAAATCAAAAGCAACAACATGACTGATGAACTTTTTTAACTCTCTTCACATTTGACAAATGTTACATTTCTAAACTTGAATGTATTCATGCATAATAAATTTGTTAGCTTATCATCTCGTTTTGCAATTTCATTCAGAATATGATGCTCAATCGCCGTTGGCTGTTTTTAGTATATAACAAGAATTTGCAATTTTTCTAAACTCAAAGCGAAAATGAATGAAAGTGTAAGTGTAAATCTAGGTCAACTGTAACTGTATAGGTAGTTACAAAAATGGTAAAAGTTATCTAGTTTGTTGTGGTGCTTATTCAATTCTGGTTATAAATCAAAGCCCACTTCAAAGAGCCAACAATTACGAAACAATTAAATTGTCACATTTAACGACAGAAAGCAAACTTGGACAGCGGTGGACAGGATAGGACAGGACAAGTCAATGGCAAAGACAACCACAAAAGACCAACAAAACCAATGGAGTACTGTCGGGCTGTCTTTTGTTTCATTGCCCTTCGTACCCGAACTGGGGTTCCATTGCTTACTCAACCTGCTTCCGCTCTAATGTGCCTTGGCGAACAGTTGAAGAGGAAATGGAAAAAGTGCACAACTTGAACATAATACGTAGTTCGTTGGATACGAATTGAATAGAACTGACCGACCGACCGACGGACTGGCTGGCTGGCTGGCTGACCGTCAAGGCCAAATGACCAACAAATCGAGCTCAGGACTCAAATGTCTGTTACCATTATTTATTTGCTGCAAATTAAAGCCATGCCAATGGATAACCGTAGTCAGGAGGGACGAGGAGAATGAATCGAGAGGGTGCAGCGAAGTCCGAAGTCGAGTCAAACCAAGTCAAGTGTCAGCATAAATGAAATTTCCCACCACAAACTTCCGGCATCACAAAAGGGCGGTGTCCGCTGCCACTGCCTTTGGTGGTGCTGCTCCTACTACCGATGGTTGTTAACAATGCATGGGCATTACACAAAAGGGCTGAACTTTTGGCGGTTTCACTTTCGCTACCATCGACACACTTCGCTGGTCATAAAGTGCAACAAAACGTGAAAATTAAGGGAAACAAGCTGGGGTAGAAAGGGAAATGTTTGAGCATGTTACTGCTCAGCGAGAACGTGCACACAATTCAATTGCGACTTCACATCCGGTTCCGCCTCACACCCCGTCGCAAGTGGGTAGCTTCCTCAATCTAATCATGGATAGCACGATGTAAGCGTAAAACTAGAAATCCTTTAATTTTTTTGTAATTTAAGAAATATAATCTGAAATATTCTAATATGTTTAAGGCAATTATCAAAGCTGATGTTTGCTTAATTAAAGATATAAATAAGAATACAGAAGTACAAATGCTTTTCTCAAAATTACTAACGAAACAACAATACATAGCTTAATGCTCATAATGGTAGAGTATTTTACAATCGACTTGCATATAACAAGTTTTTCTTTCTGTGCGATTTGGCTGACATTTGGCGGTCGCACACAAATGAGCCGCATAATTTCCCTCCACTTTTTTTTTGCATATCGTGTAAGTGTACAAATAGTTTAATCATGAAAAAAGCGAGGACGGTGCACACGCAGATAAAAAGTGAGGGCATGAAGAAGGGAAACAGAATGAAAGCATTTTTAGCAAAGTTCAAGTGAAGCGTTGCAATTGTCGGGTTCCGTTCCGTTTGAGTTGCAGTTAAGCGCTTTTTGCTCTTTTGCTAACTTTTTTAATGAACTTGTTGATGTTGCGAGTTTGTGTTTGCTCTTGCTCTTTTTATATACAATGTTGCCACACAATATTGCAGTTGCAATGCCGTTGCAGTTGTCTGACTGTCTGTCAACTTATTTGCTCAAGTGCAACAAAATGTGGGACGCATGCAATTGACTTGTGAACTCGCATATTTGGAATTTAATTAACTCATCAAACACGAGCATGAGCCCTATTAATTGTTAAACCTAATTTATTCTAGCACCAGTTGTGATATCTATTATGTTGGAGCTGCTGTTTTGCTTTGTAAAGTAAATGAATCATATTCTTAAACTTATAAACTCATCTTTGTCGCAACTGTATAAACTTCAACCATAGCTCAGTTGCTTGGTTGCCATATTAAATTAATTTTCTTTGCCAGACTGCGTGGTTAACTTAACCAACCAACCAACCTTTAACCGCCAGTCGGAAAAATCTGTCCGTAAAATATGCAACACACTTTTCGTCATAAATTTTGGCAAACTCATGAACTCCCAGAGGCATCGTCGTCGCTGCATAATGAATTATTAAATAAAATTTAATTAAAACTGTCTAACTAAGCGAATCCCCCAGTCGCTATATTGCTGCTGAAAACTCTCGGCAAATAAATCAAAACCGCGTATAAACGAAATTGATATTTCAGGCAACAGCAGACGACGACCTGCTCGCCCTTGTCGACTCAGCTTTAGTTGTTGCAACTCAATCCGGCCAAAACGACAATGGGTAAAAGTAAAAGGCAATGAATACTCACCCGACGTGCTCGACGTGCCGTGAAAATTACACAATATACAAACAAATGCAAGAAAAAAATACTAAAAGCAAAATGCAACAATTAATGTCATCAACTACGGCAAATATGGCTAGAAGCTAAACAATGGCCAGAAGCGGTTAACAATGGCAAACAGTGTTGCAGTTCGCTAAATGCTACAACGGTCACTCACAGCTCTGTTTATTCAGGTGTGTGTGTGTGTGTGTGTGTGTAGATGGGCGTGTGTGCAATTGTGTGTCTGTAAATAGAAGGTAGAGCTGGGCCCGTGTCTGACTAAATAGTGTAATGTGAGTTCAAGGCGTCAAATCAACTTTGTTTATTGTACAAATCACTTAAAAATATTTTTTTTATTTAACTACATTATTGTTAGTAAAATGCACATTATTATTATTCTTTAATAACACTAAAAATACAAGGCAATATATATAACATTTTGCTAGCAACAGATGTATCCCGGCTGTGTCTGAAATTTATATAGATTTTTATATATTGACTTGAAATTTTCTGGAAATATTCGACTATCAAATATCAGCAGAAGCCCAAAATCAACTCTTTTTTAATAAATAATTTACATAGTCTCCTGCTGGTTCGTGTCACGCATATAACACGCATACGTGCTCAACTCTAGTCCGAGTGAGCTGGGAGTAAGCGCGTATCTATGTGTGATTGTTGTCAGTATTTACATGTTGTTTGTCACGCTCCCTGACGCTTGATGTGACAACAGCAGCAACAGCACCAACGTCAGCAATGCCAACTACATAACTTGTTGGCTTGTTTTGACTAATTGACAAAGAGCCGAGCAGAAACAAATATGTAAAAGGAGTATGCAATCATCAAATAAGGACAAAGGATAAAACAAATCAGTGAAATTGGCAACGTTTCATATTGCCACATATGGCATCAAATTAAATTTAATAATTGTAAACTAGCTTTGAAGTGCAAATGGTATTTATAGACCAAACTAATAAACTCCCCTTGTGTATTTGCCTTTTCTGGCTAACAGAAAATTCCCCAGTTAAATGGCTGTAACATAGCTTCTCAATTAGACAATTTGTAGTCCCAAAATACGAAACGAAATACGAACTACGAACTAAAAGCACGAAAGTTGTATCACATTTTGCACTAATTAAGCTAAAGCCTTAGCATTTACCTTGTACTAGTAGGACGTTGGTTTGCATTCATGTTAATAGCAAACTCTTGTTGGTGGCAACGCTGTGTGGCACATAAAAATATCATATGTCAACTGCATGCTGCCTCTGCCAGCCAGCTCTCATTAAGCTCTTAACCTCGTTCAGGACACTCGACACTACCACATAAACACTGACAACAGAAGCAGATGTTGGAGGAGTAGGAAATGGAACTAAGCCAGGATATACGAACTGCAAGTGAGCGCTTTATTACCAATGTCGAAACGTTTTATGGGGCGTTCGCTATCTTTTGTTTTTGTCAAGCAGCAAGTTCAATGAGTTGTCTTCACACATATAGCGAAATCTGCTTTAAGCTTAAGCTTGTTGAATATTATGAATGTATTGCAATCGCGAATTTTCTTCATCCTTTTGCTCTTTCTTTTTTGTATAATATTTAACGCTGCCTTTCAATTAATTTAACTGCCTTTGGACGGGTTCCTTTACATTTCCTTGACTTGAATGAATGAAATCAAATTAATTACAGACTGCGAGGCGCGTACGCATATATATATATTTATATATATGTATATATACAAGTATGCTCGCCTTTTTCCTCAGCCACATGCGTGTTCAACATTCTTTTCATAAATTATTTTTCTTCTGTCTTCTTCATCTTCTTCGTTGCGTCTTTGGCATTCATTTCAAGGCATTTCCCAGGCGCATTTTCTCGGGCCTTTTTATCATTATCAACTTCATCAGTTAGGCAAGAAGCAGGCAAACCGGCAGACCGTCAAGTCCTTGCCAAGCAAGACCTGCTGCTGTTGCAATATACTGTAGCATACTTATGTGCATGTGTCTCCTCTCATAATTTGATTCCTTGTACACATGTTTGATTAAGGATATCGAAACACAAACACACACACACATTGACACATTCTGTTCGACTTTTAGCCTGCAGCTGCTTTCTGCCTTGTTGGATTGGATTTCACTTTGATTTAGCTTGTTTCAGTTTCTGGGTTTCTCTTGTCCAAAAGCTGCCTTTGAGCTATGGTCAGCAGATTGTTGAACAAGTTTGATTGCCAGCAACCTTTTTTTAGTGCTGACCAAGAAGCACGAATCCTCCAAGGCTCCTAGCATTAAAGGTGAATTATGTTCTCATAGCTTACAGCAACATTTTACCCTTTAGCTTGCAATATTATAACCCATATTCTCCTAATCAGTATGACGTTACAAGTTTTTGCCCTAAAGCAGCAGGGAATTGATATGAAATCTTTTCTCATATCACTCACAGTTAAAAAACATATATCTTTATAATTTACAATATCGATTTTGTGGTTTTTAAATCAAATGCCCAAATGCCAATGGCAAATAACTTATAAATGCATTCATAAATTTCAAATAAATATATAAACAAAAAATCTCCCAAATACTTTTGTTCAATAACAAAAGCAACGCACAAAGCAAATGCATATTTCATGCTCAGAAATAATAACAAAAAATTGGACTGAAATATTTCAGCAAAAAAAAAAAGTCTGCAAGAAACTGCTACAAATATTTGGAAAAAAGAAAATGATGGGATTGATGATTGAATGAAGCTGTCAAGGCAATGACAACTGTCAGTCGAGTTGAGTGTCATGAAAATAGATAGATAAATAGATCGATTGAAAGTTGCAGAATGAAATGAAGCATATAAAATAGAAGATAAGACGTGACGTCATCGCTAAGTGGCTGTGATATGAAATTGGAGCTTACCTTGACTTCTGTAGACTTTATTGAAGCACAAACAGCCTGGTGCGAGTTAAGTTGATTCTGTAACGAAAAGATTTCGTATTCAAAATATGCATTAATTTAGTTTTATTATGGCATTAACTCCTGACGGAAAGCTTAATCATAAAAACTTGCACAGCTAATTAAACAAGTAGCAATTCAATTAATTAGTGCGAGAGTGTGCGGCAAGGACAATGACAAGGGCAGCCGCAGACAAAGTTAAATCCATGGCACATTGGATAAGATTGTGTGTCACCTGTGCACAGGTGTGCTAATAAAAAGCAAAACACACGCACTCACACACAGCAAAGCCACAAAATCAGAAATGTTAATTAAAATCACTGAGCGTTGAGCAGCAAATCTGTTGGGAAATGAAAATCCCAAGCCACAACTGAGATAAGCAAAGGGGAAAATGAGAAAAGGAAGATGAATGTATCCAACAGTACAGCTTCAATGGCATAGCAAATTAAGTTTGGGTCTAAATTATGACACTGTCAGGTTAGTTAAGCGTTAACAGAGCCACTGAGAATGTGAGAGGACCACATTTTCACAGATGCTGTTACTTTCTAGGATTTGAGCGTAATAAGAACATAAGATAAAGGATTGCATTTCACTAATCAAAAAAAATGAAATTTCCGTATAAAATGTTTATTTACATATTTTTAAATACTTATAAAAAAGAAAAGAAAATTCATTTTTGTTAAATCCAATTGGAAAACTCACGCCGAAACATTGAATTTTCTAGTGTTTTCCCACCGCCCAGCTCTGTTCGCCAGCAGCCACAATAATAAACAAGGGGGAAGAACTGTATAAAAGGACGTTGAACAAAGCGAGAGTTCGCATTTAAAAGCGTAATGGACGTAACGGAAATACAGAATTCCGATCAGGAAGCCAGGGGTCAGGAAATCAACTGAAAAAGTGCCGGCAAAAAGTGCGCTATGCAAAATAAAAGCACCACAACAAGGCGGGAAAGAGCAAGAGAGAGAGAGACAGACAGAGAGCTCGCAGAGTAAGGATTGTCGGGGAGGAAAAAGACGAAGAGGAAAACAAATATATTTACAACTGTGTGGCAAAGTATAATACCCAATAAAGCAAACGAATATTAAATTGAACAAAGGCAAATATCCGAAATACATTTCAAAATTATGCCTTACTTTTACTTTCCTTTACATTGTTAATAGTTAACAACGAGCTTAATAACAAATAAATAATTTCGCACTTTATTATTATTTAAAGACCTTATTCAGAACAATTAGCAATGCTACCTTTAAGTACTTTTAAGCCATTTAATATTTCAACTTTTGCTGGGCTAACTTTGGCGCTTAGTTTGGTACATGTTGAATATTTTGTAGTCAAAGCTTTAAAAAATGCGAGGGATTAGACGGAGGGGAAATGGTGTGGGAGTTGGTTACGTGGTCTCTCCATAACACAATTAGCAACAACAAGTTGCATTAAAGCGGCTTCTAACTTTCATTAAAAACCACTTAACCCATGCCAGGACAACAGAGACCGTAAGCCGACCCTTGCCCAGCTCACAATTCTAATACTTGACCCACCCACTTGACCCACATGGCCCACAGCATAGCCAGCAACAACAACAGCCACAAAAACAACAACACAACGATGAGGCACATAGAAGCTGCAGCTCCTGCTCTAGCTAGTTGGTTTAGAGAGATTATTGTAGGCGTGTCTGCTGCGTGTGCGTCTGTTTGGGGGCGTCAAAAGTGGGGGTGTGGCACCACTTCTGCACATCGTTAGTCATATTTTTTGCTTGGCAAAGTTTTTTGGCAAACAACAAGAAACCGTAAAAAAAAAGGCTGAAAAAATATATATATATATATTTTTAATTAAATTAAAGAGCATTGTGTGGTGCTACTTGTGGTCAACGTCCGGGGAACTATTTTGCAGTAAAAGTCACAAAGTGTTGCATACTTTTGGGGGCAAAACATTTGCACTAAAAGTCACAGCCTAAAATAAAAATTACGCAAATAAACATTGCAAGCATAATTTACAATACGATAAATATCTGGGTATAACTATTAAAGCTGTAAGAATACAAACTAATCAATGATATTTGTAAACTTGCTAAAATGTCGAACAATTTCGCATTTTTTCATGGCCAAAATTAGCAAGTAAATACTTAAAATTATAATCACACAATATAAACAGTTTAATACTTATATATGATTTGTAAATAAAATTTCAAATATATTTTATAATCAAAAACAACAACATTTCTAAATGCTTTGCATACGTAGTAACAAGGCCAAACTTTATGTATTCATTTCATTTTAGTTTAATACTTATATCCATTTAATTTATAAATAATAAATATAGAAAATATATTCAACTTTTGCAGCTTTAAGTCTGTCATAAAAGAATAAAAAAAATAAAAGTAATTCTACATATGGCAAAAGAAATTTCATTTCGATTGACAAAGTTAACGTGTGGGTTATTTCAATTTCATTACTGCTGTTATTTTCCTTTAATTTTTCTTGTGCAAACAAACAAAAGCTGCAAGATGGCTAAAGTTGAAAAAATAGCTACGCAAAAAAACAAGTCATGAAATGTGGTGGAAAGCGGTGGTAGAGCAGAAAACGCTGCGGGGTATTGCAGACAAACTGAAAAACTTTGGTGCTACTTTTTTCGTTTCGTTTCTTTACTTTTCTTTCTATTTTTTTCTTTTTTGCTTCGACTGTTTTCTTTTAATGCCAAAGCGTGAAAACAAAACTTTTTTCTGCTGCTTTAAACGGCGACACTAATGGGCCGAAATTGAAATGGTATTTGTGCAAATATTCTGCGGCCCATAACCAGCAAAAGTACAAAAAAAAAACAAAAGAAAACTTTGTTCAATACCAACAAAAGTTGAGTGCATTTGCCCCGACCTGACGCCACATGTAAGGTGATGGATATGAAATTAATTATAGCGACATGATCTGAGCAAACGCCTTAGAAGAAAGATATATGATAGGGTCGTTTACAAAATCAACTAACGACACTCTATTAAAACTGATAATCTTGAGTCTTTGAAGTCACATAACTTAGAATCGTCTCCAGATTTTAGAAATAACTTTAGATATTGAACCATAGTATCTCAACACTCTGGAATACGTCGATAACTTAAGTTACAGCAGCTGTCCCCCAATTTATCTTCATTAGTTAAACTATAACAGCTCTCGATAGTAATTATTTGTCCATCTATCTTTATCTTTACCTTAGGGGCCTTAAATGCCGAATTATACTTACTAAACTCATCGCAATAGCTTAGAACTTTTAGAAAATATTTAGATAAATGTATCATTTAAATCGAATTTATATTTTTTGAATTTTAAAACAATATTGCATTTTCTAATTTCTTATTTTATTTTTAAAAATAATAATGCTAATTAAAATTGTTATTTCATTATATATTTTTTCTAATAGAATTTCCAGTTTTAAGCTCAATAAATTT
Organism: Drosophila histrio; assembly: GCA_958299025.2. Lineage (NCBI taxonomy): Eukaryota > Metazoa > Arthropoda > Insecta > Diptera > Drosophilidae > Drosophila > Drosophila histrio. Next base: position 8,992,897 of record OY282580.2, read on the forward strand.
CAAATAAATTTGCATTTGTTTGTCTGACCCAAATCGAACGAAACCATTTTGATTCAATGTTGCGCTCTATTTCCGCAAATAAACACACGAAGCTCTCCTTCTCGCACACACACACACACACACAGAACAACAATAAAATTTTGCACATTTTGGCACATTTGTGGCACAAATTATGCATTATGCTTTGGGAAATGGCTAAGAGGAGGAGGAGGAGGAGCGGTTGGTGACTTATAGGGAAGCTTCTGGTTGGTATCATGATTAAAATTACTAATTGAAAAGTTCTGACATAGCTGATAGCTGCAGAGGAAATAAATGGGGCTGCAGAGAGAGAGAGAGCAGTGGGGTTTACCTTAACCATCCATCAATGTTATTCCTGTCAGTTTGAGAGGGAAATTCCAGCTATTCTACATATTTTGACTGGCAACGAGGGTCATTTAATGGATAGTCTTCTTCTTGACTTGAGTGTGAAGAAAAATAATTTTGAAAAGCTTTAAGCAAAATTATTGTCATTTATTTGAAGCGAAATTCATGTTAAATTCTCGGCACTTTATGCAGATTCTGCCAATGCTGATGCCAAAAAAAATCTGCTACAAAAACGAGCCAAATTTTTGCGAGAATATTGAGGTCACAAATGCATTAGAAAGTGCTAACTGTTATGTCACATATGCGTGTGTGTGAGTGTGTGTGTGAGTGGAGTTTAAGTGTGTAAATGACATAAATATTGTAGCAAAGTTTTGCCTTTTACTGATTGTAAAATGTCCAAGCAACGGTAAACAAACTTTTGTGGCCATCGGCAAATGCCAATCGATATGCTGGCACCCGATCCTGAAACTGTAACTGACCGGAGATAGCCAAAATGGTCAGCCAAGCAGACAGGCAGCCAAGTTTTCGTGAAATGTTAGACACATTCGATATTTCTATGCAACCCACACACAAACACAAGCCGTAAAATCGGACTTGTCAGGAACTATGTGAATGAATTAGCGTACCATTTTCCTATGAGCTTTTTTTTTTAATTTTCTTATGCATTAATTGAATTTGTTTGCTGGCAACCAAACTGAGTTTTTGCTGAGCAATTTAGCACTTGCGGCTGTTGTGGTCAACACCAAAACAAGAGTCAACGTCGGCCAAAAGATTTCTAAAAAATTAAAATCAGACTTTGCCGGCTTGCCAAGTGTTTGCAGAGTAGTTCAAAAAATGTTTAAAGTGCTGCCTGTGTAAGAAACGATACTGGGAACATTTCGGAAAAAATGAAAGCGACAATTTTAAAGACGTAAAAGGTTGAACTAGGATACGTCCTAAAATTGTCTGCTAAAGCATTTTGTATAAATATTGGTTATAATCAGAAAGCGAGCATTTATTAAAATATTGTTCTACAAATATAAATAAGTAGTATGTACCGACCAATAAACTATTAATGGAATCAGAAAGTTAAGTACCATGGAGTGACAGTTTAATATATTATAGCAACTCTGCCTTTAGCTGGACATGTTTTTATATAAGAGGAGAGATACTACATATAGAAGCAACAATAGATTCACATCCATAATTTCCGATCTTTCTCGCTTCTCTTCTTATTTTCTCCATTTTACGTATTGAATAGTTTATACTAAAGTTCTATTAAGCGTATTTTATACAGATTTATACAGCAATTAATTTATTCCATTAAGTATAAATAGCTTATTTTATTCCAGCTCAAGCTTATATTTTTTGCTCAGAGCTGGGCTAAAATTGAAGTCAGTTGTGCCCTGTAACTTGTTGTTGTTATGTGTAAAGCATAAAGAACTTTAACTACTTGCACATAATTCCTGTATACAATTCTCCTTAGATATACCATATATATATATACGAGTAGATACAAAAAGTTAACTATGCGTGCAAGAAAAAACTTTGGAATTATGGGTAAGCAGCTTGCAGTGCCAGCAAGAATATTTCAGATGCAGAGACAGCGCTGCAAGGATGCATGAATAGCCGGAGTACGTTGCATGCCTTGTTGCATTTTTAACGCCTCTTTGGCGGCAACAAAAATCCCAGTACTCAAACACATACACACACCCACACACACAATTATGGATGCATCTATAAGTTTGTATGTATCTACAATGTATGCAGTTCTGGGATGCGGTCAGGCAGAGAAGTCCTGGCTCATTGGTTGGCTACGTAAGTGCCGCCGGCTCGTTTTGTGGTCACTTGAATCGACTCTGCATAATGCGAGTCTCACTTTCTTTCTCTCTCTCTCTCTCTGTCCTCTATCTTTCTCCCACGATTTTTCTCTCTTTATCCAACTTGTATGTTAAATTTTATATGGCTTGGCGCCTTGGGCCGAAAGGAGCTTCAGTTTTCATACTGAACGACTTGACTGTCTTGAAGCTCGTAAGTGCATTGGGGACTTTTGCAGCTTATGGATGAGTAGAGTGTGGCGTGTGGAGTGTATGCCTTTGCTGCTATCGTTGCTGCTGTGGCTGCTGTTCTCCTTGATGTCCTTAATTGTAAAGATGTGTTAATGTATTCCCTTTTGCAAGTTAACATTTTATTTCGCTACGTTGCTGCGCTTAAATATGCAAAATGTTATCCTGTTGGACACACGCCACGTGAAATGGTCGTTCAAATTGACAGCCAATGCTGGCCTTGGGCAATGAGCCCAGGGTTGGGTGTCAGGGGGGCTTGGGGCTTGTGTGGGGGCGTGTCTCAGCGTGACACTGAACACGTTTTAACGAAGAGCGTCCAACCGAGTCTCTGACTCATAACTTATGCACATAGATAAGCGACAACGATGGCTGTGTCCTGTGTCCTGCGTCCTTCGTCCTTTTCGTGGTTGTTCTTATTGCTGTTGTTGTTGCTGTGGTTACTGCCATTTCTGTTGTTTTTATTGTAGAATCTGGGTGGTTCTTGTTGTTGTTGGGGTTGTGGTTTTGAATGCTGCCGGCCATTTAAGGCAATTATGAAATTTTAATAATTTTCTCGTGTAATTATTTAAAGTCATCTTAAAGTCGGTTAAGTCCAGGAGATCACTTATTATAAATACCACATTTTACGCTTAATTGAAACTTGGCAACTCTACATAATTAAGCTATCGCAATTAATGCTTAATGAATTAAATAAGTATGCCGATTATAACTTGACTTTCAATTACAAATGGATAACAGAGGATTATTGTGTCGGAATTAATGCTTTATGAATGGTTTAACTTATGAGAGAACATATTAAAGGGTTAATATGGTTAATAAGGTTAAGCTTTCTAGTGTTTTAGAAGCTTCCTTTTAATATTTATTATATTTTACGTGTATTTAAAGTTGTATATTATTGAATGATATTTTACATTTCTAACGTCAACGATATAATTTAAGCTTTCATCAGATTTCGAAACTGATTTATCAGTGAATGATACTTTAAATGTATTTGACATTTGTCAATATAATATTGAATAGCTAATACTACTATTTAAATATCTATTATTGTATATACAAGTCTTCAATCCATGCAATAAGTTCAACAACTTTGCTCTTGTTAAACGTTTCAAAATGCTTTAATTGATAAATGAAACAGGCTTTCGTTTCAGTTTCTCTAGGTCATTTCATTTAAGCATTTAACTATGTATTAACTGAAGCGGACTGTATGTTAATTTTTTACTGTTTTTAATCACCTTTTATGTAGTCTTCCTGAAGTGTTTGTTTCTCGCAGAGCATCAAGAATAATTTATTTCATTTAACAAATTTAAAGTACACTCACAAGGATGGCAAACCAAGTGAGGTTTCAATTATTTTCTTAATATTGTATAAGCTCATCGTACTCAGGCACTCAATGCACATGCCATTAATTATGAAAATATTGGCCAAAACACTTTTCGGGCAACGGACACATCCAAGGATACTTGAGGGCACTTTTCCCGCCACTTGTATTAAATTTAAAGTATTTACCGCAATATTTTCGCTACACTTTACCGAAATTGTATTTCGTTCATTCTCGTTCGCATTGTAAGCTGCAAACACAATTCACAAGTCCAGGCGACAGCCACATTCACACACACACACACGCACACACACACACACGCACACTCATGCATACACTCGTACTTATTGTATGAAATGTATTGTGTTTTTTGAGCTGTGTTTCGTTTGGTTTGGCAGCCTCGTCGTGGCTGCTTCACCTGCTCCACTTTGTCCAGCTGCCACAGTGGCTGCCACATTTTATGCTTTGCGGTGCTCCCTCTCGCTCTCTACATCTCTATCTCACTCTGTCACACTCTTTCGTTTTTCTGTTACGTCTCTGTCGGCCCTTTAATCCCATAGTCAAGGGTATATTAGTTTCCCCAGTTTGATCTCCGAGTTGATTAAACAAACTGCTTGTAATCTGTTTTAAGTAACTGCAATATTATCTGCCTGCCTTTCAATAAACAAAAGCGTTTATCTGCATAATTATTTTTTCAAAAATAAGTGTTATCTTCGACATGTTAGTTTTAACACTTTAAAATTATAGTTTTGATTTTATATCAAACTATCAAAACTTTATTTAATTTCTTACCAAAGTTTATCCTTTTCTTCAAGACAAATGCATTCTTTAGCAAGTTTTGAGCCATTAATATATATTGTTTTATAGTCTAGTGCAGGTATTGCTTAGTCGTTCAGTCGCTGCTTTACTTAAGTGCATACAAGCACAATATTTACTGGCCCAAATTAAGGACACGCCCAGACGAGCAGGGCACAAAGGTAAGCTCAACACAATGCAAAAATTCTCCAAAAATAGGAAAATACTCAGTTCGGTATTTGAGAAAGGGAATTGAATCGCTTGGCGGGCGGCAAATTAAATTCACTTGCTGAAAATTAGCGACGCTTATCGTAATTGTGGCCTACCCAGCAAACGTGGGCGTAACTGATTTGGGTTTTAAGTTAAGTTACCAAAACACGTAACACGCCAAGGGCAACGGGGGAGTCCCCTGCACAGTTAGCCAGTTAAATATAGGCCCACAACGTACGTGCAATTATTCAAAGTGCAAAGTCTCACTGTCTCTTGCGGAAGTTTTTGCGCTATGAAATTGCTCATAATTTTGAAGACGACAGCTTTGTTAACTTTGTTAGTCAGTGCTGCCAGTGCTGCCACCCAAAATAATGTTTTTATTCCAGTCACCGCCTAATTTATTAATGTAATTTGCTTACCCTGCCTGCTGCCACATTGCATATTAATTTAGCATAAACACAGGCAGCAGGCACATCCATTCACAAATTACCCTAAAGATTATATGTCCTGGCATGTTGAGACATTGACATGAATGTCATTGTTCTTGTAGTTGTTGTGGCATTGGTAACGCGTCGCCGAGGATCAACTCTAAATTACCCTAATCAAATTGCCATTGTGCATATTTTAAGTTAATGAGTGCGTGAATTTAGATCAAATTAGAGTGTGGAACAATGACATGTTTGTCATACTGTAGGCTACGAAATTCACAGCACATTGTATGTTAATCTTTAATTCTAGAAATATACTTAACAATTCATTTAAAGGTTTCGACGTCACTGTGTCTAAACTGACAAAGTCAGCTATAAACAAAAAAGAAATTATAAACAAGGGAAAGACTTGATCACGCAGAAAAAGTATACTAGAAATTAATCAAGCAAAAGGTTCATAAACGCTGCTGAATAAGCTCAAAGGCTTGCGGCAATCTCACATCTCATCTGAACAAAACAAAATGAAGATTAGTTAGCAAAGCAGTTTAGGAAAACTTGTGTGGTATAAAACTAAATATGGACTAAAGCATATAAAAGTCTTAACAAGACATAAACGGACAATGCACCAAGAGAAAAATAACTGAAAACTTCAAAAAGGGGGAAAGAACAACACTACACATATACAAGTACGAGTACGATAGAGTTAAGTTCTCGGCAAACACCTCAAGTATGGCATGCCCCAAACCCAATACAAAGGGTAAACTTTTGGCTTGCATAAGCTCAAGCTGAACTTTTATTTGTATGACTCGTTCCTCCCTCCGTGTGCAGCAGCAAAGTTTGGCCAGCTTACATTTCATTTGTTGTTGCTCATGTTGTTGCTTGATTTTATTGCTGCAGTAACTTCAGCTGCAGCATCAGAAGCAGTTGCACCATCCGCTGCTCGCTGTGAACTCAAACAAGCAGAAGAGCCGCTCTCTGACCGGGGCGAGTGCACTTTAAATTACTCGAATGATACTTGATGGTTGCAATCAGCAGACCCAGACTCCCAGTTCCCCCTCAGATCCCCCACTCTGTATAAAACCCCAAGCCGACCCACAGGCAAACTTCATTATTTTGATAGCAATTAGCAAATTGAGTTTTATAAATTTTGTCTGTCTCGCAATTAGTGCAGCACGACTGACCAGTCGAGAACTTTTCCGGCATAGACTGCGTATGCTTAATATGCTATGCTTCATTTGTTTAATTCACAGTGGCACGCGTACATCATCGGCAGCTCACTTTTCGTTTGGGGCAATTTTGCTACACGCAACGTAATTAACTTTGTGCAACACAGCGAACTTTCAGTTTCAATGCAAATATTTATGGGCATGGTTTTGCTTTTTTTCTTCAGGGCATCAACGCATAAATCCACGCATCGTAGCAAATAGCAGTTGGTAAAATAAATCATAAAATAATTAAAGAGACTGCATACTAAGCGATACCCTGTGAGCGACATATACAATATAAATAAAATAATGAAAAGCTAATTGTTTCTTTTTATAAGACAACCAAACAAATCATTTTACAGGATTTTTAGTATCCTACAAAATTAAAACCATTTATATCTATTTGAATTTCGGCATATGTGCTAGCTATTAAACAAGATTGATTTCGAACTATCTTTTTTATGTCGGTTTACAAAAATATAAGAGCAGAGATCTCAATCTCATATTGCTTACATTTGCACAGAATAAGAATGCTACCCTTTAATCATTCTCTCAGGCTACAGGGTATTAAAAGAGGTCATTGCTTTTGAATAAGTAAACAAACCATTTTTGCTGGAATAGCATTTCATTTTTTGGACATTTGTTGTTGACACAAGTGTCAAGTGCTTCCGTTTGCACATAATATAAACTGTGATTTATACACGATTTTATGAAGCGAACTCTCCTTTAATTTGGATACATATTGGATATAAGAGATATGGTATCAGACTTAAACGTATATTTGGAAACCTTAATCTGTGAATATATATGAATATATATTTATTATTTAATTTATTTATTTATTATTTTAACGCTAGATATTTAATGGAGCACTTCTAATAAAAACCATTTGTATTGCTGTCATACTCAATTAAAATGTTCTTAATTTAAACTCACAGCTTATTGTGGACAAATAATTGATTTAATCAGGCTTGTAATTGTTGTGCTCTGTTTTTCCGTAATATTTTATGTTTAGTGATTATTCAATGGTAAAAAGCCTAACAATTTAATAGCAGTTTAAAGCGCTCAAATGAAGTGGAAACACACAGCATTTTGTTCAGCTTGATTGGAGTTGTGTGTTCACACGCTTTTCAATGGAAACCACAAAAACAACAACAAATACGACAACAACAACAATGACAACACTAGGCAACCAAATATATTATGATTATGGGTTGAAATATGATACTTTAAGCTAGAATACGTTGTTTTTTTATGTTTATATCGCATTCAAGTTTATATCACGAGCTGAGATATGATGACGATGACAATGTAAATTGTCAATGTTACCCGCCTATTGCCCCCTCAGTCGATACTCGTATTGATCCACGTTGACAATTTTTGGCGGCGTGCAGAAATAAATAAATATGCCAAGTTTTATGCTAGATTTTTCACTCGGGCTCCTCCTGCTGCCTTGTGGCAACTGTCTTATGGCCATCGCGCAACGTGTGTGGCACAAAGCGGCTTTTGTTGGGGTTTGTTTTTGTTTTTGTTTTCATTTTCGTTTTGTTTTTGGGGCATGCACAGTTTATTTTTACTGTCGATTGGCGCGAGATTCTGCCATATCTATGGCGATGTCTGACAAAAGGCAAATGCGCTCATTTGTCATTGGGACAACGAGCTGACAGCTGGCAACAAACGGCGGCCTCTGGCAGTTGTCAGCAGGAGGCAGTCTTTAGTTAACGCCCTGCAGGAGACTGTCGACTCTTGAACTTGGTGAATGTGAAACTTTAATGCAATTGACAATTGAGTTGAATAAAGGGGAGGAATTGAATGGAAATACATTAAATGTTTAAAGAAAATCATGTAACCTTTCCTTTATGTCCTTACATTTTTTTTTAAATATTTAATTGTTATTTAATGCACTTCAATTGCGGTCCACACTTTGGCTGGAAACCTTTCAGCATACTTTTAATTGAGAATCAATTTATAAATGTGTAAAACTCGTACATAATTAATTAAAAGAAAATTGCGAGCCTTTTTCATTTTTCAAATGGACTTTTTGCGTTTCGTAATTCACATACGAAGATATATATATATATATAAATATATATATATTATTTCAGCTTGCCGCATGAAAGGCAAAAGACAGTAACAACAAAAGGCAGCAACAACTGTAAAGAGCAAACTCAGTCAAAAACAAATAAAATGTTACCCAAACGCATTATTTCTATACTCTGCATATGTAAACGTAAATCTAAAGGGTATACTCAACATGTTAGCTCAAGAAATAAAGAAGAATTTTTAATAAGAATAGAGTTTAGAGAGAGATACAACAAATTTGATATGGTCTTATTTTCTTTGGCTGACTTATCTACATTATTTAGCTCTGCCTTCTGTAATTTCCATCGCCAAGACAGGGTATTTGCTGATCAAGTCCTCACATTTATCGCATTGCTATTTTATATATGTATTTATATTTATGCCATTGAAAGCAAAATTAAGCACAGCAACAGCTAAGCCAAATGGCTGCCTGAAAGCGCTTTGATATGAAAATAAACACACGCCGCTAATCAAATGTAAGCTCATTTAATGTTAAAATAAACAAAAATGAGTTGAACGACGTATCGTACGTAGAAAGAAGACAGTTGGGTTGTGGGTTTTGATTAAAATGGGCATAAATATTACTTTCATGACAGACAAAATGGCATTTAATTAGCTAGCAAAATACTTCAATAAAAGCCGAAAACAAACCAAACCGAAAAATACTCTTACGCATTCACAAATAAAAAGTTTATCCCCGAAAAATATAACATCAATTTTATTATTGAGCTAAACGGAAGATGAAGGCACGTCTCGCAGTACAATCCAACAAAGTGGCACACTCCATGGGATACAAAAAAAAAAAACTCCACTCGACTCGGTCGCCACTCGATGTGGATTTGTTTGTTATTTTTGGGTATTCAGTTTTTTTTTGTGTATTTTTGTTTTTAAGTAAGCCTCGTTTTATTCCCTTTGAAGTGGCACTGGAAACAGAGTCTCAGATCAGTAGCGTTTCTCTCTCTGTGTGTGTTGTATTCGTGTTTGTGTAAGCAAAATAAACTCAAAGTCAAGTTTATGACTGCCACTGTGGCATAATTCTTGTAAAAGACTTTAACGCTTTTTTAATAATTTTTTATTGTCAACATTTTGTGAACTTCTGTCGACAGTCGACAGTCTTGCTGTTTTTCTCTCTGTCTGCCTGTTAAAGCTTTCTCTTTAATTTGTTCATTTAGTTGGAATTATTTCAATGTTCTTCAAAAAGTTAAATAAAAACAGTCAACGCAGACTTCTTGTTGCAGTCATAACTTGTAAATTGAAATATTATGCTGTCTCATAAGCTTTTGATTGAAATGTTTTAATAAATTGTTTTGGAATGAAAGGGGAATATAATAGCTCGGATATTTAAATTGGAACTAATTAACAAAGACAAAGAATAACTTTATTTAATTTAATTAAATTATTTATAAATGAATATACAACAACTAATAGTTACATTGTGGAATTATTCGAAAGCCCATAAAAATGGCAAACGCTTTGTTTTATTTGCAATACAATATTGTTTCAAGGGGATTACATGCATTTATTTATATTCTATTTAAATTCACAATTTTTTATGGTTGTCAGCAAAATGTTCGTTTGAATCGACGAATATAGAAAAAATATCTCGAGCAATTTAAAAAAGTGGGAAATGAAAATGGAAGCGGGAAATGAAAATGGTATGGGATTGAATTGTCACAGCTGCAATTTTTCAACTGTCAAATCAAAACATAAAACCAATTACTTTTAATGATTAATTACTTTGAAAGAGCAGTAGTGAACAAATGTTGAAAACCACAAAATGATTTTGATTACGAGCCCACAGTGTGTGTCATGGTGCAGTCAACTTTGATTTGATTTATGGTGTGCCACACAACCCTTCCTCTGCCAGACCCCAGGCGACGTCAAACTCTTATTTCCATGGACTTCAACTTAACCCTGATGACATGAAAATCACCTTAAAATTCATAAGTTTGTCAAGTAAAATTTACACTCACATTTGATGGTGTGACGGGGGGACGGGGGGCAACAACAGGTCTAAAGCCCGCAAGTAAAACAGCAGCTGCATGTCATTAACTATATGAGCCCAAGATATAATCCCTGCTCGAGCGCCATGGTGGGCGAACGTGGCGTATGCGTAACACAGGCGTCAAACTTTTCAGCGCTTCATTTTTTAAACATTTAATACACACCCAAGACCTTTGGCGTAAGTGTGCCTGACGTCGACACCTTTTCTCACTTTGAGTTCTGTTTTCTATGGCATGTTTCTATTTTTTTTTCTGTTCTGTCTACCCATTTAGTTGTCATCAAGGCTGCGGATTATGCGCATGAAAATGAGAGTTTATATTAAAAATTATGCAAAAGCGGAGGCAATGAAAATGTTGATGAGAACGTTGATGTTTGTGCTGATGGTAATGATGCCGCATAACATCAATTGGAACTGAGCCAAAAAGTATAAAGGAACTTCAATTTATATGGTTATTATAAAATGTGCAAAACTAAAAGTAACCAAATATTATAATTACTTCTGGTTATGCCCAGATGGTGAAAGGGTTCTTTCATACCCTTCTTCTGTTTTTGCCAAGTGACCAGCCAAAAGGGTTCCATCATCGCCAGTTTAACCCCAGTTTACCTGAGCATGACGAATGAGTTTCTCAAGTTTACCCTTCAAATTTTAATACAAATTTTGCACAACAGCTGCGATATAAAAGTTGAACCATATAATAATGCAAGTAATTCAATGTTTTATCGAGGCAAACACTTGCGCCGCCTCCCCATGAAAGTCACATTTTTATTATTTTATAGCCAACCTGTTGTTCAGCCAATACTTAGAAGTACTTCATTTATAAATTCCTCCAGCAATTTATTGGCCACAAATTTTACTAAACGCGCTAGTCCAAATCCAATAAAATTTACTTAATGTCGCCAAATTTATGTACCCAATTTCAAGGCATTAATTTATTGTCGCAGCCAATGAAAATTATGAGTGCTTTAGAGAATGAATAACAGAAATCGATTTACGTATTTTCTATTCACTTGAACACTTGAACAGTTAAGTTGATGACTTTCTTTAGGGTGTTGGTTACATGCGGTTTAAGTGCATTGTAATTGACGATTGTTTATCAGAGGAAGCCTCTTAAAAAGCGGAAGCTCTGTCATGCGATACATTAGCAAGTTTTATTGGTTTATTGATACTGCGGTTAACTGAGACATTGACGCAGGTGTAAAATGATTACACCTGCTCGTTGACGACTAGTTAAGCAAATAGCTAATGGTAATGATGAGGAATTACAAATGTTTATCTTAGCTTAAATTATTCAGTTTTTGAGTTTAGGAAATTCAATTTAAATATTTTGAAATTCAACGATTTTCATTAAAATTCCTTTATTTATTCACACTCACCTTATGTGCAACGGCATGTAAATCGAAAATTACGAAAAATGTCAGTTTACATTATTGCCTCCTTTGGCAGGCTGTAAATCATGGCTGGCACACACTCACACACAGTCGCACACTCGCACACACCGAGAATCTAATCTAGATGGTTGTGCAAATATTCAAATGAGTTGTTGGCTTCCCAATTAAATAGGGTTCAGAAGCAGCCCAACAATAACAACAGAAACTATTCACGAATATTTCAATATATTCCTTCTTTTTTTTTTGCCTATACACAGGCCTTTTTTAAAAATCCCGCTCAACTGAGCAAAGACGCGACTGAAAAACCTGATCCGAATAACAAACAACGAGCGACGTCCGCACAGTGCAAATGAAAGACGAATACTGAATTTGATTGGATGAATTAAAGTTAAGAATGGTCCTCGACACCGCAACGTACAAGCTCGAACATGTTGCAAGGTCTGTGCTTGCTGTGCAACATGTTCGCAAACAGCTTTGAGCCGAAGTTGGCTTCGTGAATTCTATGTTTTAAGTCGGCAAAAGGCAAATGATCATTGCTTCCATTACAAACATTATTTTACTATTTTTCTTAAACATATTCCCCAATTTCATTCAGGATGCTCAGGCTTCCACTGTGACTTCCATTCTGACTTTGATTTGGAGTCTGAATAAAATACAGAATCTGCAAGATTGTTTAAATATTTAACAACTATTTTATTTTATTTCGTTGTTTTTAGTTAAAGTTGAAGTATACAAATAAATAATGGAGGAGAAGGCGTGTCAGACCCATTAACAGCCGACTCTATCTAACCATGTCGTCTGTCTGTCTGAATAAATAATCAGGTCTTGGAGACTATAAGAGCTAGATCCACCAAATTTGAAACCTACGCAGTTAAGGTTTGTTTAAAATTTATGCTTGAGCTGGAGACCAAAAATGCTACTAATAATAATATACTTTGCTTGTCAAAGCATTTCAATTTGTTGAAACGTTCCAATAGATTAGATATGATATTGGTTGTTACTTTTATTTAGTATATATCAGTTATATCCTTTATCTGATTATATTGGTCATCAGCTCTATTGGGTCACCTATTGTCATCTTTCGTTTAATACAGTTTATTCATTGTTATTCAAAACAACCGAGGTAATTGATAATGATTAAAGATTTAAATTCAAAAGGAAACAAATCTTTATACAGATTTGTACTTTGATATGCTAAATGACAAGAAAGTTATGGGAAATCTTTTTAAAAAATATATAAAAACTATTTTTCAAAAACTTTAGCTATCAACGCGATTTATGGGGGGAAATGAAGTTGGAGAAGGCACGCAAAAGCAATGAAAATTCCGACCTACCGCAATAAATTCCGCGCACGAATGCCAGAAAGAGAGTAGAATATCCAACACACACACAACTATCACACACACACACACACGCACACTCACACCAACTTAAACGCAAAGGAAATGTCGCGAACACACGCACAGACATTATCCTTAAAGAACACATGCAAACTCGCACACAGACTAAAGGTGTGAGTGTCATAAATCCCGCTAAGTCAAAACAAAACATAGCTGGCCAGGTCCCAGAAGAGCATCATACATCAGGCATCAGGCAGGTGGATGCCACACACAGCCTTTGACCTGACACAATGCTCCATATTCGATGTTTTCCCCCATCCGAAACTCTTGTTTCGGTTTGAGATGCGTCTGCGCATTGAGTCTTGCAACCTAACAGCTGTTTAGGCCATAAACTTACCTAGGACAACATAAAATACGTAGTAACTAGCGCTAGACAATGCAGCATCTATGCTAACTTAACCATTATTAAAAGTAATAGACAACGTTTTACATTTTAAAATTTATAAATACAAATAGAATAATCAGAGGTAATAATTACACGTAACTTCAGCCATTATTGCTGCAAATTTCACTTTTGCTACTCAAGTAAAAGCTTATTGAATCATCCTGAGATCAACTAGATCTCGGGGTCATGTCCCATAGTAAGCTTACCAGCCACAACATGAAGAAGTACAACAGCCACCGCCGCAGGGTCCACAGGAACCACAGCAAGAACCACAGGGAGCACAGGAAGGACCACAGCGAGGACTACCCCGAGGACCACAAGAAGGAGAACAGCTAGGACTAGGTGCAGGATAATTGCCTTTGCGAAATGGCCTAAACAACATTGGCCCAGGCGGGCAAGGTCCAACATAGAATGGATTAAATTTGGTTGCGTAAAACATTCTAAAATATCTTCCTGTATTTGTTCTATTATCTGAAATAGTAGTTCTGGGTAAAAGCCATATAAAATTATAAATATTTTATATATATACTCACTCTGATCTATTGATTTGAGGCTGAAGAAATACGTGAATATATTTCTCCTCAGTTTGGATTATTCTATTTTAAATTTCATTTTATGTTGATGCTTACAGACAGAAACATTCAAAGGGAATGAGTTTCAGATGCTAGAACAATTCTATCATAGAGAAATCGTAACAATATAGTCTACTATGTTTTAGAAAACTATAAGATGATAAATCTTTTTCCGACAGCATTTAAGTAATAAAAAAGACTTAGTAAATTGCGAACTGTATTATTTCTAAATGAAATACTCGTACAAGAATTAATATACAGTTAAAAAAGGTTTAGTAACTTTCAATAATTTGTACATATTTAATTTTTATAGAAGAAAATATGTTACACATGTATCTTCAGCCATAAGTCCGGCGAGTGTCAAAGTTATAAATGAGATTATTCACACCAGGATCAGCCTTTAGATCGGTTAATCAAGGCTCACCATAGTATTCGTCATTGATTTACCAACCGCAGGATGTGGTACTACAACAACCGCTACCGCAGGGCCCACAGGAACCACAAGAAGGACCACAGGGAAGACAACGAGAACCACAGGCAGGAGCTAGGCGACTGTGAGTCCAACAGCCCGATCGAAATGGTCGAAATATCATGGGCCCAGGCGGACAAGCTCCAACATAAAATGGATCAAATTTTGTAGCGTAAAACATTTTATTCTGCTTATTTTATTATATTCCCCCTTCTGTAATTATTCCAGTTAATAAATGAAAAATGCTTAAATCGGTCACATACTCACTTTCCTGAAGGTTATATTCTATTTTTCGATAGGCTGAAGAAATATGTGAATATATTTTCCCCAACTGGAATATATATTATTTCTATTTCATTTCACGACTTGTTTACAAACGAAAATGCTCAGAAGGAATGAGCTCCCAGGCAAAGGAAAGCAAAAACAAGCATATTCCAAGGCCTACTTAGATCTACAATTCTATGACCAACTTATATAACTTGTATATTAGCAAGTTCAACAAGTGACGTTTACATTACCCTTATTCTCGCTGTTTCTCCATTAGATGTTCAATAAATAACTACGCTTTAACATTATACATATTTTTTATTTTTTCGGCATAAGCCACATATATCTTCAGTCGTTATTATAACTGCAAGAGTCATCTGGTAAAAGTTGTCATCTTGCGGTCCAAAATAAAAATAAAATTATCTTCTGATGGTACTCAGCCAAGAACGTCAATTGATCACCAGCCGCATGGCGAAGATGAGCAACAACCACCGCCGCAGCAACCACCGCTTGGCCGACACGGTCCACATGGGCCACAGCATCCGCCGGCAGGAACCAAGCAGCCGGGTGGGCAGGGTCCTACATAGAATGGATCGAATTTGCAAACAATATACATATTAAATTTTTTAAATGGCCTGCAACGGAATAATCCTTTCTATTGCCTTTGAATTTTGGCTGTAATCGTATAATTTTTGTTAGTAAAAAAATATTTTAATATAGTACAAAAAATATAATTTACTTACGTCTTGGCTGGATTTATTTTAAATTTAGGACTGAAGATACATGCGAAAGAATGATTGCTTTATTGTTTAACTATTATATCATTTTCTGAGTTGTTTGTTGGCCAAAATGTGGTGATGGAATGAACATTAGACGAAGCTGTGAGAGCTAGCTCAACTTATATTTTTCAAAGCCTACTAGGTTTTATAATTTATTTCAGTTTGCTGATACTGGACTTTGAAAATAAACTTTGAAGCATAAAGTATACATTTTGGGTAACCAACACGGATTATGACATACCTAGTTTATACCAAGTTCATTTTGCCAAAGCATTTCATGAAATCCTGTGAAGTGCATATAAACACCGCATCTTGAACAATTGTGATGTTAGTTCAATCAGAGGAATGATCCCTTTATCAAGCCAGAAAGACATGGATTAAGTAATCGATATATGTGTAGTAAAGATAACCATGATCTTTATTTTACAACACTGACAAAACCACACTTCAACATATCAATTGACAACTGCGACAACTATAGCCTTCGCCCTAGTCCATAAATCATACATATCGTACTATATTGAATATTAATTTATTGAGAATTTTGTACAGATTGAGGTCATGAGTAAATAGTCACATATAATGTCAGCCCTCTTCAGATGAAAGAGTCGAGGATGATAGTATTTGTAACGGCAAACAAGAATAACCTGTGTTCCCACACAAACTTAATTGATGACTTGAAGACTTGATTAGAACAGACAGAATCAAAGAGTGAGAGGTGCAAGGCAATTTAACCAGACTGTATATAAAAGTAACCCAAGTGGAGCTGCATAATAAAAAGGAGAATATTATTTAGCACTCAATTTATAGTCAGACTTTACAGTGCTCACCAGTTAAATTCACCAACCGCATGGCGAACTGCTACAACAGCCTCCGCATGGTCGACATGATCCACAAGGACCACAGCAACCACAACCAGCTGGAACCAGGCAGCCAGGAGGGCAGGGGCCAACATAGAAGGGATCGAATTTGCAAACGATATACATTTTAAAAACTTTGGATTCAAGACTCTTTCTCAACCTATTTCAGCTAGAGGAAAAATAAAACACAATAGTTAGTAAAATTATTTTCAAATATTTGTATACATACTCACTTGGTTTATTTGGAAATTTTGGGCTGATAATATATGTGAATATAATTTCTCACAGCCGGAGATTACATAGAAACTATTTCAGTCCATGCGATGTTCACAAACTGCGATTTTCGAATGAAATAATCTCAAAATAGTAAAAGTGTCATGAAACCGCTTTGAGCTTTTTCAAGGGCTACTACGACACGCAGGTTGCTTTTATAGAAAATTCTCGTCTTTCAATATTGATTTTTGAATCTGCTCTATGGAGTTTCTTGACCTTAGCCTTAGCTAACAGTTCTTCGACAATTTGCACTAATATAGAAAAGAATTATAAGGTGCTCTGGAATTCCGGTTTGTACGCAAATACATGGGTGCAATTCCAGGTATGCTACTGACGTTCGAGCTTGCAAAGATTTCGACAAAGTTATAAATGCTTTGCCCTGTTTTCTTAACAATGGAGCAAGTATTCTGCATAGGCTCACTTTTCAGCAATGAATTTAGACAAACCCTTGGCGTTACTTCCTCCAGAGCTTTGGTAGCTCTCCCTACCAGCTTACAGACTGGCCTCGAGGCCCTGACAACCACTTTGGATGTTGTGTGTGACATAATGAGCATCAATGCCAATTTACCTAACACTCCCACTGTGCTGTGTGCAGCGTCCATCGCAATTGGACTCAAATTTTGTGTAAGGTCTCCTCCTGAAAAGTCTTCGAGTCAGCAAAATCTCAAAATTTTGTTATTTTGTGTTACATTAAAAGTTTTAAAAGTCAAATCGGGGAGAAAAGGCACAGCCAACCTGATTAACAGGTTAATGATCATAGTATAGAATGTAATAATGTATATAATATGAATAATATATAATAATAATTAATTAAATATTTAATTTTGATCAAAGTGCGCAATATCCATTTATGCTTTTCCCTTAGACTTCAACAAACAATAGGACAATTTTGCGTATGATAATTTATTGACAAATTAAAATTTGTATTGAACAATTTTGCTTCTTTGCATATATATTTACTTGAAAGGTTAAAATTTGGTGTTAATAATTAAAACTACTTTTTGCTTGGAGTCTTACTGTCTGATTTACTGCTGATCTTACTGTCAGACTTGCTTGCAGTCTTACTGACAGCTTTGCTTCCCGGTTGGCTTGAAGTCTTGCAAGGCGGTTTTACTTTAGTTTTGTTTTTCTTTCCCTCGTCACATTTATACGTCCAACCGCATGGTATGAATCCTGAGTATATGCCATGAGGACAACTGCCACAGGACTTATCCGGATATGGTCCGACATAAAATGGATTTATACAATCGCCAGTACAGCGGGAAGCACGCATTATTGAACTATAGAAAATGTAAGTTAACAAATACGATATATAATACTGAATTTTACTTATATTTCAATATTCACATATCTGAAATTTACTTACATTTAGTTACAAAGAAGCAAAATGATCAGTTTACACCAAAATAATGAAGAGCAGAATATTTTCAAGCGTATAAAGCATATGAATAAGAATGCAACAACTACTTGATCGACCCCAATAAAATGTTCACTGTATAGACTAATATAGGAACGTTATGAACTGTGGAAAACCATCGTTTACAAAAAAAATTACTGATTTAAAGGGCTTTAATTTTTATTGCTATTATTCTTGTGCAGTTGTTGGAGTTGTAGGATTTGTGTTATCAGTTTTATTGCTACAAGCTTCACAATCTTTTGGTTCCTGTTTGGGGGCTTCTTTAGGCGCAACTACAGGTGCGACAGTGACAGCACATATCTTGCCCGCATCGATGGGAGGTGAACAACCTCCACAAGGTGCATGCGGTCCTGGACATGGTCCACACTCGGGATTATTGCAATTATTCTCATCGGTGCAATCGGGATCACAGCATGGCGGATTGGGTCCAATATAACCAGGATTGAATACGCAAGGCATTTTGAAGAAGTTTTACAACTTAACGCCCTCCGAAAGTAAGAAACCTATGTTGAGATTATAAAGCAGGTTGGTTCTATTTTTTGTTGTGTTATGTAGGCCCAGATGTATGTGAATGAATATATATCGAACATATAGATATTAACCTATCGTAGGTTTTGTCAAAGGTTGCTTTAACAAAAAAACAAATAAACTCAGTTGAAGTCGCATTTAATTGGACAACACTGCAGACACATTGACCCAATGAGAATGGCTTTATAAGCTCGGGAACCCATTGCACAATACGCATAATTATTTCATAATCGGGCCACACTTCATTTATGGTGACAAAAGCCTGCAGATGTGCAAAGCCACGCCCCGTCGGGGGAATCTCTGGCCAGCAATAAATGCTCCAAAAATGGCAACAACACAATGGAACAACATGCAGTAAATATAAGTTGAAATTAATGAATAATTAAGCTGCATTGGGGCATGTTTGGCCGTTGTCTGAACGGAAGTGCAACATTTGCATAACTAACACAATGAACTACATACGTAGTCATTTGAATGAATGTTTGCTAGAATTAATATGACTATGATGATGTGTGAGTGGGAGTGTGAGTGTGAGCATTAGATATGTAAATTCTTCACTTGAAACTTAATTGGGAAAATAACGGCAATTCCTTTGTCAATTAATCAATCAATCAACATCCAAAGTTGACAATGCCAACGATAATGACAATCATAATGATCACAATCGTAAGCAGTGCGGAAATAACCTGACCAATGTCTTCTTTGGGGTACCAAACAACAACGTGCACCTTGTTGCATGCTAATGACATCATTTCAAAGTTCAAAATGTTTCGGATCTCAGAATCATCATCATCATCATCATCGATGCCAACGCCACGCATCGACTGAGCCATTAACATCAAATGTTGACTAGACCAGCTCCTCCCCCCCACTCACCGCATTCTCCTCATCATCCACCTACTCTTGGAGTCGCATGAATGGCGCTCTGTGGCAGCGCTGTTTCGACTACTGACGTTGCCCCTGCCACTGCTGCTGCTTTTGATGCAACGCGTCAAAGTCGTGCGCGCTTTCTGTGTAATTCATATTCAAAGCGCGATGCGACACAGCGCGACGCGGTTCCTATGGTTGCGGGGAGCCTTCCCTCTCGACCCTTCTGCTTTTAAGTGGCGGCCACTGGGCAGCGTGTGCCTCGCTGTGTGGCACTTTGGCTTCTCGGCTTACTTCACTCTCTGTCTAAGTGTGAGTGTGCGTATGTGTGTGGCTGCCGTTCTTGTTGCTGTTGTTGTCGTCGTTTGCTGCGGCTGGCGTGGCAATTGTGCCCCGCTATGCCGCTTTGTATTTAAAGCTCTCTAAACAAGTCCACACACTGCACCGAGAGAAATTTGCATACAAAAGTGGAAGATTGAAATATACAAACATTATTAGTGGTTTTTACTTTAAAGAAAATAAAGAATTCTTATTATAAAATTCTAAATAATTCCAGATGTTAAAAAAATACATAAGCAAAGCAAATGTTTTTCAATAAAGGCCAGGAGTAGTGGAGAAAAATAAATTGTACCTTTTTGAGCAGAAGATAAACTATCACATCTATGTATTTTCTTCAATCTTACTTGAAATTGAAGTGCTAAGATCAATGAGTATAAGAAACGTCGTGAAAAGAAACTCACAAATACAAAATAAAGTTCAAAGATTTTAATAATGATAAAGTGTATTTTATTTTCTTACAAAATTATGGCTTATGACAACTTTAGAAACATTAATAATTCTGAAAAGTTTAAAAAATAAATAGTTTTGTATTTTAATAGAAGATGGGATTAAGAGATTTATTATATTTAGGTTGGCTTCAAATCTAAGCGCAGAAATCTATGCACTAAAAGAAATTGGAATAAGAAAGAGCAGGGAAAATATCGTCTATGAACTTTGGAAGTCTGGAACTTTAAAGAAATGAAGACATACAAATAATTATAGAAAAGTTGTGATAAATATAATTTTTTTAATTTTGGTAGAACGAATTTAAATATAATTAATTTGTATAATTATTGGTGTAATATTTGATTTAGTTTAATAAGCTATAGCTTTGACCTATACAACTAACAAAACTTAACTAAACTATCGATACAAAATTATTTCAGGTTATTTGAGAAAATAATAAGACTCAATCATCATCTTATGTCTAAAAATAAATATATTAATTAGGTATATAAACATAATTATTCTATTAATGGAGTTAATTTCTTTAAGTACACTTGAAGTCAGACAGCAAAACAACTCATTGAGTCGCGACTAAAAAAAAAACATAAAGAAAAATACATTGGAAAAACAAATAAGAAACCAATCGGCTTTGTCTATAGCACTTCCGTTAGTTGCTCTCTTGGAAAAGCGAGTTTCTTTCTATTTTTAATAATTCCAGTTCTTGTTAGTGTGCTGTATCTGATAACTATTGCTGGTGCTTGGACCCCCAATAAGCCTCGGCCTGGACACGCGCAGCGGCCACTTGTCTCGTCGTAACTGTTTGAAATATGTTGTGGAGAAATGACAAAGTGACCGGAAGATGATACTATAATAAAACAAACACAACAACCTCCTCACTGGGCGGCCCATGTTTGACTAGGAAATAACAGAGCCACAACTACGAGTATGAGTACTCGAATTTATACTCATACTCGAGCTCTAACTGAAAATGAACATGGGCAACTGGACAATGTTTTATATGCTGTACACTGTGCGTTTTCTATTTTTGTTTTTCTATTTCTTTTCTATTTTTTAGCCATTTATTTACAAATGAACAATATTTATGGCCTCTTTTTGAACTCGAACTACGTTTCGAAGAGTTGTGGATCTGCTGTGGGTTCCTCTCGGCACTGGCCAACTTCCGTTCTACGAGTATAGATATATATGTAGTTACTAAAAATTGTTTATTTTTTGCTTTGGCTTCATAATTTTGTGGTTTTATTTTAGGTTCTATGCTTGCGGCATACAAAACCAAAACATTTTGGTTGCCTCAGAAGCAGAGAAGAAGAGACAGAAGAAGCGATACTATTAATATTTATGTTCTAAGTATGGTTTACAAGCGCTTTTGGCACGAGCTTAATGTTCCCATCTTCATATAAATAATGTTAATTTGCCAGCAATTATGTGTCGCCAAAATATTCAGTAAATTAATTATGTATCTCACGTTATGTGTAGATACAATCTGAAGTGTGATTATAAAATCAAATGCATTACTTTTATAGCTACAATCGCAGCTAGTACATTTACATTTTATTATTCTGTTGACAAAATTGTGTAGAAAGAAAAACACATTCAACCTAAAAAGATACCATCAGTGAGTTACTAAAAATTAGTTTTATGAATATAAGTTTATTGAAATGATCGACACCTAATCATAATTAAATTAAATTTTATATTTGATTCGTCCCTTAAGCTATTTATATTATATGGTAAATCAGTTTCAATAATAAGTATAATACACTCTAATCACGGCATTTTCAATACTCAAACCACTTCGATTAATCTGAGCTGATACAGGGAACAGCCCTACGATTAAAAATTATCCATAATTAGAGTTGTCATGGTAAAAATTTATTACTGCCAATTGAAGCTGACGTCAAACTGGAACACTAAATGCTAGGCACTTAAGAGATCATAACTTTGCGCATGATAAATCGAACTGGAATCGCCTTCAGAGACGAGTTAAGTCTGTTATGCAAAACATGGCAACTACAAGTGGGAAAGAGGAGCAGTTAAAGTAGAAGGAAGCAGAACAAGAACCTGAAACCGAAGCTGAGAACAAGCATGAGACTGAGACTGAGGCTGAGACTGCGGCAAAGACAGCGGCAGCTGCTGTTGCTGTTGCTGTTGAATGAATTGGTCTGTCCGTCTGTCTTAACTGTCTTGGCAATCAGCGCTACCGGGCATAGAAAGTTAACGCACACCCAAAAACCGGATTCGGTTTCAATTGGCGCTGGCACTTGGCGCGCTCAACTCTTGCCAGGATGGACTGCGGCGGATGTCAGCTAAGGCAAAAGCCTGGTTGCTGTGACTATAGCTGCGGCAGTGGCAGCTTCAGAGCAACTAAGCGCCTTGCCACATCTCCTCGCTTGGCTGGCTGAAGTGTGCGGAGAGCGCATTCAAGTTGAAATTGCCGCAATTGCGTGTCGACCACAATCTTAACCAGTGGCAGCAGCAAAAGTTCTGACTGAAGACTGCCTTGGCAGCGTCTTGGACTCTTTCTGGTCTGTCCCTGCTGCCTGTCCGTCTGTTTCCTTTTGTTTTAATGAATAAGTTGAAACACCTGCTCGTTGTCTCGTTGCTCGTTGCTCGTTGAGATCTTTCCCCTTGGCCTGGACACGTTACTCAAGTTTAACGCCGCGTATGTGTTCTATCTTCGTGCCAACTCTGTCCATTGTGAATACACTACACAAGAGTATGTTGTGCGGCATTTGAGTTTCGACAAACTTTCTGTACTTCAGTTTCAGTTCAACAAAGGGAAAGTTTCTTCAAATCTGTATGTCTTTTGCTATCTCAGATTTATTGTAGTCACATTAAAGTCTATTATTTAACTATAAGCTATTATAAGCAGAGTATTCACTTGAGACTTGTTTGTTATTTGCGTAGACACACGATATGTTTGACAAGTTGGATTCAGCTCTGTCTGCATTTGATGCTTTAATTATAGAGTTGTTTGCTTTTCAATATGAACAGCAGCAACAACCACTTCTTCTACTAACTCGTTAAGTCAATAAATAAGCTGTTCAAATGTCATTAAGCTAAAATCTGTGGGACAATCCCGAGAACTAACTATGGCAGGCTTATAATTTTCATTAATTATACCACGCACACCTGACACTGAAACCGGCTGTTAGCTGTTGCAAGTTGTAAGTGCGGCACGTTGCAAGCAGTCTCCTTGGCACCACAACTCACAATTCGGGCCACTTGGCTGCCTGCCCTATCACTGGCTCATCAACCAGACCACTCGACATGGACGGCAGCGCCAATTGACTGCAACAATGCATAACGAGTTAAGTGTAATAAAGAAATACGCAACGTCATCGCGAAAGACTGAGTGAAAGGCAGGAAAAAGGGAGAGAAGGCGTGGCATGAGAAATGAAGCACATCCTCAGATGACTCGCACATATGCGCGGCGAAATGATGAGCTCAACAATCCACCCCAAAGAGTCCAGAGAAAAACCCCCACACACACACACCCAACTAAATGTGAAGGTGTTACTGTGTGTGTATGTGTGTAAATACATGAAAAGCCAAATGGACTCAGCTTCCATTTACTGGTCATCGTATTCGATTACTTACGTTCGCCTCAATCCGATCGAAATTTCTTTGAGTGCACTTAAAGCCAAGTCTGAGAAAGACGCCGAAACCATTGCAAATAATTACAGAGTAAATACACACACAGTTGCAGGTGGCAAGTGGAAGATGTTGCATGACAATTAAAGAGGTGTGCAACAAATTTAATGTCGGAAATCAAAGCAATTTCACTTGCTCGTAGTTGTTGCACTCTGCAACAATTACAAAGCACGACATTTCACTCTTCCTGCTGCCAAAGTATAAACTGCTCGTTGTCAACTCATTGTCAACTCGGTCGTTGCAACTTTTGCGGCAAATAATTTTCTTTGCAGCGTTCTCCATTTCTTCTGTGTATGTGTGTGTGTTTTTTTTTATTCAATTTTTTTCATTTTTTGCTTGCTGCTGCAGACATTTTTAATAAGTTGCCTGGCAGCCGTTGCACGTCGTCGTTGTTGCAACAAAAGCAAACATTGCAGCTGCCAAGTTGAAAATGAAATTCGTGGCACGAATAGATTTCCAAACATATGAGCAAGAGAGGAAACAGACATTACGACTGCCAGACAGACAAAAAAGGCACAAGCACAAAGCACGTCGACTATGACAGAAATTCGAAAATGAAGCAATTTACTTGTATATTTGATACTGCCGGCCAGGGACAGTTGTCATACTACGTATTCTCGTATTCGCTGTTGGAGATGGGAACCGTAACGGCAACATGCAACTTGCAACTGGTCAGACGACAGCTTATTAAGTGACTTCGCTCCACTCAACACCACTGCCCGCCTCGCCTTGTAGTTGATAATTAACACTCGGCATTTCTGGGCACATTTTACGAATTGCTTTCCTACTTAATTGCTTCTTTTTTGTATAAACTCCAAAGAGTTGTTAATTTTTGCTTGCACTTGCAAAAGTTGTGAGTACTGCTTTTCAATTGTAAGCACTGTCATTACAACTTTCAATTGTTAACTTTTGTAGGGCTCACAATTCGGTTAACTTGACCGAAATTGACAGGCAATTACTTTGCAATGTAAGTTCAACCCTGAGGAAAATACCGTCCATATCCATGACAAAAGTGAACAAATTTCCGAGACGATTTGCAATGACTTTTTCCAAAGTTTGATCTCTAAATCTCAGGTTTGAGTAAGTCATGTATAAATCTTAAATTGGTAGCAAATATTAATTAAACCTTTAAAACTAAATAGACATAAAGTTATTCTTGATAGAATTATCGTTAAATACATTTAGTTTTCTTCAAATTTGTAAGGCTGACATTGTTAATGGTAAAACATATTCGAATATTTATTTTCATATCCATCACATTCTATTTCATTGTCTTAGCACTGTTTTCCTTGACCGTTCAATGTGTTGTTAGTTATATATCAGAATATATTAACTCAGTAATTTCTACATTTAAGTTCAAGCAAGTCGCCACTCTGTAAATAATTAAAAATTACGCTAATTGTAAGCAAACATATAAATATGAAGGCAATAAAGCATAAACAAAAATCTGTTTATGTTGTAATTATTAACTGTCACTTTAAGGGGTTTATCTTTGTTTATTTTGTAATATTTAAAGAGTACTTGAGTGCAAAGTGCTGATGAAGTCTCATGTGCTCTTAGCAATTACTTTAATGCGACAGAACCCTTCCAATTAACGCGCCAAGCAAGCTAACATAATGGAGGTATAGAGACCCTATGCCGGGTTAAGCTTCTTGAAAATTTCCTGGTTGCAATGGAGCTAAAGCAGAGAAAGCCTATAAAGAAAATACCGAAAACTAAAGGCAAAGTGCCAGTAACAGCACAGTGAAAACCACCGAATGAGGCCCCCATTGGCATGGGTCGAGCCTAGGCGGCAATATGGCTAGCAGCTGCTGTAATGGCGTTTGCCCCAAAAGATGGCACAAATAATGAAAGCAACGCGCTAATACTACGTGCAAAATGGTTTTCAACAGACGCCGCTATTTCCTGTGCTGCACATTCACATTGCGTATACGTAACGTTGTCACACCGACGCGAGGCGAAGGCTCAGACTCAGGCTGAAGCTTATGCAATGCAATTTCCATTTCCATAAATTCGGGTATGTGCGTGAGTGTGTGGGTGTGTATGTGTGTGTGTGGCCTGAAAAGCAAACCAGCTAAAGAACTTTTACCTTGTTGTCTTCTATGTCAATTTGCAGGAAAATTACCTTTTTGTTAATAGTTGCGGACGCGTGGGAGGCAAACATTAAAAGTAATTCAAAACGAAACGTAGCAACAACTACTACAACAACAACACGAACAACAGTACTTACATTAAAACAACAGTAAATGCTTATTTAACTAATTTTGCAACATTTATGCAAATATTTAGAATGCAACAACTGCATAAGTGCGAGAGTTGCTTTATAAGTTTCTAAGCAACTTAAATTAAGAAGAGACTATTTTAAGCAGTTGATATATTTGTTTTATTATTAGTAGAGCGCCTAGATTGCGAGGGTATGAATATGTAGTTGTTTTAACTATTTATTATCTTGGATTTAATATTTGCTTTACTTATATTAATACAGTTTTCTGGCTACCCTCGCAAACGGCAGTTAGCAGTAAATAGGCAAAAGCAAAGACTGCTCAGACATTCTGCTTTTAGTACATACTTGTTTGTTGACTTGCTGTTAGTTGCTGCTCGCTGCTTTGCCACTTGATAAAAGCCACAATAACCGCGTGTCGGGTGTTTTCCACGTGGAGAGAGACAGGCAGACAACTTTACAAATTAATGCCGCATGCTTAGGCGTCAAATGAACCCACAGACTCAAACGATTTTCATACAGAATCTATGCAGGTATCCAAAGGCGCCTGAGATACTAAACGCTTTGATTTCACACCCAATTTTAAGCTGATTAACTTACACACAAACACACACACATTATCCGCTTTTGAGTTGGTGTCTAATTAGCATTGTTTGCAGTACACTTAAATAGCAGCGGTTGACATTGCACTCTGCTCTTTTTATTGGCGCGAAATATCGCACTCGGATAAATAACAAAAGGACCAGAGAAAAAGCGCAGTGTGTATAATGTTCATGTAAGCATGTGATCCAATTAATTAATAGTTGAAGCGTGACCAAAGAGAAATATTTTCTGAAGGCATTTAAATGAACAAAAGAAGATCAGCAATGGCGACTTACCAATGAGCTCAATGCGTTAAAATCAAAAAGAAAACTGGCATTTAAGCAGCATACATAGGGCTGAAACTGAAATGCCTGATACGTAGGCCACGTACAATGCTGCGTATGCGTCATGTCGCTTCTTTTGTAAATAACTGAAGCTTATTAAATGCCTTCACTTGACACATTTAATTAACAGACACGAACAACTTATAATTGCCACACACACTCACACACTTGCAGCTGTGACTTCTGCAACAAGGTAATTGTTTTCACAGCGTTGAACTGGACACTGGATGGAATAACTGACTGACTGACTGACTGAATGACTGACTGACTGACTGACTGAATGACTGCCTTGCCTGCCGGTCAATGCGTGTGAAAATAAATATTCTGCAGTCTCACGTATTAATTAAAAGAACACGCAAAAGACTCTGATTCAATTTGAATCCATTTTTTTTTTTTTGTGGCCAATCAAATTATTTAAGTTATTCTTAATAAGGCGAATAAGCTGATGGAAACGACAGATCGAATCTTAAGAGTTCAATCAACACAAATTCGTGAAGAGGCGCAAATTCGATAATGTCTCAAGTTAAATGCATTTTAAATTTAATTGCAGATTTATATCAAATTGTTTGGCCATTTAAAGTTTATTAGATATGTTTAATAGGACAAGAACATCAACAAACACTTAAACAATCTTTTCACCAGTGTTTTCTGAGTTTTTACACATTTTTTTATATTATTTAGAAATGTACAACTGTGCTCTATACAATTTCCAATAAACTTTCAGTTCTGGAAACAATATTGTACATTGTAGACTAAAGTTGGTACTTCTAAAGCTATTTGATATCAACTGAAATGCTGACATATATCTTTTTAAGGCTGGCCGCATAAGCGTTGTTTTCACAGCGTAGAAAACTAAATTTCGATACCCAAAAAAAGCACTCTTAAGCAGCTTACAGCATATCATTCTTCATTCTACTCATGCATATTTGAATGTCAATTAAAGTCACTAATCAACACTGCCATTTATGGCTATGCAGGATTTTGCCCCAAGGCTGTGTCTGCAACCATAATTCTAGGTCAAGGTTGTTAGCAGGCAACTGGAGCAGCAGATATTGTCTGACTGCGACTGCGACTGAGGCTGAAACTGAGACTTGGCCAGAAAGCGAAATGAAACTATGTAAAATATTATGAAACAAGGCCAAACAAGACTCCCCGCTTTCTGGACTCATATGTGAGCATTAGAGACTGGCCAAATAAATGGCTGTGGGTCCAAAGAGAGAAATAATATATTTATTAAAAATTGTTTGCTTTGTGCTTCACTGCGCTCTACAACTGGCAAAGCACTCGGCCATTATTATTTATTGTTAGCCTGCACACACACACACACACACACACATTGCTAAGCATTGTTTGTGTTTGCTTTCCTGCTGAGCATATTTGCCCGTAAGGACAATGCATAGACCAAATTTTGTACTACATACTTTTTGGGCCGTCTTTTTCGTCGCGCCAAGCGAATAGTTTTTTGTGGTTCCAAATTTAATTAAGGACTTTGTCGTGGCATCAAGAGTTTCTTACCCCAAACCCTATAAAACTTTGCATATTTGCTTTAATAATTTCTAATTAAGGTCTGGCCAACGCGCACAATTAGACAACTGCATTGATAGAAGCAGCCGCTAATGAGTAGCCTCGTACTCTCTGTTCTCAGGTCAAATGTCAAAAGGACCGCAATCAAATTGCCCAGCTGCGCAATTGCCGCACTCGGCTCATTGCAATGCAAACGGCGTTTGAGACATTGCAACTGATTGCGGGGTGTTGTAACTGAAACTAATTAAAACCCCACGCAGAGAGAGGCCTCTTAATTAAACATTGAAACCAAATACGCACAAAAGTAGGCAACACGTTTCGTCAATGCAACTGTTTATTTAATGTGGCCAACAATTAGCATGCGGTTGACTCGTGTACGAATCATAGATGTTGCGGAAAAAGCTAATGCCACAAATTCAATAGCAAATTTTCACTATTTCCAAAATATGGAAAACGGTTCAGTTCGAGCCCTACTGCAGTTTGCAAAACGCATTCAATAGCTTCTGAGCTTACGCTTTTGATTAGAACCTTGATTTTATTTAAAACAAACAAATTATTTTATTTTTTAATTGCTTAAAATACTTTCATAATCTTTATTATATGTAAAATAAAGTTAAAAATATTTTTGTTAATTTTTTAAAGAATTTAAGGCTTTGGCTAAAACTATGTTAACTGTTGGTATGGGGAAAAAGTCATGCCTTTTACTTGATTAACTTTCAGGCGCTCCTAAAACAATGTAAGCCTGAGAACTCGACGATATCATGTTCGCCATCAATTCAATAAACATATTGTGCAGTTTTTGGGACTCTCGGTCCCATGTCAATGCCAATTTCCCTTTTATGCACAACTTAACAGATCTTATTGCTTTTCACTCTTCATTGCGCATAAATTTAGCATACATACTATATGCTGCCTTTGGGCCCATCTCACTTTTATGCGCTTTTGTGTGCGTTCCAAGCTCCACTTCAATATGTGCAGTCAATCGTGTGTGTGCGGTGTATGATGTGTTGGTATTGTGTGTGTGAAACAGGGCACAGATGTGCCTTGAAGGCAACCCCATGATGCCAACGAAGATGCTTCGAGTCTCATTAGAGGATATCTGAGTTTCACTGCAGGTAATCTACATACAAAGCACAGCAGGGAACGTATTGCACACCTTCCGGCGGGGAGGCGCACGTATTTGCAGCTAAAAGGAGATATGGCCATAATAGCGGAAAAACTAACTGCATTTAAGGCAAACAAAATGTGCGCCACGTAGCACTGAGCATGAAATTATGCACGTGTGTAGTTACCTATTTCCCTATACTTCCCATCTCTTTTACTTCAATATCTCTTCCTCTCCCACTCTTTCGCTCAGTTGTTTTTTCTGTCCTTTTCGCACTGTTGCAATGTGGCAACTGAAAACAGCGAAAACGGAAATAATTCAAGTGCAATGCAAATCATGACACGGGCACGCTCAGGTAATTGTGTGTTTACCAAAGAGGAACAGGAAGTCATGACGAGGGACTGGGAGAGTGCAAAAAACGTTACCGGAAATGAGCAAACACATTTCGGGCATAAGTGTGCCCAAAGTTAAAACAAGTTTGAGGGTGACCAGAGCACTTATTAAGCAACCAGAAGTGCAAGTTTAAAGTGAGTAAACAGTTCCAAACCATTTCATTTACATTTAAATGTGAAAAGATGTCAAAAATGCAATTAAAAGACATAATGGAATAATCAAAAATGCACTGATAAATTACCTTTAACTCTGATCATTTATTTAAGACTTAAAACTGGCCATAAGTTGCCTGATCACATTTAATACGTATTTAAGCTATTTGTCAAACAGTTATTGATAAATTGGTTAATGAACCGAAAAAATACAATTGACTGCACGTATCTCTTTGCAATTAATTAGGCTATAAGTCAGCTGAGATACAAGAGTTAATGATAAACATAATCAGATTAATAGTTGGCGCTTCCAGTCATTTAAACCGCATTGGTAGAACGAATCATTTATTAATATTTGATTGCCTGCGTGCTGGCACTTGATTGGCTTTATGCATATCCAATGTGAGTCGCTGTTCAAATATTTGCCATTCATTTATCCTTCGTTTTTAGTGCAACCTGGTGGTGCAACCCCACTTGGCCCACTTATCGACATGATGCAAGCAAAACTTCGCTCAATTCAATTCAATTTGAAGAGTTGAAAAGCAGAGCCAGAACCAGAGAAGACAGCAAGTGAGTTTTCCACCATTTATTTCAAATAAATAAATAGACAGACAGCAAGCAGATACTGAAATAACTATAAACAGACCGACAGGCAAACAAACAAACTGTTATCCTTCGATGCACACAGACAGACAAACCGAAAGCAAAGCGCATAAAAAAGCTTTAAAAAAAATGAGAGAAGGATGGGAAAAATAGAACCTGCCAAAGAAAATCGAAAAATGTAAATGCGTCGCATTTCCACAGTTAGAACATCTATCAAATTTTGTGTTGATTTTTTTTCTTTCAACTAAAAAGTGAAATGTGTTAGTGGAATGGCCACAATGAGATAAGACGGAGTCCAAGACTTGACCAACTACTCTGTTTTGCGGAATGCATGAAAAATGAAATGTGAGTCGAGTAAAAAGGAAGGAAAAAGAGTAGTAAAAATCTTATTACGATATATGGTAAATGCTTGATGGTATTTGAGCTATTTTGGGTCACTTGTAAGTCACTTCCTTAAGTAGATTTGAGTAACAGCTTTTGGCTTCTTTGGCCCTGAGACAGAGATTTGCTCAAGATGTGTGCACAAAATTGAATTACTTATTCGTAGTTCCAAGGGAAATATTGTTTAGGTGAGAGTACTGAGGATCAATTATTCTGCGAATTGAATGTTCTATTTCAAGTACGAGTATTCATGACTCTCATGAGTCTTTAACAGTATTTCGCATATCATTTAGGCAGTCTCGACAATTCCTTTGTCAACTTTCACTTTTTATAGCATTTAATTTCCTCTTTGTGCTCATCATTGGCAATAATGCCGACGACGAGAAAATTAACATAAATTTGCTATTTTCCAGCTGTTTAGCAAGGGGGCCTATAAAGGCAAGTACGAGTAAAACAAAAACAAATAAAAAAGCGACACAAGCAACACAAAAAAACAAACGAAAGAACAAACAAAAAAAAATACGTATGAATGATATTTTGTAGACTTTTAACAATGAGATATCCTAGAAAAATAAAAAAAATACATTTCATTCAAATGCAGACTTACACTTTTTAAGAAGCATACTTTAAGGGTAATTTACGAATTGAAAAAGTGCAGAAACACAAAGGTTTTTATGCTTCAGTAAAATGCATTTGAAAATGAACTTGAAACTCTTCTTAGCTTTACTCTACAGAGTATTATAACATAAAATAATCATTGAAATATGCTACAGCTATTGCTTGTCTGCTGTCCACAATTCGCTGGCAGCTTAAGACCTTTTTTTTAGACCCGACAGCATGGAGATTTATGCGCTCTGATTAAATGACTGAAATAGGCGTTTATATTAAATTTGATTTTCGTATTTTAAATCAAAATAGAACATTAAAGTTGACAACACGCATTTAAGCATATTACACTCAATTCAATTTATCAACACCTGAAATCACAATGAATCAAGCTAAACCCGCAAAGATGCTAAGCTTCTTTCAATATTTGTCCTTTCCCATTGAGTTGGCAAATGTAATAGATCAACTGTGTGTTATGACCTGCAATCACACACAAAAGTAGATTTATTACAAAATAAATAGCATTTAAATACAAATTACAATTGTCAGAACTGTAGCACTTGAATAAACAATAGCAAAATCGTTACGGGAGAGAAGTGTGTATATCCCTTTTGGGAAGGACACTTGCAGCTCAATAAATTTTACTGCAAACACCCACAAAGAACTTGTGTAAAACATCAACAGCTTTGCTAAAGAACAAACGTCTTTCCTTCTACTAGTATAATGCAAGAACAAAATTAACCGAAAAACAAACTAGAGTATACCAAAGATCGAATACCCTTACCAACATATTTATCAAATACATAAATGTTAACAGTTCATTTAATAACTCAATTTAAACGTAACAAAAGTCGCAACAAAATTGTTAATATTCTCCGAAAGGATATAAAAATTGTAAAACATAAACATGAGAATAAATATTATATATACACTATCATATTTATAGTATGCATACACATACAACTTATATGTAACTACAATTTAGGTAGCAGCAGGCATAAAGCTTGGCACCAAAAATAAAACCCCCACGTTAGTACTATAATCTTTATGTCTGTCTGCAACTGTTTGTGCTGACAGCTGCTTTGGTTTTTGGGAACGAGAAAGGGGCAGAGAGCTGGGACTGTAAATTGGGTTGATGTTGATGTTGTAGTTGGTTTATGTTTATGGTTAGTTTTGACCCTTTTTTTACTGCCCGTTGCAGTGTGAAAATTGCAGAGGATTGCATGTGTTAGTTTTGAAAATATTTATATCTATAATATTTTTTGTAGCTGTCATTTGTGTGAGTGTGTGCGAGTGTGTGAGTGCGTGTGTGTGAGTGCATGTGGTGTGGGTGTAGTTGCTTTGTGGGCTCACACAAACGATGTTTGCGGAGTGTTAGCTGAGTGACAGCAACGTCTGTAACTGGCAGCAGTAGTTAGATTATAATAGATTGCAACAGTTGAGAGACTCGATCCGCACAATGCATGAATTATCTAAGGAAAATTGCTAAGCTTTTGGCTTCAAGTCTTGACACTTTTTTATATGGGGTTAAATGACTTAAGAATTGCTTGGGAATAATAGCGATGAGCCACCAGATACTGGTTTAATAATTGACAATTAAAGTTGACTCTTCTTGACATTTTATTATTAAAAAAATGTATTACATTTTTACCAATTCCCTGTCATCAATATATGATCGATTGCTCAAATATATTCAATCATGCTACTGATAATCAACTGCACGAACAGTGCAGAAAATGGAAATTGTAGTTGATTTCAGGCGCAATTCCCATAAAGCTACATAAATCACTTGCAAATGACGCTGCTGAGGAGGCGCCACAGGCCACAGCAAACATTGGCTATGGTGGAGACAGAGTGCCCATATTATGGGATTCTAACTGTGACTCTCTGTCACACTGAATGTGAATGTGAATGCACAATTATAGCCGCTTCGCTAGCTCGTAAAACAACAACAACAACAATAACAACGCAAAAGCCACATTTGGCTTGAGTTTGCCATGTCGCAATGATGACTTTGTCGTGGCAGCTTCCAGTTGCAGATCCAGCGACATCAATAAAATAAACACTGTCAATGCTGCTGCTGGTTGGCTTGCTGCTGGAACAGAATGAACAAATGGATAGATGGATGGATGGTTGGATAAATGGATGTTTAGGATGCTGGCAACTGGCAACTGGGGCTGCACAATTGAACTCGCGACATTTGCTCGTCGTTGTCGTTTTCACTTCGACTTTTATCTATTGACATAATATTTTTTTATGTTTTAGCCGCCACAGGCGGGTGTTGAGCTTCAGGTTTTATGCAGGCTCAGTCAGTCATTCAACCATTCAGTCAGTTAGTCAATAATTGGGTGTGGGTGAGTAACTTCCTCTAATGGCTTAGTGTTGACGGCCTGCATAGATTTAGGAGCAGCATTTCGAATAAGAGCATGGCCATTAGAACCTACAGTGCAGTAATAAATGGTTGGAGACAATAATATGTACAATGCGGCATAGGGAACAGCAGCATATTTGGGTCTAGTTGATAATTTCCCTTGCTTCTTGTTAGATAGATTTTTAATTCTAAATTGTGATTCAGAATTTAAGGCACCATATCTTAAGCACACAATATTATGTGTACTACTTGAGATAGTTTATCTTTACTTTTTACAGAACTTATAAGGGGATTTAGAGTATATGAACTTGTGAAGGAGAAATAGTGTTCTTCATTTCGTTCATAATTTATACAATATTTCTTAAAGCACCTTAATTCACAACATCATGCCATGTAAAACGTTTATGTAAATTGCTAGTTTAGACACATCCCTATTTTATTTACCCTCAAACATTTCATATACACTAATACACTCACGTTGTCCCGCCCCCCAAAAGCGAGTGTGCAAGTGTTAAATAAATAAAGTATTCCTCACATTCGTAGTTTATGGCCAGAGATGGTGGGTGAGGGGAAAGCTAGGCGTTGATATTTATTGCTTGTTTAAGGCGCGAACAAAAAATAAGGGAGTCCAAATAGTTGTTTAATACATATCGTATATACAAGGTTGACACATTTAGTTTTGATCGATTACGACAAATTGGCATTACTGGCTGCGAAATAACTCAATTCTGGAATTTGCGTAATTGAATATTTAATTGCTGGCTAACGATAACAGTTTATTAAGTTTTCTGCAATTAACGCAGAAACTACTTCGATACTATTTTATAGCTAAAAACTTAAGCTTAACTTCGACTTTGCAACTTGCTTTATCGCTTGTCTATTTAAATCGCAGCTCTTCTTCCCAATTTTTTATATTTCAGTTGTTATTTCGTTTATTAAATTTAAACAAAATGTTTTTTTTTTTAATTTTTTATAACAACTTCATTATAATAATACTCAACAAACTAACAAATGCAATTATTCGTTTTTTTTTATGTTTCGTGAATACTATTAGTTTGTTTTTTGTGTGTTTCAGTTCTCTTGGCTTCTCTGTGCCTTTTCATGCAAACAAAACTTTTGCAAATAAAGCAGTTTATTGTGCCGGTGGGATTTATAATCCACACAAGCGTTATAAGTGGCACTCCAACCCGAGGAAGAATCACTTTAAAAATAAAGAGTGTGCTAGCAGCATAGAAAGCGGTCCTGACTGTGGACCAGTATCAGGATTTGGTTGTGTAGGAATCTGGTGTTCGTCCAAGGCGCAGCATTTCAAATTAAAAGCATTTGCCGTTTTTATTGCTGTGTCTGCAGTTCTCTCTCCCACTTTTATATTTTTTATTTTTTTATTCTCATCCCACTGTCGCTGGCCATACAAATTTTTATGTCCATTTCGCTTTATTTCACACTTTCTTGTTTATTATTGCAGTGCTCGGCCCCAAGAAAATTAAGCGTTTGACCTTTTTTGCACGGTCCGTTCATGTTCCCTTTTTTTTTTACATTTACAATAATGTTGTTGCCATTGATTTATGCACAGACTTTTTGAGGGTAACCCTTGCCTGACCAGCACCCCTCTCCCAGCTCACCCAGCTCTTATTCTATCGCTTTATTCTGTCCCTTATTCGGCTTAAATGCTAACTTAATTGTTCTGCCAGCGCCTAAAAACAGGCAATTTGCCTCTTTTACGCTCTCTGCTTTTCTAGCGCATCCCAAGGCGTCAGCATTAAAAGCAAAACATGGTTTTCATTAGGACAGTTAATTAAGCGCCAACTTGCATTGAGTGTGAGCCATTTACATTTCCCCTACCCAGCCAAATAAACGCTGTGCAATTCTTTCCACCGAGTATGTCAATATGGAAATGGTTTGGCAATTGAGAATGTGCAAAGCAATTCAAATTTATATTGCTTGTTTGTGGATATTTCCGTTAGCAGTTATCGTTAGTCAGCGATAAATGTAGATATACTCTATGAGCCAATTTAAAGTATTAAAATAGAAACTCAATCGATCACTGCAGTCTTCATCTTCCTTTTACCAAATTTAGTTTTTCCTTTAACCAAATTTTATAAAACTTTTCAGAATAGTAAATAGTGTTTCTTTAATTACATTGGTTTTCTTTTTAAACATTTCATCATATTTAAATCTTAACATTATTCAGTTAACTTCATAGCTCACTTAAAAATATTTTCTGCTTGGCCAAAATTGTCCAAGTCGTGACCCATAAAATTTCATATCATTTATTGCCTAATATCCTTATGCCATAAATTCATATTTCCACCTTTCACACATCCGAATATCTTGTTGTTGTTGTTGCCAGCGTTTCGGCAAAAACATATTTTAATATGTTTGGAAATTTTATGAGTTTTTCGTTTGGCATTTTATTTGACTTTGGTCCTGAGTTGCCTGACGCCTGACAATCTTAAATTG
This sequence comes from Drosophila histrio, assembly GCA_958299025.2. Taxonomy (NCBI): domain Eukaryota; kingdom Metazoa; phylum Arthropoda; class Insecta; order Diptera; family Drosophilidae; genus Drosophila; species Drosophila histrio. The sequence goes on from OY282580.2 coordinate 9,029,735, forward strand.
AATTTTGAATAACTTAATATATGTGTGTAATTCAGTATGTGAATGTGAGTGTGTGTGTGTGCACAGTTTAACGTGTAAATTGTTGATGATATTAATATCCGCTTGTTTGTGCCATTTAAAAGGATTACATTGAATGCATAAGATTAGAATCATGCTCGTAATTGATAAGCGCTTAAGTAAAACAGGAAATTATTATTTTTGAGTCAAATCCACAAATAAATAATACAACAGTTGAGCCATTTGTTTTAATTGAAAGCCATTAAAGCGTATAAATGTTACCAACTCCAAGGAGTTTCGTCTTCCCCAAATACAATTTGCATAGAAATTGCTGTCAGGCAAAATGGCTGTCGAAAAATCAGAAGACTAGACCATTTCATCTCTAAATAATGACGACAAAGTGTGAAAATCAAAACATCAGCAAATGATGGCCCAGGCAGATGGAGCAAGACATTTAAACCCAGAGCCTCAATTTATTATATGACACCCTACTCCAATGCCACCCTCTCCCCTCCCCTTTACCCACTACCCAATGCTTTAGGGGCAATAAATTTTAATGTGGCCTAACCCAAGAATCCATTGATACACGCACACACACACAAACACATACATATACATACGTATTTAACTGTTGTGGGCTGTGCAACAAATTTTGTACAACAATTGAAATGTGTGTGGCCTGTCAAAGGTTAAAGTGTTTGTTGTATTGCCAAATTTGCCCCAGGGGAGGTGAGGGGTAGAGGGGAAAGAGCCGAAAGAGACAAAGTAGGCAGCTGACAGAAGGCATCAGTAGGCAGCATCGACCACATTGTCAATCAAGAAATGCTTTGGACAGGTCTCTTCCCGGCTATTTGCCAAAGTCACAAGCGCAAACACTTGACCAACACGTCCCAGCCAACTTCCCTGCCCCACCTCCGCCCAACTAATAGACCCCTCACACAATGGACCAAAATTTATGCATTGCAGTTGACTTATTAGGGTCCATATGGACCATTGTATGCGGGCGGTTGAGTCCTTCTGCTGTCCATGCTTGTTGATTTGCTTTGATTTTGTCGTCCCTTTTGGGTGTTGTCCAAAATTGACCAAGTGTGTGTTGTAGTTACACTTTGCACTTGGAGGGATGGCGGGATGGCAGTTCGGGGGTGTGGCAGCTGGGCGTGCTCGTTAATAGTTGCTAATTATGTATAATTAGTCATTTGCATGTGGTATTCGAATGGATGAAATTTGCCTTTTAGCCATGTGGCAAACTCCGATTCTATACAGATTCTAAGCCTTGCTAAGAACTTGGTTATTTATCCTAAAACTAGATGCATAATCGATAGAAAATTATTTAGAATACATTGTAAATTAATAATGTGTAAAATACAGTATTTATTAAGTCTTAAGAGAAGTGTAATATCAATAGCAAAATAGGAAATGTGAGTAAAATTAAATTACGCTTTCGAAATAAAACTATTAAAAATTATAAATCATTTAGAACTAGAATTAAATGAATAATGTGTCATAAATAGTGTTCATTCAGTCTCTAGGAAAGTGTAAACTGAATTGCAAATAGCTGAACAAAATAGTAGATTAAATTTTAAAGTACAATAATAAAGGAAAAGTGTTTGAGAATAAAATAACTGAACACCTTACAGATATCAAAAATAACACTTTATTTTATATATTAAGTGTACAATAATAATATTAAAATAAAGAGAAATATCGCTTAGAAAAGAACTATAAAGAATCATATACAATTAAATTGAAACGCTTTGCTTCTTTTCACTTTCAAGTTCTGACTCAAAATTCTTGCATGAGGAATATATTTTATCAAAATTGAAAAAGTAATATTTGTTTTCGTTTTTCTTTTAATTGAACTAAGCTGAGATTTAGATGTAACCTATAGGTGAAACCAAAGGGGCAATCAGCTTGTTTTATGTTTTGACCAAGTTGATAAAGTTCAAAAAGCTTTCAAGTTTCATAAGTCAACTTTGCTCATGCTTCTCTCTCTCGGCTTTTGCAACAGTTTGCTGAAACCAAAGAGCAACTTGCCACAATATTTATTCCCCTGGTGCTGATTTCCATAAGTCACAATCTGGGTGCAGTTGCAGCAGCAAGAAAACCACCAGATGTACAGATGGAAGATATTACTATTAGGCTCAATTTGCTAGTAACTGTTAAACATTTTTACCGTTTACTAGCAACCCACAGAAGATTTGAAATGCAAATCTCTTCATTGCAACAAAATGCAAAAATAGCTAGACAAATTTGCTAGTCGTGGGACGCAGGAGATTGAGCAAGGGGGAGGTTTGGGATTTTATCTGAATCTGTGTTTTCTGTTGGTTAATTGAAACCAATTAGGTAACTGCAAACGTATGTATGACGACTGAGTGCTCGTTGTCCACAACAAGAAAAGCTAAATATATACCACAATTGTTCCAGCATATATAAGCAAGACTCCAAGCTATGTCCTTACATAAGAAAGAGACAGAATAAGTGAAAGAGTCAGTGTGAAAAAGAGAGAGAGAGAGAGATAAAAGTGGTTTGCAAAGAAATCAGGTGAAATTCTTACAGTGTTTATTTTAGTTGCAGCTGCTGTTTCTGTTTCTACTGCTGCTGTTTCTGCTGCTGATTCTGTGCTTGTTGTGCTCGTTGTGTTCTGTTGGTTTGCCTAAGTAAACAATGAATATGCATGACTTTCCCCATGAAGCATGCCAGTCCCAATGACAACAACTAGGCTGCAATAACAACAAGTAAAGTAACAACAACGTCAACATCAAGTTATGCTGCATACAAAAAAAAAGTAACTTCAATTTACGAAAGTGATACGCTCGATAGAAAGAAAAGCAATAACAGGAACAACAACAACATCAACCAGCACGATAGTGCTACCAAACACAACGACAGCACTCAAGACTGACAAGCATATCGTTGATTAATTATAGTAGTTGATGACAATCACCTTTGCCCCAGGCACACAAATTGATTAGAATAGCACGAGAGTTCTACTTAGTACAACATCCTTTGCTGTAATTTTAAGTAACTGCATTGCCTCGCTTTTCAGCTCCCTTCCTCTCTCTCTCTCTCTCTCTCTCTCTCTCTCTTCGTGTTACATAATGCTGCAATTAGTAAATGTCAAATTCCGTGCACACTGCATTGAAAGTCAAAATTTATTGCTTGCAAATCGCACAAATGCATCAACAATACGTCAAGACAACGCCTGTAAGTATGCAACGGAAATGCATGTGATTATGTTGTTGCCGCTGCCCCAAGGAGGTGTGGCATATAACCTGCTCCTCCAACAGTTGCCTTCAACGTGAGCACAGGTATCTGTCTCTGTGAGTGTGTGTGTGTATGTGTGGTTGATTAAAGGCTTCGGCTTAACGATGAATTGTTGCAACGCCCATTAATATTCGCATGCATATTTTATGGCACGTGTCTGGTAAGCGAATATCTCACCTGTTCAACAACCTTAAACTATGCTCTGCTTGCAACTATGAATATTAAATGAAGGCCAACTTTCTTTAGATTTTGATCAGAAGTTGATACAAATTTTTGTGGAATTTAAATGTACTTTAATAGACTCTGTCCTTACAATAAACCAATGGCTCAGTTCAGTTCAAATCTAGGTCAAGCACCCTCTATAACTCTTTCTTAATCCAACCCAATTGTTAATTTTAACTGTTAACCCTATAACCAAATTTATTTTGGTAACTTCTTAGATTGAACCACATAGTATTTAGAACAATAGAAAAACCATTATAATGCTTTACCTATCAACAATACAACAAATTTGATAGCCTAATCCAAAGCATTTTCTTGTAACAAAGTGCTAACAACATGGGTACAATATCATTTTCAATTTATATTTATTCATTCATATTTACGAGTATTGTGTGTCTCGATTTTCGAAACGAAATAGCAATCATAATCTTCGATATAATTTCTACTTTATGGTTTGATTGCTATTATTGCTGGTGTTGCAGCATCAGGATCAAAATTTACACATTGATATGTTTTTACGAGTGCAAAAAAGTAAACAAATAAACAAAGAGCAGCCATCAAAGAGCAATTTCAATGTAAAATGTCATCAATAAGATACAGCACACATACAAAGACAGAGAAAAAGAGAGAGACACATACAGATGCTTGTAATATGTGTTGACAATTTATACGCTTGAATACACACTTAGACACAAAAGGTTGGCCCCAACAACTAAACCATGAAGAACAACAATAAAAACACAACACGAAGAACAAGTAATTTGACAAAACCAACAAAATGCCATAAACCATAAATTCTTGGGAAAAGCCAAACACTAAAAATGTGCCTAGATGAAGAAGCAGCAGCCTAACAGTTCCCTAAGCTAAGTCCTAGCCATTGTTTTTGCCAGTGGATTTTTTGTCTTTTGGCTCCGTCCACTCGGCCCTGCAACTGACTCGTAATCGCTGGCAATAAAAACGAGCCAAGCAGTCGAAGACCACATAAAATATTATCGAAATCGTCATATTCTTGTGTCAGTTTGTTGTACTCTGTAGCTGGCAAAAGCCTGGAAGCAAGCAGCATTCAAATATCTCTATGTCGTACATAAAAAGAACATAAACAAATAAATCGTCCTGAATGTAACAATGGTCTATTAGTGAAATAGAACCCAAGACATGTGACAGAGTAAATATTTAGTGCCTAGTTTTAGGCGTTTATCATGCATACGCTTTCACATATGGATACTGCGAGGCAAATTACTGTATTTAATACCAGGCTTGATTTAAATCAAGTCTTAAATGAGCCGCTAACGATGAATTACTAAGCTCCTACTCGCATATTATTAAAGCTTTGCTCGCATATTACACAAAGCCCTACAGTGCCGCACATAAAGCTGCTCCCGACATACTACATAGTCACAAAGCATCCACCAAAATGTGTCAATTTCATAGTTTCTAAGCTGAAATTTCTCTTTTTATTATTTTGTAGTTTGCTGAATTTTGTTTGTTACGAAAGCCTCAATGTCATTTAGCTGTTTTTCAATGAAATGATGTTCTGAAATAAATTTGATAACTCATTTCGTTTTAAATATATATTTCAAATATCATTGCGGAAATTTGTTCATTTTCTAATTTTTAGTTTGCTGCATATTTTGTTATGAAATTCTCAGTATCAGTTGGCGTTTTTTAGTGAAATGATGATTGGCTAACTAATTAAGTTTTTTATTTAAAATTCAATATAAAATAAACAGTTAAAGTTTCTCCTTTAAAATGCAGTTGAAATTGAATTTAAGAACGTTTCTGTTCGCTTCAGTTTGTCGTTTATTTTAACTCTTTTTTTTTTGTTAAAATAAAATGCATAACATAAAAGGACTTTGACTAGCTAACGCTTTGTAAACTAAAGCTGACTTGTATATTGTATGCAAACAGTTATAAAAAGTAATGCAATTTCGTTTTCGTTAGCCAAGGTCTTTCGGCGGCTAAAATCAAATGCGCAACAATCCAGTTAATTTGATTAAACGACCGACGGTGGTTCAGCTAGTTAAATGTTAGCACAAACACTAAAGACTGTCAAAAAAAAAAGAGGAACATAAAAAGAAAATCTGTTACAAGCCTAGTCTATCTGAGTGTGTGCCAATAAAACGTTGCAACATACGGCACGGGGCACGGAAACGAAGGCAGCTAGCAAACTATTTTGACGGTATTTTCAACAAACAGATGTGCCGACAGGATAAGCGTAGGATGCAGCCTGGTTGGTTGGTAGAATTTGGTATGGGTGTGGGTATTGCAATGGTAGTGGCACTTTCCTTTATCCGCTATTAAATTCGCTTTTACGTTTGCTGATACGCCTTTGCTGCTGCTATCCCGCTGAGCATACTACAGAGTTTTTGCCAAGTTAGGAGATAGTTGGCGTAACTAAGTTTACACACACACACACACGCGCACACGCACACACAACCATACCACACATTTGTAACTTTTAGGCCCAACCCAAAATTCCCATGTGTGCCAAAATTTGATTATAATCAACTGTGCGAGGTGTGCATGGAATTCATTTGCTCATAAATGTCAAATATGAATATCTGCATTAAAGCATTCGAAACTGTAGATATGAGATGTAGATATGTTATGTATGTATCTGTCAATGCTTTATTACAGCTTGCAAATTGAATTACAACAAGAATTTATTATTTATCGAAATGAATACAAATACAAATTTAACTTTTCAACAGTTGCCATTTGTTTTTAAACGACTTTTAGTCACTTTTCAGGAAAAAACTTTTACTCTTCTTTCAATTGAAATGTTAACAAATGTGGAAAATATGAAAATAATATGACTTAAAGCTGCTAAGTCATATTATTAATATTACAAAAGTAAATATATGTTTTTTATGAGATGAGAATCTAAATGAATGCAATAATTAATACTGCACTTTAATAAAATTTGAAACATCATAAAAGAATGGCTGAATAGATTTTAAAATTGAATTTGGAAAAGATCTAGTCATTTTCTGCTCAGTATAAATAGAAGAAGAGTTTATTCTTATTTAATTATACCCACAAACGGTAAAATGGGTATAATTTATTTGTCTATTTTTGTCTATTTCTTTACAGAAACATATCTGTAATATAATTTTAAAAAAACATGGATGGTGAAATTGATTTGAAAGTCGTATTTGGAAGAGGCCCAGATATTCTAGCAACAGAAACAAATAAACTTTTTCGACTGACATGAGAATCCCTATATATATATATATATATTTGTATAAGCTGCCATTTGGTTTAAGACAGCTAACAAGTGCCTGCTCTCACAGTGCCTGTCAATATGCCTGTTGTCGTAGGAGTAGTTGCTGTTTACAGCTCCCACATAGCCATAAAGTTTCGTGATGCCCGTGTTCTGACTTTTTCTCAGTCCTTATCCAATGACTGAGCACGCCCGTACAATTTAATTAATGGGCATTCAAACGATATAAACTTGCCGAGGCATTTTTAGTGCTCCGAGCGAGCGAGAGAAAGATAGAGAGACGTTGTGTTTCATTAGCAGGCACTGTGACAAGATTGAAGTAATGTTACCAGATGCATGAAAAGTGGACAACACTAAACACATTTCACAGTTGCCTCCACACAACCTGACAACTATCCGGATAACGAAACACACGTGCCATTCTGCCCAGGGCAAAAACAACAGGTGCAAAGGTAGACAATAACATGGGAGAAAAAAAAACAAAAAAAAACAAAACATGTATGGAAATAGAAACCCACAACTGTAAAATCCTTAGCAACGATGTTTGCCTGCCGTTGCCATTGGCAACCAAAAGGAACAACAAATTGGTTTGTTTCGGCAAAAGAAACTTGTGGGAAAAGTGAAAGAGCCTCAGTTAAAAACTGAAAGTGCAGCAAGTGGAGCGCTAAAAGTCTTTAAGCAATCAAATAAACTATATATTTTCACAATATGAGTCAACGTACTAAATTCATAATAAATACATCCGGTAAAGAAAAGAAACAGGAGACGGAAAATATAAATTGATATCCCAGTGGGATACAAGCCAATAGGCGATTACGTTATAAGTGCAGTTTTACAACACATCAAACTATAGAATTATCTTCTTCTTCTACTTCTTCTTCTACTTCTTCTTCTCTATGTTCTCCAACCTCGTTCACTACATCATTCCACCCACTCGTTCAGTTGAGTACTTTGCAGCGCGCATTCCAGGCACGGAATTGGATGAGCAAACAGCGACTATATTGGAGTTTCTAGAGCAGGAGGAGCACACGGTTATCTCGGCCGTGCATAATAAATCCGATGGCAAAATCAAATTTCAGCATCGCATACCCAACGATGAAGTCTGTTTGCTTTTCTACAAGGTGCCGCAGGTGGGACAAGGCGGTGGTTCAGGTGGTTCAGGCGGTACAGGCGGTGCAGGAGGAGGCGAACCACTGTTGGGCATATTAACACTGGAGGGTGGCCTGGTTAAATCCATTTACAATTCCGTTTCACGTGTCTTTTCTCCCCATGCCACGGCCCGGGTAAGTTGCATGTGTATAGTTTGTATTCAGATTCGCATTCGTATATAGTATATATGTATACTACTTATACACATTCATACATACGTATATAGCTTGTAGTTCTCGGTAATTCCAGAACCGGCTTAAATTATTTTGCTGTTTGCTCTTCAGGAGGCAACTGCAGCCACCAGCAGCATTTTAATCGCATTTGCATATAATTCAATTCTTTTTGCAATTTCATTTTGTCAATTATATTTGCTTTCCAACGAATGTAATTTGTTTCTCAATATTTTTTTATATGCATTCTTCTTCATCATCTTTTACTTACTTGTGCATTTGTTTCCATTTCCTTTCAGCGCAACGAATACAGTCCTGAACTGAGCGGTCTACTGGAGAATTTGCATGTCTCGCTGGGTTCCACTTTGGGATTGCCACAAAGCGGTAAGTGCTCAACACCATTTTTGCCAGCATATTCACAAAAATCGAGGATTATTGATGGAATTATGTAAATTTGGGTGTGAAAAATAAGTTACAAATTTAACTAAACTTTTTCTAGAATTTTTAAGTTGAAGTACTGCACGAAAAATCATAACTTGATGATTAATATATATGAATACTCAGTCGATTTTATCAAGCGTAAAGCTTTTCAAAATTAGTTGTGATCAGATATCCAAACTAAAGGGAGTTTTCCTCATCTGGGCACATTTATCAGAAAGAGCGAGTTTCATAAAAAAGTACAATAAAAACCAAGTTTATTGTTTTTCTGGCAGGCAATTGACACACACAATTGTTATTGATTTATTCCACTTGTCGGATTAAACTCACTTTAATTAACAAATGTTATTCACATATTTTTATATAAATTTATGCAATATGCACAATCGAGTTGAGATTTCACAATGGCGATCGGATATGAAGCTTGACAAGCTTTCGTCATCATGTCTGTATGCTGACGTCACAATAGCGATAGTTGCAGTGCGATAATATATTTTAATATCTTTGATATATATGGTCACACTGTCGGTAGCAATTTTGACAATTTTGCAGCAGTTATTGCCAAACAAGAAAATGTCAGTTTCCAACTGCAAAGCTATATTAATAATTTAAGCAAAAATACTTAGAGTGTGTTTATAACTGCAGGTATTACGAGCATTAAGGACGAAATTAAATATTGGAAGCAAAAACTTGGCCAAAAGTCAAGTTCACGTCTGGATCGCGAGATGTCGCAAGTTTTTATTGGCGTGCTTGAAAAGATTGAACAGAAAATCAGGTAAGAGTTGCTTAATTTAATTTAATTTAATTCATTGACACAAACAAATGCAGCACCATTGATAATGGCGGCAACTCAACGAATCGAATTGAGGAGTTCCTCGACCACGCCCACAACAATCTGGACGAACTGTGGCGTCTGCCCTACAATTATCCACAGCAAAGGATGGCAGATCTGCTGGACATTATGGGCAATCGCCTGTTGGAGGCCTGTCTGCTACAGTTGCTGTCCGAGGACATTTGGAGCCTGGGCTCGTATCATGTCAATAATTCGATGAGTCAGTGCATGGACACAGTGGATGCCTGGATGCAATTGTGCGATTCGTTGACGCGACTCTTCTGGCCCAACTACGTCAAGCATCCCTGGGTCGGGGAACCGCATTTGCCACGACGTGGTCAACAGTTTAAGGACCGTCTTGGTGAGATTCGCAATATCAAGCAGCTTTATAAGCAAATTGCCACGCTGCTCAACGATGCCGAGCTGCAGGAAATGTTCCAGGAGCAGGCAGCTTTTAGTGGTAAGTAAGGATTACTTCATACGTTTCTTAATCATACGACGTTTTAGAATTTGATCTTTATTTTTTTTTTTTTTTTTTTTTTTTTTTTTAATTCTTTATCATTTAATTTTCTGTTATTAACAAACAACTTAACTTAAACATATAGGAAAATATACAATGCCAACTGAGTATAAAAACTAAGTATTGTTTCATAATCAAACGACGTTTTAGAATTTCATCTTTAATTATATATTTATATATTCTCTCTGTTTTATAATCATACGACGTTATATACTTTATGGGGTTGCCAGACTTCCTTCGGCCTGTTACGCGCATTTGTTTTGTAATTGAAATAAATAATTGAAAATAATAATTATGATATGATTTTTAAATAAAAATTCAAAATTCAGTTATTACTTCATAATTATTTTAATTTTAATAAATAATAATTTGTGTATTATAATATATATATATATTAAGTAATATATTCGTTACTATCCCTGCATTAATTGGGATATTTCGTTAGATTTCAATATATTTGACACCTCTCCAACTGGTCAGGCCAAGTGGCACAAGGCGCTGCAGCATTTTGAGCAGGTTTTGCAGCCAATTGACGAACGTATTGCCGCCGCCTTGAAGGCCCAACTGCATCATCATTTGAGCAATCCACGTCAGGTCATCTATATATTCTCCAAGTACGAGATGCTTATACAACGACCTGCGGTTCTGGAACTGCTTACCATTGAGAGGGAGCAGTTTCTGCAATCCTTGCATTTGTTGCTGCAGGATCTGCGCAAAGCCATGACGGACACAAATATGGAGCCCGATACTGGCCATCTTTCGGTCATTTGCAACGAGTGTCGTTGGCTCAAGGTGGTCCAATATCAGATACAGGAAATTGAAAAGGTCAGCCATTTGATAAGTGGACGCGACGGCTTTGATAAGATCAATAAGGCGGTGCAAGAGATTAAAGAGGAGACGGAGTCGCTGCTTCGCACCAATTTCGAAATCTGGTCGGGACAATGCTCGACGGCCGTCAAAAGCGGAGAACTAAGGTGAAATCCTCGCTAGAAATAGAACCCCCCATTTAATATTGTTATTCTTTGCAGACTGCGCGATGATCAGGCTGTGGTCAAGTTCGAGAAGGAAGGTCGCCAATTGATGCGTGTTACTTTTAATCCAAAGCTCGTCACCTTTTGTCAGGATGTGCGGGAGTTTGAGAATCTTGGCTACAATGTGCCGCTCGAGCTGCGTTCGGCGGCCACGCATGCAGCCAAATATATGTGCTATGCACGGCGGCTGCAACAGATTGCCACGTTCCACAATACAATTGGGGATCGCATGATACCCTGTCAAAGACCAATTATGTTAAAGAACGCGCTGGAACTGCAGCGTCTGGTGCAGAGCGAGACAGTCGCTTGGCAGGACGAGACGTCGGTGCAGCGTTATGTCAACACGCTGCAGGAGGCAGTGTCCAAGCTGTCGACAGATAACACGCTCCTGGTGGGCTATCATGAGCAGGCCAAGCGTACGGTGAGTACTAATAAACGGAAGGCAAAAAAACAAATAGTATAAATTAAGTATATCATAATTTGTATGCCTCAACTTTAACTATTTTAATGGAATAGTTTTGAATCATATTTCATTGATAGTTATAGTCAACAAAACCTGCTTTGTATAGTGTTGAACACTGCTGTTGTTTAATTGTGAACTTACAGGTCATGAAACTCATGGGCACGGATTTGTTAACCCAAAACCAAGTGTGGAAGGATGAACTGCGACACTTGCGTGAATTGGTTGCAACTTTGGAACGCCAAGGTTATTCTAATCTCGATGCCTTCAAGCTGCACTGGGATCATCAGCTCTACAAGGTGCTAGAATATCAATATATACTCGGCCTGCTGGACATGAACAACAAATTGCCGGACATACACATCAAGTTAATCTTAAGGCAGCGCGAACTCTGCTACAGTCCGCCGGAGGAGGAGATCAAGGAAGTGTACTTTTCGCAACTACGACGCTTTATCGAGCGTCCGTGCAACTTTCATGGTCTCTCCGAGCACAGCTCAGCGTTGTTCCAATCGATGGTTACACTGAATCGTCATCATTTTGGACCGTTGTACGCACGAGCTGCAGAATTGTTTGATAAACTGGAGGATTTCAAAAGCATTTGGTTGCCGTGGATTGCGTTGGGTTGTGTGGACGTGGAGCAACTGTGTGGGATTCATCTGAATGAGGCCGCTGATTGGGATCGCAATTTCCGTGCCTGCAAACAGTTCAGTCAGCAGCTGGCGAAGTTGCAACAGTCGGAGGAATCCATAGATTGCATTGTAATTAATGTGTTACCGTTGCGAACGGATATCGAGTATCTGAGCAGACGCTATTGGGAGGCCTTGGCCAACAGTCTGCGTACCTCAATACTGAATGATATTGGCGCTGTTCAGGAATTCTTACAGAATGGTTTGCAGTTCCTCCAGAACGTGCCCATGGACGAGGGCAGCATCAGTCAATCCGGCATGAAGTATGAGAAGATTATGAGTGAATTGCCGCAAATTAGCGGCACCTTGGAGTTGGTGAGGGAGAAGGATGCCTGCCTCGCAGGTTGGTGCAAGGAACGTGTCACAGCACTGGCCGCCATCATGTTGCAATGGGAGCAACTGCAGCCGCTGCTGGAGAATCATGCGGTCATATTGCAACGCCAGGTGGACATGATCAAGACACAGGCGCACACACAGCTCCAGAATTTGCGCAACGAGGCGGACAAGTTTCTGCTACGCTGGGAGTCCACAATTGCCGAGCTAGAGGCGAATGAGCAGGCGAGCTTGGAGCTCTTTAAGGAGCGACGTTCCCACTGGCAACAATTGCTGGCCAAGAAGCAGCAGCTGCTGGATGAATGCATTAAGTTCAACATGGTGTTTCCAGAGGATGCACTTGCCCCATTCGCTGAGATCGATGCACAGCTGGAGAAGCAATCGCAGCAGTGGCAAGTCTATGATTCGTTCCTTGGTGAATTGCAGCCCATTCTGCAGGAGGAATGGGCCATTTATAGGCGACGTCCTTATGTGCTCAACGAATTCATTGCCCGCTGGGAAGGCTCTGTTCACGCCTCCATTGATCTGCCCTCAAAACGCATTCGCCAGCAAGTGGAGCGTCTGCAGGCGGCATTGCCAATCCTTCAGCTGCTCCAATCGGATGCACTGAGTGAACGTCATTGGGCACGCATCTTTCAGCTGCTGCATCGCAGTCAATCCAAGGCTTTGCATGCCATTCAACTGCAGGACATCTTGGAGGACATGGATGCATTGCAAGCAGCCACTTCAGAGATCGGCAACATTGTGCGGCAGGCAGCATCGGAACAAATTGTAAGGCAAGCGCTCGTGGAACTCGATCAATGGTCAGTTACGTCGCAGTTGAAGCTCATTGAACGCACGGATGCAGCCGGGCAGTGTGTCTTCCTGATCAAGGATTACCAGGAGGTGCTCAACAAGATTGGCGACAATCAATCGTTGCTGCAGTCGGCCAAGAACTCCGCAGCCTTCGACAGTTTCTCCGATCAGGCCGGGCTTTGGGAGAGTCGTCTCAATACACTCGATGTGCTACTTACTAGCTTAAGTCATTCCCAAAGACGGTAAGTGTATGGAGTAGTATATGGTTATATTTTAGATAAGCAAGTGTTAAATAGTTGAACTGAATCCCTCGCGTTTGTTAAATCAAATTCATTATTTATACCATTTTATCATTGATGTAGTATCTTATCTTATTCTACTCCCTTAGTTGGGTCTACTTGGAGCCCGTCTTTGGAGCTGGCACACTTCAACAGGAGCATGCTCTATTCAAACGCATCGACAAGGACTTTCGCTTTGTCATGCGTGAGATTCAGATGGATTCTCGGGTGACTTCGCTGCTGAAGATCAACAACATTAGCACCATTGTGAATGCACTAGAAACTCAATTGTCGCGTTGTCAACAGAATCTCATGAGCTACATTACGGTATAGAGAGAAAACTTTATATAAGAAAATTTACTTTAATATTGTCAATATTTACAGGACAAGAGAAATTCATTTCCGCGCTTTTACTTTCTGGGCGATGATGATCTTCTGGAGCTGTTGGGTCAGGCGGCCAAGGATGCGGATATTATAAAGCGTCACATACGAAAACTCTTTCCTGGCTGTCACAGCCTGGCAATTGAACGGGCGCCCAATGGAGACCACTATAGAATACTGGCCGTGCACAGCTCCGATGGCGATAAGCTTCAACTAAGCCAAGCCATCGCCATGATCGGTGACATTGAGGTGAGAGTAAATCCAAAGGCGTAGTCAGGTTTTTTTTAAAGGGAATGCATTTTTGCATATAATCCACATTCTTTCTAAACGCAAACCAATTCAGCATCGGTTTTATTCTTCAAATCAAAGAACCACAAATCTTTGTCGTTGCTTTCCAAGTTCGAGAATTAGTTTCATAAAAGAAGATATAACATTAACCATAAAGTGTTGCATATGTTTCTGCAATGAAGATTAGTCAAATTAAAGAAAAATATAAAGCACAAAAGTGCTTTAAAATTTATCTTTTATAATATGCCAGACATTTTACGCAAGTAGAAGTCTTTTTCTGAGTTATAGGTTTCCCCTTGGCTGCGCCCTTGTCTAAATCGTACAAAGTAAATTCTTTCCTGAACTAATTTGCTTTCCCTTTCGACAGCGTTGGCTCAATGAGCTTGTGCTTGGCGTACAGGAGACGCTGCGTGGCCAAATCTACGAGTGTTACAATAACACAAACGGATCAAGTGATAACCTGAACGAGGAGTTACTGGCACGTTATGTTGGCCAAGTTCTTGCCACATCGCGTGCTCTGCATTTTACGAGGCAGACAGAAAAAGCGATTGGCAGCATGTCGTTGGGAAAGTTGCAGCAACAGCTTAAAGCGGAAATATCTCATCTGTCAGCGATGAAACAACGAACAAAAGGCGGCAGTTTGATGTGCCTTAAGCTGAGTGCTTTGCTCTTGGATCTGGTGCATTATGCGAGCGTTGTGGAGCTGTTGCAAGGGCATAATGTGATGCATGCCACAGACTGGCATTGGCTGAGTCAGCTGCGATATTACCTCGATGGTCGACAGGTTCGGGTCCGGATGGTTTATGCTGAATTTGAATACGCCTACGAATTTCTGGGGCATGCCAACAAACTGGTCCACACACGATTGACACACAAGTGTTATCTCATACTCACACAGGCCATGCACATGGGTCTTGGTGGTAATCCCTTTGGCCCAGCGGGCACCGGGAAAACCGAGTGTGTCAAGGCGTTGGGCGGTATGCTTGGACGTCTCGTGTTGGTTTTCAATTGCGATGAGGTGAGCGGAAGCTTTCTCTATGCAATTTGTCATTATGTCATCGGTATTCTGTTTGCAGAACGTGGACACCGAATCGATGAGTCTAATCCTTACAGGTTTGGCGCGTTGCGGCGCCTGGGGTTGCTTTGATGAGTTCAATAGGCTCCAGGAGGCTACTCTATCATCCATATCAATGCTCATACAGCCCATTCAAAGTGCACTCAAGGATAAGGCGGAAGCTGTGCAAATCGGCGAACGAAAGGTGAGAAGTTAGCTATTTAACGAATGATCGATGGTACAGCAGAGGCTCACAAATTAGAAACTCTAAGAAATTACAAATTCTATAAAGCGGGGGGCCGCGGAATGTGCAATTTTTGCACATTTATTAAAGAAATTACAACTTCACACAAATTCGAACTACCCAATGAATCAAAGTGTAATCAACTTGAGTATCACACACGAAACAATAATTCAATTATAAACGTTTAATAGGTGAAACTTAATCAGCATTGTGGCATATTTGTGACCCTGAATCCAGCTGGAGGCGAGTATGGAGGCAGACAGAAGTTGCCGGGCAACATTCAAGCGCTCTTTAGACCCATTGTTATGCAACAGCCGGAACCAGGAGAAATTGCCCGTGTTATGCTGTTTGTGGAGGGATTTTCAGCTGCCGCAGATATTGCCGGACGCATCGTTGAACTGTTTGATCTGTGTGGCAAAATGTTATCCGCCCAGCGGCATTATGACTGGGGACTCCGTGAATTGAAGACAGTGCTGCTCGTTTGCGGCGAGGGACTCCGTTCGCAATTAGCGACTACGTTGCCGCTTAATCAAACAATGCCCACGGCAAATTCAGAGCATGAAATACGTATTGCTGTCCACTGTCTGCGCTCATCAACAATGTCCAAGTTGGCGCAACAGGACGTCGAGCGTTTTGAGATGTTGCTGTTAAATGTATTTCCGGAAATTGACACTTCGGTGGCGCCATCAACGCCGTTGCAACAAGCACTGTCTGCGGCCTTTGGGCCACTTGGGCTGTGCTCCAATGACAGGCAAATTGAGAAGGCATTGCAATTGCATGAGCAGCTTCAGAAGCGCATGGGCGTTGTCCTCGTTGGACCGCCCGGCTGTGGCAAGTCTACGATTCTGTCGCTGCTTCGTCAGGCATTGACCGCAACATCGGGGTCACAATTGCGCGTCCACACCATCAGTCCCAAGTCGATGAGTCGCGTGCAGCTGCTCGGGCGTTTGGACACAGATACCAGGCAATGGATGGACGGTGTCTTGACCCACACGGCTGTTGTTGTCAATCAGGAACCATCTCACGTGCATTCGTGGATTGTCTGCGATGGCAGCATTGATCCCGAGTGGATTGAGGCACTAAACTCGGTGCTGGATGATAACAAGTAAGTAGATTGTTGACATGCTTGATCTTTAATAATATTTAACCAGTTTAACAAAGATAGCTTTGTTATATTTAGATACTGTGTGAAAGCTGACTTGAGCTGAAATACTTGTACCTACTTTCCAATCTATACATCTTGATTATCGAAGAGAGAATGGTAGTTATACTAGTAGCCTTAAAATAAACTGATTCTAGTTTATTCTGGAAGCTTAAATAACATTTCTTTACAAGCCAAAGCTCTTCGTATTTAAAATAAGATTTTTTCATCTTGACTGAAGTTGAAATCATATTTCGCCAACTGATCGGTTCAACCTGAATCCTTTCTTGAATCTTCTCTACAAATCTTAAAGCATATTTAGCAAAGCTTCATTAATCAACACATTTCCCTAATCCATTCATATAGAATTATCCCCCGACTACTCAAGATAAAAACATTTTATTTCAATTTTAGCAACAGCTTTTGCTTTTATATTTTGCTCATACTTGCGCATAAATTCGTAATATTTATTTACGGCTTGCCATATATGTATATCAATCATTATATATATCGTATGGGTATACAATTATCATTATATCGTATCGTATCTTAAAGTTGCAAGTATTGTATTGTATGGAATGGGCCATTTACTTACCCATTCCCCTATCACTTAGCTACCGAACTGAAATTAGTTTACAGACTTATAAAAAAATAAACAAAGAAATGCGGATACGTTTTTGATGACATCAAATGAGGGGAAGCCCACTAAAACATAACGTAACGTAATCTAAACGTAAACGTAATACACAACTTAACGGCATTTTACAAATGACGTTCAAGAGTCTCTTACATAGCAATAGGAGTGTTTATGTGTGTGTGTGTGTGTATGGAGTGTATTTGTGTTTATTTGAACTAGTTCTTTAATGAATTTCAAGCAATTACGTGAACTGAGTAGTGATTCCGTCTAAAACATACACATTATTTTAAGCATAACAAGAACTTAACAAATTTTAAACTAATTTTGTTCATTTACTTATATAATTTTCCGATATCAGTTCCGATTTAAATAACTATATCTATGCGAGGATACTGGAAACGTATTCAGATATGAGTGCGCTTGAAGCACAGTCAGTTATTCGTTTGTCAATATTAAATATTAAAATCGACGTCGAACTAAATTTAGGAGAAACTGCTCGGTGAGCCGTAACGTGCCCATACATCCTTTAAGGGATTTTTACTTTAATGTAACAAACTCCGATGTGTGAGGGAAAGTTACACTGAGTAGTGAGAAAAGCTTTAAAATATTCATGCATAAATTCAACTTTTTAAATCCTCATTTTAACTTCAATTCATGAAGTAAAAGTAAAGCATTTAGGTGCTTTAAGCACAAGAAATTCTATATGGAAATACGCAAAAGTATCCTCCCATAAACAGAGCTATTCAAATGTTTTCAATCTCTTTCGATTCATTGAACTAGTTCACACACACTTGACTCCGACCTGTGAGTACTCTTTCTCTCTTCCAAATAAAACAACATGAAACTGAACCTTCGAAATGCGTATGTGGTGTGAGTGGCTAGTCGAGAGCTTACAAACTAGAGGCGAGTGGGTCGAAATCTCTCACTGCTGTTGCGCATGCGGCTGCAACTGTTGCTGTGGCGGCGGCGGTGGCGGCTGCTGTTGTTGCTGTTGATGTGTCGCTGGGGGCGGTGGTGGCAGTGCGACTGAAGGCGGCGGTGGCAACGGCGCCGGTCGCATGTGTTGCATGTGAGCCTGTGGCGCCATGTGCTGGAACATGTTGCAGTGCTGTTGCTGCTGCTGTTGCAGATGATGTTGCTGCTGCTGCTGTTGTTGTTGCTGCTGGTGTGCATTGAAATGATGCTGTTGTTGCTGCTGCTGCTGTTGTTGCTGCTGCTGCGCGGGATTTACATCTGGAGGCGTTTGCAGTATTATTTCCGGCTCCAGATTTAATGCCATCTCGGGATCATCCGATTGCCCGCCGCTGCCACGCAATGAGGCAAGTGCCGCCGCCTGGGCGGCAGCCACAGCTGAGGCAGAACTGGAGGCAGCCGCAGCGGCTGCGGCACTTAAGCTGCTTATATCCTGGCCGTATTCCTGTTTGATGCCATTCGGTGGCGCGTACAATGTGGCACCCAGATTCTGGTGCAAGATGGGATGGCAGAGTTGTGGCATCAACGTGACGCCGGCAATGGGCAGGGCGGGATGTGCGAAACTGGGCGGCGGATACAATTGTTGCAGCTTGTTCAGCTGCTGTAAATGCGTGGGCGTGGCATGCGCCGTGGGCGTATGCATTGCTGCATTTCCCGCCGCCGCTGCCGCCGTCAGTTGCGTCAACGTCGCGCTGTTGAGACTCGACGTTGCCGTTGGCACATGCGACATGTTGCGGCGTCGTTGATGCTGGTGATGTGCTGCTGCCGCCGCTGCAGCTGCCGCCAACTGTTGTTGCTGCTGTTGTTGTTGCTGTTGAAGGTGTGTCGCTGGTTGTTGTTGTTGCTGCTGCTGTTGCAACGTTTGCTGCTGCTGCTGCTGTTGTTGTTGCTGTGTCTGCGGCGTCGATATAATCACCTCAGGCTCAACAGGCACTGGCGGTAGAATGGCCGCAAATTCCGGCGGCAATTGCGTGGGATCCGTCACCAGCAATCCCTTTTTCCGCTCCTTTCTAATCTTATCACGTAATTTTTCCAATTGTCGAAACGCTTCATTCGCACGTCGCGCCTTTTTCCGATCCCGATCACGTTCCTGTTCCAGGCGTCGATATTCGGGATTCATGCGCTTAATGCGCTTACGTTCACGATCCCTCTCCCGTTGTATCATCTTCTGACGCAGTTCCTCCTCGGGCGTCAACTGAAAGTTCAATGTGGATAGAGAAAGAGAGAAGGGGGAAAACTTATTAAAGCACAACGTAGCTGGATTAATCAATTGCTTGTTATTGTTTATAAATTGTAAACTGTATGAATAATTGTAGGAAATTAAACTAAAGTCAATGGTCAGTCGTAACAGTGTTGTAAAACGAACGAAAGCGATCGAAAACTAAGTAAGTCCCCAAAATCCCCAGCCCAGGTCAAACTTCCAACTACTTAAAACTAAGGTGTGTGTGTGTGTGAGTGAGAATGTGTTTGTAGGTGTTTAGATATGTGTGAGTGTGTGTTGTGTTTTAAATATAATTTAGAAATATTGGAAAAATGCTACGTTAGCACGTCGTGCCTTCTTGCGAAATCTATCGCGCTCGCGCTCCATTCGCCGATATTCGGGATTCAGGCGCTTGATGCGCTTTCGCTCTCGATCTCGCTCGCGCATGATGAACTTGTGGCGCGCCTCCTCCTCGGGTGTCATCAGCTGCAAGATAGAGATGGGGAAGCGTTTTTTGTTTTTTTCTTTTCGTATACACAGAGAGAGACAGAGCCAGAGAGTGCTCTGGCTTTGGGAAGTTCAACAGAACAGAAGATAAATGAGGAGCACTATAGTAATAATCCTCCGTCTCGGAGGAAAATCATCTACATTGAGCATGTATATGTCTGAGGCTGTCCCAAAGTCAACAAACATAGGATTTAACATTTAAGGCGCTCTTTTACTAACATTAACATACTCTGTTAACGCGCTGTTAATTAACAATTTCTTTTTTTTTTGCCGTTTTCCTAGCCAATAGACATATACATGTCAAAAGCAAAGCATTTCAAAAAGTTCAAATTAAATTATCTAAATATAATAAGAGTGTATTTTTGTTATTTGTGTCTTCTTCTTGTGTCTTTTCCTGAACTTCCATCTGGATAGACTTCTCACACTGCCCTCTGGCTGGCGCATACAGTTCGGCAACAATGTCAACTTCATATTCGAAACGGACGATGTGCGTCACGCCTCCCCAGCTACGATATCACGCATGGGCATTGTCAACATGAGGTAAGTATTCAGTTAAAAAAGCAAAAAAGTATTCTTAATAAAGAACCCATAATCCCATGGTAGCTACGACTATTATCCTTTGCAAGAGATGCTTAAGCACGAGCTGAGCAAGGAACCCTATGGAGATTTACTACAAAGCTATATCGATGGCAATTTCAGAATAGCTGTGGATTGGCTGGAAACTGAACACGTATTGGGGTGAGTCTCGATTTTAAAAAGAAAGGTAAACGGAGAGAAATCAGAGTCTGACATCTCTTTAAACAGTTTTGCTTCCTGTTCCTAATTTGTTTTCCTCCAAGTTTGATGCATAGTTATAATAGTATATCTAAATGTATCTTTTCAACGCTATGGGCATGATTCTGAAAGTAAAATTAGCTAGGATGTTACAAATATAGTAAAGATGTGATCTATTAAATATCAATCAGTGAATTGATCTGATGTAGAAGTTCTTAATAATCGCTTGGACAATACAAAATACGAAAAGAAGGAATCTAATATATATACATTAAAATTTCTGATGATTAGTTTTCTTATTAAGTATTCTCTCTGTTAACAATAAGAACTATCCAATAAACTCTCGCTAATCGATTCATTACATTTTAAACTGCCATCTCTCTACATCTTTCTCTTCTTTTTTTTCTCCAGTCAAATGCCCGGTATTAGTCAAGTCAGCTTGTTGCGGTCTCTGCTGCTGCAGTTGCACAATAGTCAATCAATTGAGGAATATGGAGCTGCCACACTTCGCGCACTCCTCGGCTACATTCCCAGCGAGCGACAGCTTGAATTTGCTCAGTTGGTGTTGCAGCGTGCGAATATCTATGTGGCACAACCAAACCATGCCGAGTTGAGCTACTTTGAACCACAACGCAACGCCCTCGAACAGTATGCGGTGGGCGTAATTGAGCCACCTGAGCGTGACAGTCAACTAATCGTTACAGCTTACGTTAAATCATATCTGAATATAATAGGATCACTGTTGGAGCTGCCAACTGGAAAAGCTTATCCCTTTATGCTCGTCGGACCAAGTGGAGCGGGTAAGACTTTGCTCTTGCAACAGGCAATGCTAGAGCATTCAGGTTATCAACTGGCCAGCATCAATTGTTCTACACAACTAACGGCTGCTTATGTGCTGCACACCTTGAGGACGCACTGCGTCACGGTGAGCGGAGTGCGGGGACGTGAATATCGTGCAAAACAGTCCCGATTAGTGCTGTTTATGAAGAATCTAGATCTGTGTCAGCTGGATGCCTGGGGTGCATGCGAGATTGTCGAGCTGCTGCTGCAACTCGTACAGCGTGGCGGTTTCTATGCGGACAATCTGGAATGGATTAGCGTCAGCGGATTGCAAATCTGTGCGTCCATTAGCGGTAATTTGCTGAAAATTGCTCCGCGTTACTTGGCCATCAATCAATATGTGCGCGTCGGACGACCAACAGCCTCCGATATGATGGCAATCGTTCAGTGCCGCCTCGAGCCGCTGCTCAATGGACATTTCAGGACAAGTGGCAGCAACAGCAGCAACATCAATTTGCAACATGTCAGCGAATGTCTAATGGACTGCTTTGAAAAGGTAACTCTCAAAATGTGGTCAGTACCTCACCCCCTTTCAACCCGCTTTTCTCTGTTGCAGTTGCAGACAACTTTTACAGCCTCTGGAGTTCAGCATCAAGTCCACTATCAGTTCAGTCCCAAATGCATTATGAAGTTACTAGAGTCGCTAGTCTTCTATCCCCCCTCTGACTTCAATGAGGTAAGTTGATTAACTCCATTTAATCGCATTGTCCGTTGACAATCATTTGCTTTATTCCTAGGCCTTGTACTGTGAGCTGTTGGGAATGTTTAGGGATCGTTTGGCCAACGAGGAGCATGTCCAGCAATTTGAATCTATACTCAAGCAGACTATGCGCAAATACTTTGGCAAGGAGGTTGGTCCTTTAACAAATTCCCATCTATAATTGCTAATTTAAATTAATTTGATTATTTAGAAAGTCTATTTTGTGCCCAAGTCACCGAAATCAAAGGGACAACTGCATGGATTGCCACATGATGAGTGGCTGGAGGAGGTGCAAAGGCAGATTACAATATGCAGTGAGTGGGAATTAAAGAATTATCTATATACTAAATATTCCAGCAGTTCAGAAAGCATTTACACGTGTGTTTTCAGGATAAAAACATCTCGTTTCGTTTAAGAAGTTTCTAAAGAATGTCAACTTCCCTATTTTGTTTTCTGTAACCCTAACTCTTCTGTCAATATCTTCTGCCCCAGACCAAACCGTCCATTTCTTTATAGGGAATGTTGTTTTTCTTTCTTTTTTGGGTCACGCGCATCGAAGTTGAAGTTGTACATTACTCCAGAACCATATATATATTCATGAGTAGAGGGTCGCTCTATGAAAGGACATTTTAAAGCTGTTTCAAGATGCGAATAACACATGAAGTAGAAGTAGAAAATAACACAAGAAGAAGAGCACAATGTAGGTGTATGTGTGAGTGTGCTTAAATGATTTGGGATAACTACACTGGGCCTTGGCGTCTGTTTGCGAAATCGATCCCGCTCTCGTTCCATTTGTCGATACTCGGGATTCATGCGTTTGATGCGTTTTCTCTCGCGATCCCGTTCCCGCATGATGAACTTTTGGCGTGCCTCCTCTTCGGGGGTCATCCACTGTAAATACATAAAGAACGGGTAGAAAAAAAACAGAAAATATTGCGGCTCAGATATATAAGATTTGTGCAAAAAATAGATTAAAGTATAGTCTGTTTTTAACAATTCCATGGAGAATGAATGGAGTTTACCATTGGAGTCAACTTCAATGACGATGCGCGTAGAGCTTTAGTCTTTTAAAATTTAAAGAGTTCATAAGTAAGTATAAATGGATATTGACATGTTAATGAGAGCGCTGTTAAGTAACAGCTCTTTAACATAGCATTCAAATTTTAGTGACAGTTCGCTGGGAAATTGAGTTATGGTGTGAATAAGTTTTTTGTAAAGTATGTAATGATTAATGAAGTCATTTCAGATTTTATTTGGTATATTTATAGCCTCATCTATGTATTTTATAAATTTACATATGTGGAAGCAGTTTTAATCGTCTTACTATGTCATAAAGCTTTTCTTGGAGACATTTCCTTCAATTTGCGTTAAATATATTTTGAAACATGTCGAATCGTCTTATAATATCATAAAACTTGCGTTGGAATTAATCTTTGCGGTGGTGTATATATTAAACTATACTAAATTGGAGATTTCCTGACCATATTCTATTGCTGACTTAGGAATAATGGAATGGGTGTTAACCTAGTCTAACATTATCTTATTTTTCCCTTATTTCTCCTCCAGATGCCGAAAGCTACAGCATTACAGCGCCCATTACGGAGGAGTTACTGCAGCAGACGGCAAAAGTGGCCCGAGTTTTGTCCCGCAACGATGCACATTTGCTGATCCTGGCAGAGGCAGGAGATCGGCACATGGATGCCATTTATGCAGCTGCCACATTGCAACAGGCCAAAGTGCTGAGCTTACAAGGTAACTCCAACTACGGCTTGACGGATTTCTATAACGAACTGAAGCTGGCAATGCAGACGGCGGCGTTGGAACAGCAGATGAGTTACCTGCTGATCGAGCATTGTTGGCTCAGCTATGTGCCGGACATATTGAAACCCATTGAGGCATTGCTCGAGGGCAGCGAGATCTTGGAATTGTTTGGCGATGATCTCGAGTCGGTGGCGAGCCCATTGAAGCAGGCAGCACAGCTGGAGGGATATCAAGAGTCTTTGGGTGCCTACTTCATGAAACGTAAGTTGGAGAGGGAAAGTGTTTGATTCGATACTCAGTATCCAAAGTGCAGAAGAGTAATAGAACTTAGTGACAATGTAGGTAACAGGATGAAGGATGCAACAAACTGTCCATCAATCATTAGACTTCTTACTACTTTTGTGCTATTCATTAGATTTGAAATCAAGCTACAACTACCGAGTACTGTCGACCGAACTCTTTTATAACTTTCTTCCTCATCTCGCTTTACAGGCGCACGAGAGCATCTGCATCTGATTCTGGTGCTTGATCCGAGCAGTCCACAACTACCGGAGTATTTCAACAGCTGTCCAGCTTTACATCGGCAGATGGACATGCTCTACTTGCGTCCCGAGTCGCGGGAAACACTCGCCATGCTGCCCAAGCAGTACCTTGAGCTGTTGAATGAGGCTGGAGTGGGAAAAGGGCGTGGCAAAGTGCCCGTCTGCAGTCATTTTGTAGACGTGGCCGAGGAATTGCCGACGGAGCAGCCGCCACATCGATATTATCAACTGATCAGCAGCTATTATCATATGTACAGCAATGCGGCAGCGGAGATTGATCAGCGTCTGGGCAAGCTGCAGTTGGGTGTGGATAAATTGGCAGCTGCCCATGGACTGGTGGACTCGCTCAAGTCCAATGCCTCGGCACAGGAGCAAGCTCTGGGGGAGAAAAGACAGTTGGCTAACGATGCTCTACAAATGATCTCGCAGACGATGCACAATGCGAATGAACAAAAGTCGAATATGTTGGAATTAAAGCAACAGACGCAATCGAGCAGCGAGCAACTGAAGCAACGACAGCGGGAGATTCAACAGGAATTGGCTGAGGTGGAGCCAATTCTGGCCGAAGCCAGCAATGCAGTGGGTCAAATTAAATCCGAAGCCCTTTCCGAGATACGTTCACTGCGTGCTCCGCCAGAAGCGGTCAGAGACATTCTCGAGGGCGTGCTGCGGCTCATGGGCATCAGGGACACATCGTGGAACAGCATGAAGACCTTTCTGGCCAAACGTGGCGTCAAGGAGGACATACGTTCTCTAGATCCAGCTCACATCAGCCCGGAGAACTGTCACGCCGTGGAGCGTTTGCTCGCAGCTAAAGGAGATTCCTACGAATCCAAGAATGCCAAACGTGCCTCGGCAGCAGCGGCTCCTCTTGCAGCCTGGGTTAAAGCGAGCGTTCGTTATGCCCGCGTCATCCAGAGCATCAAGCCCTTAGAGCGGGAACAGAATGAACTGCAGGACCATCTGAATGCGGCAGAGAACGAGATGGAACAATTGGCCAGCGGTTTGGATGATGTGGACAAGCGGGTCAAACAGTTGTCGGCCAAGTTGCAAACTTACACTCAGGAGGCGGCAGTGTTGGAGATAAAGCTCCAAGAGGCGGGCGCTACCCTCCAGGCAGCCGAACTCCTTGTGGGCAAACTAAGTGCGGAATATGCCACTTGGAGCGAACAGCTGGCGGAGTTGAAGAAAGCACACAAAACACTGGACGCGAAAATGTTACTCCTGGCCATGGCCATCAATTACTATGCGGGATGGGGCGTCGAGCAACGTGGGTGAGTATTGAAGATAACACAAAATGACGAAGTGCTCTTGTTGTAATCTTTAATCCTCCACAATCTCGCCTCTTCAGCGCTTCACTTAAGCGACTCAGCGCGGAGTTTCGTCTGCCCGGATCTCAGTTTGAGCTGCGTCAAACGCTCGTCACCGAACAGCAGCAGATAATCTGGGAAAGTCAAGGCCTGGCACGCGATGCACAGATCATTGAGGGAGCTGCATTGCTCAGGGAGATGCTGGCATTGCCTTATGGCAGCTGCCCAGTGCCATTGCTCCTGGATCCCACACAGACGGCAGGACAATGGCTCTCGGCACACTTGCGTGCCACAGGAAGAGCCAGCGAGTTGACCACACAAGGCAACGAACGTCTGTGCTATCAGTTGGAGCTCGCAGTAAGATTCGGTAAAACGCTGCTCGTCATGGACTGCGAACAACTGCGTCCGCCGTTGCTGGAACTTTTGCAGGGACACATCTACGTGAGGTTCAACAAACGCCAATTGGCGGTGGGCAGCAAACTTGTAGATCTACACGAAGATTTCCAACTGGTGTTGATCAGCAAATCGCATCGATTGCAAGACATGCCGCCGGAGCAGCAGGGACAAGTGAATCTCTTGAGATTCACGGTGACTGCCACGGGATTGGCAGATCAGCTGATGTCCAAGGCAATTGTGCTGCAGAACGCCACGTTGGAGCAGCAGCGCATCGAGCTACTCCAGCGTGAAGGTGAGCTGCTTAAGCAGCGTCAAGTATTGCAGGATAAATTGCTGGAACAGTTGTCCAAGGCCGAGGGCGATATACTGCGCAATGAGCAGCTGTTGGCCAGTCTCAACGAGGTAAAACAGAGCAGCGCACAGATCGACGCTGCCCTGGAGCAGAGTGGCCAAGTAAAGCAGACTCTGCTGTCCCAGTTTGGAGCACTACGGGAAGTGTGCGTCAAGGCTGCCGACTTTTATGCAGGCCTCACACAGGGATACGAACTTTCCGCCCTTGTCTACATTGAATTGTTTCTGGGCGCCTTGCGTGGCCAGGAGTTGCCGCAATTGTACGAACGTCTGGTGAGAAGTGTGTACTTGCAACTGGCACGTGCCACAACGAGGCAGGATCAATTAAGCTTGGCTCTCTGGGTCTGTAGACAGGCTTACGGCACAGTTTTGGGCCTCAAGGAGTGGGAATTGTTTGTCAGCAATTTTATGGGCAGCGCCGACGGAGGCAACAATCAACTGGCAACTGGTTTCCCCGACTGCATGAGTCGTGACTCGCAGTTGAAGCTCGCGCAGTTGCTGCAACAGCTACCACAGCTAAAAGCGCAGCTGCAACTCGACAAGGATTATGTGTGGCGAGGTTTCATCGAGCAGCAGACGGACGATGTGCTGCGTAAGTAAATCAGTAATTAATATAAACTCCATTTGAAACAAGCGCAATTCTCTATACTTACAGCTGCCATTTCGTCGCCGTTTCAGCGTGTGCTCTTGGCCCAGATCTTCCGGCCCGATTTGCTGTTAACTCAGCTGCGTCTGGCCAGCAGTCAATTGTTGGGACTCTCGCCAGAGGCTGCCACACAGCCGAGCGTGCAACAGCTGCTGGAACAAAGCAGCTGCGAGCGTCCCATCCTGCTGATAAGTCAACCAGAATTGGATCCTGCCACAGAGCTGCGTGGCGTGGCTTTGAAGAAATCCCAGAAATATCTGGAGTTGGCCATTGGACGTGGCAGCGAGCAACGCGCCCTGTTTGCCCTGCAACAAGCTACGGCAGAGGGGCAATGGTTGTGCATCAAGAATGTGCACTTGGTGCCGGAATGGTTGCCACAAATGGAGCGGCAACTAGGGGAAATCAAGAAGTCGCCCGACTTTCGTCTGTGGCTGCTGTGCGAATCCACCAAAGGATTCAGCGAGTCGGCTGTCTACAAGTGTCTCAAAGTGCGCTACGAACAGCCGCTTGGCCTCAAGCAGCAGGTCCAACGCATGCTGCAGAACTATGCCGCCAGCCTGGAGCCAGAGTTGGCCAAAAGGCAGCCGGCCAAGTGCTGGAAGATGCGCGTAGTCATGTTCCTGCTGCAGGCGGTGTTGCAACAACGGCGTCAATATATTCCACAGGGCTGGTCCAAGTACTACGAGTTTGGGGAGGCTGATCTCAAGGCGGCCTTGGGCGTCTTAACTTGGCTAGATGCACAACTTGCCAGTGGACGTTGTGATTGGACATTGATGCAGAGACTCTGCGAGTCATTGGCTTATGGCGGCAGAATTAACAATGACAGGGATGTGCAGATATTGAAAAGTTATCTGGCACAGTTCTGTGCCTCAGATGTGCTAAGCAATCGCTGGCTGCCTCTGGGATTGGGCAGCAATATACCGACCAGCGGACATTTACAGGATTACATTGCGGCGCTGGAGAAGCTGCCGGATGTGGATGAACCACGCATGTATGGACTGGCGAGTCAGGCGCAACAGCAGCGGGAAATGGAGCAGGCACGTCTGGTTATCCAGCAATTGCGTGCTGTGCACTTTGGAGCGGGAGCAGCAGCTGCAGCTGCGATCACTTCCAGGTAAGCATTTCAATTCAAACTTAACAGCGAGTTTACATTTTGAAAATCGATAATGAATAAGTCAAGTACTCGAAACATTTGAATATTGATATTGAAATTCTAGTTAAAAATCATCAAAACCATCACTATGTGCCGATTATTCATAAACATCGATTAATTATCATCGATTCATCGGCAAAAATCTAGCTAAAATAGTCAAAAATTACTTATAATAACTTATCGTTTCATCGGTGTTTTCTTTATCATGAAATGAGTTGAAAAACATCGATTTATCGACTTCAAATCCAGCTAAAATCGTTAAGAATCGCATATGCAGAAATCGATTCTATATCACTATGTGAACTGCATTAACATCGACTAATTATCATCGATTCATCGGCTAAAAATTCAGTTAACAATCGCTTATCTTAAAATCAAATCATCGACATTTCTTGCATCCCTAATTCTAGGCAACGTCTGGAACAGCAAATCAAACCCTTGCTGAGCTTGTGGCGCAAATTGGCCATAAACTGCAGCATAACACAGACGGCGAAGGAGGCGCAACCTTCATGCTCCCCCTGGCAGCTGTTTGTGCATGCCGAGCTGCAACTGGGCGCTCTTTTGTATAGAACAGTGCATCAGTTGCTTGCCCAACTGCACGGCTGGCTGAAGGAGTCGACGACGACGGCGACGTCGGCAGCGAATCCTCCCGATGTGGATGACAATGCGCTGCAGGCGCTTGCCGAGCAGCAGGTAAGTGGAAACCGCAGCAGCATTAACAACTGCAGAAATAATCCCTGTTGATATCTTACAAGGTTCCCAGCGCCTGGCAGAAACTCTGGCCGGGATCGAGCAGCAACAACGCCGTGGATTATTTGCGTGGTTTAATGGTGCGGGCGCAGGCAGCGGAGCAGCGTTGCAAGCAGCAGTGGCAGCTGCCATTTGGCCAGGAGATCAATCTGACACATGTCTACAATTGTGAGAATCTCTTAGCTTGCCTCAAGTTGCAGCAAGCGCAGCAATTTGGCGTCTCAACGCAGCGACTGCAACTGCACAGTTTGACGGCAAGCGGGGGCGGCGAGGGGGGAAACGGTGCCATAGTGTTAAAGCTGGCGCCACTCAAGGTAAATAACTGATTTGTACTTTATATGTAGGTAATTAACTATGTCGACTGGCCAACTGTTTTAGCTTTTGTCCAAACAACGCGTGTGTTTTGTCCCTTCGTCCCTCCGTCCAATCACAATGTCCGTCGTCTCGTCTGTCACTCAACAGCAGCGTTGTCTCTTTTGTCTTTTTTTTTTCTTTTGCCTGCTTCGTTTTTCTCGTTTTGCGCTTACCTTGCCCATCTTGGCCATAAAATGCGTCTCCAGTTTGCCTTCTTTATGTTTAACACTTGTATTTAATTTATAACTTTTATTTACAACATTTAGTTTGGCTTTTTTGCTACTCGGGAATTGATTTCGCTGCAGTTTTTTCGCTTTTTTCTTCACGCCGCTTCTTTTTGTTTATTTGATTGACATTCCGGCGCTCTGTTAACTGGCACCAGGGCTGCAGCACATTTCTATGCGCGCTGTTAACTAACACAGGTATTTTTAAGTATGCCAGTCAGGTATGTGCAATTGTTGGGCAAAAAATATATGGTTTCAAGGGCTCTAATGCTAATACATATATTTATATTATATTTTATTTATAAATATTTTTATTTTATTTAAATTCATGCGTATGCAATGCTGCTCCACACAAGTATTTTATAGTGTAACAGTGTGGAGCAGCACCGCCTTATGTTAAATTAACAGTACCCGTGTAGTGGCAAGCAGCTTTTGTCAGCTTGCATGCTCAGTTGGGTGCATGCATTGGCTAAGCAAAGGTGGCTGTCTAAATAAATCTGCGATGTTTATTTAAAAATTGTTAAATTTTTTAATAATAACAATTTAATTGATTAATTTAATGCAGCTTGACGGCGACACGCAGACAGCAAACGCAAGCGAATCGACGCCAATTTACATCACCTACAGAATAACCGACGATCGGCAGAGCAGTGCAAAAATCGATAAATACCAGAAAATCGATCAATTCGCCAGTCACAGTCATCCCTCGGATGAAAGAATCTCGTTGCCACTGTACACAAGAGCCAGTCGGGACAAGCTGCTGTGTCACCTCGAGGTTCAATCCCTTGGCGCCACCGCGGAACAAGTTCTTTTGGCGGGAACTGCGCTCGTTGTCGCCGATTTCTAGGAACTATTCAGTTTCATCCCAGAAAAACGATTCAATGACGAATATGAAACAGGAAATTCCACACCAAAGGTATACGAAAACAAAAAATGCCAGAAACGACATGCTACAACTGATAATTTTTGAATAACATAGAAAAATATAATTCTAGAACTTTTGACTACTTTGATTTGACAAAAGTATTTGCGATATTTTCTCTATTTATTAAATTATATATATTTTGGAAAATAGGAAATTTCAATTAATTATCGATATTATGTGAAGTTATCGAGATCTATTGTCTTGTAATTTTACGTTTATTAATAATATCTAATTTAGAGTTTAAAGATAAATAATTAGCCATAAGTTGCTCTAGCTTTAAACTATTTTTAATTTAGAATTAATTTCTTCTCTTCAAATATATAATAATAATAATAATGATTAAAATAATTAGTAACTTAATCCACAACTCTAAATCAAATGACATGCATTTAAATTGAAAATATATTGAACATTTTAAAAGTTTTAAATATTTATTAATAAAGTGGACATTTGGATCATCTCGATAATTGTGTGGAATGAATTTCCTTCAACCAACATCTTATATTTAATGTCAGCTGCTAAATATAATTTGATTTAAATCGTCGATTAAAAGCAGTTTACAAATAGAAATGATCTAAAATTTAGATTCGATTTAAGATTAGAATATCGACAGTAAATTGACATCGAGTTGGCTAAAATACTCATTTATTTAACAAATAAAAAGGTCGCTTAAATAAAAAACAAAAATATACCATTATTAAATGCAAATTATTGTTGTTCTTTTGGGTAAATATGAATAAAATATGATTATTAAATTAACAATTAAATATTATACAATTTATATTGTATTATTATTTTATAATATATAATTTAGAAGTTTAAATTTATAACGAAACCAGTCGGAAAGGCTCGAAAGTCGAAGTCGACTATGAGAGACCCTTTACTTACTCTTCAAAATGGAAATAAGAGTAACACTAATAGTACCCCATAACATCAACATGCTCTTCTTCTTCCTTTGGCCAGACACTGAGTAATATTGAGTTTTGAATAACTTCCGAGTTTATTATCCGATCGCTGTGAAATTGATATATGATACATTAGGACCCTTATGCTCATCCTGTGTGCCAGGAGGCGGAAGGGGGCGTGTCAAAATTTTAAGATAAACTTGATCTGCTTATGCCATAGACGAACCACCATACCAAATTTGGTGACTCTAGCTCTTATAGTCTCTGAGATCTAGGCGCTCATACAGACAGACGGACAGACGGACATGGCTATATCGACTCGGCTGGTGATGCTGATCAAGAATATATATACTTTGTGGGGTCTGCCGGACTTCCTTCGACCTGTTGTGCACATTTTGACAAACTTAATAGACCCCTTTTAACTTTTTTAAAGTAAAGGGTCTAAAAATGCAAAAATTTAATCTTCTTTGTCGATAAAAACAACTTTTGTTCTTAATTATTTCAATGATACTTCTACAGAAAAAATATCCCATTTACTGTCTAACTAATTAAGTAAATCATAATGCAAATTCTTACAATATGTTCAGATTTTTAACCATATTTCTTATCTATATATTTTTATACCCAAAACTTATAAGGTTCTCCGCATTTTAGAGAAGTTGCTGCATAGAGAATTATAATAATAATTATTATTCTTTAAATAATATTATTTAATCAGGTTTTATGATTTTGATACCTTAATTCGATGATTCTAAAATCTATCTCAATTATTTTACTCTTCTTTCAAATTGTCTACTGCTTCCTCATCGTTTTAATCACAGGCTGTTGCAATCGAAATAAGTAATTGCCGCATTTGCCATTTAGCCAACGTTTAAGCCAATTTGAAAATCCGTTTAAATATTAAACGGGAAGTCATAAATGTTTAACTGCTTCCACGTAGTAGTATATGTACATATGTTAGAATGAGCTGGAGGGGGATGGAAATAGGGGATGGAAATGCTGATGGGGAATGGTTTATTTCGGGTTTGCGTTTTGCGACATGTTAAACTAATTGGGGAATGCCAACAACAAAGTGTCATAAATGTTTGGGGCATAGTTTTACATTGGTTGCAAGTTGGTTGTCAAGATGTTCCTCCCCTCGTTTTCCTTTGGGGAAAGTTGCTTAACTTTAATTAAGTGGCATTATGTTCAATTAGGCAAAGTTTCGAATATGCAAATGAACACAATTTGTGAGTAAAGTGCTTCAAGGAGGCAGGCGGTCTGTCTTGCTGTCCGTCCGTCCGTCTGTTCGCCTGTCTGTCTGTCCGTCTGTCTGTAGCAGATAAATTTCTTCGGAAAAAGCACAAATCAAAGCTGCAATGACATTGGCAGCCCACACAAATCGTTCTTAGTCATTTTGGTGGGCGTGGCCGTAATTGTAATTCACAGAGCTTTTAGTTTTGCCTTTTGCCGTTTTCGCCATTGCCATAAATAAATTATACACTTCAAACAAGGCCAACAGCCAACAACCAGAAGTTATTACACATTTCCCGCAAACACAATTTTCAAAAGGCAAATTTTTGGTTGCGGCTCGCAAAATAACTTTCGAATTGTATCGAGGAGTATTTAAGCCTTAATTTGAGCAGAGAGTTCATTGAAAATAATCGGAATTATTATTGCTTTCATTCATAAAGCGGTGATAGCTGAGTGTGCACGACTGGAGGATGCTCTGTAATAATAATTGTGACCTGAAATATAATAACAATACTTTACTTTATAACATTCTTTTAAATTAAATAAGTAAACTGACCAGTTGGTTTATTATTGCAATACATTTCTTAGCTAATGAAACTTGAAGAATCTAGACAGATATGTAAATAATAAAATCTAAAGGGTTGAATTATTTAATCTATCAGTTCAAGCATTAATTTGCAGTTAAGCTTCTGCTTTTATAAATTGATTGTAGTGACATTTTCAGCATAAATAAGTAGCAAACAAAATTTACTAAACTACCAGGTCATATTTTTCAAACTTGCGCTTATGTTTCAACTTTCCAGAATTAATTCTTTACTTTTAAGTGGACTAATCTATCAAAATCTAAACAATATATATTATATATATATTCTATATTCAAAATTATATAATCTTTGCTGCTGCATTCTTCTTATTCTTAAGTTTTACAATCTAAATGTCTTAGATAAAATCAAAATTGAATAGATTACAATACTATGATGTTGCTTTCCATAGGTCCAACTTAAGAACAAACTGTATATACCCTTTGTTACCAACGACACAATACAATTTGCTGTACAGCATTTTATAGGGAAAACATTGTCAATAAAACAGATAAAGTTTTCCACAAGTGCCAATTGCAAGAAATTAACTTAATCATGTATTCAATTTGGGGCAATGAAAATGGATTTTGAAATGTAAATGTTGCTTGAATTTGATATGGCTTGTTGTTGTAGTGGCTTTTAGCCATATTTGCTGTTAACTGAATTAGATATTCTCTGCCAGTCCAGTCGCGTCTTAATTATGCCAAACGACTCATGTCTGCCACGCCCAGAGCCCATTCCGTAGGTTCATTCCTTTGTGAAAGCAAGTACTTTGTGATTCGAATGTAGCTAACTTTGATGATTAAATTTCAAATGTCTAATTGGAATTTGATTGGGAATTGTGTCTCGTGTGTGTTGGCATCTCTGTGTGTGTGTGTGTTTGTGTGTGTGTGTGTGTGTGTGTGTAATTGTCTCTTTCGCAACGTATGCTGACATTTGATAAATGCATGGAACAAATGTCTCTTGTTTGTAATCCTCAACAGCAGCTGCTGCCTCTCTAATTGCACAGAACCCCCAAAACTTCAATGTCAAGGATTACAAATTAATTAAAATTAAAGCAAAGCTCGACAGTGACATTTGCATGTGTTTTTGTCGTCCCTTCCCCCTTCCCCCTTGCCACCTACTAATTGTAAGCCTGCCAAATGTGATAAATCGACAATCCCTTCCCCCCTCGGCTCGGTCCCTTCCACTTGAATGACCCGTTTCATGCATCAGGTCAGATTTAAGTGGTGGCTAAAGGTTATGACATGCCCTCAACATACATTTCAATTGACGTGGCTTTTGTGACCGGGCTCATTCATTCATTGGCCAATTGAGTGTGGTTACGGCTTAAATGAGCAAAGCAAACTATTATCATTGATATCAGAGACGCTGTCAAGTTCGAGTTGAGTTCTTCAATTGTGGCTTTTAGTATGTCGAAAGTTAAGAGGCAGATCCAGTTAAATATAAATTGAGTAAATTTTAAATGGAACATTAATTTGAACATTTTTTACTACATAATAAATACTTGTTAATTAACTGAAACTTTAAATAGCCAGTGTCAAAACGAGTGAAAGTTTACGAAGGAAAAGAAACATAAATTTTAAAGAGAATCTAACAATACTTATATTTTAATTTTAAATTTATTTGAATATTCATAAGGATGGAAGTACAGTAGACTTAAAGATTATTGCATTAGTCGCTGTAGATCAGTTTTATTTAATATTTGTTTATTTATATTAAAGTTAGCTGTAATTGAAATGAAAGGCTAACTTATGTCTAAAGCACTGGTTGCTAAGGCTATCGGCTAGAATTTAATTTAATAATTTTAATTGTTTTGTATAAATATACTTATAACAAATAACGTCGATAATAATCCACCTATAGTAAAATTGCAATTTAATTAATAATAACAAAATATTAATAGAAAAATGTATAGGACTCTTGTACTATTTCTTAGCCAAAGTAAAAATGTCTGCCTTTATTTGAGTTTTCCTTATTTTTATTTGCGAAAAATGCAGTTTTTATTAAAAGATTGCTGCGTTTTACTTAAAGCAGTAAAATATATATTTGTAGCTATATCTTGTTTACTTTTAAACAAATTAAATTTTGACTTATATTTAAACATATTTAAGATAACAACAAATGTATCTTCTAACGAAGTAAACACGTTTCTTTAGGCATTTTATAGGACAGCAAATAATGCTCTGTATTTGAATTTCCATCTTATTTTGTTGTACTGGCTGTTATTGTATCTTTATGTTGAGTATTGTATCTTGTATGTAAAATAAAGTTAAAGCTGAAATATTAATACATCTATAGATGTCATACTTTCTAAATGAATGCTGTATATTTATCTGTATTAATACTCCTATCTATGATTATATTTGTGTCTTGATCACTCTGCGAATATTTCATAATGAACTCTTAACTCAATTCAACTCCAAACGGATGTTTTGTATTAGTCTGTATTTAAAACTCAATAAGTAATTGGTTCATTCTTAAAGTAAGTCTATTGAAATTATGTATTCTATTTGTATCTTTACCTATACCCAGTAAACATATTTGT
This sequence comes from Drosophila histrio, assembly GCA_958299025.2. Classification (NCBI taxonomy): domain Eukaryota; kingdom Metazoa; phylum Arthropoda; class Insecta; order Diptera; family Drosophilidae; genus Drosophila; species Drosophila histrio. Next base: position 9,065,551 of record OY282580.2, read on the forward strand.
ATCTGTAACTAAATTAAACGCATTTAAAGTAAACAAAAAGTTAAGCAACATAATTTATAGCTTTGTTTTACAACTTTTACTCTAATAAGACTTTATATTAATCTTTTTTTAAATACTGGAATTATTTCAAGAAACTAAATTCTATAATTTATCATATTTACTTCATATGGACCTTAATATTATTCTATCTGTATCTTAAACTATATTCGTATCTTGATAATTCAATTTACAAGTTACCGAAATAAACTTCAAGTTATGCAACAATATTTATAGCTTCATAATCAACCGAATTCCCTCAATTCCTCAAATTCCCAATGTGATATTCAACTCGTATCTTTCATTAACTTAAAAACTCTTCAAGGTAAATACCCTAATTAATACCCTACCTCTTCGATCTGTCAGCTTGTGCTTTAATTACCCGGCGGCAGCTGAAACTTTGCAACTAATCAGAATTTGAAAGAGTTAGACGATATTATCAACTAATCATATCAGATGTCGTGCCCAACGCCTCGAGAGATACTTTTGCTTCGTAGAATTCACACCTGTAGGGCTTCTTTACCTTCTTCTTCTTCCACCTCTTTCCCTCCTCGCCGCTTGCTTTCGCTTCCCGCAGTTCTAAATACAGGTGCTAATTTTCTCATGCGGTTGGTTAATGAAATCATTTTGAAAGTTTTCATGCTGTGTTCTCACTTTGACTTATTTTTTGGGGGACACTTGAGGGAAAACGCTGGAAAACCACAAAAGTAGCAGCAACAACAACGACAACGACAATCTACAGCAAGTGGCTTTCGATGTGTTTTTGGCCATAAAGTTTTTGGGTTTCGGCAAGTCTCTGTCAAGGACGTGAATAGGTTGAGGATCTTCCATTCCAGCGCATGCTAAAATTCTATACAAAAACAAAATTCTAACAGCAACGTGAACAAACACAACAGTTGCAGCAGCAACAGCAACAGCAACAACAACGACAACAACAACAATTGCAGCAATAACAACATCAGCAACAACAACGAAAACTTTGTGAAAACCGCACGAAACTTTCAAGATTCAAAGCTGCAACATTTGAGGCGTGTTGAAAGTACTGCACAATCTTCCTGTCTCTCTCTCTCTCTCTCTCTCTCTCTCTCACTGTCTCACACACATCCTGCATATCCTGACTGTTTAGCAAATGAGTTTTGTCCTAGTTTGTTTAATGCCTGCAGCCCAAATTTATGCTCAAAACGGATCCGACCCGGACTCTTCGGTGTAATGAACAGATAACTGCTGGCTAATTGTTGCAACATCTATTCGATGGGTCAGGGGGGGGGGAAAGGATAGAGGGGCAGTTCGTTTGTGCAACTTGCCCCCAAGTATTTATTTTATTTATTTTCTTAATATGCATAACTTTGCATTTCAACATTTAGAAAGTCAATCCTAATAATTTAATATGAACAAACATAATTCAAATTTATTCTTGGTTGTCACTCGCATTCTCTTCTCCCTTCCTTCTCAGTCTTTAACTCTTTTTCTATTCAACTCTCTATCTTTCTTGAGTTTCCTTTTGCATTCGCATTATAAATAAACCTGTGTAAGTTTATCTGGATCTGTATCTGCATCTTTATTTGTATTTTTATCTGTATCTGTATCTGTATCTGTATCGGTATTTGTACTCTTATCCTTTTATTTAATTAGTAGTGTTTTTGACTTCATTTCTTCTTATATTTTTCTCTTAGCCTGTCGCCGTATCTTTATCTTTTTATGTATCTGTTTCTGTATCTTTGCCTTTCTTTGTATCTGCTGTATATATATCTGTTTATGAATATTTTTTCTTTCCTCTGTATCTGTATTTTTTCACTTTATATTTTCTGCATAAATGTATCGCTTGTCTGTATCTATATCTGTATTTATATCTGTTTATTTCCTCTATACTCGTATCTGCATCTGCATTTAAAATGGTATCACTTTCAGTTGGTTTTAAAATTAGAAAAATCACCATAGCATAGGCAATGTTAAAGCTAGAGACTTGCGATTTGGCACACATGATAAAAAGCTTGGGCTTAATGTGTCCTGAAAATTTCATCGCGATGTCACGCCCCCCGTTCGCCCATAACTCGAAAAAGCTGATAAAAAGAGCAGTTTTATAGCTAGAGATTTGAGATTTGGCACACATGTGTGCTACAAATTTCAGTACGATCGGATATTGAACTCAGACGTTATTCAATTCGCACAATCAACAGACGCTGTCCAGTGTTGCCAGACTATCGCAAACTACCTACACTCGATACAAGCAAAATCGACTTCAAGTGATGTATTTAAATCTCATTATAATGAAAATACTTGTCTTTGAGGACCTGCACAGGATTTCCTACTGTCGCGCGGGCTCGACTAATCGGCTTGTTTTGCAGTATCTGTTTAGTTCTGTTGTTTATTTTAACTTCAAAATCAGTTCTTAGTCTAAATATATAATGTTCTTCGAACATATAATTCTGTCTTTATATGTGTATACATGTAGGGTTCATAATATAATTGAGTAAATACAAGTATTAATAGAATATAAACTTATTAATCTTTTGTCGTTTGAGCTGATGTTCTCACAACCTTTCACGTCAGAGACCAAACTGCAACTCCCTTCGCCTTCTCGGTCTCTGATCTTCTTTGGTCGCTCGATTATGGTCATGCGAATTCGCCTGAGAGTGAATTCGCCTTCGTTGCCTTAACTCATTGATGTTGTCTTTGCTCGTTGTTATTATCTTTGCTCGTGGTTGTTGTCTTTGCTCGTTGTTGTTGTTGTTGTCTAGGGATTGATGTACACAGGAATATACCAACCCACATACATACAAAAGGCAATCATTGGCTCGCTTAGCGGCAAAGTGCTGCGACAACAGTTTTGCATGCGCTGCTCGCCTGATCGTCTCGCACATAAGTGGACGATCATATTTCAATGCATTTATGTGATTGTTTTATTGTTTGCATAAGCAAATCAAAGTGATACTATGTTGCTGTGTATGTAATACACTACAATGTGCTGGCTAAATGACAATATGTAAGCATACTACAATTTATTTTCACTATATCTGCATCTTTTTTGTAGCTAATGTATCTTTGCTATGTATTTGTATTTGTATATTTTCACAAAATATCTTTACCGTTTACCTTGTAGCTGCTTCATTTCTGCTAATGTTACTTCTCTATATATTTGCTCCAATATCTGTATCTTTTCGCTCTATAAGTGTTTTGTATCTTTAACTATGTATCTCTGTTTGTATCTGCATTTTTAATTGTATATATATCTCGATTCACTAACTGTCCATTTATCCATTTCTATTTGCACTCGTATATTTATCTTTATATTAAAGATACGTTCAAACTGACAGCAACAGTTCACAATTGAATGACTCGGCACTGCTGAATGGTATGCACCTGTTGCCCGGGCAACATGCAACATGCAGCATTTAATATTGAACAAGCAACTAGCCAACTGCTGTGCGGTTGCACAAATGGAATTTTTCTAATAGGAAATCATGACGGTAAATATTTTCATACGCGCCAACATAAATTCCATTTCATTTAGCTGTTAATTCAATTTTACTTTTCACCTGGCAGGTGGCGAGTGTAGAGAGTGGAAAGTGGGCGGTGGGTGGTGGGGGGATTGAAAGCCGTGCTATGGAAATGCAAATTAACCCAGAAACGTTTTCGTGCATAAAATGCCAAAAATGTTAACTAAAATTATGCAGCTTTTGTTGCTGCGTCACAAACCAGGAAAAATAAGTCAAATGAGCTCGACTCTCGAATGGAATTCTCGAATGGGATGCAGGACAGAAGCGGGGGCGAGGGGGATGGTGGAAAAGGAGATTGGGGGGGGGATTAGTCGGTGGAATGCATAAAACGCTGATTGCAGGGCGGCCAAAGTCTTTCTGGTCGCGTTGAGGACGTGACTGAGTTTTACACGCAAATAAATAAAAACGCGGCTCTAGAAACAGCAACAATAACGAGAACTAAAAATGCGAGCCTTGCATAATAAAATCACGGGCAATGTAGGGTTAAGCATCGACAACAACAAATGTGAAAAGCGCCTGCCAAAACAAATGCAATTTATTTGCAGTAAAAGACTTGCACTCTCCTCTGTCCCCTTCCCCATCCCCTTCCCCCTTTGCCCCCTCTGCGCTAACTCTCTCCAACAACAACAGCAAAAACTTGCTGTCATAACTTTATCACGTGCCGTCGCCAGGTGGCGCTAGGCAGCCGGCAACCGTCGCGAACCCGAACCGGAAACGGAAACGCTGTCAACAGGCCTGCAGCAAGCAAACTGGAAAAGCTGGAAAACTCGCGCGTGAAAAGCGTCGCGTTTTTATCTAAACTCTGTATATTTTTTCTCCCTTTTTCCTTGCATTTTCCATGTATTTTGCTAACTTTGAAAACGTGGCAGAGTGTGATAAGTCCCGCTTTGGCTTTTGGGAAATGCAGTTTACATGAAGCTTGTATTTTGGTTGAGTGAATCGATGAAGTTTTAAGCAAAAGAAAACACATGTTTCGTCGTTGGCATTTGGTATTTTCATTGGGAATACAGAAAAAAAGGTAAATTAAATATTTATACAGAAGGATAAGTCAAAAAGACAGAGAGAGAGAGAGAGAAAGGGAGAATTGATAAAATAAAGTAAAATAGAGAGTCAACAAAAAGAAAAACAGATAAACAGATGATAGATGAAATATAGATGGAATGATGTAGATGATGGGTATCGATGAAAGCTAGACAGAAGATTAACACACTATAAATGGATAATATTGGGAATACAGAAAATAGTAAAACAACTGAAAGGTACATAAATTATTGATGATGTATGGATGGAAGGATATGTAATATGTAAATGTATGTAATAATGTATGAATAGAGATATGTGAAAGGGAGAATAGATAAAATACAGTTAAATAGAGAGATAAAAAATAGTTAGATATACATACATTGATAGAATCAGAGAAGATAGATTGAATGACATCGATTATAGATATGATTCAGACTGCATAATGTAGTATTCTGTCTAAATTTCTGTCAGAGTAGATAAAGAGGGTATTTAAAAAAAATACGAGATAGATGATAAATGGAGCGAAGGTAAAAGAGACAAATTTGAATAATATACTTATAATAGATGGATATTAATTAATAATTAAACGATAAATAATATAAAGATAAAGGTTAGCATGTAGATCTATAGAAAACATACAGAAGACTGATGAAAAATATACATTAGAAGAATAGAAGGTGGTCTTAAGATAAAAACTATTGAGCAAATTAATTAGAGGATACAAATAATATAAAAAGGAGATGGATTGAATACAAGAGGTGGATATCAATATAGATAGAACAAAGGTGATATTTATATAAAAGATAAAATATAGGAATAGCTAAAATGTACTTGTAGATGGAGATGTAAGAAGTATTGACGTTAGCATGAATATATATGTGGGTTGGTATATTCCTGTGGCAATCCCTGTCTGCATCAATCCCTGAACAACAACAACAACAACGAGCAAAGACAACAACCACGAGCAAAGATAATAACAACGAGAAAAGACAACATCAACGAGTTAAGGCAACGAAGGCGAATTCACTCTTAGGCGAATTCACATGACCATAACCTAGCGACCAAAAAAGATCAGAGACCGAGAAGGCAAAGGGAGTTGCAGTTCGGCCTCTGACGTGAAAGTTTGTGAGAACATCAGCACAACAGCTATTAATACTTGTATTTACTCAATCAAATAATAAACTCTACATATATGTATATCGAATTTAGAGAATATAGAGAGCAAAATATACAAAATATATATAGTAGATGGATATTATGTTTATATAAAAGAATAATAGAAATATGTTTTTTATTCAGAAAATGAATACTCTGATTGTTTATGCATACGTAGAATACGTACATTAGATATTAAATAATACATTAAATATCATATAATACAAAATGCAGCTTGCTAATATATAAAAGGGGGATAGAAGATGGATTGAAATAAATATGATTTAATAAATATAAAATATATAGAATACAGTTGGAATATATTAAAAAAATAATAGAAGATTATGCTGCAGTTCTTATTTGTAGAGATGTTTTATTGAATATAGATAGAAGGACATGAAATCACAATCATTTAAATTTGTTTTATTTCTTTGTTTTCTATTGAGCAACTTTGTACATAAATTTGTTGTTTATGTTTATATGGAGATCCGCTTGTCCCGGCCACGTCGATCATTCATTTTGCAGGCCCATGAGTTGGAGACTGAGGAGTTAACGGAGGAGCAGCTACTTCGACGTGCAATTCGACAACGTATTTGTATTTTTGTCAAAATTGGAGTGTTTCTGGTAGTATGGATATTCTTTACAATATTTATTATCATCACGCCGCCGATTGAACCACACGAAGTGATCGTACCTCTGAAGTCGCGGGTAGAGCAGATTGTAAGGATAGAGGAGGAACCAACTGGTAAACTGGTAAGAATTATCCTGAAGGGTAACATTGATATTATGAAAACAAGCAATCCGACATCGGAGAATGAATCAAGCATTGAAGTCTGCCTCAGACAATATAATATCGTGTCCAATGAAACGGTGTGGAAATCAAAAGATTGGAATGTTTATGTCTCCAAGAGTAGAGATGATTTTGAAACGGTAAAAAATGACTTCAAACTAAATTTGCAGATAATAAAATGCAGAAGAACATCGGAATCTAAACGGTCATTGGATAATTCCGACTATCAACTGCAGATCGCACTTTTGAATCTCTATAATGAATCGACTGGCATGTCCATGACGATCGAATCCAATCCATTGGACACCAGGCAGGGCATCATTTATGGATGTATATTGCTATTATTTTTGTACACACTGATCATATTTGATATTCTGGATCGAACATTCGCCGCCATACTAACTGCCACGGGAGCTATTGGAGTCCTCAGCTTGATGAATTCACGTCCGTCGCTTGGCACAATCATTGAATGGATCGATATGGAAACATTGATGTTACTCTTTTCCATGATGATTGTGGTGGGAATACTTTCGGATACCGGTGTCTTTGACTATCTGTCTGTGTTTGCCTATCAGTTGTCTGGGGGAAAGATCTGGTTTCTTTTCTTTTATCTATGCATGTTCACGGGCATTCTTTCGGCCTTCTTGGATAATGTGACAATGGTTCTACTAATGGTGCCTGTAACTATTCGATTGAGTGAAATTCTAAGTTTAAATACGATACTGGTGCTCATCAGCATTGCAATATTCTCGAATATTGGCGGAACTCTCACTCCAGTCGGTGATCCACCCAATGTGATAATTGCAACAGATCGGTTTGTATCTGATAATGGAATTGACTTTCTTAACTTTACTTTGCATATGTTTCCCGGCGTTATTGTATCCATGTTCTTGTCATTTCTAATGCTGTATTTTATGACACGCAACAAACTTGTTAAACGCAATGAAGATGGACTTTTACGTTCTGGCGATCGTTGGAAAAGCAACTAGCTAATAATACAAATAAAAAAAATGATGAATTGACTAATGTGATTATTCGGCAACGCATCGATGAGTTGAAGGAGCGTTTGCTGAAGAATAAAACGGGTGAAAAATCGACAGATTTCAAAGAAACCTTGGCTGACATGAAGGAGAAATATAGAATCAAGGATAAAGTTCTATTGATCAAATGTTGTATTTGCTTTGGATTTGTCATTTCTTTGTTCATTCTACATTCATTTCCCTTCATGTCCGGCATCAGTCTGTGCTGGGCGGCAATGTTGGGAGCGCTCCTTTTAACTATATTAGCGAACAAACCAGATTTTGATTCGATACTGAAACGTGTCGAATGGTCAACACTAATCTTTTTCGCAGCACTCTTTATATTGATGGAATCTTTGGTGCAGATGGGCCTGATCGAGTGGGTGGGTGAATTGACCATTTCCGTGATAATGAGTGTCGATAAGGATTATCAACTGACTGTCGCTATTTTGTTGCTGTCATGGATTAGTGCTATTACCTCTGCATTCGTTGACAACATTCCCATTACAACAATGATGCTGAAGGTGACCATCAAGCTGGCAACTAATAGTAAGTTGTCCCTACCACTTCAACCCTTGATCTGGGCTCTGTCATATGGCGCCTGCTTCGGGGGAAATGGCACATTAATCGGAGCTTCTGCCAATGTGGTAACTGCGGCTATTGCCAGTCAATATGGCTACTCAATTAATTTTTTAAAATTCTTCATTATCGGTTTTCCCATTATGATTATGACGGTGATTGTGAGTACGATTTATTTGCTCATTGCACACTGCGCCTTTCGCTGGCATGACTGAGACAACAGTGAAACTTCTATTAAATACTATAATAATGTTTATTAACATACATTTAATGGTTCAATAATTGTAAATATAAAAGCAAGTAAGTATTTGCTTTAAACATTAACTTCTATTCACACACATTCAGTTTGTATTTAAGATATTTAATATTGAGTTTCCTTGAGTTTTCCCTAGCCAGCAAATAGTTGAGGCTCTAAGCAAATGGCTTGAGTAAAAGTCCAGTCTGATTAGTGGTCACTTAACGTTTTGATTTCCCTCTCAGACAATTCATATACATATTCTACTTTGTGCACATTCAGTCTCTGTTCATTTGTAATCATCATCAAGATCTTGCTCTGTAGCTGATATCTTGGCTAATTTATGCGCAACGTTTGATAATAAATTTTGTATTTACGTTGAGGAAATACCAAATATCTGAGACATCAAGTATACGTATGTGTTTGGCATTTGTTCTACTATTTTGCGGGACTCGACTTTGTTTGCCAATGACAATATGTCATTTGTTCCACATTTGGCGATGTCCTTCCTTCATTTGTTATTGTACTTATTTTTCTTTTTTTTCGCTTTCAACATCAGCATATGTATGTGTAGAGATATTATGTATTTGTTGTTGTTCTTGTTTCAATTCCAAACCATTTGTTATCGAATTTGTTTTTGCTTATTTTGGCATGCCCAGCCTAAGCCAAAACGAGGGCAAGAGTCTTTGAGTGGGCGTGGCTGGGCAACAGAAACGCCAACAGGCGACATCTGCCCCTGTGGGCATACACACACACACACACACACACACACATAAACACACACAGTCTGGCATCACATAGATGAGATAAACTCGTATGCATGTTAATTTGCTGTGATTCAATAGGTTTGCATTGAGTTATGGCCGCATTAGGCATCGGATCTGGGCTCTTAGGGATATATGTACATATGCGTTTTGGGTAACAAATGTTTGCCGTTTGTTAAAGTCGGCGATTGTCTGTGTGATAGTAAATGGTAAATCAAAGCTAGAGACAGCTGAATATTAATTAATATTAGTTGAAATTGCCTAAAATAAATTTAAAATAATGTTTTGCACTACATTGTGCAATCAAAATCAATTTAAAAAAGCTAAATAAACTATTTAGACTACGAATTGAATTGAAGCCTTTTCCAATTATGCGTAATTCAAATTTAATTGTTTAAAACAGATCTAAATTTAGTTAAAACATATTTTAAATTAGTATAAATTGTTTTTAAGCAGGGTCAAACATTTTGCCAAGTTTTATTTCGACAAATTTGTATTATTTTTTACCTAAAACAATTTATAATATTTAACCTATTTTTCAATATGATTTAATTAAATTTTTATGTAGACATTAACTGTCACTAGCTAAAACATGTCATATAAAATAACAAATTTAAGAATATTCTTCTAAAATGTAGCAAATTCAATAGATAGTAAAAGGCTTAAGTAAAAGTTTGTGCCATTTTTAAATTATCTATTTATTTTCACTAATATACAGACTCATAAGCACTTCATTGTTTACAATTTTATGATTTTTAAATAAATTCAGAGATTACAAAAGTATACAAAAACATATCTTTCATATTATGTAGAAAGCAATTGAATTGAATTTCCCTTTTTGCCTTCAGTCAAAGGCGATGCCATCAAATTATGTTTAATATGTTCAGAAAATTCTTATAAATGTTTATGCATTTTCTGTTGCGCTCGACAAACAGCTGCCGATCTAGGGGAAAAGCTTATTGAAAACTTTTACCAACTGCTGCGATTCCTTTGGGCATTTTATCTTTATGCTGCCTGCTGCCTGCTTCCTTTTGCATCCTGCCTCATGCCACATGCCCCATGCTTCATGCCTGCCAAGAGGTCGCCAATATCTATGACAGCAATGTAAACCGGCTGGGAGGCTTGTGGTTGTATCGGAGTTCAGTGTCAGTGTCTCGGTGGGAGTTGGGCTCAGAGTCAGGGTCGGAATTGGAGTCAAAGTCAGAGTCAGAGTCAGAGTTGAGGTCGGGTTCGAGTTTCCTTTATTTGTTTACAGCTTGTAGTTGGGCCGTGACTGGGCATGTTCAAGTTGCGTTTCTGTTGTTGTTACGGCTGCCACTTTGATTGGCAAAATATTGTGGCAGGCAGCGAGTGCCGTTGAAGTAGTATCTGTATTCCTATCCCCTCTCCCTTTCCTTTCGGTTGTCATTGGCAGCACACATGATAAATATATGCCAGGGCACAACACACACACACACTCGATTAGGTGCATGGAGAGATTATTTGCCGCATTCGCGTGGCAAACTTAATTTATACAAATGTTGCGCTGCCAGTTGATGGCAGCTGCCACGCTATAAATGTAATTGATTACGCACAGAAGACACAGTAGTACTGGGACTGACTCCCCTTCTCTCCCCCCCTCACCTAGTCCATATGCTGGACATTGTCTCAGGCTGCCCACAAAGCCGAGCCGGATATTTCACGAAATTATAATATACTGAGGGAGCAGAGTGTATCTTTGTTTTCTTTTTTTTTTTTTTGTTATGCTCCCATCACATTTGCATATGCAACACATGCCGCACGGACACGTGTCTGCCGGCAGCAGCAGCAGCACTCACAGCAAAATGTTGCATATTAATTTCATGTATGTAAGTTTTTCTCTGTTTTGCTGCCTGCCAACATTTTTATTAATTTCCATTTCAAGTTGGTAGGTAACGTCTCTGGGCTGCCCCGTCCACATGCAATATAAACTTTTGTTTAAAACAAACAAGCTACGTCACATGATGGACGGTCAACAATTACAAGGGTAACAACAAAACCAAGAGCAACAATAAATGGGTTAAAATGTAAATTATAGCAGCAGATGTGGATAACATTATAGTGCTGAAGCTGAAGCTGATCCTGATGCTGATGCTGTGTGTATGTGACCAGATGATATATACCTGAGGTTAAGTGTAGGAAAATATTATGAAACAATTGTGAATAGTCTGAATAGTTTGTTGTGGCTGTAAACGGGAGGAGTGTGAAAGAAAGAGTGTTCACATAGCTAACTTAAAGAGAAATATGCAATTTCTAAGCTACATTTAACTGAATAAGTATTCTAAAATAAAAACTCAATTGAGCAGATTAACCTGCAGTCTAAAACAAGGGTAAAAAATAGAAGATTTCATTATTTTATTAATCTAATTGCATTTGTTGTGCTCCAATCACCGATCTAAGCTCAACTGAAGTCAAATAGGTTAAATACATATTCAAATACATGATAAAGTATTTATATATGAAATTAAATGTTAAATTGATCTTTTATTAGACTATAAGCCATTAAGTTAACCATTAAAAACTCCTTTATGAATAGCATAAAACGGTTGATTAACAGTATATTCTATTACAATACTTGTTATTGAAAGCACGACGCAGCTGTTAATGAAATGTTAAATCAAAATGTTAAAAGTACTATTACTAATGCATTCCTTTAGCAGACATTTCCATAGTCTATTATTAATATTAATAATAAAAATGTAATATTTTTAATAAATTAATTTATAAATAATTTAAACTATATACTCTCCTTTTCTAGGATCCCCAAACAATAAGTAATAACTAATTCAACCAGTTAATTTTTTGCTGGTTTGATTTATTATACTCATAACTCTTAGAGTACAATGCCAAACTAATCGAATAAATAATGCTAAATTTTCTGCTAATTCGCAGCTGCTTAGCATTTGTTAATATACAACTAACTAAAAGCAAACCACAGCTATTAAAATTAATTGTAGCTGCTAAGGGAGTGTCTGCCAGCTTTTGACTTTAGTTAACATATGCAGAGAGCAGTGCATTTCATTTCATGCTAACAGTCCGTGCCTTAGAGGTTTGTTTAAAATGCACAAAACATGTATGCGAATGTGGGCAAGTGTCCATGGTGTCTGGCTGACTGTGTCTATGGCAACTTGAACGCATACCCCTGGTTCAACCAGCTTGCCACATGCCACAAATCCAACGCTTTATGTTTGCGTTAACGTGTGCAAAATCTGATGGCTGCACTAACTTGCGGATTTAGGTGTTGAAAATTATGTGTAAAATGTGTCACAGTTAAGCTGCACCATGTACGCCATGTACGCCATGCCAGCCAACCAGTCAGCCAACCATTCAGCCAAACATTCAACCAGGGCCGAGACCGAGACCGTGTCGAGGGTCTGGGTCTCTGCTCCCGGGCCATGGGCGACAAGGGGCGTGTGAAGTTCTAAATGTCGCCCAAGGCTGGCAAAAACGCTTGAGGCAAAAGCAGATCAAATTTTCATATGCAGAGAATGCTTTGTATGTGTGTGTGTGTGTGTGTGTGTGTGCCTTTTGGCCTGACTAAAAAGTTAGACGTTGCAAAAGTTGGCATTCTATCTAAAAATCTTTGTAAGATTTCCTTGACATCAACTTTTAACTTTCGATATCCTTTGACAAAATGCAACACAGTCTTCAACGTTGTCACATTCTCATCTTGTCGCTGACATTTTGTGCCCTTCATGTCATGACCTGACTCTTAATTAAAATATTTATTAAGCATTTTTGGCGCATACAACAAATTAATACCCAAAACCTGATCTTCCCCCCTTTCGAATAAAGCCCAATTTAAGGACACACGCGAAGTCAACCCGCAGCCAGGACATATTTATGCTGTTGCAGCTGCAGTTGTTGTTGTCTCTCTCTCCCTCTCTGTCCCCCTTTCCTGTTCGTATGTTCGGGCTGAGCAACAGCAGCGTCAACATTGCAGTTGCCGCATGCCAAGTTGGCCAACTATATGCAAGTGGCAGGCGGGGGGAGAAGAATGGCGTCAGTAGCCGTAACAACAAGCGTCAGCCGGATGAACAGCTTGCCGCTTAGGCTGGCGAAATATGCAGCTGTCGCTATTCTTGACTCATGCCTGTCGCCTCCCCTCTGGGCGCCCCATTTGATCGTATGACAGCAACGGCTATAACAAGAGTCTGGCGAATAAAATCTAAAATATTTATGCGGCCAGGCTGGCAACGTCAACGCCTGTGGACACCACTTTACTTTCCAACACTTCCCCTCTCGCTCTATCTCTATCTAACACTCCACTCATTCTTATTCACATTTTTGGGGCAACAGTTTTTCGTCTAAAGTTTTGGCTGCCACACAAATTGTATGCACTTCAACAGGCGTGCAGAGTGAGAAAAATCAGAGACTGAGCCAGAGGTGCAACTCTGAAGTAAAAGGCATAGCAATTCAATAAAAATGTATAACAATATTTAAAATGGAAATGTTCTACATGAAAAATGTATGGTAGTAGTATCTACAACATGAAGAATTTTGTTATATTTTCAAATATTTTTAAGTGCAAATATTTGTTCAAAATTTAATGCAATTATTTGATAATTTTCTAATATATATTATAGATAGCTACATATTGCAGAATATAGTTTAAGGTTTAAACTCTACGCATTGTGAATGACCATACGCCTATATAGTAAGTTGTTCAGTGTTGTACAACATTGCGATTATTTCCATAATGATTAGAATGTAATGATGTGATAATGAAACACTCTCAACCGCTTTTATTATAACTCAGTTATGAATGCGATAGTAAACATTTTGTTTAATTAAAAGTTAATATCTTAATTAGTCCAGTGTTGTATAGCTTGCAACTACGACTTTGTTTCAGTGATAATACCAGTGTTTTAAACTGTATATTTGCAGACATTTTAGTAGAGAAACTGAGTAACACTTTGACTTTAAACCAGTTCTAAAATCGCTGAGAATTTACAAGTCTTAACACACTGTTGATGTGCGATGTTTTGAGAACATTCCTCTACTTGTGGCAAGGGAATTTGTCGTGTTGCAATTGTTGTGCATCGATGCGTTGTGTAAACGACTTGCCAACAATTTGAATTTGGCCAACTTTGGACCTCTTGGCCCTCTTGTAGTTGTTGATGTAGCTGTTGCTTTTGCGAGAAGTCGCTGCGAAAACTTGTTAGATAATTACGTGGCAAGTATGCAGAAACAGCAAAGAAATAATAGATAGAGAAAGAAGTTTGATTGTCATTGCTTTTCAATTGGGTCAATCTAAATCATTCCGCACCATTTGATATGTAAACAAAACAATGTAAATAATTTGCTTTGCTGTTTAAATTAAATTCTTAAATAATTCATAATATTGCTGTAAAAAAAGTAAAAATAATAGTTATGACTTTGCCAAATATTTGTATTTATTTGGCGTTTCATTGTCCGCCATTTTATTTATCAAACATACACTTTATAAACTAGATTATAGCGTGGAACAAGGCGAGTCTGCACGACATAGAGATGCCCAGTAGCTTAAACTTATGTGTGTTCTATTTAGATGCCACCTTACACATTTATATTACCCGCTTTTACTCATTTACAGGGTAAAATAATTCGCCAATTGGGGTATTTCAATTTCGCGCTGCTTGAACAAGCCAAATGCAAATTATCATAAATTTATTGATATAGCGGTAAACGATTTGAACATAGTCCATTTAATTTATTTATGCCAGTAAGAGGGAGATAGGCAACGAGTGGGGGAGCGAGAGAGAGAGAGAGTGAGAGGGAGACAACAAGTGATAGCGTGTAATGAGTGAAGGCAAGCAATGCAAGAGCTCAATTTGTATCAACTTCATCATTGGAATTCATGCATTGCATTTGTGCTCTGTCAATTGGAAAACAATTATCATAATTATGTATGAAAAAAAAAACCAAAATACAAATTAACAAAAACTATAAGAAAAACTTTGTGTGAGTCACACTTAATGATACTTGTATTCGGGTTTTTCATCGCGTTTCCATCGCTTCGAGTTGTTTTCAGTCAATTTGCCACTTTTGCTCTACCAACAATTTGCATAATATTAATTGCAATTTTGCATTGAGCCTTTTTTTGTAATACGCTTAACTGGGCCATTGCCCTGATGTGCTAGTGTTTTAGCTTGATTTCAATTATAAATAATCGGTTTTAATTTTGGTTTTTTTCATTCATTCGTTTATTAATGCCAATTGTTATTTATTAGTTATTTATTATTGCATAGTTTTTACAGCTCACGACTTGAATATGGTTCAGTTAGTCTGTTAGGTTAATATACAATAAACCACATCAAAAAATAAGCCGCAAATCCCTAAAAAGAACTAATTAAACTCTCCATTAAAAGCAATAAAAATGTATTTAAAATGTGAGGGATAGTGAACAGAATTATTATTAAATCTAATGCAAACAACACCTATTTTAATTATGTTTAATATAATGGAAACTCTATAAATCTTATTGATTTTGTTCAATATATATTTATTAAATTACAGCATATAAAATAAGTATGTATATTTGCTTTGCTTTAAATTATATTTCATTTAAATATATACTCTAAATAATGATGAATTCATTTTATGACTTACATTATTCCATATGTCTGTTTTCCATATCAGGAAAGCGATTATAGTGGTCTTTACATAACTTTTACTTTATTTAAAATAAAAAGAAATGAATATGATACTAAATCTGTTTATTTATTTAGATATTTAGTTATTCATTTGTATTGCAGTTTGTTGATTTTGCCAGTGCAGTTACAGTGAGGCATTTACTTGTCCAGATACTCGAAACAATTGCCATTTATATGCTCAACAGATGCACGTGAAATACACGTATTTCATTCCCAGCAGAATTGCATTTGCTCTGGATTTTTATGTATTTTTTTTGTATTTTTGTTGTTGCCAGCGGCAGTAAAGAAAATGCACATCAAATGCAAATTTGTCGTTGTGGATGGAGTAGTAAACATGCCCTGCACTTCAAGCAAACAAAGTTGTATGAACTACAAATAAAGATAAAAATAAAATTTAAGCTTACAAATTTTAGTGAATTTTTGAATAAAATGTAGCTAACTTATTTAAAGTTTCTTCTGCATTTGCAGGGTATGTGGGTAAGTCAAGCATGCTCGCCGAATGCATTATTATTTGATTTTTGAGTTGTGCATTTTGTTTGTTTGACTATCTGGCCTGCGGATAAGTGCTGTCCCTGCGAATGCACCTTTATGAACAAACACACAACCGCATACAGTCAGGGTCACAGTTATATAGCCACTGGCAAATTGTTGTATCCGCCCTCCGCCCTCCGCCCGTTGTTGTCCCCTGTAATGTTGGCGACATGAATGGAGCTTGTAAATATAAGTACATACAAATGTGTATTTAATGCGCCATGTTTTAAAATCTAATATTGACAGGATCAGACAATGGTTTCGGTTTTTGTGGGTGTCCATTTGGCATTGTTGTTGTTGCTGCTGTTTCGGATTTGCGGCAACGATTTGCGGTTTAGCGTAAAATGTTTTGTTATCTGCGGTGAATATTAATTGATTTTCCATGTGCGTTTGTGTAA
This sequence comes from Drosophila histrio, assembly GCA_958299025.2. Taxonomy (NCBI): domain Eukaryota; kingdom Metazoa; phylum Arthropoda; class Insecta; order Diptera; family Drosophilidae; genus Drosophila; species Drosophila histrio. The sequence continues at coordinate 9,082,231 of OY282580.2, forward strand.
TATTTTTAATGAACTGCATTTAATTTGTATAAATTAGAAATGAACAAGCAATAATTGATGTGTACATTTTTACCAATTTATAAAAAATGAAATGAGAACAGCTGAAAATCAAGTCAAGGACATTCGGTAAACAGTCATAAAGCAGTCAAGACAAAAGCAAAGCCAACCACGTCAAAATCAAGTCAAAACCTAGACAAACACACTTGTTAGCTTATCATGTTGCCCCATGTTAAGCGTATTAATATGGAGCACAAGGACGTGAGTGTCTGGCACGTTTCCTGCCAACAACAACAACAACAACAACAACAACCATAACAATTGGGCGTCAAGTCGGCTGGCAGTCAGACAAGCAAACAAACAAACAAAAACTGAAGAAGTAAAATATTAATAGCCATATAGTACTAAAATAGCAAAACGAAAAATGCAAACAAACTCGTAGGGAAGGCGAGAAAAAGATCTAAAGCTGTTTTAGTGCCATGTGGAAAAGGTTAAAAGCTGTGCCAAAAGTGGGCGCTCTCATAGCTCTCAGACTCTGCTACGTCTTGAGTGTGTGTGTGGTTGGGTGTATTTGTGTGTTGATAGCTCAGCAAGTTAATCTTCACCTCAAAATTGTGTACATGTGTCACACAAGTGGTTACACCATACACACACACATATACATAGCTACGTCTGTATGTATGCCATTTGTGTGCACTTTGTGCGCCCTCAAATAGTCTACTTGAGTTGAATGAATCTGCGGTTTTTGCCATTCGAGTCAACGAAAGAAAGTGCTAATGTCAATTACACTGTGAGACAAAGTTGGAAAAGGCTAAAGTTATCCAACATACTTTTTTTTTTTAAAAATTTAAGAAGTTTAAGTTAAAGATTGACGTTTAGTTTTAAGAGCAGGTTTTGGTTAGGTTAGGTTTTTTAGAAGATCCACGAAAATTGTATTAATATATTTATGCTCATGTTAATATAATAAATTAGTTTTTTATAATATTGGAATATTATATTTTTGCCTACAATTAGAATCATGTTTAATCTACATATCAAAAACTAATGTTAAATTACTACCAATCAAAATGATTGTTTCAGTGCAGTTCTTATTTTCCTTTATTTGTGTTGCCTTTTCTAGCAAAGTAGAATGGTTTTTATTATACTTTTTACTAAAGTGATTTTAACTAATTACTTTTTTCACATTTCTACTACGAGACTCCATTGAAAACTTAAAATTGTATTTGTATAATCTTTGATAGATTTTAAGATAATAATATTATTAATAAAATTAATCGATTCCTTTTTGTTCTCCAGCATGCACAATTCTATGCTAATTATCGCTATTCTCTCTAAACTATTTACAAATTCAAATACATTGCTTAAACCTGCTGGCAGCCAGACTATTTGTCTAAAGTTCAAAGTCAATTTTGATCTCCTGCCGTCAACGTGTAAAGTCGATGGCCATTTGCTTAAGGATGCCTTGACTATCGACATGAATGGACAACAATGCATAAATTGTCGTTCATTGACAGCGTTCTGATCCGATGGGCGTGGCAATTTGTCATGTTAAGCGTTGAATACAACAAACTCCATATTGACATATTGCCAGGCGTATTTAAATGGATCCTGTTCTGATTCTCGATTGGCCACCAAGTGACCGCGCCATAAAAATAATCAACATAAATTGTGTTGACCTGAGAGGAAGCTTTGTGGGTGGCGGAAGTGGCAGGGGAAGGGCTGGGCAAGAGGCAAGTGGCAAGTGGCATTCAGAGAAACAATAACCATAAAAATAATAAAGCAAAACAATGACTGAATATTTATGGGCACTATGAAGCTCCACATACCCCTCGGGCATGCACAAGAAGCACAAAAAAAACGTAGAATGTTATGCGCCCAAATGACTGTGAAAAAAAAACAAAATATCAACAACAATAGGAAAATGGAAGCGACGGACGGGAAATGTTTGTTTCACACCCTCCCCCCTCTCCATGTCCCCTCTCTAAATGTGCAGCTGCGTCTGGCAATGTAAGCAAATCAACAGCCAACAACTGCAAACAGAGCAAAAGCCAAATGCTGCGTTGGGAATTGGTATAGGCCGGAAAATACCCCATACACATAGTAAACTAGCACACCCTCACAATTACATACGCATCGTTGACTCTAATGTCCGCTACCTAGAAAAGTTGCCCCAGTTTCGAGCAGATCTTCAGCTTTATTCACTTTTTGGCCTATTTGTGTCAGCATGTTACATCCCATACACAATTTATTTGTAACAATTTCTGTTACTTTCTCCTTGGGTACATTACATAGTTTGTTTTGCTTGTTAAGGCAAACAAGAACTCTGGCAGTTATTCACATGTTTCTTTTTTTATTATACATAACAATCTTGTGCTTTTAACTATTCTTAACTTTGATAATATGTTGACCTTTGGTTATAATTAAGCCATAATTACGTCATACTCCATTAGGAAACTTTTGAGAATTTATATATTTATATTAATATATTTATTTATATTTTGATTCATAATAACACTTTCAACACTTTGAAACGCTAGAATCTATTTCTAGGTATGCTTGAATATATCCTTAATTTAGCTGCATAATATTGGATAATTTGTAATACTTAAAGTGGTAAATATTGCAGTGATATATATTAATATTTTATTTGGAATGATTGCAATTTATATAAATTTTTTTTGCATATATTTTTTGTAACTAGCATTATTAAAAGTCTTCCCAACATTATGGCATATAACTTTATTTTATTCCCAACATTTAATTACTTTTGCTAAGGGTATTTTCTATTCATTGTATTAGCTGGAATAACTTTTGTTCTGTTTATTTTATTGCATGCTTAAAATTTATACACCAAGATATATTTTGACTAAGCCGTCGAACAACAAAAGTCACTTAGCTGTTGCATACTTTTTGGGTGCGCGACAGTCTGTGTGTGTGTGTGCGTGTATGTGTGCGTGTGTGTGTGTGTATGCTGCAAACAAATTATTGAGGGGCAAAAAAAAAGTAAATAAATAAATATGCAAATGTAGTTGTTGCTGTTAATGTTTTGGGGCTGCGCTCTTAAGATTTTTCCGTTTGCGGTTTTTATTTTTATTTTGATTTCATTTTTGTTTTTTTATGTTTTGTAAGCCTAAAAGTTTCTTTATGTAAATAAGAAATTTATTTTTATGTAAGCGCGAGCCTAAAGTTGTAAAGTTGTTGTTGCCGTTGTTGTTGTTATTCTTGCTGTGGCATGGGCTTCATCTCTTTTCGGCTTGTTTTATTACCATGCGCCTTAATTTAGTAGTTTGTGCTAAAGTGGCACAGTTGCTTGCAAGTAATTGTACTTTAGGGAGTTGCCGCCAGTCCGTCGCTTATACATGTTGTTGTTGTTGTTGTTGCCGACTGTTGCTACTTTTCTCTCTCTTTTTTTCAAATATTTTTTTTGCTTAACCTTTTGAGTTTAATTTGCATTTTTATGCGACTCTAAAGCTGCTCCAACCTATATGTAAGTTATGTTTATTATGAGGAGAGCATATAAAAATATAATGCTTTGTTTTCTAGTTAGGAACTAACAGATACGACCAGTAGTTTAAATTGCTTAGAGTGTTGTATTAATAAGTAAACAAATAAATACAAATTGAAATAGAGCATTAAATGAGACAAGAAACCTTCTCAGTATATTATAACTTCAAATTGTCCAATTATTTAGATTTATTATAATAAAATATGAAATACTATGAAATACTTTAAAATTAAATCTTAAATGTTATACTATTTAATTTAGTATAATATATAATACTACCTTTTAATAATATCATCCATATGTTCAGTTTCTCTTCATAACAGTTTTGTTTATTTATTTTCTATCATATTTTGCGTTGCGTTTAAATGCACAGATTGTTTTTGCCTTTGTTATTCTTCTACTATGGATTGTATTTTTAATATTCCGCTCACAATGGACGAGCCCCCGACCTAATTACGTTGCTCAGCAATATCGGGGCTGTAAGCACATAATGGCAGCTGATTCCATTCTCATCACACGTATGCATGCTAAAAGGAGAGTGTCAGTCATAGATTTTCATTTGCATACGGTTCGTGTAACTCACACACGCAAGGGCATAAAATTTTGTTGCCTACTTTTGGGGGGGAAAGGTGTTGTATGGGGCGTGTCGAGGAAATCGATAGGCGCGGCAACGCTGAATGGTCGCAATCAAAGCAAAGTAGTAAGCACAAAACAGAAGCAGCAATTGACACTTCATCACTTAAGCACCTGAAAAGCATTTTTCACTTTCAATTTCAACGCGGCGTGCCATAAAATCAAGCAAAATGCTGATAGCACGCACACACAGTCGCACACACACACACACACACACATTCATATACACAGCGACTGTCAATCGAGCAGCTGTTGTGCAATTTACACGCACAGCTTCAAATTGACAGCAGGAAGACAGCAACAACAATTTATTCTCTTCGTTTTTTTTGGGACGTGTGCACTTTGAGCGCAATCATAAAAAACAATTGAAATGTAAAATATAACATTCGTTTTGTATTTTGCATTTGTTGTTGTTGTTGTTGTGTTACCTGCCATTGTTGCTGTTGTTGCTGTTCATGTCATCGTCATGCTTTTAGCAATCGCGCGCTGATTGCGTATACGCCGAGTTATCCAAATGCACACGCAGCAATTTCTATTGTAAATTGTGCGCATTTCTCACAAGCCCAACAAAAAGGATAACCACTTCTATATGCCTGTGTGTGTGTGTGTTTGTGTGTCTGTGTCTGTGTATGCGCCCTGCAGCTTCTGCACATATTTGTCCCAAGGCTGGCAAACAAATTTCACTCGCTTCCTTTTTGTCTTTTTTACCCAATTTTTTGCTCTTCTTATTTTTGGTTTTGTCTGTTTGTCGCCTCAAGCGTTTGTGGAGACGCCGCTGCGACATGTTGTCAATAAATTGACAGCAATTGAAGGTTTATAAAACACTTTTGAGCCCGTGTGCTCCAACTTTAGTCTGCAGCAACGTCTGGGATCGGTGTGTGCTCCTCTTCCCTCTGTGTGTGTTTGTGTGTGTGGCAAATATTGGGCAACCCAAAAGCAATAAATTTTATGGTAAAAATGATTTTGTACACCTTGCGCTGGGTTACTTTTCATTTTTTGTCGTCATTTTCTTGGTCTGAGTTTCATTTCGTTTTATTGTGTGATAACCTTAAATTGATTGAAAATCTCTGCTAACATTTTAAATCTTTAAAAGAGCAAGACAAAGTGTTCTTCTGAAATTCTTCTGTTGCTTTTTTTCTTCCAGTTTCCAGTTGGAAAATATTGCCACTTTCTTTGCCCTGCTCGAAAAACCAATTTCGCAAAAATTAGCCTCCTGCCCCAAATTAAAGCGTATTTCTCTGCAGAAATCAAAGCGACACACCCGGCAACCAGCTTGCCACTTAGCCATCTTGCCACCTAGCCAACGAGCCAACTTGCCAACTTGCCAACTTGCCACCTTGTCTCCTTTGTCCTATGCAGGCAAACCCGGCTTGTAATAAGTTCCTTCAAAATTAACATGTCACCGCCGAGAGACATTAGCATTGAGGAAGTTGTGTTTTTGGGGGTAATGTGTGTGGGGAATGTGTGTGTTAACTGTGGAACGCAAGTGGATTCTATTCGCTTAACCGAACGCTGTTAAGCGTCCCCTGTGATGACAGCTGTTATGTTCCCCTTAACAGCGCCACATCGAAACATTTTCCCCTGCGTAAATCATCAATGTTAGGCTGCCTGGAGGAGAGCAAGCTGTTAAGCTGTTAAAATAAAACACATTTAAGATATTAACAGATATATTATAAGCATAATGCTGACTTAGCAGCAATTGTCTGCAAATAATTGGCAACAGTTGGCTTATCAATTATTCATTTGTACAATTTCACACCCAATAGTTGAATTTAATTGGGTAAATTCTCCAAATATCTCTTGCCCTACCGCAAGTGTAGTCACAGTTGTGTCTACAAACAAATTGTAAACAATTCAATTACCACATGTTTCCCAGTATCCACATCAAATTCTCACACAATGAAGTCACATTACTTAAGCTATGCCACACAACGTAATGAATATAAATCAATCTTTTCACATTCAACCACATACGCTTTCATGCGTTAATTGTGTGCCACACACTTCATTGGCTGCACATGAGGCACAAGGCGGAACTTTCGACAATTGTAATTAATTTTGCATGCTCTGCGTCAGTTGAAAACAATTGGCAAAGTTGAACCTTTCGGCAAAACTCTTCAAATCACGGACCACAACAATTTTTACCACAATAATTGGCAGGTGGAAAAAGCGATTTCCCCCCGTCCCTCTCTCTTTCTAGAATCAATAATAATAACAAAAACAATCAAATAATAATTTATCAGCGTAGCAAAATTCAATTGTTAATTAAACACTCAAGTGACGTTGTGAATTTTGCCATTCATCTAAATTGCATGATGGCATTATTAATGTAATATGTATGCACATAATATACGTGTATAATATGCATAAGCAATAAGTAGGGTTATGTTTGCTTTTGGGATTTGCCATTGTGTGTTTTTTGTTTTTTTTATATTTCGAAATTTGGTTATACCTTTGTACATTTGAGTTGTGGACTGTTTTCGCAGGGTATTTAGATAAAATCGATGTAAATCAGACGCTGTCTAATACTGGCTGCAGGTAATGCACCAAGCTCATGGTGTACAACGTCAGCAGCAACAACAACAACAATAACAAACCAAAGCATTGGTAACTAATCTAAGCAATTGCCTTGTTCTATTTGCATGTCCATTCGTACGTTGTGTGTGTGCGTGTGTGTGTGTGTGTGTGTAATACACATGTATGTGTACGTATAGTTTGTTATATTTGCTAAACGCTTACTAACCAACACCAAAACATGGACACACCCACACACAAAAGCAAATGCATCGCAAATGGGTTTCCCAGCATGAGGCAATTACAGCCAACTTATAGTATGTGTGAGTGTGGCAAGGGGACAAAGGGGGTTTTGGGAGGACTTTAAACTGCCACACCCAAACGCAGGCGATTTGCATGAATATTATTGAAGCGCCAAAACATAAAGCTAATTGGAAGCATTCGCCAAAACGCAAACAACAAGATATTGTCAAAGTTTGAGAAAAATTTAAAAGAAACTGTAGAATACTTTTGAGCGCAGCTCAGCAACTGCAAATAATTGAAGCTAATGTTCATAAAATACAGCTTAAAATAAATTAAATAATTTATCTACTTAGAGCACGAATTTAAACTTTTGTTTTTGGCGATTTGGCGACGATATGAGTTTATGGAACATTATTATAACCGGTAAAGTTTTGGCCGCCAATGTTATGGCAGCGTTTTGGCCAAATTGCCAAATGTTCTCGGTAGCCATACATATATATACATATATGCGACTGTGTGTGTGTGTGTGTTTGTATAGGAGTCAGAACACCTCGTACTTTGCATTGTTGTCGTCGTACTCGTACAGTGGTTTCAGTATGTTGTTTTGTTGTCTGGCTCCACTTGTTTGTCATTTGTTTGCAGATTTTTGTGTAGATTCTGTGGCTGCTTTGGCGCTTGTTTAGTTTATTTATTGTTGGCCTTGTCGTTTTCAACGCTTTTGCTCTTACTCTTATTATTATTGTTGTTGTTGTTGTTGTTGTTGTTATTGCAGCCAAGCTGTGTCAAGGTGTACCACAGGAGAATCATAATTTTTTTCTTTTTTTAAGCTTGAGTAATGTTTATGCGGCCTTGCGGCTGGCAGCGGCTCAGTTTTTGTCGACATTGTAAATAATGAAGACTTTAAGCTCTGCAAAATAAGCGCGATATTGTTGTTGTTGACGTTACAACCACTGTGTGAGTGTGTGTGTGTGTGTCAGAGAGTGTTTGTGTGTGTGTGTGTGTGTGTGTAAGGTGTGCTGGGTTGTTATTGTTTGCATGACGTCGGCATAATTAACTTAATTCGGTTGCGTAATACTGGCCACAGCTGGTGCCTCCCTCTGCCTCAGTCAGTTATTTTGGAAATGCAAATATTTTGATTAACATATGCAAGATTAAGGTGGCGTAATAGCAATGTATTTCGTGCACACATATGTGGCACAGCAATTATGCTGACATTTCATATTTTTCCAGTGAAAAATAAAAGAGTTTATTGGATAAATTTGTTGAATTTTTGTTATAAGTTATTTTGGATTAAATGGCTATGGAATTGATGTTACAACTCTTTCACATCTCACACCAATGACAATTTTCTCAACTAAATATTTGTACCACTTTCCCGACAGTCAGTTTTCCCCCCTTAAACACAACGTGCTGTGTTCATAAATAAAGAGACACACTTAACAATTGAAGCACACTTACAACAATATAGATAACTGAATTGAGTGTTAAGCTGTGACCATAAGCCAGTTCTTCATATTTTGACCGCATGTTAAGAGCACTTGACCCGATTCACTCTGACAGGCAAGTTCTTTGAACTGAACCCCTTTCTCTTTCTTTCTTTTGTGATAGCCATGACAATTCATTTTCTTTTGATTCGTCCTGACCCTGTTCGCATCACATTCCAAATGCACTTTGCTTTTCACAAACAAATATTGTGGTTTTCGTTTTCGTTTTCCATTTTCTTTTTGCAATGTTCTGTATAGTTTTATTTTATATTTATTTGTTTGTATGAGCTGACACGCGTTGTCTATTATTTTGTTGTTTTTTTTTCCTGTTCTGACTTCTTGTTGCTGTAAATTTAATTTTGTATGTGCCCAAGTCGTATACATTTTTCAGATTTCTTTGCCTTGGCATTTGTGGTTAGTGTGGGGCTTAGACAACTCTTCTAGCACTATCCATTCGTCCCGTTTCACCGCTTGCCGCTTGCCCGGCACGTTGTCTGTTATCCTGGCGGTGTCCTTGCTTCTGTGGGAAGCTGTAAGCTGAATGCTTCGAGCTGCTGTCGTTGTCGCTTTCCCCATGTCGACGTTTATTTATGCAAATTTAATTTCCATACTAAACGTTCTGTACGTGTGGGTGTGTATGGGTCTGTATGGCTGTATGTGTGTATGTGTGTGAGAGTGTGCTTTGGGTGTGTGCAAAATTCACTTTGCTGCGCCCAGCTTCCATGCTTTTACTTACTCTTTGCTACTGTTTTGGGTGGCAAAAGTATTTTTTCCGTTATTGCTTTTTATCAGACCTGATAAGTGAGTGGGCCATTTCTCGCATCTATCCATCTCTTTCTCCTCTATGTTGTCCCTCTTTCTAGCTTCCTTTTTGCGTGAAGGCAATTTTATTATGCTGCGGCCTTAAAATTGTTTGCTTGCTAATAGAAAATGATTTTTTTGTTTGTTTTTACGCTGTTTGTCGCGCACTTCATTTGCATTCTTTGGGCAAGGGAGCAATGTCCTTAATTAAGTAGCAAAGTGTGGCACATAGAAATGGGGGGGGGGGTGGGGGGAGAAGGATAATGGATAAGGTCTGCAGTTAAGCTCCTTGTCATATGTGGCGTGTTCTGTCGTTGAGCCACTCGCATCATAAGCTAATCTCAAATTTCAGCCATTTAGCTCTTATGTGCCTTTTTCCATTTTCTTTCTTCAGATTATCCTCCCACATCCACCCGTTTTCATTTGTGTTCCCCGATTTCCTCTCTTTTTGGATCCAGCCAGCAGTCAGTTTTTATGTAAACATCGCCCCAAGGCAGATAAAACATTTTTTTTGCCGTGCGACTTGAATTATTGGCAAGCATACAAAGGCGTTTGCCAAACCAACCACCCCACTTAACCACCCAACCACCCGACCACCGTGCACTATACTACTATACTATATATACTCGGTACGTATTTCCATTGACCAGGCAAAAGTTTTCATTTGGCCCATTTTGTGGTGCGCCCTAACGGTTTTACGTGGTTACTTCTATCATTTCGATTCGAGCGGAACCAATAGGACGCAACCGACATCCACACATTGCAATCGAGTGTGTTTCCAAAGCTGCTTGTCATCAATTTCGACAAAACAAAAATAACGCTGCATACTTTTTGGTACATTTGCAAAAAGATTTAGGGGATATTTGAATATAGTATGCAACATAGAACGGTGTAGTTTTCACTATCTAAATAAATATATGTTGTTTTTCAAATATTTTGATGCAACTTCATGCTGAGCGAAATAACAGAATAAAAGCGGAATAGATCTTCAGGACAAGCTAAGTCGATAAACTTGGATTTTAATTTTGAAGAATATTTTATTAAATTTAAATAATTATTATAGCGAATTGCCCTGATAACTATATGATAATAGTAAATCGAAGCAGATTTAATATCGAAAATTATTCAATACAGTATTCTAATGTCTTTCCCAGGTTAAATAACCGATATAAGAATCAGAAGTTAATGTAAGAATCATGTAAAGCCAGAGAAGACTTTATTATTATAATTAGAGTAACTAAACACACACGTACACTAATTAGCATAGTTGTTTTTGTTTTAAAAACTAGTAAAAATAAATGAAATATTAATATTTTGAAAGAAATCTTAAGCTGTCTCAAGAGACTATGAGTTAATCAAGCTATGGTTGCAATTCTTGGCACATAATTTAACTCATTTGAAATTAGTTCCAACTGTGGTTATTGCAATAATTCACAAGGCTCAATGAGCATTTAGCTGGAAGCTGTTGTGTCTCTGCCTTAGCTTGTGTGGGTGTGTGTGTGGAACATTGAACTTGATCTGTTGTTATCTTGATGACTTAGGTGACTTCATATGACAGTCGCGACGCCGCTCACAAACACACACACATGTGAGTTGGGATTTTCAGTTCCTGTTTGTGCTCAGCCAGCGGGGAACTTTAAGCATATATCCTGCTACAAATTTGAAGGTTGCTTTAAGCCTGCATGCGGTCTGCAAAACTGAATTGGGTAAATAATAATAATAAAAAAAGAAAAGATAAATGAAAAGGGAAGCAGCAACATCTGTGCGAGCATTTAGACAGCGGGTGATATCGCCGACAGTGCACAGTCTTGTTGTCTCTTGCTTGTTGCCTTGTGAAAAGTTATCAACGCGCCATTTTTGCTGCTTGAATTAATTTTGGAGTGCAGGCAAAAGCAACAACAACAACAAAAGCTACAACAACAGCTGGCTATGCGGTGAAAGATGGAACGGAAGTGCTGCCATAACGCAGAGCCAACCGGGAGCAGCCATAGAAGCTCCTGTTTGCCATTGCGACATTCCCCGTTGTCGCGTGAAAAGAGCTTGGCTAAAAGGATTCCGCCACAATTTGTTTGATGTTTGCTACGTGTTTTCAAATAATTCTTCAGTTTTATTCTGTTTGCTGTTGCCGTTGCTGTTGCTGTTGCCGTTGCCGTTGCTGTTGCTGCGACAGTTGTTGGCCAAAGTGTGGCGAGTGCTGGAGATATTTTTTAAAGCAAAATTGTTGAACTAGAGTTTTTGCAACAACAGGAATGCGTGACCCTGCCACCAGTTGAAACTATCTGTCGAAACTCAATTTTAATGCAATGAATTGTAGTTTATTTAAAAAAAACTATAATAATAATTGGAATTTCAGTTTGCTGTCTGTTAAATCTGCTTAATTTTAAAAGCAGACAGATAACATTTCATCCAATTCATTTCAACACTTGCCACGCTTAAATCCTGTTGAGTTCAAAGTTCTGGACATATGCAAATTTACGCAATGGCAGGACGAAAATTAAAACTAAACATCTACCCAGAGGAGCATCTACATAAAAAAAAGAATCCCCCATCAAACTAGAGAAAATGAAGCTGAAAAAAGTCGACATAAAGTATAACTTGGCCAGTTCGCACTTGCGGCTAATAAATGGTGTGAAATTTCCATAAAATAAAAGTAAACGTAAAAAGGCATGGCACACACACCAACACACAGTTACATACCCACAGAATAGAAAGAGCCGGAACACTGTTTATGTGTGTGTGTGTGTGTGTATTCCGGAAATAGGAAGTAGTAAAATCTCTAATAGGAAAAGAAGGCGAGGCAGGCAGCCGCACAAAACTAATTTCCCCAAGGCGCTGCAGCTAGAACAGAAACAACAAACAGCACACAAAAGAAGAAGAGATAGAGACCGATAGAGAGGGAGAGAGAGAGAGAGAGAAAGAGAAACAACTGGCCGACAAACTGACAGACGCCCAATAAATTTAGCAGGCAGCATTAGCAACTTGTTACAGGGTGTTGGCTTGTCAAAGGGGAAAGAGGGTCGAACGGGATTCCTTTTACTGACGGTCATCGCCTTTGGCTGTCCATCAGAGCATTATATGTGAGTTTGCGAAAGGTTATGGTAATGAGATATGTCTTTAATAAATACAAATAAAATATTCTATAGATTTAACGCTATGCTGAGTCGTTTTATAATATTATTTTAGAGAACATACATAAGCATTAGTTTATTTATAATTAACTTTGGATGCTGAACCTTTTTTAATCGGATTTGCAATGCTAAAAAGCTGCTGCAAATTTTCTAAAATTTATATTACTATTTATTGGAAACTTTTGCTTTAATATACGTTATGATAAATAAGTATTTTAACTTTGCAGCCGTTATGAAAAGTCGAAATATAGTTTGCCTTACTTAAATTAATATTTGTAGTATTAAATATATACCAATTGCATTTATTTATAATGATATTTCATAAAATTCATATATTTCTAATATTTTTCCATATTATTTAATTTGCAGTTATAATCAACAGCTTAATTTCCTAACAATTTTAAAAACTTTTACTTTTATCCCAAACCTATTATTATTTAAGAAATATAATTTCTTAGTTCTATTGTAGATAATCTCATTTTCCCCATAATTTTTGTTCAAAATAGCTTCAAGTGTGTTTCAGATTGGTTTTTGGACAGACATTGTTATTGTTGTGTTATTTTTGTATTGTTGAATGGTTGTTGAGTGGTGTTTTTGTTTTTTTTACGTGAGCTGTTTTACGGCTCACAGAGCTCAAAATACGAAGGGAAAAAATGAGAATAAACAAACAAATGTCAAGACAAAAAAAAAATGTGAACCCGCTCAAAGAAGGCGTCCCACCGTAAAACCAGACCAGTCCAAGAACGAAGTCGGTATGGGAGTACCATTAATATATGTTGAAGTATACTTATACAGCTGTATGTTTGTGTACTATATGTGAGTCTGTTTGTATATATTAGCTTCAATTCGTCACTTGGCTGTTAAAGGAGATGATGATGTTGCTGCCGACGCGTCGTCGCGTCCTCGTTTCGGCTTGGCTAAGTGTTATTAAAGCCCACGGACGACTGACGACTGTCGGCTGTCGGCTGACGACTGACGACTGCTGACTGTCTGCATTGACGTCGACGCCGTGTCGGTGGCTGCCTGGCAGCCTCTTAGCCATAATTGTTGCTTTACTTAGCCAGCCTCACTCCAATTGCCTTCAGTGCCCCCCGCGCACTCTCTTGTTGAGGTGCACCTTTTGCGCTTTTTCCTGTAGTTTATTTCATTTGTCTGCTATGGCACTCGGCGGCATTTTCACTTATTTCTCATACAATTTTGTTGCTTTTATGACTTTTGGCTTTTAGTGGCCTCTTAAGAGGCTCAGAGTATTTGCGGTGGCGCACCCCACGTATGAGTAATGTCCCAAGGCAGCATCCAACAAAAGAGAAACAACAAAGCATCAACAAAAAACCTGCTGTATAATATTACTTATACGCACATTATTCCCGTGTTGCTAATAAACACCTTGTGGGCATATCAAAAATTATTCAACTTCATATGAAATATATATACACAACAAGAGAATGAGCCGAGTAAGCTAAATTAAGTGAATTTATCGAGGGGCAGGGAGGGAGGATACGGCTCCAGGCTTCTTGACAAATGAGCTTGTTTTAGTGCGCCTGAGAGCCACATTTAATTGCATTTTCGTGGGACAGTTATAAATGCGAGCAAATAGTTCAAGCTGCTTGATTACATTACAACATTTTTCAGTTAATTTTATGGAGTAAAAATAGACAGTCGTCAAAATGCTTTTAACAGGAAAGAAGGATTTAGCTGAGATCATTTGGTTTATATTTTACTTAGCAATAAGGGATGATATAGAAGAATGTGGTAGGATTTGTAATGAAGCTTCAACTCGCAGCTGAAGAAGTTCAAGGGATCAATAGAAATAACGTAAAACTATTTGTGATGATCGATGCAAATGTTTAAACTTTCCTACATATTAAGCATATAATGACAATGACACCCTGAAATCGAAACTATCTTGAGGCAATTATAATACTATCGGGTTCTCACTTTAATATTATTACTGTGCCCATATTTATACTGGGCCACATGCAGTTTTCTATTTTGAGCTACAATTCAAAAGCAATTTAGAAGTCCTTTTAATTTTTCTCTTCCAATTTGCATAACAAATACGTATCTGTGTTGAAGTAAACATTTTAATGGCAATTTTCACATCAACAGCCTGAGCTACACATGAATTATCTTCTGAGTTATTATAATACAAAATGGGCACAACAACAACAAAACTTAACTAATCTCACAACCGGCAACAACACCAACAATAACAACAACAACAACAATCACAACGATAACAACAAACACATGTCACTGGCACAGATTGAACAGATTTTACAACGAGGACGTCAACATAATGCATATGAGCATATTTACAAAATATATATGTTTATATATATATATATATAGAGAGAGAAGAGTACGTATAATGTTTTGCAGCTAGTGTTTAGAAAAGGGAATATGCTACGTGTGTGTGTAGTGTATGTGTGTGTTGTGTGTGCTCGTCACATGTGCACTTGAGCTCTTGAGAAATTAATTTCATGTGGAAATATTATAGCTGAGGCGAAGGCAAACAAATAAACAAAATATGGAAGATGCAAACAGACAACTGAGGACTGACAGACGGCAGACGACAGCGGGGACTGAGATCGGAGGACTGAGGACAGCTGTAAATTTTGATAAGCCTCATGACACAACAAGAGAAACACGCCCATGACTGACGTGGCTTTCGGAGGCTTAAATGGGTGTGAATCTGAGTGAGTGTACATGTGGATGTTTAAGTGTGTGTGACACTGCAATATGTGCATGCTTAAGATAAGAAAGTGCAGTGCGATAATGAAATCAACTGGAAAAGTTGGAGGAAAGACAGTTCGGCAAGACAGTTCGGCAAGACAGGTTAAAAGCATGCATTTCATTTACAAGCGTGAAAAGTAAGCAGATCGCTCTAAGTGTAAGTCAATCAATTTCATCGGATCAAAATATTTTTATCATTTATAGAAATATATAAAGATGAAACTCTTATAAATTCTAGTTAGAACAGAAATATAAAAATCTATAGCATACTATTTGGGGCAATGAGTAAATGTAGATAATATTTAACAGCAGCTGCTTTCTTGGCTTAACTTATTGAATTTTCGTCATTTCAGCTATAAACTAATTCTGTGCGACAGACAAAAAGTAGAATGAAATGCTGTTAACAATGTCAAAGGTCATCGCATTTGCTTAGCATAATACGCAAAAATTAATGAAATTATTTATGAAATCACTTTACAAATTGCCAGAGCCAAACAAGGGACAAAAAGACGAACCCAGAAAATATGCCACAATGTTGTGCAAAAGCTACTTTTCTCCATTGAATATCGAGTCGTTGAATATCGAGTGTTTGGGTGTTTAAGTGTTGCGAATCTTCGGGCATCGAGAGTAGTGAACATTCAACTTGAGGGCAATACAATGCGCAGCGAAGCGTTTGTATATTTCATTTACCATGAAGCACTTACGTATTGCCAGCAATTTTTCTGCATCAAATGAAATTGAAGTTTTCGTTGGATGACCTCGCTAAGCCCCCATCTCCGAGCCCGCCTCCGCTCTCTCGCAATGCCGTTATCAATATCCTGGCAAGGAAGCGAGAGCCAATCAACAAGAAATACATTTACTTACTTTCCTTGCGCTTTTTATGAAATCTCGCATGCTTCATTTCTTGGGCATAAAACGAGGAGCGCATGAAAATGGGGCGAGAAAGGGGGGGCGTGACTGGGCACGGCATGGCGAATAAAGAGAGTGAGAGGGGTGTTAAACATTTGTTCATTTCCGTTTTCACGACAATATTCATATTAGCGGGTAAATTTACGTCCAACTCCGACTCATGGCAGGCATTCCGTGAATTGGTCCATGATGATTTCCAATCTGCATTTGCTAGCTTTTGATGTGAACGTTTTGTTGTGTCTGTCCAACTGTCTGTGCATCTGCCTGTCTGTCCATCTGCCTGTTTATTTGTTTGTCTGCAAAAGCATTTGGAGTTTGGCGCTTCCGAAATGAATTTGTAATATGGCAATCGCAGTATTATTTATAACGCATTTGTGCTGATGTTTTTTGTATTTATAGCATTGTGCTGAGATTTATTTTTATTGCCAAGTTATTACGCATATCGATATGGTAATAAATTTTCTTCGCCCCAGCGCCAAAATAAAATTTGCTGGCGAGGCTCGAGTGAAAGCAGCGCGCTCAAGCATTTACTTTCTGTCTACATCGCCCGGAGTTCACCATCAGATTGAGATTGTTCCTCAGTCAAATTTTCCCTGAAGTGGATTAAATTTTATGTATTTATTTTGCTAGCAATTTTTTTCTCATATTTATTTGCTATTTTTTTCTCTGGTCTGCTTCAGCCAAATATTATTGTTGTGCCAAGTTTTAAGCAATGCCAATGGCAATGCTCTTTGAGCACATTTTGTTGCCAATTCGACAAAGCTCTTGAAACGAATTTGCCAATTGGCCAAGTTATTACATTTCGACTGCTTTCTTGCTTGCCTTTCTCTTATGTCAGAGAGTCATTGAACTTATGCTTAATTCAACTGCATTTGTCAGCTTGCATTTTGCCATAATTTAAAACTCAGACTATTTTCTTATTGTATTTAATTGAAATTTATATTACAATAGATTTTGCAGGTGTCTGATAAACCGCTGTTTGCTTTTGGCACTAGGATAAATACGACTAACAGATAATAAATAATAGTTTCTACAACAAAAGACTGTAGAAAATCACATTTATAACTCTTGACTAATATTCTGTGTAAATAGATTTTCAATTCAATTCTTCTGCTTAAATTATAATAGCAATTATTTAAACTGGCTTGATATGATAACTGACAAGACGTTTATTAGACAGCAAAATAAATGGCAACTCAATACAGACTATGGCTAAAAGAGGTTTGTTAAAGATATATGAAACTACAGTGGGCATTCGGAAATGAAAAAGAGTGAATTCAATACAATAGTTATATCTGCAACTTTGCAAAATAAAAGGTTTAGTTTACACATTTCTCCAAAAGCGTTTACAATTTTAAGATTTAATTGATAGTTGAGTTTTAAATTTAATTTTCACGATTAATGATTTAAAGTTAATTTTTAATAGATGTTCAACATTTCTGTAGCTAAGAAATTATTATTGTTTTACAGGCAATAAATGTTTGTTGAAATGAAAATTATTTTTCTGTGCGTATATTTCGATCGTATACGTAAAACGCAGATTTAAATTCATAGATACTTGCAACAATTCATTATACTTCAGTGCCTTTTGGGCTTTCTAGCAATTAATTTATTTTATTCAATGTAATAATAATAAATATTAATAAGATAAATCAATGCATGTTGTTGACTTTTGCAATGACTTGGCGATTAATTTTCTTAAGCATAAATTTGGCTTATAATTTAACTGCAGTTCCTAGTCAGACTCTAACTCTCTCTTTCTCTCTCCCTTCAATGTAATAACGATTCGACATTTATAAATGTGGTCAGTGGTCAAATATCTAATTAATTTGTCTGTTTATTCAAATATCTCTCTCTCTCTCTCTCTGTGTATGTGCGGTTATAATAAGCGTTATTACAATTTCATTGATCATGAGGAATACTAGAGACTACAGACTATTTACATGGACTAGCTAGATGCTAACAGAGGACATACCACAAGTATGTTTACTTTAATTGAGCAGCTCAATGAACTCTTGACCTTTTTGGGACAGAAACAGAAACGCAGTGTCCTGCCTAGGAGCCGAACTAAATTTCAATTAGGTCTAGCTAACAGTACTGTTGTAAATACATAGAATGTCCAATGAATGTCCGGTTCATTGCGGCCATAGATTTGAATTAGTTGCATGCGAATGCGAATGAAAATGAGAATATACGATATTAATGCGTAATTATGCTAACAAGTCAATGCAGCAGCTCTCCAATGTGTTGCTAAATCAGTTTAATTATAAAAGATTAACTAGGCACAGACTGTGCTAGACATTGTCTGATTAGATTGAGGTTGGGTTGTGGGCTTTGCGTTTGCCTTAATTGAAATTCCACACGAACTCAATTCAAATCCAATAACACAATGCAACAGCGAACTGAACGGAACTTGATTAGAACTAATCCCAGATGATTAACGAAAATGCGCGTGAAAGTGTTGTCTGGATTTCGATTTATCCAGCCTAAAGGCACATAATTCAATGCGGCTTAAATAATCTTGTATTGTTGTTGCCGCTTCTTTTGTTGTTGTTGTCGTTGTTGTTGTCGTTGTGTTGTGTTGTGTGTGTTGCGTGTGTCAATATTGAAGGAGTGACTGTTATGTGGTGTGCGTGCGGAATTCAATAAAAATTCTAATGGCTTTCTGATGATAATCTCATGGCTGCAAAATCAAACAGCAAACGTTGCCCTGACAATATTTGCACTTTGGCTTTAGCTACCAGTTTGGAGCTCTGGGCCGAGAACGGAATGGGCCTTGTTGCCGACTCGATTTTCCTTGCTTTTTTTTTATTTTTTTTTTATAAATATTTGCTACGCTCAATGCTGTCAACTAGACAAGGACTTCGATTGAATTCCTTTATCGTTCGTCCCGGCTTTGTTGTCCGACTGTTTGGCTCTCTGACTGTTTGTCTGTCCCTCTCTCTCTCTCTCTCTATCTGTCTCCAACTTTCTCACGCTATCTGTCTTTCTCTTGCGGCGTATTTGTTTGACTCTTGCGACTTCAACTTCACGCTTCGTTAACTGTAAATTCCAGGCAAGCAGAACATACGTTCTCTCTCTCTAATTCCCTCTCTATCTAATTCTGCTCACCTGTCTCTCTCTCTTCGGCAGCTGCCTTTAAGGCTTACATATTTGTTAATACCTATATCCCAGGACCAACTGCTAAATTCGATTGACTTTCATCCTATTTGCCGCATTTGCTGCTTGGTTAGATTTTTTCATTTCACTTGCAGTTCTTTTCGTTGACTTCCTTAAATCTATACCTCTCTCCCTCTCTCTCAATCGCTGCTTCGCATTCTATCTGGCTAACTCTGTGTAATTCGCACTTTGACATTTTGATTGGCATTGACAACACACTTTTGTTTGCAGGAATTGACTTTCACATTAGATTATGGCTCCTGTTGCTCGACTCTTACCGCAAATTGAAAAACAATATAAACAGGCTTTGGCTTTAAGTTTTCTCCTTTTCATTTTGCCATATTGCCACATTGCGTATGCGCAATTTTCAATTTATTTTCCTGCCTCTGTTTGTTTAATTCGTGCTGAAATCCCCCATGGCTCTAGACGTCTGGGAGAAAATGTTTTTGGCACACGGAACCGAACTTAACGAACCTCAAAAGGAAATCTTTTGGTTATTTTTAAATTAATATATAAAAATCTTGAGTGTCTGCAGAATATAATTAAATTAAGTTTTTAGTAAATCCGAATTTTTAAATCATGTTTATGAATAATTTTATTCATTTATTTCCCATATCACAACTAATATTTTATGGTTGCTTGCTTAGCAACTAATAAACCTGATTCTCTTCTCCAGCGTCACTTCCAATCGCATTACTGACCAACTTTGCAGTTGCAACCAATATTATGCTTTCACCATAAACTTCAGATGTATAACTTTCACTGCTTCGCAATCAGTTGCCTCTTGCCACATGTGGCATATTCGTAGTGTTAAAAAGTCCACCAAAAAGTCATTAAACTTTAACTCGCAACTTTTTCTTGGGCGAAACTCTCAACTTTGATGCGTTTGGAAAGGCATTCAATTTCATTTCTTGGCACTAAACAGCTGTGGGTTAACACACAAACAAACAAACACACACACACACACTCACATTCAGATATATATACACACACACACTCACATGCTTATTAAGTGCTTGCAAATAGCCAAACAAATTAGCGACAAAGTTTGCTGGTTGCCGCAGCATGGCAATTAAAAAGCAACTAGAAAACGCTTTTGGGCGAAATGAAAATCAACGAACTAACCGAAAAATCAGCAAATAGTACAAGGAAAAATGATATAGCAGCTGGCCAAAGACTATTTCAGTCTCTCACGCTGTGGGGTTAACAGAAATGAAGCTGAGTTGAGCTGGTCTCATATTCAATTTGCCGCTGCTTTTAATTTTAATGAGAGCCAATTAAAAGCAATGCCAGCTATTAGCGCTAGTTCCTTGTCCATTCCTCCCAACTCCCCTCCCCTGTCACTCCTAAATTGTGCACACGCACACACAAAACAAATTGTCGTGTGGTCCCAAAACTGTCTGCCAAAACAGAGTCACGGCCACAGAGCAATCTTAAGCAGTTCCTTCAGCTTCTCGTAATTGCTTTGCGAAACTACGAGTACAAATTCTTCATATAATTTCCACTCTCATTTCTCTCTCGCTTTCGACCAGGTCAGTACAATAATGGCGAGTTGGTTGAGAGACAGTTGAGGCAAACCAAACAGTTTTGCGGGCTTAAAACAAAGTCTGGCCAGACGCGACAAAGTAAAAAGGAAATACAGTGAAAATGAGTAGGGGATTGGCGGGTGGGGGGGGGGGGGGGTAAACGGAAATAAACGCACCTGTAATGATCTCAATGTTTAAGACCTGCTTAATGAGCTGCCACTGAAATGCTTTCAATAAAATTTGTTAATTTTAATTCGTTTAACAACATTCGAATGCCTTGGGCCAATTACAATGTTTGCAATTGTAGCTATATTTAAGTTAATTAAACATACTTTAGCTTTTGAATTAATTACAGTAAAATAAATAAAGCTTGCTTTGATGTTTATTTAGAAATAAATAAATGGAAGAGCACTGCAAATTTGTCCTTCATTATGAACATTTTCATTGGATTATTTATAATATACTGGAATTTATCATTTTGCAAAAGTCTGTATTTATATTTGTATTCAATTAAGCAAATAAGAATAAGTCGTAAGAATTTTGCAAAAAGTTCATATTTATTTTCATTATCATTTTCATTTGTATTATAAATATCTACATAAATCAAATATTATTATATATATATTTATTTTAGTTTATTAATAAAAATGAACTATTTTTCAAATAATTAATATATATATAATCCTTAAAGCTTATTCTTCGGTCTACACGTGATCGACTAATTGTCACAAATACTACAATTTTCGCCTTTAATGTTTCTTCTACACATTTTGGCCACTGCAGTTCAGCAACTCGAGTTGCCATTTGGATGTGTGTCTGTTATGTGTTCGTATTTGTCCATGTTTTCTATGTGGAGAGTATTTTATGCTTGCGAGTGCACAAAATTAAATTGTTTTTCCTCTGCACACAAAATGTGTATAGCACTGGGAACTATAGTAATGGTTGCAAGCATCTCTAAAGTCTTTACGAAATGCATTTGATTATTTTTCGCATTTAATAGCAAATTAAATTTAGTTTAAAGCCAAAATACGCTACATTGATTACGCAGCATTGTAAGAAGCTTTCAATACATGTCGAAACTACATTACTACATTTGAATACAAGTAAGTAACGATAAAAATATTCACGCATTCATGCATTCACATTCATCTTAACTGAATATACTTATATTTTGGCATATGTTATTTGCCTTGAGCTAGTTGCGTTCCGGTGTTGAGCTTATGGCAAATCAACTGTTAAATAGTGAATGCTGCTTTTGATTATCAGACGCCATTTTGCATTCAATTCGATTCGCCGCTGGCTGAGCAACTGACAGATATTCTGCTCTTTCACCTTTGCACTGAGTTTGGCACATTTAAATTTCCATTTAAAATTGGCAGCACACATACTCTCAGACAGACAGACAGACAGAGGGACAGACGGCGAGGGAAACCTAACCAAACAGACAGCTGTTACAATATTATTGACTCATATCGCATGCATATCGTATACACCAATACACTGACACAGACACAGACACATACACAAACACACACACACTCGCACACAGTTACGCACAGGATATTCTCGAGCAGCTGTTGGCTGTCACAGCGCGTTCTTCCTTCCGCTTCCTTTGATTTGCCAGCCTGTTGGCACTTTTTGGTTGCGCTGAACTTGGCATAAAATTAAGTGCTCCATTTTAATTGAATTGAGTGGGATGTCTTTATCCTCTATCTTCATACCAGTTCCTTCGCCAGCTTCATTTGACAATCTGCTGTCGATAAATGGAGCGTGTACATTGGCTATATGCTGCCAATTATGAGCATCGACTACTTTATACTTGCACCTTTCCCCAAGTTAACTCGGACTCCGAGCAATCAACGTCAAATGCGTAAAGGTGTGACATTTCTTGCACCTGTTAAAATATTCTTTAAATAATTTAAGTTAGTTCCAAGGCGAACATGAATGAATTTTGCTAAAATTAAATTATGTTCTACACGTAAAAGTGTCAATCCGGCATATAAGAAATGTTAAACTGTTGTTAAGACATATTATTGACCTAGTTTTTAACGTTTGCCCCTTTGTAACGCATTGCTATAAATTAAACTATCAAACCGATATAAATTTCTCTAACAATTGAAATTTATCATTTTATTAAACAACCAAACTTTGCCATCACTTTTCTGTAGAAATTCTCATGAAATTGTCGCTGGATAATTTATTAAGAATTTCCACAGATAGCTAAATATGAGAGAAAATTGCTCAAGTTTTTGAGTTCCGTTCGCAGTGTGCGTGACATGTCACAGAAAGTTCTTGCCACTTACCAGACTTCCCACAAAACATTCCGCACTCATCTTCCATCCTCTCCGTACTATTACCACAAGGCGTAGCCGTTAACGGGCTGATACATTTTGTGAGCCCTCAAACTGTCAGATAACGATGACGTTGCCAATAATGTTGAGGCTGCTGATGTTTAAAATGCCGTTTACGATTCTTGTGGGGTATGTGTAAAATTGGATTTAAGCGACAATTGACAACAGCGGCGAAAAGTTGCGAAAGTTGTCAATCAGAGGGCAAACTTGAACAGCCAACAACATAATAAACATACAGCAGCAGCAACAACAGAAGACGGCAGCAACATACAGCGACAGCAACAGCAACAGCAACAGCAACAAACGCAGCAGCAACGCCCATTTTGTTGACATTTGAGATAATGATGTCAAGCGTGTTGTACTTAACAAACGCCACTTAAACGCAACGCCGCTCACACACACACACACATCTATAGAATAAAAGTGTGTGTGGGGGGGGGGGTGGTGGAGCGGGGTAGACCGTCAAGGAAATTCGCTCACTTATTCGCCCCACTCTGTCAGCCATTGAATTTGAAAAGCTTCAATGTCAGCCACAACTTTTTGTAGAGCTGTTGCTGCCTTCGAAGTTACTGTTATTGTTGCTTACAATTCACGATATGATTTTGCTTTTAATGATGCTTAAAATTTCGTACTTAAGCACTGTCAAAGTTGCGACTCACTGTGCTGTAATTAAATACCATACAATATTATATACTTAACTATTTTAGACACTGAATGAAGACGGAGTAAGACAACTTAGCGCAGCTTAAGGCAGAACTGTCGAAAAGGGTAGAAAGAATAATGAAGACAGAAGAAGTGAGAGGAAGGGATATATATAGAAAGATAGAGATACTCTGTATTAAGAATTTTTAAGTAAACACCGATACATGTTTTTAAATGATAATATTGCTATAGTATTGTTAACGTATTAGTTGTTTAACTTATGTAGAATCAAAGGAAATAAAGAATAAAGTATCAGCACAAGTTAAATTTTTGTAATGGAAATATTTAGCAAATATGTCAAGCAGCTTTTTTGCTCGATCAGTTCAATTGCAACGCAACATATTCGGAGACCAACTATGAGTACTCTATGTAGTATATAAAACCATTGTCAGCAGACTTTTTAGAGCTTATATTTGATGTTTTGCTGACTGATATGAGATTTACTGTTCATTTTTATGTGCATTTGTGTTCATTGTGGGGCTTTCTACATTCATTTCATTCGCAGACATTCTTTGCATATGTTTCGCAGCTAAAGCGTCCTCAATTTATGCATCGAAACTTTGAATAAAATTTGCAAATCGGAAGCGCTGCATCAGAAAAATATATTCCTAAAAAATGTTAACAGATGCATAAAAGTTTTCGGGCAAATTGTTGCTACATGTGCGTGCACATACATTTTCAAACAAGTTATGCCCTCACACTCTCGCACACTCACATTCTATTTAAAAATTACATGAATAGGAATAGCAGGAAATACGGAAATACAGAAAAATAACAAACTTAAATTTCCGGAATCTAAATTTTTTTGTTGTTGCATTGTGGCTAATAATAATTGTTGCTGTTTTTTTTATATGTAGTTTATATATTTATTTATTTTTATTTGTTATTCTTGTCGTTTTTACCTCTTTGTTTATGTTAGTTTTTGCACACGCATACGAAACGAAAAGTGAATTAAACACACATACAAACACAATGAAATTTATTAAAAAAGTTTGCGTTGATGTTTTTGCCGTGTTGCAATATAATGTTTTGATTTTATTGTGCAATGGGAACAATGCGATGATGGGACGGTGTGAGGACATTTAGAACTGAGAAATATGTCAGAAACTGGGCAGGCAATTTGCATATGCGTCTGTGTGAGTGTGGGTGTGGACAAACTAACACCTGCTCAACGGAACGTCCATGTCAACTGTCGACGTTGTACAATACTGAATTCTAAAACATTTTTGGGAAAACATTTCGTATGCCTTGTCAGCCCACACACATTACCATAAAATATAATTAAAAATAACAAAAGACAGAGAGAGAGAGAGACACACAAATGGGTAGAGATTGTGGGTGGCGGCAGGGGAAACGGGCTAACAGCTGCAAATTTGTGTAGCATACAATTTGGGGCCAGATTTCTTGCATATTTTGTTGCTGTTGCTGTCGCAACATATTTTGGGCTTTGCTTTAAATGCAATTATTGTTACGATTATTGTGTAAATGCAAACAACTCACAACAAAAGCAACAACAATGACGACAAGCACTGCAAAATAATTGGTTTACTCAGTGTTCTTAGCCATCAACTGACAAATGTGCTGTGCTCATGTTTGCTTTGACTTTAACAATGTCTAATTGGAAGCATCAGCCCAGCTTTAATATAGAATAAATTATTTTCTGCATGCTGCAGTTGAAGTTGAATGACACAATGCTTGGCAAAATATCAAGTATACGCCCCGGCAAACTGAAAATTGAAAGCGGGCTCAGTTTTAGCTTTATCTGACATCATTTTCGCTTGCTTTGTTTCAAGGGTTGAGAGGGCGACCATATCCAATGACTGTTAACCCAAAAATTCACGCTCGATTTGAAGTTCATCTCGTCGTTTGGCCGTTTGGCCGTTTGGTCGTTGTCGTCTATCAGTAGCAGCCAGAGAATGAGTCGAGAGTTAAAGCTGGAGTTTGAGCCACAACTGTTAGCACAGCACACGTAAGTGACAGTTGAATGGATCTCATCTCAATGACCTCCTAACAACATCCAGTCGCATCCTGCTGCACCACTCATTAGATAACGCCCCATATTGGGGTCGGACAGACGGCGTGGACTGCACAGACTGGACAGACTGTCAGTAGAAGCTGCTGTCATGACAGCCTGTTCTCATGATAACCCGTTCTGGCTTAGACTCAGTTTTGTGTTTTGCATTTGTCGCTCTGCTTTTTTCGTCACTTAAGAGTGGTGCTCATTGCCAAATTGTTTTTGCATTAAGTGCCCCCATTTTCCCAAAATGCTGTTGTTATTTTTCCACCCGACGGGATTTCAGTTGCTCCAGTTTTGATAAACAGCAAAAGGTTAGGCAATTTGGGGTCAGCGTTATGGGTGTCATTGTTTTAAAATTGTTACAAAATTGCTAGAAGATTAGCCTAATTTGTAGCTAGTAAAGGGCGGAAAGTTAAAGTGGAATAGTTCTCAGTTTCAGCTTAACTTAATGCAGTCGAGAAAAACTATATTAAACCTTAAATAACATTGGAAACTGAGGTTTTAAGCTAAAAACTCAAATAAAATATGTAGAATTTAAAATTTGTAAATAAAAGGAAACAAGTTTAAGTCATCGTGTAAGGATTTTTCACCAAAAGTCCTTAGATGAATACAAATAATTGAATTTTATTCCAATAAGAGCTCAAGGGCATTTCTTTGTAAAATAGTTTAACTTCAAAGTGAATATTACACATAGCATTGAACCTGGCAAAGCCATGGCTCATTTTTGTTGTCAATTTCTGAAAAACTAACAAAGTGTAAATATTTAGTTTATCTACAGTGCAAAAGATAATCAGAAATGCTAACATTTACTTTTAAAATTGCACAATTCGCCGCTGGCAATACTTATTTAAAGGGCATATACATTATGCTATTCAATATGCACTGGGCGTTGAGACACCTTCCTTTGAACAATTTGCAGCTACTTTACTGTTGCCTTTAGTTTAGCATCTAATGAGATTATGGAATTATATATTCATAGTGCAAAAAATGATGTCAGACGATGGCTTAGACAATGGACCTGCTTGGCTTGGCTCGAAAGGAATAAACTGAGCAGAAGACAAACGCGAATTGCATATAAATGCAGAAAAAGTGGACAATGAGGAGATGAGGAAGTGGACGAAGAGGAGACAGGCAGCTACTTGCCTGGCTCTTAAATGTCCACGTTCAAGTCGTGGCATCTTAACGCAGCGCTTAGTTTAATGCATTTGCTCAGTTGGCAACTGGCAACTTGCAACTGGCAACTGGCGTTGCCTGGACCCAGGGCAGCTTACTTCCGCCACATTGCAGCCGTTTTATTTGCAAATATTTTCTGTTCATCCTCTATTTTTGTTGCGACGATTTAGTTAAAAAGTGACAGCCCTGCTGATAAATATGGTTTAAAGTCATAGCATCTCCTGTCCTGCCCTTCAATCAAAATTAATTAAGCTAAACGCTCGACCTACTTTACTTTGCCTTCTCCTCCTCCAGCAAGTTTTAAGATACTAGAAAATCAATTGTTTTTTCGGGGAGTTTTTATTAAGCGTAAAGTTTTTCCATAAATCGAGTCGAAGTCGAGTTCTATGACTTATGATGCTCTGCAGAGAGCACACTTTTCTTTTTGCCGCATTGCCTTAAAGCCAAGAGACGTCATAAGTTTCTGTTAGCCTGGCCGGAAGTTTAGGCACCTTTTAGGCGTAATTGTTAAACTAGACTGAGCTCAGATGAAAGATGCTTAGCTTAGATAAATCGTCGAAAGTTTTAATTGAATTTTTCGTTTGCTTTAAATGAGCCTTTTTTCTGGCTCAGCCTAAACAAACTTGTAACAAAACTTCAACCCCCATAAAATAAATAACAACTTAATTTCGCACCTACTATCTCTTGCTTCTTCTTTACTCTTTCGATCTCTTTTACTCTCAGTTTTAGTTGCTTGGAACTATTATTGAACATTTGCCAGTTTGGTAAATGAAAATATTATAAGTTTTGGCACGCGGCCGCAGCCTTTGCATAATTAAATTATGCGTCTCTCATGAATATTTAATGTAAAAGCTTTTAAACGCCTCTTTATTTATGTATTTTGCGTACGACACTGAAATTTATTTGTGTATCCCCGAATTATTTTTGTTATTGAAAGTGCCAAGAAAACGAGGCGGGAAAAGTTTCCATCTCCCTTCACGACGCTCTCTTTCAACACTTTTCCAAGTGTTTTTCTCGCACATTTTAATTAAATTTGTGCTGCCATCGCACCCCAAAAAAAAGGAAGAAAATTAAGTAAAAATAAATAACTAAATTACGAAATTACATTTACATTTGCGCTAATTGGCAAATGGCGAGTTTAGAGCAAATCTCCATAACGAACTCGAATTCAAGCCATAGATTTTCAATTGCCGGCCAAATGGGATCCAAGCTGACATCGTTTTCTGGGCTGCGGTTCTCGTTTCGATGGCAGCCCAAACAAAATTGATAAACAAACGTATGCTATATGTACTATCTGCCAACAGCACAACATCACACACACTCTTACACCCACACACACACATACATTTGTATATATTTGCATCTGGGTAGGCGCTTTAAAAAGTGTTCGCAAGCCAATATTGATAGCATTTCCCAGGCGGTAAGTCGTGGTCTGGGCGGGTGAAGGGGATGACGGATCCTTGTTTCTATTGCTTCAATTATAGCCTGATGGGAGGGGGAAAAAAAACTGCTCGCGATATGTGCAACATTTTGGATGGTAGCATTCTCATCGAGCCATCGCTGGTCAGTTAGTGGAATTTTGTTTGGCTTTCTGCATGTTTTCCATACATATGTACATACAAATGTACATATCAATTGTGCTGTGGTTATTTTTACTGTACGCGCCTGTGTGTGTGTATGTGTGTGTGTGTGTATTGAGGCATGGCTGCGTTTATTCTGTGCCTATTCATGCCTAATAGAATTCAATTCAAGTTGTGTTTTTGGAATGCAAACTTGTCAAATAGTAAAATTGTAAAGATAACATTGGCAAATTTCTAACATTGGACAGCAGATCAAATTTAAATTACAATATTATGACAGCATAAATGGCATCATTTATTAATGAGAAAGACATGCATTTATGTAGTTTTAATAAGACACAGAATACCTTTAAAACGGGGCAAAGGAGAGTAATTGATTTTAAGCTGTCACAGCATAAATTTTAAAGGCACTTCTTATATCAGCTCAGCAATTTTAATTCTAAAGCAAAACATAACATAAATTCAATAGGAAATAAGCATAAGTTAAGCATACTTCATACTCAATTTGATATTCATCTAATTATAGAACCAATTTACTTTGTTTAATCAAATAAAGATGATGCTCTAGTCTGGCTTTTTTAAGAGTGAGAAAATCTAAGTGTTAGCCTGAATTTGAGGCAACTTCAAATGTTGTTAGCATGTGTAATGTGTAACCACTGTGGCAATCTGTGCATGATATGCCTCTGCTGCCTGTTTATTGAACCATCTATGTTATATCGAGCACACACAGCTCTCGCTTCAAATGCAATGCAATTTGGCTGCAGGGCTTGGCCAATTTGGTAAGCGCATGAAATGTGCTCTGTTTTTTTTGTTGGTCTGTTATTTGCCCTTTTAGCTGATAAGTTACGGCTAATTACAAAACACCGCGCAAAGAGTTGAGCAACGAGTGCAGCAGACAAATATCACAGAAATGCACAAAAAAGCATTGCCTATTTATTAGTGAAAACTATGGCGAGCCAATTGCCAATTGTATGTGAATGTGTGTGTGTGTGTGGGAGATTGTGAGCGTGCATGTGGCATTCAAATTTATTCAAAACAATTTTATTCAAATCGCAAAAAACTAATTCGAAGCACGTACGAGCAGCAGCAGCAACAACAACAGAGTTTTGCTAATAAAAGGCTCCCCCCAAACATGTTTTGGTAGTAAATTCATATATCTATGTTTATGTGGGTGTGTGCGAGTGTGTGTGTGTGTTCAAGTATATTTGTGTTTGTTGTTAGTTTTTGCCAACGTTTCACAATAGTTTTGTGCCCCATCTCCAACAGTTAAGCGGGAATTCTCGTATTTTGTGTACTGCCCAGCAAATTATGTTATTTCACATATGTGTATGTGTGTGTTTGCTTGTATTGATTGTATTAGTTTTTGTGCGACTGTGTGTGAGTATTTGTGTGCGTATGTGCTATGTAGGCAGTTCTGTTGTAATTATGTCTAATTTTATTGCCCTCTCTTACCCATTTCCAGCACAAACAGTTTGAGCTCCATTCGAAATGGTCAAGAGTCCGTGGCCATTTTATGATTGTTGTTAATACTGTTGTTGCATTGATTTTTGCTTTAGTGCTAATTGTTGTGTGCCCATAAACTATATTGATTTTATATCTCTTTCACTCTCACTATCTGCACATTTCTACAGCTGTTAATTAATTGTGCTTGCCTTCCAAATTATGCAATCTGTTGATAAGATAATGTTGCAATGTGGCAATTGCAATTTAAATTAGTAGATTTTGCTAATATTTTGTTAAATAAATGTTTAAACAAAGCTCAAGAATGGTAGACATATATTTAAGTTAAATATGTTTAGTTAATTTAGGAGATTATTTACAAATTAAATATATTTTATATAACTAAATATATGGTATTATATATATATATTATGATAATATATTATAATAAATTATTTAGCCATTCGTTTTATTAAGATATCACAAAAAGTGGCCAGCATTAAATTTAATGCACCATCAATATTTATATTAATGAATAATTAACATATATTGCAATTAAAAAAAAATAATATGCAGTTGTATGTAATATTCAGTAATTTTTCATAAAACCTCAGTTATTGAAATATTATTAAAATTTCTATTGCAACTGATTAAAAAGTACGATCTAAAAAAACAAATTTTATGATTCTAAACAAATGAAATGTAATTTTGATTGAATTTTGTGCATAAATCAAAACAATTCTAGCTAAATTTGTAAACATGTTAACATTTAAACACTTGTTATTATAATACATTTCAATTAGTCGCCGTCAGAGATTTGTATTATTTTTTAATTAAAACTATACTGTCAACTGCATTTATCTGTTAAATATGATATTATTTTGGTAACAAACAAAAACTGGAAAAACAATTAAAACAACGTAGATCAAAGCGAATGAAAGCGAAAAGTGTAAGAAGCGGCATAAAAGCAACTCCATAAAGTAAAATAAAAACCATCATAAAATATGAGGGAAATGTTGTCGACAGCCACAACAAACACACACACATAAATTGCAATCGTATGCGAGTTTGTTTATGTGTGCGTGTCTGCTGCCTTTTAGGTGCGCGTTAACAAGTCAGAAGCGTGTATAATATTTTCTAATTTCTCAATTTCCCGCACATTGACATCCGAAACTAATAAAAATAAATCGCACTTTGATATCCGCTTTTTGCACTGCATTTGTTTTGTATCCTCGCGTTTTGTTTTGTTTTTATTTTGTCATGCTGTTGTTATGTGTCCTTTTCTTTTTCAATAATCGTTACACACACACACACATACATTGTGGAGATAGACACACACATAGATACATTGAGGCAGATATAACGGCTGTCTGCCTGCTTTGGCCAGCGTGCCACAATTTTTATATCATTTTTAGTACATTTTTTTGTTGCTGCCTTTTCATTGTTTTTGCCACACTTTTGGCCTGGCGAGTTAGCGCCAACAATAAATAAATGCGCGCACAATTTCACCGACAACACACACTCTCACACTCACACACACACACATCGGAAATTTATAGATCTGACCGGGTGTGCGTCTCTCTGGTGACATACACAGATACCAGTAATACCAGAGAGCGCTGGGCATGAGATACGAACATGGAACAAACTTATAACGGCAGTCGACTCTATGTGTGTGTGTGTGTGTGTGCGCGTGTCTATTACAAATACAAATAACAACAAAATGACCAACTAAATAAATAGTTTTGTAACCACACACAGACAGGAAGTGGGCCATGCGGTGGGCCACACCCAAAAGAGGGGGGCGGAAGTTGGGGAAGGGCGTGGCGTTGCCCCCTAAGCGTACAGAGCATTCAGTTTTATGTTTGAGCAAATGGAAACCCTATACTCAATGGGCTTCGAATAATTGTGTGTGCCAGTGAGATTCTAAAACTTTAGCGAACCGACAACAAAGTTGCTGAAACATTAAAGAGAGAACGAGTGTCAGGATATTTAATTAGAGAAATAAGATGAATTGCATTAGGAACAATGGAAGTACTGATAAAATGATATTTTTTTAAAGATGAGAAAGAATTGAGGAAGAATGAGCAAGAATTGCAAATCATAAAATCAATAAAAATACTCAAAGAAATAAAGAAGATAATTAATTAAGAATAAGCGAGTAAGTTGACTAAGAATTGCAAAAGAATCGTTGAGAATTATATTTAATAAAATCTTTACAATTCAATATAGCTATTTCTACAAGAAGAATAATAAAACTGAAAGTACATAGATTAATTTAGTTATAGTTTATTTAAAACATCTCCCTTGCCTTTGGATATCATAACCAGATGTAGCGTATACTACTTAATGTAAGCTCTGCCGTTAATACTGAACGTTATGTATTTTATTCAATGATTTCTTTGACTTGCATTCAACATTCTGGGAACCTCCAAGCTATATAAATGTTAACCAGTTATTTCTGCAGTCCCTTTACTTAAAATTCTCAAGCGATTCGAGCGTATACTTAATATAAATATTACAACTTGTAAAATATATTCGTAGTTAACTTTGTTATGCATTTAATAGACTTCTAATATTTTTGTTCCGGGGTATACAATTTCTTTGCATTTTCTAATGTTGCGTTTGCACATGTGATTTATCTTAAGCTGCTCATTTTCCGTACTACTCGCACACACACATACACACAGCTTGCTCTCTATCTGTCTCTGTCCAACCGAGTTGCTTTCATCCGAACCTCAAATAAAGACAACGTTGATGCTACTGCGACTGCTACTCGACTGCATCGTAAATCCTGCAAATATATATATATATATATAACTCACACAATACAATACAATATAGTATATACTTATAGAGAGACGTGGACGACACACAGCGGCAATGCAACATGGGGCAAGCAAGCGTATTATTGCTTCAGTTTTTAGGTCGCAGCACAATAAAATAGCTCAAGTTGATGATGGAGCAAAACTATGTGTACTCAGTGTATGCGTGTGTTACTGTGTGTATGTGTGTGTGAGTGTACGACGTGGCATTAGATAGAGCTAACAGCAGCTTGCCCCAAACTCCGTTGCAATCTGTAGATATAAAGGGGCCAAGGGGGGGGAAGGAGCTTGCAACAAAGCTGCTTATCGTTTAACGCTCGGTGTAATGCGTTTAAACTTGATGATTGATTCCGGGTGCGGTCGGGGAAGTAGACAGTTACAACGTCTCGACTGCAACTAAGTGCAGACTGAGCTGACGAAGTTTGCTAAGGCATCTTGGTCAAACTTTAATGGCCAACTATGTATATAGCACTAGGCCCGGTCTATAGCCGGACATACGTACGAGTCGAATGATGCCACGGCGCCATTTTGTGAGTACAGTTCATTTTATGTTGTTGCCTGCGTTTTATTGACTCGATGGTGTGGCAACGATGGCCGCGCGCCGTTGTGCCCTAAACTAAAACAAAGTACTGTTAGAAATGCCATACATATATATATGTATGTGTCACACTCACTCTCTGTATGTGTGTGTGTGTGCGTGTGTGTGTGTTAGTGTTGGTTATAGCTCGTTATGTGCGTGCGTGTTACTGCGCAAAGATGGCTCATAAATTTCGCGCGTTTTCGCCTTCAATTCCTCTATTTTTTTTTTTCATTGTTTCCACAATTTTTTTGTATTCCTTTATTTTATTTTTGCCTTTTCTAGTTATCTCTCATATATTGCACAATTATTTTTGTAGCTGTTTTTTCTCTTCTTGTCTAAATTTAATGACTTTGCCAGCTTTTGGCCAGTAAATCAAATTGTTATAGTATTGTTTTTTTTTCTTTGGCTATCATTTTAGCTGTCGCTTAATTTAATTGTGCGTTCCCTGATGGCATTTCAAATGTGCCTCGGAAATCGTTACCGATGCCAAGTTTCTGCTACAGAGAATTTTAAGTCAATACCCTGACGATTGCCATATATTTATGAGAACTAATTAGCCCAAAAGCGTAAGGGCTTTCGTATTTTTTTTTGTGCCTGGCACTTGCCACATGAAAAACGCCACAAAATCAAATTGGAATTGATGCACAAGAGCCAGAATCAACCAAAAAGTACCCAAAATGAAATCAAATGAAGCGAAGTGGAAAGAGGATTGGGGTGGAAAGGCAAAATGAACTTCCGCTGGCACCAGACAGCAAACTCACAACCAAAGATGTGAAGCTGGGGGGAAATGCCAGGAATTGAACTACAAGCACATTTATTTTTATCATAAATGCAGATAGACACGAACCAGCGTGTAACTGTGTATGGTCTACATGGACTGTGTGGAGCATAAATGTAGCTGAAATATGCGCATATTTTTAAAGGTTCGCATTCCCAATTGCGTTAACGCCTGACGTTTCGGTTTACTTTGCCAGGTCAACGAGCATTGATTGACACTGTAAGCTATTAAAAAACGCTCAAGTTTTTTGTATCCAAAATATATTTTCGTTTTCGCTAGATATCGTATACATTGGCTGTATAGTAACGAAATCGTTTTGAGTTTAAATAATATTACACAATTTATGTAGTGTAGGAACTTAATTGGACTCAACTCAGGAATTATATACAATAAATACATTAAAATCATTTAGTTGTCAAGAGAATTTCAATGTTGATGATAGTTTAGCCATTAAGTTAGTATAATTTATGAACTAAACAATATTTATATGAGATGTTGGCATAAACCAACACAATTGGCGAAATAGTGACGAAACTGTTTTCTGAGCTGAACTTTGAGTATTGTGTCTGTGAAGGGATCCAAGAATTTACGATGTCAGCGACAGTTGAACACTTTGCATACACTCGTTGCTGGAGCAACTGCAACAGCAACTGCAACTGCATCTCGAACTGCAACTGTAACTGGAACGATGCAGCTTTGGCTTGCATACTTTTCGGCATTCCACTTAACACCGTGGCACACGCAGAGCTGACCACAATGCCGAGGCGTAGGCTTGCAGTCGTTGTGAAGTTCCAAAGAAGGCTTATCCCATGCATTGGCCTGACGGCACTTTTCGTGCTCGTTCAATTCCATTTTCACATTTCCACATTTTTGCATTATTTTTTTTTTTGTTTTTCTTTTTTTTTTGTGTCGTACTCATTCTCTTCCGATTACTCCCGCTGTCGATGAAGGGGCTCAGGTAGCGTTAACACTTGTTTAAAAATTTGTTATTGGGTTTCTTTGTTGGCGTTGTTTATTTGTTGGCAGGGCATGGGCGGATATTGTCAGGGCCAGAGGGGGTGACATGACCATGTAGGTCAGCTCATGGCTTGTGACTCCTTCGAAATGGTAGGGGCTCTGTTGTCACTTTGCGTTGGCTTTATCGGATTGCACGTAATATTGCTGACAAATTGAATACAATTGGGTTTAAGCTGAAAAGCTCATTACCGAAATTGGATAGCGACAGCGACAGCGCCAGTTTTCGATTCCACTATTCGAAATAAAGGTTACAAAATTAATTTAAATTACCATATGTGTCTATAGTTAAGGTAGTTACGAAAAAAAATGATACAATTTACTGTGATACCTCAGGCATTGATTTCTGCCATTAAAATCGCAATCACAAAAAGTTAAGCTGATCAATATTCTCCATTTCGACCATATGCAGTAGACATTTATAAAATAAATGTTATGAACAGGTCGGAAACTGAGCTCTGATATGATACAAACGAGTTGGTTTAACATGTTTACATTGAATTTTCTGTTGATGATGATACTAAATATATCTGTCAATTTTAGCTAAATAAAAGGGCTAAAATTTTAGACTTGCTTTTGTGTATTATTTATTTAAAACTAATTGTTATTTTTA
The DNA here is from genome assembly GCA_958299025.2 of Drosophila histrio. NCBI lineage: Eukaryota > Metazoa > Arthropoda > Insecta > Diptera > Drosophilidae > Drosophila > Drosophila histrio. The sequence continues at coordinate 9,117,939 of OY282580.2, forward strand.
TACAGTTGTTATATCATTTTAAATTTGGTTATACATATAAAATTTAGATATAAAGCGTATATGCTTACAGGATATTTTAAATGTATAACTAAGCATTCACTATTTGACTAATCTACCAAGTCGAACTAATATATATTAAATATATAATCGGTTATTCTTTTCCTGTCAGAACCTCATACTTGTCCTATTATATTTGTTAAACTGCTAACCACTGCTTGCTGAATACTAGTTTATAGTTGAGAACTTGATTGCAATATGTAAATAAATATAACTTTTTCAGCAAAAACATTTTACTAATGGACTTGCCATCTACTTATCTAAAGCATTCAATTTTCATAAAACTTTTTCACACTCTCTAATGCCGTTTGCAGCGGAAATTCTTTCTCGGATTTATGTGCTCACATATCATGCGAGCTGTTAACAGAGAAGTTTACTGTTAAATCTATGTTATGTTACATTACAATGTTATAAGATAACGAAACTGCCAATAATATGGTAGAGGGTAAGACTTTACCTAGAATTTCAAGCTAAAAATGAATTTAACGCATGGTTAATAACACTTAGCCAAGTAAAATATTTACTATGCTTACAGCTGATATGTTCAAAGGTTTTGATTTCCACACATTGTGAAAACTATTACCTTAGAAAAGTTTGCGCTTGTTGTTGAGAGAACAAGAAGTTGCCAGAGCCAACAGTGAGCCATGGCTAACAACAAGTAAATTAAGTTAATTACAAGCAAATGAAATATGAGAAAAGTTTTCACTTAAATGTTGCTTTCCAGCGAAAGTTGAATGTTGCTTCTATAAGGATATGCCAGTGGGTACCAACTCTTTCCTCTGGTGTTCATGTTTAGTCTAGCTATCATCAGTGCGATATGTTGTTGTTGTTGTTGTCGCCCACTGCCACGCCCAAACATGTTGCAAAATATTTGCGTATTAAATTGTTGAGAGGCACACGTTTTACACTTCAGCAACATTTCCGCCTGTTAAATGTTTGGCCATTACAATGGCGTAAAATCATTTTGTTGGTGAATATAAAACGAGCAACGCCCCCGCCTAACCACCCGACCGTCTCCCTCCTCCTCCTTCCGCCCAGAGCCAGCATGGACACTGAACAGCTGCGCGTAATTTTAATGAGAATATTCATTGGAGCCACAATTGAGACAACCAAAGCGGCGGAGTCACGTGCCCCACCAACGTCTCTCTGTGTGTTTCATTTTGGTGGTTGGGTGGTTGGGTGGTTGGATGGCTGCCTGCGGTTCGTTGCGTGGAGTTAGTGAAAGATTGGCCGCAGCTCTTCCGGTTATGGCCCAGTCCAGGCCCAGGAACAGCAGCAGCAGCAGCAGCAGCACTTAATGTAATGTAATTTTATGCTGTCGGTTAATTATTCAGCGAATTCTCTACCGAGAGTGGTGGACAAAGGGGAGACGGCGAAACTGTCATGTCAAAGTGCGTGGGTGACATTTATTTATATCACTGTTAAATGTTGAAAATACTTTTTACAAATAGTTGACTAATTGCAAATCGGGGCGACAATTGCAGCTAGTATAAAAATCAAATTACGTTTAATTGAAAAACTGAAAGTCAAGTGTGGAATGTAACGCAATAATAAACATTTAAACATAACAATTATACAAGAGAATTTTGTCAGTTAATTGCCATTAATATGTAATTAATTTAAATTAATTGTTTGCATGAAATTCGTGTCAAAACATATGTTTCCAATTGCATACAGCATCAGATATACATTTTTTCAACTGTTATGACTTTTCTTAAAGACATATCTTTAGATTTGAGTACTTTTAACACTTCTTTTTGTATGAGCTTCTCTGCCCGTGTGACTTCAGAGTCTTCGTATGCTTTCAGCTCTTTAAAAAATTCGGAATATTTTCCCAGGCTCTCTTTAGAACACGCATTACATATTTGGCAACACTAAACTGCCAAATTTAGCCAATTTAGCTTCTGGTTAGCTCTCGCCTTCAGAAATGTCTCCAAGTCTAACGTTCAATGTGTCGACTACTTTGATTTTGTTTCACATTTGATGTGTATATAATTTGATTTTATTTACATGTTGTACGAGAATATGAAATCATTTAAAATACTTCGTTTCGTTTCCCACATTTACGACATTTATATGCGCTGTAAATATAAAATTTATAGCGGGGTATCTCAACTTGATGCAATAAGTATATTTAAGTTTATCTCTTCTTTAGAGGAAATGTAATATTAACATGTAATATTGACAAATCTCAATACAGAGTATCTTTATTATTATTTCCCTTTGGTAAACGCATGGAACGTACTCTTATCTAAAATTGCAGCAGTAAATATTAATTTTACAATTTAAATTATAAATTATTAAAACATAAATATTTTCAACTTTGTGAAAAGTATTTGCATATAAGTTATTGTATCCATGAAATTGATTTAAACTTTGCCATCGAGTTGCAGCGCAACAACAAAAGCAAAAAGCACCCGAGAATATCATTAAAAGTGCAATAAAAGCTTCGCTAAGCTCAAAATTATTGCAAACTTTTTTCGCAATGGACCAGGGATGGAGAGTCCTTTTAGTGCCATATTTTTAAAGGCGGAGGCTCTCTTATGGCAGGTGCGTGGTCTTTTACCGTGAAGCTGCATTAACCAAAGGGCATTTAGGCAGTAGCTGAATACTGATGCTGGCTACCACGCCCACTATGGCTTCTCCTCCTCCTCCTACTGTGGCTGTTGCTGCAAAATTAAAAGCAAATTCCCGACACTCCAACCAACCTCAGCCTGCTGCTCTTAGCTGTTGTCCTGGCAGTTTTACGAGCCGGCTTTAAAATCACGTTAATGATATTTACAGCGGCGGTCGTGAGAACTGAGCTGCAAATTCGAAACTGGAGCAGCAGGCGAACAGCAAAAGGAGGGAAATTGAGGAGGGGAGGGGGGGGGCTTGAAGTGGAATAGAGTGCAGCAGTAGAGGAGCAGAGCCGGGGGAAGGGGAAGCTTTGCCTTTGACCAACGCCTGCCTGGCCGAAAGTCTCTTTGCCATGGTGTTAACTGTGTGAATTTTGCGTTGCCGGCGCAAGTCATTTGCATAACAAAGTTGGCCACGCCCACCTTACAGGCAACCGCCTCCCCCAACTCAGTTGGTATTTACAACATTTAAATTAGACATTAAATTTGAAAGATGGGCTGCCGAACAACTTTGCCCAGCGTCCAGGTGTGTCTCTTTCTCTTTCTCTCTATCTCTATGTCTGTGTCTGCTTTGTTTTTTATGATTCGCTGGAATTTCTATATTATTTTTTTCTTTTTTCTTTTTTTTTATATATTTTATTTAAGCTGCAGATAATTTGGACAGCGCCACTCGGAGAATTCTGCCCTTGATTTACCTATTTACTTTATTTTTATGGCACTTAAATGGCACTTGGCATTGTTGTGTGTAATTTGGCTTTGTTGTCGAGCGTTTTGGGGCTTGATTCGGCTGATAAGCGTAATTCCTTTGCCACCCCAGTTATGCTGTACTTGTTGTTGTTTTTTTATTGTTGCTGATGTTGCTAACAACATTTTAGCCAGTTCATATATTAACTTATTGACAACAATAACGTGCGATAAACTGAGCTCGTACTTGGCTTCTCTTTGTGCTGAGCTTTGAGATTTATAACTATTGAAGTCGTAATTGCTTTTCACATATATTTTTAATGAAGTCGACAGGCTAAAGATAAAATATCAGGTTGTGGCAATAGCAAGTATATCAGTCTTACTCAAGAAAATGGAATGAAGACAGGAGCTTAACAAGGGATTGGGAAGTTTGTCCTTAGGGGAAAACTTTTATATTGAACAAAGCTGTAGATCTAAGAAAATTTGAAGTTTATTTGATTCAATCGTTGACATCTAAGAAAATGAATTTGACTTATTGATTGTGAACATATTTCATATGTAAATTCAGTTGAATAAAGCTGAATTGTTAGGTTTTTAAGAGTTATCTCTTGAAACCATGACAGGTGACAGATAGTCTAAATTGTGAGTTTTCTACTTACATTGTAGTAATATATAAAATATCTTGTTTACAATTCAATCCTGCCATGCTTAATTATATTTTATACTTTTTATTTAACATAAAAATATAGTTAATCAAAATGCTCGAGTTCTCCATTGATTTATCTTAGTATTGTTTTGTTCTTTTCTTCATTTACCTCACAAAAAGAAAAGCAAAGAGTATTTACTGTAACTCAGTTAAAGATAAGTTTATATAATCGTTGCTTTTAGCATTGTTTCTTTTATTAGCCGTATCACATTTGCTGCCTCATGATACCTGCTGTTTTTTTCTCCACTTGCTTCCAACATCTGTGGCAGTCACGGGACGCCACCTGCTACACGCCATCCAATAGCACCACTCAGTGGCACCACCAAAGAAATGGGCAGCCAAAACAGATTTTGTGCTACAAAGTATGCCTACTTATGGCCATTAGGACTAAAAGCTCAACAAAATACAAGAAACGGGATCTCAAATTAATTTTCATACAAAATGTGTATCGCGAATATTGTTGGGCAATGGGAGGCGGCGGCGGCAGTGGCAGCAACAGTGGCAACAATAAATAAAGCACCAACAACAACGTGCCACAATATGTCTCAACAAGAACAACAAGAGGACCAACAATGAAATCAGCACATTTGGTTTTAACGACTATATGAGCTTTTTTCTTACGTTCTCCTTCAGAGCAACATCAACTAAGAGAAAGATGCTACAGTTTCTTTTTATTTTTTGTTGTTGGTATCATTCCTGTTGTTGTTGTTGTAGTTATTGTTGTTGCTTTTTAATGTGCATTTGCGTTGCCGTCGGCGCCAACGTCGCCATTTGAACATTCCAACATTACAAACGTCACGCAAAACTTTTGGTATGAGAGATTCTGTCGCTCTTTGTGACTGTTGGTTTTAATGGAACTGACAATAAAAGTATGATGAATTTCTTAGGGTGTTGGTAACGCACTGACTGTAAATCAAATGTAAATACCTTACGACTTATAGACTAACTGGCGCCATGCAAACTGTCTCAATGTCCATTGATTTCTGTGTTAATCTAAAAGTTGAATATATAATGTAAAATATTAAAATTTAATTTAATAAATTTAAAATTAAATACGGCCTTTAAATAATGAGCAAATATTTGCAAATCATTTTAAGCTCTCAACAAAAGTGAGGGATTTAATACAATATAAATATATATTAGAGATTTGGATTTATTTGTCTAAAATGTCTATTTAATTATCAACTAAAAAGGTAAATGAATTGAAGATCTTCATTTCTTTAGTGTCTTTAACTTATAATAACTAATATTTGGTTAGCGAAATTACAATTCGTCTATGCTCGACTTGATTATATATTTGTTTTTTTCTTTTACTTGTCTGTGAATTTGAGCAGCTGATTTTCTGTCTGCAAACAGATGAGGCCAACATCATTTCATATCCGTCGTAGCAGCAGAATCAGCCGGAGCAGACAACCAAACCAACCCAAATCCCAACCCAACCCAAAACCGAACCCAAACCACAAGCAAAAACCCATAGAACGAGCTGAATTGTTATTATGCAAACAAATTACATGGCCGGGAATTTGGTTCTGCAACATCGTTAACGTCTTTTGCCATTTGAATGTGAATGTGTTTAAGTTCTGTCAGCTATTTTTTTTTGTTCGTTTTGTTGGCAGTTATTATTTGGCAATTTTGACTACTAGTGTTGAGTGTACGAGTAGTTGTTCCCTTTGTTTATAGCTCATGTAATTAAAATATCCAATTAGGCAGAGTCTCTCAGTCTGTGTCTCCACATGGATTGGCATTGGAGTTTTTTATGAGCTGCTCATATAACTAATGACCACACACATATACATTCGTCGGTATCCCGTCGTTCTCCTCTGTTCACTCCTGTCGAGTTGTGTCGTGTCCTGTTCTGTTCTGTTCTGTTCGCTCGGCAACATAAATTCCCTTTTGGGAAAAATTAATAAAAATGATTGCAAGCGGTCGCCCGTCGAGGCGACTACAATGAATGAATGGCGCATGCCAGCTGTTGGCCAAACATGCTTTTGATTGCCAGCAACAACGACAACAAAATACCTAACAAACAAAAAACAAAAAACGGCGCCTTTCATCAGCGTGTGCATAACAAGCGGTCGCCTGGCTGAAAAACTTGGGCGATCCGTCGCTCACTCACAACTCACACAGCTCTTGACGGGAAGCTGCCTTCACTTGGTACCCGATTCCGCTGGTAACCCATTTGCCATGTCCTTCCACGTCCTTCGCTTTGTCGCTCCTGTCACGCCACTGCAAAATGACGAACAGCGACGAGAGCGCAAAATGCTTTGCGAAAAAAGAAACCATTTCCATTTGTAACTGAAGCAAATGAACATTTAGCCTGGCCAGAGAGCCATGGGCCAGACAAATGCCCAAATGTTGCCTGTGGCTCAGCAAATTGCAGCGAAATCTGTTAGACACAACACTACAACTCCGCAATGCCCCACAATGCCCCACATTGCCCCACAACCAGCCGCACACACCGTCTGCTTATAAGCACTTCACATCTAATCAATTATGCTATCTGCACTTTTGCTATGGTTTTTCTCACAGACATTGAGAGTCAGCCGCACACCAATGGCCACATAACATTTAAATATGCATGGATGGCTTTAAAGGCCAACAAAAGCTGGCTAAAACGTGGAATATGGCCAGCCAAATGTAACCCCAACAGATAACGTCCGCCGAATACAAACCAAATAAAGCCAAAAATAAAAAGAAAAATATTTCTCAGACTGCAGCTAGAGAAACGGCATCAGCTTCAGATTCAAGCCAACAACAACAAAAAAATTGAAGAGAAACTCGGGGAATCAGTATCAGAATCATTCGTTCTGCCGTTGGTGTGCTAATTCCGTTAGCAATTTCACTGGCGAGCGCTAAAGAATAACAAAAACAACCGGTTGCATTACCAGTCGAGATTCGACTGACAAATACCCTATATCTTAGAAATATTAAGCATCTTATGTCATAAACAATTTCATAAGTATTTCAACAAAACAATAATTCCTCTAGGTATTTTTGTTCAGCTAATAAATATGCTATGATTTTTGAAGTATTACTTGAATCATATTTAGTTCTGTGATTGTTTATATATATTAATTATTTTCTGATAAACTTTGAATTTATTTAGACTATATACCTCACTTCACACTTGTTAAAAATTCTATAAAAACTAGTTTGTAGCCAATCAATAAAACATTGTACCAATCAAAATATTGATTTCACTTTAACTAAAATGTAATACATAAATATTTAGATATAAAACAAATTTCAATAATCAAATGAAAAATTGTGTAAAGTCTAATGTTTTCCCTTTTGTGCCGAGTGTGGCATTTTATTCATTTTCATTTACCTTTTTCAATCACAAATCATTTGTTAGAATTTATTGAATTTATTGAAGCTCTTAATGAATGAATGAATAAATGAAATCGACTTTGCAACTCAAAACAAAATGAAATTTAAATTTTGTAGTTGACATACAATTAAATAATCAAATGACGACCAGAAAATTGCAATGAAAGTTAAGCTAATCAAATCAAGGCTTAGAGGAAAAAACGGATAATAGAATACAGGAAAATAATTCAATTATTTATACATGATTGAAGTGGACTTACAGACAGACCTGTCTGTTGAAGCTTGGATACCCCATTTTGTGGCAGGAACTAAAAAACCGCCATGCATATAGAAAAGCAAATCTTGTGAGGCAAATGAAAAACGAGGCGAAACTGCTTAACGGCTGTTGCTGTTGGTCCTGCAACAAGCGAATGGAAGGACACGCGAAAAAAAATTGGCCAAGCAAATTGTATTAGTGTGTGTTTGCGTTTGGGTTTGGGTATAAGCAAAAGGGAAGCTGCTGTTGCAAGTGCTTGAAATATAGGGGACAGTTGGGGGCACATCGCAACAGATTAACTTGCTTTGCCCGGGCTTAAGTACAGCGCAAATAGTGAGAGATAGAGACATGTTGCGGGGTGGGGGGATGATGGGAGCAGGATATGTATGTACACTGAGAGCTTGCCCAAAAGTGGAGGCCACACAAAAGCAACGTTAATTGCATTGAGGGTACACACAAGCCACACCCATGTACGCCACTCCATTCCCTCCTCACACCTCCTGGCCTCATCCCAACTCACTTAAAATAAGAAAGAAAGAAAACACACACACGCACTCGACTATTTTATATGGGATTTTCTTGTATTTATTTACATTAATTGGATTCCAATGTGTTTGCCACACTGTGCAAACCGGCAGCTACATAGGGGAATAACCAAAAGCAAAAGGGAAAATGCCGGCAGCAAAAAAGGAATATTTGTAATTTACGAGTATCTTTTGCATTGCGAATGTTCTTTGTGCCTTTTGCCTAGACCATATCGAAGTCTGTTTATATGGGAATTGGCAAGGAAACTGATAAATATAGCTTTATTATAGGAGCTATTCCGACTCCATATTCACCTGTCAACACTTGTTCATTAGTTAAAAGATAGAGTTCCCTCTTTAAACCAATTTATAGCAATGTTTGCTCTGAATTCGAAATTGTGTAAATTCCTGGCAGACGACATGTTTAAGCAGACCTACGACAAGTCTCAACATGTTTGTGTTTATTATTCTACTTTACTCGGCCTGTAATATTTTGAAATTGCAACTGAATTTTCAGTCTACCAGCCAAGGCATGAGCAAAGTACCGAAATTTGGAAGCAGCAAATCATTTAAAGCACTTGCCTTTGAAACAATAGGGGGATTTACTGTTGGGCTGACAGCAGTGGGCGTGGCAGTGGCAAGCATGTGCAATGGCAGTCAAAATCAGAGCCCCAAAAATTGCATTTAAAAAGGATAGGCATATATTTTGATTTCGTTTTTGTTGTCGGTTGTTCCTGCTGAGAAGGAAACCGGACAAAAGGCCGATCCATTGAGGCACAAAATAAGATTATTAACGTTGTTAAAACGAACGAGAATGTGAAGCGGAAGGCAAGACGCAACAGGACATGAGAACAAGGGAGATGTGAGATGGAGCAGTGGGAGCCTAGCTGGCCACTGTCCACTGTCCACTGGGCTACAGGATGTTTTTGTGTGGCCCCACTGCAAATGCGGAAACTGTAAACTAAAAAAAAAATTATTTTAAGGAAGCCACAACAACAATAACAATAACAGGAACTATAGCAACAACAATCACTAACTGCAGGCAAAAATAGCAAAATGGCAAGAGGCAAACAATTTAAGAAAACCATTTGTTGGCTAAGCCTTGAGGCAGCTTTTCCCCCAAAAAAAAATAAAGAGAAGGGAAGAGCAGAGCAGAGCAGAGAGTTGAAAATAATGTTGGCTATGCAGTGCAACAAAATGGGCCAAAACCTCGACTTGGTCCTGGGCAACTGATAACTTCCGGCTGCTGGCCGAGGCGCAGGCATCATAAACAGCCACTTGGCACAATGGAGTTGCAATTTTTGCTCTTTTTCCATTATTCCCTCATAGATTTTCCTTCTGCCGAACAATCACTTGAGTTGATGTTTTGCAAAGAGGCTACGCAGACATGATAGATGAACCTCACTGACGAGCTGACTTCTCTCACTGATGCTCCTTCACTGCTTTAGAGTCCTGATGCTGTTCTACTGTCCTGTCCATGTTCAAAGTAGTTCATACTCCATAAATTGTCGCCCCATGTGTGGCATATGTTGTTCTAAGCAAAGTCATCTTGGACCATGTAGCGCTAAATCTTTGCGTTTTATGCTCAATATGCGCACGTCTCCATCATTGCCTTAACCAAAGCTCCCTTTCTCCATTTTGTTACGTCCTTTCTCTACGTTTTCCCTCAGCTTCACTTCATTGTGCTGTCATTGTGCTGTTCCGACAGCTTTCATTTGTTATTGTCGCCACTGCACTTGGTTGCGGTCAGGCTGTCGTCCTTCCTTCTACTTAGTATAAGGCGCATATCCTTCTCATGTATGTGTGTGTGTGTGTGTGTGTGTGTGTGTGTGTGTGAAGAACACTCATCATTGGTTTGCTAAAGCTCTTAAGAGATGCGCTTGTTCTGCAGCATGTTAAGGCTGCTTAATTAAATTCAGCTATTAATTTTAATCTAGACATTAAGTGGTCTAAAAGGTTTGGCTTACATTATTACTTTAACAACCTTATAGTTTTCATTAAAATTTATTCCGTTGAAAACAGAAACAACTGCATAAAGCAACCATCAAAACTTTGGGCAAACAACTATATCAAAATCAAAATCAAATCAAATAAAACAAGAAAAGGAAGTGAAGCTGAAGCTGAAGCTGATGCCAAGCACTTAGGACAACGGAAGATAACCAAAAAATTAGAAGGGAAGAGGGAATGTAACGAATTCAAAGTCAAGAACACAAATACTAAAAGTTTGTTGGCAGGTGAGGAAAATCCCTTTACCCAGCTGATGATAACTAAATGGAAACCGGAAAAAATTATACACAAAAAAAACAACAGAATAACAGAAAACAAACAGATTAACAGACAAGCTCGCTCTTGCTACGAGAACTTCACCAAAAGATACCCTGTAATTATGTAATGTTCTTAAATAAATAAAATGAAATTGTTAGATGATCTATGTTGTTTTAGTTTTAAAACCATTTGTTATCTGGAATTAATTTCTTCTTTACAATTATATAATAATAATAATTGAATTGTGACAAATAATTAACAAAGAATCAGATGAAGGTGCAGTTAATCATTTAAAATTGATATTATAGTAATTACCATAATATGCCTAAAGCCCAAGGCAGTTAAAAATGTATTATAGACTATTTATTTTAAATTATTGATACTCATGGAAATCGCGTTCGTATTCGTATATTATTTAATGTCTCAAACTGCCCACTATTTGAGCTTATTAAATTATTCTATTCCCTTTTATGGTCACAGTGTATATTCCCATAAGAAATACAAACCGAGTAGCAGCCATTAAGTTGTAAAAAGAAACCGTGGAATAAATAAATAAAATTAGAATCCAAACGCTGATTTTGTCAGTTGTATTTTTTCAGCCTTTTCACACAGACGAACAGACAGGTGCAAATGAAACGCAGCGAAGTGAAACTCAAACAATAAATGGCTTAGATAATGCCCTAAAATATTCAATTAGTTTATGGCCATGTTTAGGTTATGTTTTGCCCAACATTCCCACTGCCAACCTCAAGAGCAGCAGATAGAGCATCCTTCTTCTCCTCCTCCTCCTGCTCCTGGCATCAGCAACATAATCATCCAAAATGAAATGAGTTTCGGCACGTTGCCTCTTGTTATTATTATTTTATTTCATTTATTTTTTGTGTGTTCTCTGTTTTGGTGTGTTTTCTACATTTTTCACGTGCCACAGCCCTTTTAATGGCTAGCCCGGAAGGCAACCGTAAAAAATGTGCATTAAAATATTTTTATTGCCAGCGAACGCGAAAGGAGAAGTTCTAGGATTAAAGAGCATATCTGGGAAAAAATTGAAAATAGGTATTAGATAATGAAGCCAGAATTACCATGAGCTTTAACAGCTCATAAACTGAAGCCTCCTAAGCGCATAGTCACAAAAGGGAATGAAAACGTTTAGATACGATAGAAAGAGAGAGAGAGAGAGAAGAATAAAGGGAGAGGCATAGTTATGTCAGATTTGATAAGTGATAAGCAGATAAAGAACTGTGACTCTTGACATGTTTATGTATTTCTGAGAAGTATTTAAATGAATGCTAATGCAAGTATTATATTAGGCAGGCCTTTATTCTCCAATAAGTTAATCTGTTATGACGGTATGTATTAAATCTTAGACAGGCGAGAATATCTTTTAGAATAAAAAGTGTTTCTTTTAAACTTTTAGTTTGTTTTGATTTTTGTAAACATTTTTATCATTACTAATAGCTATAGCTGTTGTCATCATTGTGTTTAAGAAATGCTTTTAGTATTTATAATACACTCTGTGCTTACTCTGTTAAATTGTACTTAAGTGTTAAGTTTATTTTTTAAGTGGAGTTAATATCAAGCCCAAAGATTTGGTTGCCTTGAAGGTTTCTTAGTCAGCTACATCAATTGTTAGGCTTTCAATCAACTTAAAGGCTATACATATCAGATGGTATTATTCGGCTTAGAGTTTGAGAACAATGCATTTCATCCATCCCACTTTGGCAGAGCCACAATGCAATCTCTATGCTATATCCATATCGAGCTGGAGCCGAGCAGCTGCTCATTATTCACGCATTTCGCTTGCCAGACGACAAATTGCATTAGTCTATAAGTAGGAATACATATACGTACTCGTACTCGTACTCGTACTCGAACTCGGATGTACAAGTATTTGTCAGAGCTCTGACAAATTAATGCACATTTGCGACAACATCTTCAATTCAAATCACGCGACATGTCACATGTTCTTTGAGTGCCATTGAAAATCAAGCAGCAGCTCATTTGCTGCATCATCTGATGCTCTCATCCCCATTCCCATTCCCATCCAAAATTGTGGATGTCACTCGCCGAGGCCCAAAACTCTCATTTGTGGCACAGTCAGTTTTGGGTTTGGGGGCAATGTCGCAAATGCGCAACAATTCGCTCAAGTGTAAATAATACATAGAGTGGAGTCTGTAGAAGACTGAGACTGAGACTGCGACTGGTCTCCACGCTTGACGTCTGTGGCGTTAAAATGACAAAACACCTGCACGATGCGGCAAGGGGGAGCTGTATCTTTTGTCATTTTTTATAGCAAGTGGCAGCTGGCGCGTCATGCCCCATGCCCTGTGCGTCATGCCGCAACACCCTCAACTGCATTGTCTTTGTGTGTGTGTATGTGTTTGTTGCACGTGCTTTTGCTGTGCCGGTGTTAATGTATTTGCCAGTGCCCAAGTGGCAACAACGACGCGGCAACAGAGCCTGTGGATCGTACCTTTACCTGTGCCAGGGATTTGTTTTTGTCTAGCGCTCAACATGGTGGCGCCACAGTCAACGTTGTCAACTGAGTCGCCTGCCTTTGCCCGTGTGGCATGGACTGGGGCAACGTGTTGCCACTGGAGAGATAATAAGTCTGGCGTAAATTAGTTTGCCATTTTGAGTTATGAATGCGCATTTCAACGGCATCCCCTTCTGACTCCCTTTCTGTCTGTGTCTGAGTGGGAGTATTGCAGTGTGCAGTGGATCACAATGGATTAAAACTTAGTTGCGTATTACTTATGATTGTATCCCTACGCAGGCAAACTTTGAGTGTTACACATTGTCTGGCCGGAGTGTGCTTCGTGCTGGGAAATATTGTTAGCTCAAATCTGTGACTGAGTTTGCACGAAAATTTCGACTATGAGTTAAGATATCACAGAGTTTACAGAGTAAGTTACTTAGCAACTTTCAAACTGACAGATAACTAACTATGATGAGGCTACTTTTTGGCTGATCCACAAAGAACTGAGTGAAGGCACCTTGCCTTCAAACTGGTACCAATAAGTATGCTATAGAAATTTGTATGGATTCGTTGCTTAGTTGGTTAAGCAAGTTATTTGGAAACTTTGATTGAGTAAGCATTAAGCTGATTAAATTAATTTATTTGTGTGCGAAAGTGAACTAAATATGTTATTATAAATATTCGAATTGTGAGGGAACAAATTAATTGTTAAGTTTTGAATTATGAGTAAAATTTTACCATGCTTCCTTAATTATTAAGAAAATTTTCTTGTAATATTGAAGTTCATTTACTTTGAAGACAATGCTGAAATAAACTTAAACTTAATTTAGTTAATCCACAAAAAGGATTTAAGGTTATTTAAATTTGAAATTCGTATAAATTTAATAATGACATGTGCAGTTTATTTAATGGATATTTTAAAATTTGCGGCAAAGAACTTTACAAACTCAAAATGATGTGTTTGCCAAGCATTTAAAATGTGCCCAGCAGCAGGAGCAGCAGCAGAAGCCGCAGATTGCAAATCAAATATTGGCCAAGCAACTAAATTTGGCTAATAAAGCATGAACGAGTTGTAGCCACACAATGGCATACACACGCACACACACACACACACACACACACACACACCCAAAGGGAATGAGGGAGGATAGAGATAGGAAGCATATCAGAGAGCATAATTAAACATGTGATTGTAAGACAAGAGGGCGAAGGTCAGAGCCGCATGACTAATATGCCCAATCATAAAACTAATCTTCATGAAAAAAGCTCATTAAAATAACGCATACGCCTCGTTGGTCCATGTCAACAAGTCAGCCATAGGCGAAGCATATAAAACAACTCAACAACAACAACAATAACAAGAGCAATGACAGCAACATTAAGAATATGTAACAAATGTGCAGAGCTGATAGATGTTGTGACTGTAAATGCGTCTGGCATTCGGTCTGGCCTCAACCAAATGTGAATGGAGTTAACTGAGTGCCTCTACCCCTCTGCTTTTTGTGGCCAAGAAGTCTAACCGAGCAAATTAACATAAATGAATTTGCAGCTGTCGCTCGTAAAGTTATTACACCGTACCAGACAAATGTGGCCGGGCCTTAGGAACAAATCACACTGACCTAGTAGTTAAGTATGTGCGGTGACTGGTTGGATGTGCAAGGGGGAAAGGTTCTGTCCCGGGGCTGAATTAAAGATGTGAATGGAAAGTTGGGTTGCTCTGTAAACATGTGGCTTTAATAACGCCACACGAATCATTTATACTATGCTAAATCCCAAATAACCAAATGCCAAACCCAACGCCGACTACGAGTCGAAGGTGCCAAGCATATTAAGTAATACGCAGCGACTTTAAGGACGAGGCACTAACCTACAACAATACGCCAAAACTGTGTCAGCCGAATAACAAACAGAGACACAGAGCGACAGAACTGGAGAGAGAGTGAGAGAGTCGACCTGCGCATTGACAAATAACATCCACTAACAAAAATTCGAAAAGGGACGAAGAGTCCTCGTCGTGCCGTCTAACATTGACCAAGAAAATGTGAAACTGCAAAGCTGCCACATGCCGACAGCAGCATCCGTCTTTAGTCAAACGGCGTTGCTGTTAGCGTGCACAACACACATCCTTCCCGAGGCAAGCCACGTCCTTATTGTGTGTGCTTAACCAACACTGGCACTCTCGACACTCGACACACTCGAGATTCGCGTGTGAAATCGCGCAAATTCCATACCGGCTGCGATTTGTTTTGATTCATTTGAAAGAAAAATAGTTTATAAATAAAAAAAAAAGTAGAAAAAGTTCAATTGTTGCACGTTGCTCAATGGGGCGCAACTAATTGTTTGCCTGTGTGTTAAACGTAATCGAAATCAAATCTTAATCAAATTAAATTGCCTGTTGAAGTGGCCTGCTGCCAGTGAAGTGGCAACTTTGGGGCAGGGCAGGCATCTAGGCAACTTTTAGTGTTTGACTTGTTGCAAAAGTTCCTCGTCAAATTAAACTAAATAGGGAATCGATAGAAATTCACAAGGCCTCCCACAGAAGGCAGCTTATTAGCATAGTGTAAGGCTTCAGTTGAGCTTAAAATAAATACAAAACAAAAATCAACTAAAGTTGAACATCATTTAAAAAGAGACGACCAATTAAATGCGAAAATTAAATCAATACAAATGGTGGCAATCAAAACATCAAAGAGAATAAAATGTAATTCGATTAAAATATTAACGTGATCTTAAACACTTTAAAATAAATAAAACAATCAACATAAATTGACAACACTTAAACAATAAATAAATGCAGTTTTCATGCTTTAATAAAAATTGAATGAAAGTATCAAATATATAATTCATAAAATAAACAGATGTTGCACATTAAAATAGAGTTTAGTCCCAGCTTTGGGCAATAACAATCGAAATGTAATCAAAGAGTTTGACGTTCTGACCTAAAATATTGGTAATTGTAATCTTTTATGAAATTGCCATACAAGTGGTAGAAATTACTGTGAAATATCACAAAATTAAATCAAAATAAAAGTTAATAAAAATTTCAAATGGCAAACAGCAATAAATCGTTGGCATAAATGTGTTTAAGTGTTTTTATCTTTCTGCGTGTGTAAGTGCGTGTTGTGTACGTGTGTGTGCAATAATTGAGCACGCATTTAAATATAGTATATACGAAATAAATTAATAACGTCCATAAAATATATAAAGGTTAGCTGGCATAATTTAGGCTTATAAAACATTTTAAGCCGCGCCACAAAACACAACAAAAAAGTAGCGAAAAATAAGAAAAAAGTGTCATATCAATTTGTGTTTACATCTGTGTGTGTGTGAGAGTGTGTCATAAACAAAACGACAATTTGGATTAGCTGTGGGAAGGTCTTTTCCCCCTTTTGGGTGGAGTCAGTAGGTGAGCAAACTGCAATAATTATTCATAAATTTAAAACATAAAATACATTTGTATTCATTTGCATAACAATAGATCAAGTTACTTACAATCGTATCTGTAAATTGCGAATTGACTTAATTTAATTATGACTGGAATATGAATACATTTTATTTTACAGAAATCAACGAAAAACATTCTACATTGCTTTATGTTAAAATTATGAAATTTCTAGATAAGTGAAATGAATAATGAATTACATTATTTGCTTAATTAGATGCCGGAAAACAATCTGTTGAAATAATAAAGAGAGTAAAAGGTATTCTTTGGGGAAGTCGAAGAGGGAATACTCGTTCTCCGAGGTGCTGGAAGTAATTGGTTGAATATAAATGAAACTTCAGTTCTTTGTATAGCAAACTTCATAGTCAGCTAGTAATCATATGATAGCAATATGATGTATTACTGAAATATGGTCTTAATTAAAAGAAAATAATTTAAAAATACTACGCAATTTCCAGAGTGTATTCAAATTACTTGGTAATGTAATTTTTATTGATTTTGTCTTGGCATAAAAAGGAAATTAATTGATTTCTAATCTAAAATTGACGAAAACCCACTGAGCCGACAACGAAAGTAAACAGCACACTTGACAACTTTCTGCCGCCCACTCCTACGCCTCTCCCTGACATTTGTTGTTCTTCATGTTGTTGATTTTTTCTGCTGTTTCCAGTCTTGACTGTCAAAGTTTCGCCGTAGCAGCGTTGATTTTAAGGAAATGTCATCTAGGACCCCTACTTCCTCTCCCCGTGAACTTACTTACGTTGCTGTTATTGCATGTAATTAATTTTGCTGGCGGCGAAGTTTGTCTGAAATAAGAAGATAGAACATGAACTAAACTGGGGGTGTAATTAATTTAAATTAAGCTTAAATTGTTTTGATATATAATGTAAGATGACACAGCACTGAGATGCCTGTTAATTCTTTAGTCCTGTGGCAGTTTATTGGCTTAGCAACAGGCTGTGGTCATCTCTGGCTACGCGGCGTATGCGCAATGTTATATTAGGCTGTGGAACAGACGCTGAGAAACACAATTTTCATGTATTGCCGCCATGAGTTGAACTAAGACTTAAGTGAAAGTTCTCGTACAGAGAAAAATTGTAATTTCTGAAATTGATCTCAAAAGAATTTCCTTAGCTTGTAGTCAACAAAGCAACGAAACATTCAATGAAATTGACTTCCTTCGTTTTTGCCTATTTTTTCCTTTTGCTGGTGCTTTGTTTGTCTGGATTTGTAACTGGAACAGTGGATGATGGCCTTGGGGATGCTGGGATGACTGGGGTATTGGACGATTCATTCAGCAAATGCAACTGCATTCGGATGATGGGCTAACAATCGCTTTGCATAATGCAAATTAAATGCCTTTTTCCTCTTTCCGTGTGCCAAATATCGATTTCAACTCAATTTCCATAGCACTCGGCATTGATTGACATTGATTTATTACGGCTTTATGCAAATGAAATATTTTATTTATGCTTATTTTTATGGCAAATACACTTGGTACTAAACTAATCGAAAGAGTCCTTAGACGGTTCTTCCTGGTGGTTGCATTAAAATATATTTGCTAGTTTGGTTTATGATTATTTCCAGCTTGTTTGTCGAGCTGCAGCTGTGCAGGCTGTGCATCGCTTTGCTTTTAGCCCAGTTAAGTAAATTCTTTGGCCAGCTTTGCCATGCCACCGCAAACGCCAACGTGCTCGAGTGCTTGACAAATATGGTCGAGGGCAGAGCTAAGCAAATCCCCCGCCTGGCAGCCAACTTCGACTGCCAGCTGCTGCCATTACCAGCAAAACACACAGATATATCTGCGGTTAGCAGAGTATGCCTGTGTGTGTGTATTTGCAACTATATCATTAGACTGAGAGAGAGAGAAGGATTTCTGTCGTAAGCGGAAACCAAACGACGTAAACAATTTGTAAGTCATGTGTAAACATCATAAGTTACGCGCATTTCTGTTCAAATTATAAGCACTTAATGTCGCACTAGGGAGGAGGCACAAAGAGAGTGTGCTACGTATACGTGATGCGCAATGCGCAAATATTACGCATACGCCACGTAGCGCAAAGCATCGTTAAAGCCAACGCACAAACAGAGTCACATCTGCTGTCTCGAAGGCGTCTCTCGCTACTAGTTAGTTAAACAGCAGCCAAGTAATTAGATTTTTCCACATCATGGCAACAACACAGACAGAGACAGAGACTGCAGTTAGTTTCAAGTGTAAACAAAGAGCTCCGACCACACCCACAACCCCTGTCAGCCGCCCATACAATTCAATTAAAAGGCAAACTCGCTGCGAAAACTTAATGCGTTTAATGCGTGAGGGGCAAGCAAATGGATTAAAGGCAAGAGGCAACCTGTCCCCACCCCACTAAGCATCTCCCACTTTTTGCTGCCATAAAGTTTATCCATATGCCACATGCCAAATCTCCAAAGTGTGTGTGCTGCAATACTCCGTGAGACTGTGCAACGTTTTTTGCTTGTTTGCCACGCATTGTCCCCGTTACTAGTTGTTGCTGCCAGTGGAAAAGTTATGACTGGATATGCCCCTTGTCGACGCCAAAATGTATGCAACTTTTTCACGCTCGTGTCGCACGTGAACCAAAGCCAAAGTTACCGGCAATTTTTTCGTACTTAACTCGACGCATTAACGAAAGTTTGCCCCCAAAAAAATATCTCAAAAATATTACCTGATCGTGTGTTGAATGTTCTGCGAAACACCTATCAGACCTTAACAATTGCTCATGGCAATTGGTCTTTGTGGTCCAAATGGAAAAAACATCTTTTGCTTGAATGTCTAAAGAATACTTACATGCTGAAATAAGCCCGAAGGCAGCAAATGCAAAAATATAAATTCCCCATTTAATGCATATTTTAAATAATATGTAGTTTTCGTGTAGGTGAAATTGCTGCCGGCTTTGTAAAAGCTTAACCCAAAACCCAAAACTAAAGCAAACCAAAAAATATAGAAGAGTCTGTGTGCAATGTGAAGATAAACCAAGCTGCATATAAATCATGTCATGGCCAAGATAAAGAGTGCAAATAGCCAGGAAAGGTAGACTCCAAACTGAAATGCGAACTTCCACTTGAACTGTAACGACAACGTGGAATGAGTTTCTAGTTCGTGGTTAAACCAGTCAAACAGAGTCCTGAGAACCGAGACCGAGACATTGTTTGATTTAGTCAGGCATGCAAACTATATATAGCTAAATATATGTATTTATAATTGAATTACCTTTCAAGTCACTGAAAAAAACTATGAATGCAAATACTGGGCAACTGTTTACCAATTGGATTAATGAATGATGGATTACTACTGCGTAGTCTGGCTTACATAGAATACTACACCTTTAGCTGGATATTACTTTCAGCTCAATAGATTCTTGTTTGCTCAAGCGAAAGTTGTTTGAGATAGTTGTCAGCTAAATTATCACGTTCGTTTCCAAGTATTGTCTTTCTAAATGCATTTTTTATTATATTCTAGCAATGTGGCTTTGAGAATATTTGTAAAGAAGATGAAGAGAAATTCTGTTTAGAAAGAAAAACATGTTGTAATCAGATTTAAGAATAAATTGCTTGCTTGCTATATATTTTTTAAGAATATTTATGTTTTCATAAAGTTTTGTTTATGCTGATGGACATACAGCAAGTATTATCTTTTCAATAACTACAACTTAGGCAGCTGTTTCACATTTCACTTGCTTTTCATAATTATAAGTGGATAACTGCAGCTTTTTACTACAAAACGACAAACTTAAGGTTGTTATGACGTTGGGTTTGTTCCCAGGACAACCATCGTAATTTGCTGATAATCCCCAAGTAATTGTACACTTCAGCATTGACTGTCAATTTATTGACTTGGAGTTTCAGCTGTCGCAGGTAGTTAACTGTGCCAGTTGGTTGTCGTTATTATTGCCATTACCTGTGATTTTCTATTTCTGCTTACGGGAATATACCTTTTGGCATCAGAAAGCAACTTTTCCGTTTTTTTTTTAGGTGTTGCTTTGACTTAGAAGTTGGCAGCAACACGCAGTTAGCACGTCGCAAACTTTGCTCCACTTCAATTTTTATTATGCGATTCTATTTATTTTGATTCTACCCAAGAGAAAGTTTTCTACTCCGAGCATCCCACGATCTATCCCCTATTATAGACATGAGGCAACATCTAATGATGTTAACAGCTAAGAGCTTATCCAGTTAGTAAATCAGCTTACCTATCTAATAAGTTTTTGCTTGGACTATGGACTGAGTTAGCTTACTTGGCTAGTTGCCATACAAAGTACTCTAAAGTTTCGACTGCATTTTTAAGACCTTAACGAGAAGGCCTGACTCTTCGCCCCCCTCCAGTCTGGCTTAATTAATACCTGCATCTACTTTTTATCTACCTTTTACCCATATGGAATTTCAATTTTCTCATCCCACATGCTCCACACCGGTAGGTGGAGCATAAGGAAAATGCAATTATTTTCACTCTGCTTTCGCACCCACTTCATGTACCAAGAAGCACTCGGAGCCGCAGTTGGAGGTGGAGTCTGTTGCCGGCAGCATCCGTGTCCTGTTGCCGGACGGTGTCGCTTGCTTCCGGCGCATTGATGGTCATAAATTTTTAAACAACAGAAATTACAATTACTCTCTGTGCACGCTACGGGGGAAAATGGGCGAAAAATGCATAATGAAAGCAATCCATATTAAAATATAAATCACGCAATGCAGACAATCGCAGAAGCAACCTTCTGCCATGCGATATCTGTGTGAATTGTATGTGTGCGAGTGTGTGTGTGTGTGTGTGGGAACAATAATAATAATATGGCCAGCTGTCAGTCAGCACACCCGCGGCGTACGCTTCGGCAAATAATTAATTGGCTGCATTATGGACCTTGCAACTGCCACACGCAGTGCAAAAGAGGCAGACTGAGTCGGTTGGGTAAACATTTTAAGTGTAGGGCCACCTGTCAGTGGCAGCCCGGCCTGGCCCAATAGCGTTACCCCCATACCCCCTCCTCCACCAATACCACAGTCAACTCCACTCGGGGCCATTATGGGAGCATAATTTTCAACTTGTTGTGGTCGCCCAATTGGCGTTCATTAACAGCGCGTAATTGCGGCCAAGTGATTGCTGAAGTGGCATGTGTCTGTCGGCCTGCTGCCTATCAGGCGGCTATGGACGTGGCATGTCGGCAAGTTGCCACACACAGACTCAGACACACACTCACAGACGCACCAGCAAATATTTTCTTTGTTTTATAGGAAATTCTATAAGCAAACTATTGAAAAACAATTTTTAAATATTTCAATAAAATTTTCAACTCATTTATTTAACGTAAATAATATCAAATACCCTTTTCTCAGTAATTCTATGTTTTTTATTATTGCAAATATTTATTAATTAAATTTATTATAGCAAACCAAATATTTCAGATTGATTTGTTCAAGAGTTTCCAATTTTTATATATTTATTACATTTTTTAAGTTTCATTATTTCACCTCTTATTATTTTGACAAAACTTTATATTTAATAAACAAATACTTACCATTTAGATATTCTCTTCTTTACTTATGCCAATATTGGATATCTATCAGGTTTTATCTATAATTATACATTTAACTCATGGCAATGTGTATTTAGCTTACTGATAAATCTTTTATAAGTCAAAAGTATAGCTAGAAGAGTATGAAGGGTACCTAAAGACATAGAACCTTCTGTCTGTATTTAAAAAAGAATATCAGAACACCTCCTTAAGCAATTCACAGCTAATTGTAAATAAATTGTTTCTTATTTAAATAAAACTGGCTTCAGAGTTCAACAAAGCCAAGCAGCTAGTTCCTTTCGTCTGCTGCCAAGTCCTGGCAGGATAAATGCGAATTGCAACAGCGAGGATATTAGCCAGCATTGAGCACAGCTGTTTCCATTGTCGCTGTTGTCCTTGTTTTTATAAGCTACGTTCCATGTAATCAGTTAGGGATATTCATGGACATGACTATGATTTTAGTATATACACAATCCACAGCATAGCTTGGACGGGCTCTTAGCGTCCGGCGCCAACTCACAGCAGGTCCTTGCGCGTACAAAAAGAAAGAAAAAAAACAAAAACAAATGGCAAACAAGACAAAACTGCAATGCTATGCAAATCCTGCCGAGCAACATGAAGCACTCGACACGACATCTGCTTGGGTGATAGAAGCACTTGCTGCTTGGCCGTCAACAGCATCAGCATCAGCATCCGCATCAGCCTCAGTAGCAGGATCTGCAATATATGAGAGCTGCTATGGCTTTAGGCACATAATCAGGCGATTTGCAGGCATTATGACCAGCCAGCCATACAATCGGCTAGTTAGGCAGATGTCCAAGCATGACGGCAGTCTAACTATTGTCTATGGTAAAGGCAAACTTCACTAAAATGAACGTATCTACGGCAAGCTAATAGTCAACTTTTCGATAAGATGAGTTGAGGTTGATGTTAGTCTGATAAACATGAGTTTTATCGACTTCGAGCTTAACTAGTATTGAGTGCGATTTCATAATATAGTATAGATAGTATTTAGACCATCGATTACCTTGTGGACTTACAAAGTATAAGTCTGCCTGGGTTATTGTTGAATCTTATCTCAAGTTCATCTATTTTCAATTGAAGTCAGCATAATCGAAATACAATTTTACTGGGTAAAACTATAGTCTGCTGTTTGTATCTTTGTTTTATGAATTGTAGTATAGTATCGTTTAGCTGCTTGTCGAATTTCACTAGCTACACGCAATCTAGTTAAAAGACTCTCAGCTCTCGATGACACAAACATCTTCTATGCTGACAAGAGCAGCTTTATGCTCAACGTTTATTATTCGCAGAGATTTTCTTTTTGGGGTCTGTGCTTTGTAACCGCTTTGCCTAGCCTCTAATCTAAGGTGTCCTCTGAAAAAAAACTGAAAACTGTCATCTATCTTTTTGCCATATGGAAATCCGATGCTTTTCCCTCTTTCTTCCTCTTTGTTTCTGTGCTTTCAAATACACGCATATCACATTCAAGCTCTCCTTTATTTTTTTTTCCAGCCGTACATATGCTGACATCTTGCACAATTTTGCTCTCAGTGACAGTTAGTTTTGCATGCCTTCTCTTTCACTCTGTTTCCTCTATCTCTATCTCTGTCTTTATAGTTTTTTGTGCACTTTTCATTACGTCTGGTTGCCATTGCCCTTATTTTCTTGTTACACTTGCTCAAAAGAATTATTGCCTGTGTATATTCTGGCGCTCGTTTTGTATTTTTTGCATTCCCCACACTAAAATGACAGCTGACACTTGCGTTTAACCGCACAGATTTGCTCTTTTATGGTCATTTTCTCTCTCTCTTGGTATCTCTCTTCCCCTTAATGTGTCTGCTTCACTTTCTGGGCCATCAAATTGCGGTCCGTCTGTTTGTACTTTCATTTGAAGGCAAGCTGTAATTGTCGTTTGTATTACCACCGACCAAGTTGAGCGTTGGGTTTGCGGTTTTCCTGGCCAGAACGTGGCCTGCATGGTCAACAGACCAGCTGCCATTTCCCCCCAAACTCAACTGCGACTCTTGCCAAAAGTGAAGTGAAGACAGCGTAAAGTAAAAATAAGAAGTGTATGCATTTGACTTGACAGATTTATAGCCCACACACACATATACACACACACACACACACACACCGAGTAAGAGATTGCAAATTAAAAACGTGTTTGTGTCAATTTCCCCCATTTTTAATTTAATTCTCCATTTTGATTCAATTTTAAAGCATCGCTCAGTGGTCTACATAAATATTTGGCATTGGCTTAAAAGTCACTGAGACTTGGTGTCAGCTGTGACCCAACTGTTGGATTGAATGTGGATTTAGGTAGGGATTTGGGGTGTGTGTTGAGGTTGTTGTGCCTGCTGTTATGTGCATACATTTGCATGCAATTTGAGTTACCCCAAAGGGCCACAAGAATTCCAATTGTTGATGTTGTTCATGTTGTTCGTGTGGTTGTTGTTGTTGTTGCTCCGCTTAAATATTTGCTTACTTCAGTTGGAATTTGCATAACAACTCGCCCTTTGCCCTTTGCCCTTTAACAACCAGCTCACGCTGCGTATGCTTGATATATATTTCTTTTTTCTTCTCATTTCCATTTAAAAACACCTCACTGCCTTTGTTGTGTATTTATTTTTGACGTTTTTCAGCTGATCTTTGATATAAACTATTTTTCACTCTTCGAACAACGAAAAAATTATTTGTTTGCTCTGCGGATACTCTTGAATATTGCCCGCTCGGCAGTGAATAAAGCATCAAGTGAATTGTGAGTTTTTATTGGCTTTTTATTGTTTTTTTTTTATATTGTTTGTTATAATTGCTCGAATGGCTGCTGGACATGTTCGTAAAATATGCCAAAGGATTTGTATAGCCAGCGAATTTTCCAGTGTTTTATGTGTTGTTTGTCATGATGAAGTGTGCTTTTCATCTAGGGATTTGACACGTTCAAAAGCCAGAAGTGCTCCCTGGTGCTCAAATCTAAAACAATAAATTCAATATTCGACTCTGTACAGTCGAAATTTAATCTGTGTGCAGAGAGCATAGCTGACACATAGAAAGAAATGGAAAAATTCATTTTGTTTTTTTTTTTCAAAATTTCCGTGAAATTTAATCAAATTATATTTGGAAACTTCAGAGAACTTCAGAAGTTTCCTTAAAATCATCAAAAGGCTTTTCACATTAAATAGTAATAATCACAATTTTGTTCTTTAAAATATTATCCAGCTTTTACTCAAATTTTCAACACTTAACACCAGCTCAGAATGATATTTACTGTCACATTTAGGTTCAAGGCAAACTTTGTAATCATCCACTTTGGAATACTGCTGAAAGAAAAGAAAGTAAATAAACATAAAGTCCAAGAGCAAATGGCTTAGAAAATGTTCGCTCGCAAATTGACATAAATAAGACGATAGCAAAGCCAATACGAAACAAAATAAAAGAATTATCGATATTTGAGACAGCAGTGAGAAAATCAGATGACAAGAACACAAGGACACAACCAAAGCTGACAATAAACAAATAAGATTTGCTTCAAAAATTTATTTAATTTTATTTTATTGGCTAAAGTCAGACAGCCAAAAAACAAAGTGAATGCCGCTAAGTTTTTTGCTGAGAATCAACCCAATGCCAACGGGCGACAGCCCAATGAGAAATCATTAATCTTATTGTGCTGAATCAGCTTGCAAAGAGCTTACGAACAGGGCCAGAACCAGAATTAGGACAAGCGAGGGACAAGTAAGCAAGTTAAACAGCCAATTTCAAGCACTGCCAACATTTTGCCTATTCATTGTCAGTAGTTGAGACTCACATTGTTGGCCATTTGCAAATGAGTCTACGAAGCGTCGACGGTGGAGATGACTACGACTACGACCACGACCAGGACCTAATAACCATGGCAGCTAACTGTTTAGCCAGTCGATCGAAATAATAACGAAGATTGTTGCTATTCGACAAGATACTCTTCTAAAACAAATAACAATCCAATTGATTTAAATAAATTATAAATACTCTTGAAAAGATCATTGCAACTTTGGAATTGTTAACACAATTTTAAATTTATTAAAATAATAAAGTCCATAACATACAAATTATTAAATAGGGATCGAAAGTGAAAATTTGTGTTTATATTTACATATATCTTTGTAAATTACAATCAAAGCAAAGAGTTCAAAGTGATATATATTTATAAAATAATAAAAATGTTACCTGTAGGCAGTCGAATTAAATTATGATTTCGATTTTATATAAATACAGACTCAACGAAACTCTAATGTATTTATTTCAATTTAATAATATTATTTATATATTAAATGTTAATTTTATAATACCTACGTTGACTACAGAATTCAGAATCAGATACAGAATTAACTAGTGGACTTACAATTCTCAACTTAGCGATATCTGTGAATCTTATATACCATTTTTACACACTCAACAGGGTGTAATTACAACAACTAAGTATGAAATTGGGTAACCATTTTACGTGGCTCGTTTAGCAAATATTTTTTTGGCATAGTCTCTTTTCAGTTGTTTATTTATTTGCAATTTATTCGGTCGCCTCGTTCAATTTGCTCAATTTATTTATAATTACTTTGGCCACTGTTTGCCACTGACAACTTTTATATTGAGTACTTATTTGCGAAGCTCTTCAGAAGAAAAGAAGTGTATGATCAGAAGAGGCGTGGCACTTAATTTGTGCATGCAATTGAAATTAAAAATTTAAGAGCAACATGAACCCTCGGGTCGCGTCTCAGGGCCACAGCAATAAAAATGAGAAATATGCGCCTGTTAACTTGTTCATTACCCTAATGGAGCGTTTTGCCATGTATTGTGCGTATGGGTAGACAGTTGGAGGAACAATTCCAAGGTTTGAGTCAGTGTTGTGGGTACGAGTCCGTCGGCACTTCAATCCCGTTGCCATTGTCAGAGTTGAGAGATTCGAGTGCTGTCTGCTTTGTGTTTGGGTTTTTCTCCTGCCTACTCGAAGGTGCCCTCTTGAGGAATCTCTAAGCTCCTTTTTTGTCCCCCCATTGTTTATTGTGTCCCTTTTCATGGGTGTCGACCGTAATAGAGGCACATTTTTCAGTGTTGTAGTCAACGCTGTTATATTTCATTTAAATGACATTTTAATTAATGTCAACATTTTGCTATTGCGGCTGCTTTCCCTTATTGTCAGATGTATGCAGGGGATGAGAAGGGAATGGAAATTAAAGAGGGCCGCATAATAATTTAATTTTCCCATGCTGAAAATTATATTTGGCCTTTCATTTCTATATTATTATAATTATTTAAACAAATTAAAAGCTGCACAAAAACGGATTCAATTTAAACAATTATCTAAATAAATAAAGTTTATTTTTTTAAGAATTCTTTAAGCTGAATTTAGCTAAGCTCAAATGTATACATTAATTTAAGGAAATAAATGTAATTGTTGCATCAATGTTAGTTAAGAAAATGCCAATTACATTGAATAACAGTTGCCATATTAAAAAAGTCTAATTAATATTTGCATTGCAACAAGTAAAGCTCCTTTAACATTTCCCCCTTATTTATGAAAGGCTTTGCAAATCTTTTTTCTGCATCGGAAATCCGATTAAGTGCGAACATGTTTATTGAGAGCAACTGATTTATAGTTAATATTATAAAACTCAAGTGGCAATTCAAAGGACTTAACCGCAATACAGAGATTTGCAAAACAAAACAAAATAAAAAGGAAGGAGAGAAATGAAGAGTAGGCAATGTGTATGGAAAGGTTGTGCACAGAAGTCAAAAGCAAGTCAACTACTAATCTTGAGCTTAACGTCAATTTTAATCCCCGGCAAAGTCCACGCTGACAGTTGAAACTTTGCCAAAGTAAAATGTCGAACTGGCGCACAAACACACACAAATACACACATACACACACACACACACACATATTTACCCATACACACATAGAGATTCGGACGCTCTATAAAATTGTACACAAGAGAGCTACAAAAAAAGAAGATCAGACCTGAAGCCCTTACAGAAAAACTTTTAGTTACAATAAATTATATGCAACAGTTTAAAAAAAATTCAAAAAAAAAGAAAAAAATACATGGAAAAAAGAAAGCAAAGCAGAGAAACCAAAAGAGTTAACAACAAGGCGGCCAACTGAAATGGTTGCCAAATAAAGCACTTGAGGGAATTGCACATAAAACGAGCGGCATACGGAGACTGGAGACAGGGCCCACATCAGAGGCCCATCATTGGCATGTGGCGAAAAAAGAATCCTTTCATTTGGGAGCGCGCCCTACACACACACCTACAAATGCCATAAGTGTGGTGTGTGTGGGACTGTGTGTGGGTGTGTGTGTGTGTGTGTGAATGCTCCAAATATTTGCAGGTAAAAGAAATAGCATAGCGTAAGGGACAAATCCCAATGTGCCAGGCACTTTATTGCAATCCCTTTAAATAAGTTTCTTTTGCTCCGCTTTTATTATTTGTGCTACCTGCCCTTGTTTCCAGGCCAGATCTACGTGCAAATGCGCAAACAAATGCGACTACTTTGCTTTTGGTTCAAGTTGGAGTCCGATTCGGAATCGTACTAGTCGGAGACCTTTTTCAAATCCCTTTTTTCTTGGCCTTGCCCTGCCATATACCATACACTGGGCTGTATCTCAACTCTTGGTCAAAGCCAAATAAAATATGGAATTACTTAACGGCAAAACGGGGTGACTCTATCATCTATGTGTGTGCGTAAGTGTGTGTGTCGGTGAGTGTGTGAGTCGGTGAGTGTGTGTTTGTTTCCCTAGATCTTTTGTGCTGACTTTAGCTAGGATTTTATTTGCTCTGATGTGATTTGTTTAGCTGCTCCATGCCCCTCCCACCACAAGTAGCACAACACACGAGGATTTATACATATGTCAGTTTGTCTTTAAACTCGAGTGTGAAAGGTTTACTTCTTGTCAACCAACAACCCTAGACAACGAGAGTGGAAGACGTATATATACACATAAGTGTTACATGTGTTGTTAGGGCTTTAAAAGTAATGTTGTTTCTAAGAAATTGTTTCGGGGTCTTAAAGTAAACAGCGCACACGGCGTATGATTGATATTCGCGCTTTAGGGCAAATGTTGAAAACGATTTTGGTGAAAAGCTTTAAGCCGGTTGCGTGTAATCAAAATATCAAAACAGAGAGTAAGTATCAACTTTTCAATGTGGCTATTAAGAAACTTTCGTATCTGATTAATAATTTGCTATGATAGATTTTAATAGCGCAATGTTTTATAGCTCAATATACATAAATAAAAAGTATGTCTTTTTTTTTTTGACTGAACTATCAGGAAAAGAAACAATGTCGTGATGCTCATTAAAAAACTTTTTGGCTGAGCGCATAAATTGTTTTTCTATTAAAGCGAATTTTGAGATGACTGCAAAAATTTTGCACGCTTCATAAAGCCGCTGAAAATGTCAGTGGAAACGGCGACAGTTGGCGGGGTAAATAAAAATAAAGCCCACAGAAAAAAGGGTTGCGTTGTTCTTCATCATATTAGTATATATACTGATATAAGTAAATGTTTATGTGTAGTATAACGTCAGCGACTCGAAAACTCATCATAAATTCAGCATACGTGGGCGAATCTTATAAAAACTCAATGCCGTCTTGATGACATTCATTGTTTTGTGTTTTTTGTTGTTATATGAAAAGGGAACAAATGACAGAAGCAAGAGGCCTGCCAGGCATTCTGTATGCCCAAGCACATGTTAGCTACTTGGAGGGTTTGAAATTTCGGAAATAACTCGCTAAATTTGATATGAAATTCTGCTGGCATTCAACATCTGTCTGGTTCTTTGTTCGCCTGCTTGAAATTTGTTGACGATTTCTTCTAAACGCCAAGTGATGTTTCAAGTTCTCATATCCGCTTTGTTGTGTTGTCAGGTGACTTCTTTAAAAGTTTGAAAGTTTTCAAATGAAAAATTCAGCTGTGGCTTGTAATCTGAATGCAGCTGCATTATCTTAAAGTTTGGCCTGGCAGAACAGAGGCTACGCTAAGTGGATTTAAACACTTATTAATGGACCATTTGAGAACCTTTTATACTTTCGTAAAGACATTATTTTTGGCTTGTCTTCATCTTCAATCTTGTGCACTGAATGGACTTCGGCTCTGGTCTGGCTTGGCCTGCCATTTCATTACAGCCTATCTACCCTCAGACAATTTATTAAGTGTCGAGCATTAAATTTCTTCCTCCCTTCCCTGCCAGCCTTCTCTATAACAAGGCATGACTTGCAGCGTGTTGGGCAAAATGAAGCAATTTTAATTTGCTGGGGGTAGTAAAACATCAACAGCAACAAGCGACCAACGAACCAACGAACCAACGAACCAAGAGGGGAACCACCCGAAAGTTTTTGCAGTTCCCAAATGCAGTGGGCGGCGCCCATCCAAGTGTTGCGTCTCATAAATAAAGCAAGAGAAAGTGAGATAGCCAAAAAGAGGGAAGAGAAGAGAGAAAAGAGAAGGGAAGAGAAAAGAAGCAGAAGCAGAAGCAAAAGCAGTTGCAAACTATGTAGCGCTCTTGGCCAGTGTAAAAGCATATTTTCTGCTTTTAATTGCAATATATTCTTTTAGACAAAATGACTGATGATGGCTGAGTTGGTTGGCCAGCAAAAATATATTGCCATGAAATTTGCACAAGGCAGGAAACGGAAAGCCAACGGAGACAGCGTTGTTGTCCTTATTCTCGTCCTCCAGTTCTTCTTCCCGTTGTCGACTCCGTTTGACTGCTAAATGAACAAGCCAAACTCATCCGCCCCGTTGGCCGACATTGCCTTCAGACCGAAGCTCGAGCTGAGCATTGTGGTCGCCAGCGTTGTGGTGTTACTGCGGTTGGTTCCGTGAATCCCTTGCATCTGAGATACAAATAACTCTAGCAGAAACTACAGTGAGAGAGCTTTGTCTTAGCCCATAGCTTCTTTGCCAACGCCATTTTGATGATGAATAAATGAAGGCTTTTGTATTCCTGAACGTGGCCAACGAAAATTTACCACTTTCATTTAGTCGTCGCGAGACTGGTACAAGCATTTCTTAAGGCACAACTTGAAAATGGAATAATTAAAATGGTTTCCCACCTCTCTCTCTCTCTTTGTCTTTATCTGTCTTTCAACCGACTCATAACTGAGAAATCGCACAAATCTTAAAGCTCAAAGTTGTCGTTAGCAACTTCAGGGCCATTACTCATACAAAAATGCCAGTTATAATTCTCTAATTTATTTAGTACTGATTCAGTTCAGTTTTCACAGCTCGTAGTTTCCCGCTGCCATTCATTGGCCATAGACAAAAAGTTGAAAATTTTGGCGCAACTTAGCAAAAAACTGGCAAATCGCTGAGAAATCTCATATTATTTTTTTTCCGCCTCTTTCCTTTGCATCCAGCTGCCATGCTGTGAACAGCGTAAATTTTATTATTGGCAATGCCAAATGCAGCGGCAATAACAGCAATAACATCAGTGCTTAAGCTAAAGATTTTCATCATTTCCACCATTCTAATATTTTTTATATTTTTTCTGCAGTTTTCAACAAAACTATGCAAAACTCGAAAAGCTTCGAACCTTCGGACCACTCAAAACAAAATGATTAATGAAGCTTTGAAAACTTGAGCTCAAAATTTAATCAAGCGAAAAAACAGATCGAAACAATCGTAAAAAATGGCAAACTTATAATAAGCTTCAAATTTGTACAATATGCTTTGTGAAATAAGGGGAAAAAAAAAGACTACAAGAACAACACTTCAATGGGGCTTAGAAAATAAATTATTCGCTGGCTAGAGAGTTGGCCGTACTCTAAGGCTGCTGTGATTTATTACGCGATTTTTGACATGTATTTATTCAGCATTGTTGTAGCATCCCTTTCGGCAAAGAGGCTGGGGTACAAAAAGCAAATGTAATGAATTGCTTCTATGTAAATTATTGAGCACGAAAAAATGGTATTTTATGGTAAATATATTGACATATTGCGCATTTTGTATCATAAATTAAAAAAAAACTAATGTAAATAATGTGCATTCATATTGAACATAAATATTTGCACAATCATATATTAAAAATTCTAACATTTATGGTGTTTGACGTGGGTTGTGCCTTAGCTACTTTTATTATTAAGGTCATTAAGGTCAAATATTTAAATAGTGTACCATTTGTGTTGGGCGCATATTGATTCTTTTATGACTTTACCCTGTTGGCGCCCAACGTTGGTCGCGCTTTGATTCCCCTGTTATTAAGGCCAAGTCATCAAATAGAATATTTTATTTGTAGCTTTGATTTTCCCTCCACACAATAGCCATATTTATTTTCAAACTTTTATTGTGCTTTCACACCTTTATCACTGGCACGTGTTGCAAGTCAACCCACAACGAATTCAAATGAGCACGAAACACGCAGAAATCTTTCCCCAATCAAAACACATACACATTCATCATTGCTGTCAGTTTTATGTTAAAATTTGATTAAACT
Organism: Drosophila histrio; assembly: GCA_958299025.2. Taxonomy (NCBI): domain Eukaryota; kingdom Metazoa; phylum Arthropoda; class Insecta; order Diptera; family Drosophilidae; genus Drosophila; species Drosophila histrio. The sequence continues at coordinate 9,150,286 of OY282580.2, forward strand.
TTTAGTTGGTGAATTTTTGGTTCTGGGCCCTCGTCAGTGGACATCTCAACATCTCGACAATCTAATATAATCAAGTGCCCATTTCATGCGTATTTGTTTTTGACGTATTCATGAGCTCCAAAACACCATCAATTTTGTGACCGGCAGCAAGGTTAGCAGAATTTGGGTTCGAGTTGCGAACATGACAGGAACTGGGAGGGCCTAACTAACTTCTGACACGCCTTCTGCAGTCGGCCCTGGGTTTGCAAATTTGACAGGTTGAGGCCATATTGACAGCACATTGGGGGTACCAGAAGTCGACTGCCCAATTATTATCATAAGCCCAAATGAAGACGACGTTGACATCCCTGGGTGAGAAACTTTTAATGATACTGTTAAGGTCGCGGCTGGCACGACTTGAGGGCAATTAATCACAGTCTCAGACAGAGACAGAGACGGAGATGGAGTCTCAGTTTCAATCTCTCCCTTTCTCATGATGTTCTTTTATACTCAGTTTGAGTGTCACTTAGTTTTTATGACCTGGTGCGCGTCATACGCCTTACTTTCAATTGTTTTATGCCAATTGTGGTTCGAGGTAAGTCTCAGTGCCTCCCCCAAAAGAACACCCCAGTTCCCCATCCGCTTTATGATGTCCTTGCTGATTGTTGTTGCCTGTGCCATTTTGAGGGCTGTAAAACTTTTCTGCTGCCTGAGAACGTCAATTTGGCGCAAAAATATATACTTATGGGGGAATGGAGGGATTGGGGACTTTAATGGCCATTCAAGGCAGTTTATGCAGCTGCAGACTGCGTTCAAGTTGTTTGTTGTTATTATTAAATTAGTTGCGGGCGATTTGTGGTAATTAGACTCAAATTTTATGGCCCTTTGAACTTTCTAGACGCAGTCACTATCGTTGATGATTTTCTGAATATTTTATAGAATTTATTACCGAACATAAATATAAATTTTACTACTATTTACTTGACAATAGCTGTGGGGCATTGCAGCAAATATTTATATAGATTTAATTTATATTCATGTGGGTTTTTCCCAAAACTATTTTCATACTTTTATGTTGCTTGTAATTGCAGAAGAAGAATTGTAAGTATTTACCAGCAATAGATAAAGTTGAGTCCTAATGAGTCCTCAATTCAAAGTTTAACGCTTATCTCAGATCTGGTCGTCTGTCGTTCATCTTCATGTACTTCAGCTGTCTGGCAATCAGTCCGTGCGTGATGTTGAATCTTATCCGAAGCATCATCATTTATTTATGCTTGCCACAGCTCTCGCATAGCCTTGCCACGCCTTGACGCGCACATTCATAGTAGTACGAGGAGCATCCAGAGCATGGGAGGGCGACGACAACACCTGAGAAGACACCCAGACCGTAGGATGATGTGGTTGCCAGTGTCTGTCGGGTTCTTCGTGTCTGCTGTTGATGCATTTGTGTGGTTGGCCGTGTTAATAACACGTCAACAGCAGAGCATATCAAGCATACGCCGTGTTGTGTGCGAAGCATGTTACAGAATATTGCAACGAAGACTTGACAACGCGTCTTGTCTTGTCCGGCCAAGATAGCGTAGTGATGCAGAGAAGATACCTTCCTTCGCCTGCTTTGTGTGTGTTCTGAATGGTTGAAGGGTTAATTCGGATGGTGGCACACTAAACGCACTTTATGGTCTCACGTTGCGCTCTTCCCAGCTGGAAATGAGCCATCGACACACTTCGCCTTGCAAATTGCAATTAATTAATTGAAGTACTTAAGCACCTTCGCTACTTACCCGACTTGCCTGTCTGCCAGGACATTAATGACAGCCCAACTGCTACTGCTACTGCTACCATCCTTATACACAATGCTGAGCTCCGATTTTAAATGGGTGTCACGTGTCTCTTCACAGTCAGTGCCGCCATGTTTCAATGTCTCCGTGTCTCAGTGTCTCCGTGTCTCAGTGTCTCAATGTGTCTGAGCTTTCTTATTTATTTATGCGGCTTAACGATGAGGCAGCTATTAGAGTCCCTCGACTGGCATTCACAAGTAAATACATTCATGCATTCATTTTTCACTTTCAACAGTTTCTTAAGAAATTTAACTGAATTGGCATTTAAATATTATGTCACATGCCTCACTTGCAATTATGTTGGTCAATACGCTTAATTAACAACCAAATTTGATTCAGATTCTGTAGAACGCAAGGTGGAAATATGAGCGTAATACCAATTGAGTCTGTCAGTGAAAATATGGCAAATTAATTCTTAACATTTCAATGTGACCGCCCAAATGAAAGACGAATAAAATAATTATTCGCTGCTGACAGCAAATAAATACATTTAAAATATTCTCGCAATGAAATCAGTTGAATCGCGGATCCAGAAAATACAAATTCTTAATACTCTTACGAATTCATTGATGTACTTACGAATGCTATGATTTTATAAAATGAGAGAATTGCTAGTGGAACTTTTATATGACTCCCTTTAAAAAGAATTATATATTTTCTTCTACTAAGTTTATTCTAAAACATTCCTGAAATTTAATCTATAATCGAAGGTTTTATTTGCCTTTTTTTTCAATTTCAATTTCAAGAGTATCAAAACATCAATTCTCTCTCCGTATAGATTTATTTATTAAGAGCTTTCATTATTCTTATTTATTCTGATTGAGCCACGGATATCTCCATTTTACATGCACATCTGTTTGCAAATGTACACGTATGAACAGTCTGATAAAAATACAAGAGCTTCAAAAACAATATTTATTGTAATTTGTTTGATACGTCGCGTAATGATAAAATGAATTGAGGAAAAAGGGAGAAATAAAAAAATGAAAAATTTTAAAATGTTTCCACATTTAATATTCATTGAAAATATTTTGTAACAACAATAATAATGCGACATGCGTGTAGGCAATAAAAACAACAAGTACGAAGGCATTGACAATGGCAAATATTGAAACGAAATCAGCCAATCAAATATTTGTTCGAGGGTTGATTAAGAAGTTCAGCTTAGCAATGACGAAAGAAAATTTAACCTTAAGTAAAGAAAATAATTTCTAAATATGTAATTCAAAAGAAAACTTGTGGCAGCTATCTGCATATTGAAATAAGTTATAGTTCTTATTGACCTACTATTTGACCTACCCTCGCAGCAAATGCAAGCAATTCGAAATGACAAACGGGGCGTTGAAAAGGTCAAAAGGTTGGCTAGCCCAAATACGTTGTTTAACACTGGATAAACTTAATTTTCTATGTAAGACTTATGTAAGTCGAACAAGACATTGTCAAAAGAAAAGAACGTCGAGATGAACCACGATTAAAGTATATACTAAAAATATATTCGGATTCTTCTTTAAATCTAGATTGGATATTTGTAGTAAATCAAATATTAAATGCTAGGAATTTATTCTTAAGATTATAAACTGTAAAAGATACATATTTATATTTAATGGCATTAATTGCTATGTTAAAGATGCAATGTCTACTGTCACATTGATAGTTCCCAAACTTATTATTGTGATTCAAATCAATAAAAATTGAATAGAGATTTGATGATTTCATATAAAATGTTAAAGGTACAGCTTAATGTGAACTCAGACATAGCTCTGTCTTACGATTTATCAATCATGAATTGAATGATTTCAATATGAACTTATGATTGTTTTGGTCAAGGAACTACTTTTGAGGGCAAAAAAAGATATAATTAATATCACACACATATGAGATGACATTTAATATATGTACTTAAATTTCTGGCACTTCCAAATGATATTTAATATGGAATGTGGCATATTAAGCATTTGATTAAACCGCCATACAAAGCACATGCTGATATATACTCTTACAATATACATAGTATACTCATAATGTAACTCAACTCGTACATCAGCCATAATGAATTCAATTAATTTACTCCTGCCAAACATTCGGTAGGGATGCCTTTTATGTTTATGCCAGGACTTCGACCTTGTCTGAGCATCATTATGATGACTGATTATTGTTGTCTGTGTGTGCGTGTGTGTGTCTTAGTGAGTTTGTGTCTTAGATTCACTTTGCTCTGCTTTCCATTCGCTTCTTGTGCTTATTCCTTTCTATTCTTTTGTTCGTCGCACGTCCCTGTGGTTTTATTAATGTGTGCTAAATGTGCCGTCAAAGACGTCGTCTACTTATAATACCCACTCGAATACATCTTCACATTCATATAATAAACCCCACTTATGTGTACCGACTTTGGTTTACTTTTATGAACACGAAGCATTTCCCCTACTCCAGTTCACCTCAACCTTCTGTTGGCCTTATACTATATGGTTTATTTGCCCAAACAAACAATGCATGTAAGGGCATGTCAAGGCCATCTATCTCAAGTTAGTTCATTCTCTGCTTCAAGTGCCAGCAATTTTCATATGATTTTATCCCACATTTTCATCCATTGCTCTCGTACCATAAAATCGCTGGCAATTTTTCGCGCTTATCAACACTGGCGTACACGTTTCTGTATCGTATGAGGGCCATAAAATGTTGCTTAACCACATGACAGCCAATTCACCGCTAAACTAATTCCATTTGACCATGCCCACATATGAAAAACTCCAGCTGAAAAACTAAATCATAATCAGTTGCAATTTTCCTGCTGCTGTTGACATTATATTTTTGTTATTGTTTTTACTAGCTACAAATTTTCACAATTTTGAGCAAAATTGCACAAAATTCTCGTTGTCGCAAATTTACGCAAATTTATGCAATTAAAAGTTCGTTCCCTTATGCGAGGAAAGGGGAGTACAGATGGGTGGGAGAGGGAGTGCCGTGTAAGCCCCATGTCGGGGTTAATTGGCAGCACATTAATTTTGTAACACACATCAATTGCAAATTTCAGTGTTGAGCAACAAACTAGAACATTTTATGGTACCGTCACCACAAATATTTTTTGGCATGAAATATTTGTCATGTAAGTGTAGCATTTTTGGCCAACCACGTTTAGAAAAGGGGCAGGGGAGGAAGGGGGGGAGTTGAAAGAAGTAACCATAATGCGTCTATTTGCCACTTAATGAATTTTTCAATGGCCATACATAAAGGGGCGTCTGGCTGGTTGTGGCTCTTTAGGGGCGTGTCCTTCGCAAATGGCAAACCTGTGTTTTGTTCTGCGCCAACAACTTGGCTGCCAAGTTGCCAACTTTTGGCCATGTGCCCCCCTTTGTTGCAAGTGGCAAATAAAGTAACGCCAAGTGCAACTTCTTAGTTTTTGCTCTCAACTTTTTTTTTTTTGTTATAGTTTTTCCATAGAAGTAGAAGAAGAAGTGACTACTGGTAAACAAACCTTTCGACTGACGCAGTGCAAAAATTTCCGGGCTACGGGCTGCGACAGACTGTGCCAAGTTAAATGTAATTGTAATTTTTAATTTTAAGTGCTCTGCCAAAAATTGTATGCAAAAGTATTTTGTGCCAGCATTGCGAATGTTAATTGCGCAACACATAACTCATAGTGTGGCGCAAAAAAGAATAACGACAGACAGAGACTGAGACAGAGAGAGAGAGGGAGCTAAGAGATAGTTAAGTATACGACGAGTATGCTGCAATGAGGGTACACCCTTTAATGGGCTCTGCACCATCATAATTGGTTTTGCTGCAAAGCACCGGCAACGTCAAATGTTGCCAGTTCTTTCCCTTGACTCTGCTGCTGCTCCTGCTGGTACATAAAGAATAACAATTACTGGTGTGTGCTCAGCAACACTTTCACTAGAATATCGCCAAGTATATTACAGGGTTTTGTGCATGCGTTATGCAGTCTATGAGTCATGATTATATACTAGTATAACTAACATGATATTTTTATATTATATGTTTGTTCTTAGAAGCATTTCATCAAGAATTTTCTGCATCTTTTTATTGACAAGTTCATATACTGATCTGTTGTTTAAATAAAGCAAACCTAGTATAAAGATTAAATGTAAATATACAGATTTTAATTAAAGTAGAACATTGAAAAATAGTTGTAAAACAGAGTATAGCGAATTGCAAACAATTAAAGTAACTTGGAACATGGTATTAGTGTGCTCCTAAGGCAATGTTCACACTCAACTCCCGAGGCAAGTTTCAATTGCTGGCAATTGTCAACTGACCCCTTGCCTCTGTGTCCCTCTGTGTGTGTGCTGATCCTTGCTGTGTGCTCAGTGTATCCTGTATTGTGTTGCTGTTGTTTCTGGTGTCTTTTGTGCGTTTGTCCTGATAAATGCAGCGCGTTTGCCATAGCGACTATTGTGCAGTCGTCCTGCAGGACAATGCATAAATATGACCGTGTTGCAAGTGAACTACTGTACAGTATACCGAACGGTGAAAACTGCCCACATAACCCGCTCAGCGTCATAGTCGATTGTCCTTAACAGTCCTTTTGCGCCTCGCTGCCATTGCAATTGTTTTCTATGGCGCATCGATGATATGCTCATGAACGTTGTGAGTGTTATCTTAGCCGTTTGACTCCTGCCACATTCCACGTGGCACACTCACACACACTCACACACACACAGACTCATGGCCAATAGTCATACCATGATATGGCTTTTGGTTCGTTGTTATTGCCATTGCGCCGTTTAATTTTCGCTCAGTTGCCTTTCAGCGAAAATAGTGTGATTTTAATCAGCGTGAAATCGTTGATTGTCCCTGCCACACTGCATCTGACTGCCTGCCTGCTCGGAACTTGATTATCGCCGAGTTACATGACACACTACATACATATGCGAGTACGTATGTGTGCCTTGCCACTGACTGCCAGGAGGCTAGTTCATCGTTCATTATCAATTTGCTGTTTACTAAACGGAAATAATCGAATTTCCAACGAGACAACAGACAGTTGATGTGTTGCTAGACACATAATAGAGGACATCAGCTTTGAGCAATTAATCACAGACTAAGTGTTGATATTCCAGATCCAGATTTGCGTGTTAAATGTATTACGATTTATTTTTATTATTTATGAATATTGCCTTAAGAAAAGAAATACAATATAATAAATGAAAATGGTAAAATAACATTGTTTGCTATATGCAAAAGGTGGCACTTCAAATCAGATATAAGTTGAGGCAAATATAAATGAAGTTTTGTTAGCATCAATTGTTGCTTGAAGTTCTGAATTTGTTCCTTATAAAGTACTAACATTCTGTACACAATAAATAAATAAATAGCTCAATATATAATGAACAAATGAAACAAAAATACTTTTAATAAAGTTTGTCATTATGATTTCCGAACAAAATTAATTAATTAAATTAAGCAAGCATTTTAAATCCGAAAACAAGTCTTCCATCTCTATCTTTCGGTTTAACTCCCACTGACTTTTTCTTGCAATACATGTAATTGAAATAAATGCTTAGCCACAATATACAAATCACAGCATCAGCAGCCGCAGTAAAGCAACAAAATTCATGTTAAATTTTCAACTGTTTGCAGCTGGTTGAACCTTTTGTGGGCTGACCCACTGTGTGTGTGTGTGTGTGTTAGTGTGTGTGCTGTGGCCTGCTGTTGGTCCTGTAAATTGCAAGCACATATTTTTGGTTAGATAATTATGGGTTGGCCTCGGGAGAGGGGGGCGGATGTGGTCGCCAAACTGCGTTGCTTTGGTTAGCTTTGAAAAATTATAGCTCACTGTCCAAAATTCAATATACGCGAACTGTTTCCAGGACGCGTTTCCTGCCGACAGCCTGGCAGCATGGTCAATTTTTCTGGCTAATGATTTGGTTTCCGTGTGGATGTGGGTGTGCGTGTGTGTGTGTGTGTGTGTGTGCATCTCTATGTGTGTTCATAGCACTGTTGCGGTTAGGTGTGTGTTAAATTTATGGCCTGCCAAGTGGTTGATTGTGAATGCCAGCGGGCGACGACTAGCGCTAAATTGTGAATGTGAATGCGATTGTGAGTGTGAGTGCGACTGCGAAATGAGTATGAGAATGTGAATGTGATCAAATCGTATGGCTCATAAGCTGCAGCAGTGGAGAAGTAGAGGCATTTTCAGTAAAATGGCCATTGAATACTGAGCAAATGTGGAACAGTAGCTTAAATTAGCATACCAAAAGAGACATCGTTGGCAATAAAGCGTTGACATAACTCAAACATGAGCTGAAACTGCGCTTAATTATTATTACCCGCATTATCTGATATCGGTTCACTTCAAAGAATTGGACATTATTAAAGATGGTTAAGCTACAAATAAATTCGTACCATAATGAGTTGGATATTAAATAGGTGAAAGTTAATTAGGCAAAGTTAGTACAAATCACTTCTTATTTGTTAATTAAGAGTTAAACTTTTAAATAAAGAGTTGAGTATATTTAAAGCATTAACAGATTCGCTGGGTAACAGAATATAAGGTCAAAGATCTATGGGTTATCTTACTCATCAGATATATAATAAATAATTTACTTGAGTTGCAGTTGACACACCCAATAGATAGTTCAATCGATGCCAATGCTATTCGAAGCTCAATTTACGTGCCAAATATTAGATCATTATTTGTATGAAGACTGTAGGTCCTGTCGTATTCTCTTTGGGCTCTGAAATGCCAACTAATGAGCAATCCCATTAAACTACAAATTAAATTCCCAAACCAAATTCAGCAACCAATGGGTGTGTGGACTGTTTGCCACTGACGAACACTCGGTGATGTGAACTGGGCTTACACACACACACTTAAACACATTTGTATCTGCGTGTTTAAGCTCCAATCTGTAAAGTTAACAGAGCTTGTTGTTGGTGGTATTTAGTCAGTGTTGGCTTACATGAACTCTGCAATATGCACAGCCGATTGAATCAATTAAGAGTTGACAAAGTTCAACATGCTTTGCCCCAAATTTCAACATGAAGTGAACACTGCAAATTTCTAAAATTTCTCAACAGTTTGCCAATTTGTACTCGGTGTGTGTGTGTATGTGTCCTCCTTCTGGCAAAACTTTATTTGATAGGTAATATTCAGAAGTTGTGTGCCAAATATTTTGAGCACGCTTTATTGACCAATATGCGAAAATGCCATAGACTGTTGCACTCTGTTCTGCAGATGTTTGCAAAGTTTTTTTTCCAACAATCTAAAGTTCCAGTGCACAAGAGGGTCAGCCGCAGCCAAAGGACCAAGAAATGTTGCAAATTATTAACACCAAATAACAGGCTGAGTGGAGAAAGGAAAAAGGGATTAGTTTGAAATTGGAATCAGAATTTTTGATGCATATTTTACGCATTGAAAAGTCAAAGCGGAATGGAGAGAGTACTGACTAAGGACAGCTAAGAACTTAATCAAATTCTTATGTATCACTTACTTTTATTTTTACTGCTGTCATGAACATAATGTATAAAGTAAATGGAATTCTGTTACTGATTATTGTTAACTCAATATAGATGTTAGTTTGAATGCAAATTTAACTATTACAGATGGAATAGGTAAATATTATTTAACTTAACATTTACTTTTATTAAAGAACGCAAGAACTTCTACTATTTTTGCTTGCTGTTTACCTAAGATTCTCGTCCGCGTTTAATCTAATCTTAATGCTTAGTTCAGCACAATTCTTGGAATATATGTTTTGCAATATTCGTTCTGCGGAGTAATAACAATTGGGGAAATGCAATAGGCAGCCCCGTCGAATAAAATGTAATGTAGTGCATAATGTCAACTCTGATTTAACAACTGGAATCCAAATGAAATTCAAGGCGCTGCTTTTGCAGCTGCAACCAGCTGGAAGGACACACAAAAAATAAGAAGTAATTGGCATGCAATAAAATGAGAGTGAGAAAAAAAGAAACTCGCTGTGCATAAACACACACACACACACGCGCACACACTCACACAGACATATAAAGGGATGCACACCCACGCACTTATGCTAGTGTTCAATCTATTTGCACTAAGTGTTCGTTAGAAAATGTTTGCATAGCAGCACTCAACGTCATTCAAAACACATGTAAAACAGCACGAAGGGAGCTGCTTGAACGGCTGTAACAGCGAGTGTAAGTGAATGAATGCGCGCCTGTGTGTGTGTGAGTGTGTGTGCGTGTGTGTGTGTAAAGAAAATCAAAGAAAATCAATAAAGGCAAATTGTCGTAGAAAAACAGAAATGTGCATCATTTTCACTTTATGCAAATTGCAAAATGTGTGATGATGTTGACTACATTGAAGATGGAGATGGAGTTGTAGTTGGACATTTGAGTTGATGATGGAGGTGGAGATCTACAATGAGCAGCCAACAGCAAGTTCTATGAATGAATACACATGTCGCTCATATATATATATATGTATGCATAAGAAAATGTACCGAATTCTGACATCATTCACTTCTCTTAAAACGGATAAAATTATCAGTGGCATAGGCACAATTCACAACAGGGAATTAAACATAAAACTGCATTAGTTATAATTGTTCAATATTATTAAATAATATATATGCATTATTAGTTATTTATTTACTTGAATCATCTGTAAGTAATTTCTTCAATATTATACAAAACTATTTTATTTTATTTATGTATTTATTTATTATTTATTGGTAATAATTATTGATTATATATTTACAGAATTGTCTTGGAATATCTTATTGCTGCTATTTTTTTATTGAAATATGTTTTTACAAATTTTGTAAATTTTTATTACACACAATGTTTCACATAACTTATTACCCATTTATTTCGTTTACTTCCTTAACAATCGTTTTGGAATGTGACCCCCGAATTTACTAATTTTTGTGCACGCCACTGTTGGCTGTTTATATGCATGTGTGTGTGTGTGTGTGTGTGTGTTTTCGTCTGTGTTTGCCATGTGTAAATGCATGGCTGACAAAAGGCATTTGCATATTTAATGTTATTACGTTATTTTGCATGCCACACAAAAATTTATGATTGCATTCGGGCCGAGCTCCAACGAGCAACGCCCAGTTTCTGTTTTCAGTCATAACTCCGAGTCCAACTCCAGCTCCATTTCCAACTCGATGGCATTCCGAATGCGCATATTCGTTATTCGTTATATTTTGCACAAATTTTACAATAATTCCGTTACAATTTTTTAGCAGCAAGCGCTGCATGAGTTTTATACTTCTACTCCATCTGCGCCTTCTCCTCCTTTTCCTGTTCCCGCTGCTACTCCTATTTCGGTTCCGTCTTCCGTTGTCCTTGTCGACGTCATCATCATAAATAATAAAATTATTTTGCTGCCAGTTTGAATTTACGCCCACTGTGACACCCTAGCCAAGGCAAATATTGAAAAATGTTGCGATAAATGCATAAAAAATGTCATTAAAATCTATTTTCAGATTACAACACAAGCGGTAGTCAGCGAAAGGAGAAGTAGAGGGGAAGAGAGGCATGGAACATTTGTTAATTAGAGACAGGGATAATATGTATTGTTGTCAAGTTAAATATTCTAATTAAGAGAAGAAAGAATGTTGAAGTAGTGACAAAAAACTGTTTTTACTTTGCCTTGTCATTGTAATATTATTTTATTAACTTATATCGTACATTTCATTTGTAGCTACATGTTTATATTTTCCTTTTTTTAGTATTATCATTCTATTTCAGCTTGTAGAAACGCAGAGTTCAACTGAATCCCTGCTTATTTAACGATCTAAGTTTATGCCGTAAAAATATCCTTTATGTTGTATGAAATTATTACCGGGGCAATTTAAAGGGTTAGGGTCTTTCGGAACATAATTTCAATTTGCCAAAAATTAATGACAATGTTGTTAGCATCATGTGGCCAACACACAGGAGCAAGTGGCATAACCACAGCTGCCACATGGTAGCACAGATTGACTGTCCAACAAAAACCAAACAATGTGAGTGTGTAGCAAAGCTTCAAGTGTGACTTTATTCACTTCAAATGGCCGGAAACTATAGGCAAGAGCCCTTCTCACAATATTGTATATTGCATAGGGGGGAATAGACACGGAAGTGTCGACACACATAGGTAAAGCTTTAGTTGTATTAGTGTGAGATCCGACAATCATGGTAACCGCAAATCATCATAGCTATTTCGAAAATTTCATTATAGTCTCGGCATGGTTGGCCCAAAGGTGGATGGGATAATCCACAGAGCATTTGACTGAATGTTATCTACAGTACAGAAATGATGTCAATGAATGGTTAGATGAGGTGTGCATAGGCACTCTATGACAGTGTGTGAGTGTGTGAGCATGTGTGTGGATTACACAACTTCCCACACACATACACACGCATACAGCATGCCAGTTAAAGGCACGCAGTTAATGATGGATCAACCTCAGCTCGATCTGAGTCCCTGGCTGACATTCAGCCACAGTCGACTCATGGGCGGGACTTTCATTTAGACATGGCTTGCCTCTGCCTCTGGCTTCACTTTATATATATATATATTTATATTTTATTTTGCTGTTGTTGTGCTTGGTTATTGTTGTTGGCGCGTCGTCAGCATCGTCAGAGAGTCGTCTATTGTCTCATTGTCTGTGCGGCCATGTATGATTTTTTATTATAAATAAGCTTGTAGGCATGTGTCGGTCTCTCTCTCACTCTCTCTCTCTCTACATGCCATCTAAACTACAGCCGTAATCTCAAATGGCAGACAACAACAACAAATGTCTGACAATCATGTTTGTTGCTCTGGCATCCTCGACATGCCTCAACACACAGCAAATGTTTTTTGTGCGATTAAACTTTAAGATTTAAAGGAAACATTGACCGGAATTACAAATGTATTACTTGCATGAATTGTTTGCTGCCTTTAAAGTGTAGGAAACATTGACGAACGAAAGAATTGTGAATGCATATAAATTCAATTTAACTCATTCTCTTTTCTTTTTTCTGATTGCAGTATTGGCTCATCATTAGCGCTGTTATGGTAAGCAGTTTGTAATTAAATAATTCTTAAATATATTCCCAATTTTGTTAGTAAATATCATTAAAAAACTGAGTAATATTTACCTGTTAAGTTAATTAAATTAAAACCTGTTGAGTTAAAGTGATAAATAAATAAAATGTGTCTTAACCCTTAGGCAGTAGTTTAAGGTTCAAAGTTGCCGTCAGAATTCAAACGAAATGTGTTCATATATACTGAAATTTTAGGATCAAATAAAAGTTTTTCAGCAGCTAAATATAGAGACTTGCAAATAGGAACTCTTCTATCTAAAATATCATCAAAAATCTCTAAATTCCTTAAAGCTTTCTGTGCTCAAACGACGAACAGCAAATTTAAGGAAACAATTCACAAATGGTAAAATCAAAGAAGTTGATGGATTTGCATATATGCAAAATGAAATACACAAATTTTGTGAGTGCCAAAAATCCAGTCAATTTAATGAAAAATAAGAACAGCTTGAGGCAAATAGATCTATGCAATCATCTTCTCACATGTTTACCTGTCTATCGAAACCAATTTCTGTCCTGGCCTTTACATTTTAGACAACAACAATTCACTCACACTCAATTTGTACAGCAATAAGCAAACAAATCGAAGCCAAATCTTCCCTCTTACAAACCCAACTCCAAAAACCCCAAAGGAAATGCTGGCTGAGGAAGGAAAAAAGAAGAAGAAAATGTAAGAGTAAGAGTAAGAGTAAGATATATACAGGTTGCTATTGCTGTTGCTGTCTGCCTGCGGCTATTTGTCGGCTGTGCATTGCAACACTAGCTCAATACCAGGTTTAAATGAATAATGGCAGCCACCCTTAGTCGGTTTAGCTTTAGCCCCAATTTCAATCTTAGCCAATCCCTAACATTTCCATTCAACGAGGCTATACAATGCCTTCGGGTTGAGTGGAAAACTGAGACTGGGTTGCGGTTGAGGTTGTGGCAATGCCATCAGCTGATTGCCATTATGTTGTTAAGGTGAAAAGCGCAGAGCTCATTGTTGTTGCCATGTTGAGTGCAATGGATTGCATGTTGTGGCCTCCTGTTGAGTGGAAAATGAGTTAACACTTAAGTAAGTAAATCATTGCGTTTTCCCATTGTCAAAATCAAATTTGCAGTCAGGTGCGAGAAGCACGAAAGTCAAAACTTTCGTCTCTGCACGTAACATATTACGTATACGCAACGTGCATAGGTTGTTTCTTTTTTTGAAACAATTCCCAGACAATGGCCAGTTATTCATCAGGCCAACTTGACCCTTGTGACGTGCCAAACTCAAATTTGATTTTAAATTGGCGGTCTGAGGCTGACACAAGCAATTTGCTGGCTAATTTAATATGCAGCCGGCAGAAAGCTATGAAATGAAAGGAGTAGAAGCATAAGGAATGGACAAGTAATTGGATTTCAAAGTTATTGTCTGAGGGGCAGTTCCTTCTTTATTTTTTTTTTTTTTAATATAATACATTGCCTTTTGAAATATCGAAAAAGTTTGCTGAAGAGTTTTACTTTGTAACTTGTTTTGGGTATGGATAAAGTGCGGGGTTTGAATATACATAAGATTCATATGAGATACGAGTATATTCGTATGTTAAGTCATGTCTGACCAAGCATACTAAAACTTTTAAATGACTTTTGCCTACTGCCACGCAGATATTTCTATTTGCACTTGCACTTATTTTCGACAGAGAGAGAGAGAGAGGGAAAAGAGAGAGAAGGTCCTTCATAGGGGCCAATGGATATGAAAACAACAAGTTTTGGCATTCAAGTTAAGTTTAATTAAAGAAAAAAAAAATGTCAACTCTTCTGGAAAGTTTTGCATGCATTTTGTGACTTGTCGACAAAACTATTTCAATTTATGTAACGTTGCACATTTGACTTGAAGTCCTTGCAACGCAGCTGGCAAGGAAACTGTCAGTGTATGTAAATACAAATGTGTGAACATACCCAAACATGTTGCTTTTCTTTTTCTTTAATTCTTAACTCTTTTTACATTGGCCAATTACTGAGTTTATTTTGTCGAAAATAGTTTACTATTTCTGCAGATTTCTCAGTTTTCTGTTTTAGTTAGGCAATTCTATTTATTACAGTTTATTATTATATTGTTATACAAATGTCGTCTATTATCTTTATTACACATTTTGCTATCATACAATTTTTGATTGGCCTGCAGAATAATTGAACAGTCAGCAATTCAGTTGATGTTTACTGCAATCACTAAAATAAACTTAAATAGATTTATGTTGAATACATTCAACATTTAATTTGCTGCCAGCTAAGATATTTAAAAATACCACAATTTATAAACATTAAATTGTTGTTGAAACTTTGAGTAATTTTTAATTTAAAACCGAGGCGTTTAACAAGTTTTTGGAGACTTTAAACTGGTGCTCATTTCTTTCGAGAAAGTTATACTGATACTACATGCAACAACTTTTGCCAAACACAAATATTAACAACAACAACAACGAGTTCAACTCCCACTTATTTCATGCGTGGCATAACTTGTCATCTACAGAAAATGACTTGGCACGATAAAAGAACGCTGAGCTCTGACTACTTTTTGGCCTTAAAAGTTGAACAACTTTTCTTTACCTTTAACGCATACACCCATATTGAGACACACACGCCTGTAACTGTATACTTGTCTTGGTTGTAAAGGAGCCTTGACAGCCGTCTATCAGCCTGCTTTCGCCTACCTTTGCCACATAGGTATGTGTGTCATGTAGACAGGATATTACCAAGGCTTTTACAGGACCCAAAGTTCTTTTCTTAGCCGTGAAAGTAATTTTCGAAAGCAACGCCATAAATTCTAAGAAATTTTTCGTTTGTATACAAGTATTTTAATATTTAATTAATATTCGTTGGCAATCCATAAATATTCTACGATTTGTTCCGGAATTAAAATGTCTTGTTTTGTATTGCAGAGGTGGATTTTTTTGTTTTGACTTTTTTTTCTGAACTAAATTGTAATTAGTAATTTCCTTTCTATACTCAACGAAGATGCTATATTAGCACGAGCTATAAGATTCTATATTGGCATATTTTCAACACTTATCTTTCGTAATTATATATTATATAAATACTTATAGTATATACTGTAGCATGTCACGCGTAATTCAACTCTTTTGCTGATGTTGAAGTATTTTACTAAGCTGTGGCATTTTCACTCTTATTGTTTTCCAACAGCTGAGATTTTGTATATTCCGCTCAACAATTTCCGGCCGCCAAGAACAACGCAACAAAGGGCTGTCATTTTTGTTTATGTGCACACACACACAAACACACACACAGATACTCAGCCACATACACGTGTGCTTTATGCACACTTGTTTATAATGAAAATATGAAAAGTGCAGGCATAAGTTGCAAGTTTTTACCGTGCTGTGTGGCAACTCGTAGTTATCTATGGCATGTATGCTTTGAACTTGCCACCTTCCGCTGTAATTCAAAACAGTTTGTTGCCAGTTTGATAACGACATCTGTGTGTGCGAGTATGTGTCTATATGTGTCTGTTATCAGCAGCTTCCTGTTGTTAAGTTTTGTTGGCAAACTCTGGACTAAAAACTGGGCAAGTCGATGCTGAATTTAATGCCACATTTCACAAAATGTTGCACATGCAAATGGTATGAAAATCAAAACCAATTCAATTTTGAAGAAGACACACAGAGAGAAGAAGACAACAAAATGGAGTAAGGGCACATAACGCTGATGCTTATTGCCCATTCAAAGTGCTCTGCATTTGACAACACCAACAATTGCAAGTGATAATAAAAATCAAATGTTATTGAAGGGGGTAGCCAACAAGAACGTGGCATGCAACGAGCGAACAGCACACAAACAACACAGCACAGATGCAAAACAGCTCTTAGCAGTAAAAAGTCAATATGCCACTCTGGTGCATTACTCAAGTAGGTAATGTTGTGGTCCATGAAAATGGCAAACTGGCAAGCCAAGAAATTGCAGCACAGACAGAGGTAGAGTCAGAGTCAGAGTCAGAGTTAGAGTCAGAGTCAGAAACACAGACACAGTTGCCAGTTGCTCAGGGCAACGGTAAAAGTTGAGTTTTTCCAACATCTTAGTTTTTAGCCTGCTGTTGCCTTTTGTTGTTAATCGGCTGCAAAAAGCAATGTACTCAAGTGGCACAAACTGTCTGAATGTAAACAGATTCAGTTGCAGATGCAAAAATGTGGTTTTGCCATTTGCCACTGTGATGCAATTGCATTACTTCAGTTTGTCTAGCGAGTTCAATAGTTCAATGCATGTACAATACAACAAATTGTATCGGACTTAAAAAATAAAGTTCAAGAGTTATGAATTCCATACAAAATATCAGAACAATTGCAGAGCTAGTACAAATACATGCCAGGCAGTTTGAGTAACTTCCTTTAATTGGACAAGAAAACCCTTAGTAGAAAATTCATAAAAATAATTGAATAGTCCAGTTAAATAATTTGCAAACAATTGATATTAAATTTTCTTTGTCAGAGTTTATGCCTCAAAAAGAAATTCTCAAAATAAGTTAAGAATTTAAACCAAATCAAATTATTACACACACTTTCTTAGCATTTCTCCCTTATGGTGTATTTGTGATGTTGTGAGTTTAGTTGATATGCATAGCAAATATTTTAAATTCTACTTGCAAATCAAAGCTTAATTTATGAAAAATTTCCATATATTTATTTGATCAGAGACAAAGACTTACTGCTTTAATTCTCAGAATTAAGAGTAATAGTCTACTCTGTTTTACCTTCTTCTGCTCTTCTTATGTTTTAATTGAAAGCTGAAAAGAAAATACAAAATAAAGCAATTTTGTTATGAACAACATGTCGCATATGATATGCATATAAATGACTTTCACTGCAAAGACATATTTTTATACCAGCAAATCAACGTCTACAATAGCAAAGGATTATTGAATCAAAGATAGAAAATTGGTTAAATAAAATCAAAATTCTTTTAACCATCCTTTCGTTCCATTTATCTGAGTTTTGTTATGAAATACAGGTCGTTGACTTGATACGCATGGGAATGTAGTTTTATTGACAAATATTAGTCATACATAGCAAAGTTCATCAGCTAAAGAATTAAGAAAGCCAATATTGAAATAGAGATAATTCAAATAAATTCTTAAGCTTTTCTTCCCTCTACTCTCACTTGTACTTGATAGATGAAAGAAGTATAAAGCGTAGTTATTTTGCTTTAAACAATACGGCGTATACTTGATATGCATTGAAATGAACACACAGATATATTGAGAAAACTGACAAGTGAAAGTCAAGGTTCACCACAATCAAGAGCCCAGAGTTTACCTTTATATAAAGAACAACTAGAGCACAATAAAGTTAGAGATGTGCTGACTGCTGTTTGAAGTGATTCCCAATGAATTCTCAATGTGTTTTGTGTTCGCTTCTTAGAAGTTTCTCAATCCAATTCAAGTGCCGAGTTGTTGTGGCTGTCTTTGTTGTTGCAGCTTGTACAATAAATGAACGAAAAGCTATTAAAACTTGTCGTAAGTTCAACTGTTTATTGGCTACTTACCCACTTTCCTGGACTCAGCGGACTTGGCTACACTATGCAGCCAAATATTTTACCGTACTTAATTGAAAATGCACTTGAGCTCGTGCTTCAGCTCTCGTCTGGACTCGACTCGACTCGACTCGACTGGAGCATTTCTAATGAGCACTTAACAATTACGTACTTACTTGCGTCCTGGGTGATTTCACTGCAATTCCTTTTCCCTCGCTCAACTCAGTAAATTCTCGTCGCTCGTCTATCTTTGTGTATTTTTCAGCTGGCTGCAAAGTTTATCACATACTTTGCTCTAGTTTATTCAGCAATGTTCGTTTAATCAAAGCCAACTTGACCAACAATAAGGACATCGTCGCCATTCAGGGAGGGGAATTTACTTCATTCCCAAGTGCGCTTCAAGATGCACTCTCCTGTTTAAATGAAGTGTACCTCAAAGTGAACAAGTTGTCTCACATCATCTCGCATCTCACAGCTCACTTTGCATTGATTGGACTCTGTGCCAATGTTTGCTCTTTAAATATTTAAGTAAATTGAACACGAACTGTGCCATAATTGCATGGCAACATGACATAAGCCTCAGCCTTAGAACTTTGCCCCGAACTCAGCCGAATTGAGCTGAAAGGCTGTCGATTGAGTCTCGCATCATGATTTTGACCAGGCTAAGTGGACGGCTTCCCTTACGAGCACACAGCCAGGCAATTCTAACAAGTGGCTCGCATGTCTCTGTCGAATTAATAAACCAGCACTCAGTGGCCAGTTCTCTGTTCATTCACTGTTTCTTGTCGTTATGCGCATAAAACCCAACTGTGATTTTCATACCCTGTAAGCAGACTTAGATACGAGTGGGTATTTAGAATGTGAATGTGCTTATCCAACAGTCAGTTAGATAGATGAAGCTTAGACTAAATAGGTTAATTTTAGATGTGTCTTTAAACTGAAATAATTAGATTGGGCTTAACTGTCTTTGATCTGTCTTTCTAACTGTTTAGTGGATTGATGCAAATATAATTTATCAAGTTTATAAAGCATATGGTATTGTTTACAGAGTATCCTTGACGCTTATGCATTGGAGTAGATTAATAAGCGCAGATTTTATTAAGTTTAATTTGGAATTTAGCTTTTCTTATAGCGATTAATATAATATAATATAGGAAGGTAATATAAGGATAATTATATCAAAATGTGGATCTTTTTGATTGATCATAACTCTAGAGACAAATCAATTTATTGACACGGTACTTTGACGAGTATACACTCAAGTAGTATTATTTTATCTATAATTTCAGCTACAACTGTAGTCATACCCACTATAAACTAAGTAAAACGGCTTACAGGATTTATGTAAGTCGAGTATGCTCTGCTAAAATACGATTACACAATACTTTTGTACTTTTTTTTGCCTCCCATCACGAGGAATTTATGCGGCAAGCACGTTAATGATATGACCAAGTCCACTTGAGTGTGTGCCCGTGTATGTGTGTGTGTGAAGGAGTGTATGTGTGTATGCGTTAATTATGCACGTGTGCAGGACACGTGGGCGGGGTCAGGTCAAGTAACATTAATTGTATGCTTGTGTGTGTTATGATAATGAGCAGCAACAATTAATCGTGTAAGGCGCAAGCAAATGCGATAAAAGCAAATGAATTTTGTGTGTGTTTGTGAAAAAAGCGCAAAAAGAAAAGCATTCGGAAAATGCGAACACATTATCACTACTCAGCCGTTAGCTTAAATAGCCAACAGTAACTATTTACACACACACACACACAAATACACATCCACTTAGGTAATGTTTTGGCTATGGTGTGAACTCTTTAGCCATTGTTCCCATTGTGATTATTGCACTATTCATTACACTCTTATTGCTTTTCCACTCGATTGTTGTTTTCCCAACAATAATACAATAAGTGCCACGCCCACTTACACAACCAGTCGCCCCTTTTCAGGACAAGTCCGCTTGTTCGCTACATAAAAAGTATTTAATTTTTAATAACAAGCATTTAATTTAAAGGCCACAACCATTAAGAAAGTTGTGTGTGCATAAATGAAAAGTGGGCGTGGCCTGTTCAATTTTCACTTCATCCTTGTGTCATCATTACTTGAGTGAGCATTGCATTCAATCAGATATATTACCAGCCAATTGTAACATAAAGCCAAATAATTGCATTCCATTTGCCAATCCAATCGAATCAGATCGATCGAAACGACACAATACGTTTAAAATGGAACCGGTAAGGAGCTTAAATCTTTCAACAATTATGGCATGTGACATAAGCTGTATTTATTTATTTAATGTAACTCGAGAGCAACTTAAATTGCTTTGCTTACAGTTGAGGTAAGGAAAAGGTAATAAGGAATTTCTAAAGAGAATTTATGTCGTATACTTAATAATAAAATAGGTTGAGCTAAGATTTAAAATAATTTGTAAGTTCGCTTACGACATTACTTAGTGTATTTCAGACAAGCATATCCTTAAACATCTATGTTGTATACTTAATATGACAAGAGGTTTAATTAAGAAAATCTTCATATTATATCGTTTGATATAACACCTTCAATCTTCACAACTTTGTTTCCCTCTTCTACATTTTGTAATTCTTATAAAATAAGTATCATATCATATATTATATAAATATATAAATCATAGGAAGAAGAATTCCAATTCCCACTTGCATCACATACTTTTATAGAGTACTGTGTTGCATGAATATGACAGAAAACGTTGATCACGTAGCATTTGGCAATTGATTGTGAAATATGTTGAGTTGGCAGTGGCCAGATGGGGTCAGTTTTCTCAATTCGGGAAGCGAGATTCGTTCGCTGAGTGATTTCGTAATTAACACAAAATGTTTGAGTGGGCAGGAGTGGTAGGAGAGACTGTGGTGGGGTCAAGCTGATGACCCTGGACTGGCTGACTCTTCACATTCACAGAATGCCAGCAGGCACGTGAGCATAAAAAGCTCTGACACGCATCAGGCGCAGGATCTAGGACCTGAAACAAGTATGTGGGTCGAGCGGCTTCAGTGGGTTCGAGTGGGTCAAGCGGTGCGGATGTCATTTGGGTGCTGAGTGCAGAGTTTGCTGTTCCCGTTGATGGCACGCACTGAACAATGTCGACGTGACAATAAAGCGCCGAACCGTTAAACTATTGTGTACTATAAGGATTAATGACATTTACATAATTTGCTCATGTGCGTTTGGTGTGTTCTGTTGTGTTGCGTTGTGTTGTGTGTGTGGTTGGGTGGATAAATGGGTGTTTCAGTGGAGGTGTCGCCTTCAACGTCGCATAAAACCAACATAGCAACAACGGAACATACATTGGTATTGGCCACTCGCACGAACAGCTGCTGCAACATGATTGAGCTTTCAATTTGTTGGCCATTCTCAATGGACGCTATCTCATCCTCCCCCCCTCAGCAGCCTCTTCATTCTATGTTAACCGCTTTCCATTCGCAATCCCTAACAGCAATTGTCAAGCATCAAGCAGCCAGCGGCAGGCCAAAGGGTGTGCTAGTGTGTCAAACAATTTCTGTACATTGCCACGTGGTTACCCATCATTCTCTATCTCTTTCTCGTTGATACACGTTCATTTGCCACACTAAGCCGCTGACAATGAGTTGAATTTGTGGATAAATGGGTGGAAAGAAAAGCAACTCTCTCTTTATTCGTTCAATTCTGTTATTTTCCGCGATAAAACGCAAAGTAAGTATTGGCATGTACTGTACATTTTAACTCACATTACTACCAAGCGAAATAATTATGCTGATTGTCTGTGTCTTTCATTATATTATTTACTGCTTCCTCTGACATAATTACTCTCATCTCTAATTAGTCTTTGCTGCTTAAATATCATACTCACTCTAGAAATATGGAGAGGAAGTAACGAAAAAAGTGTGATTTTGGTTTGCCTTTTTGTTTTGTTTAATTTAATATAAGTTAAGTGATTTCTATGTTTGATTATCGTGAACTTAGACTTAAGTTAGTTATGTTGTTATTATTATTCTAATTATTTTATCATTATATACCTATAGCAACGATAAAGTTAAAACTTATCAGCTAACTTGAAGTTAGCGTTGCGTTGGAGGCCTTCAGGTAGTTTAACTTTATATAATGTAATATATTTTAACACTGGCAATAAATACTAATAATAGTGAGTGATATCAACAACCGAAAACAAAGAATATTTATATCGCTTCTTCTCTCTCCATACCATCATCAATAGTTCCCTCTACTTTAAAACTGCATATGACATTCTCTAGCATCATAAGAGTTGAGTCGCCTGACAGATGTGGAGAGGTACGTGGTCAAGCGTGTCAGACAGTTAGAAAATTTTGACAATTACAGAAACAACCGCAGGGCATTCGAACTCGCCGAGCGGGTCACTCATTCGCATACAAAAATAGCTGGAGAGTTTTCAACAGCAATGACGCTATGACAGTAAAAACGAGAAAAACACAAAAAGTAGAAAGAAATGGACGCTGTTAAAACCACAATGGAGTCACTAGCTCTATTCGTGGATCACTGACGCGAGTGGTTTTTGGCTTAGCTATGAGTAAAACTCATGTCACTGGTTCTGTTCCCGCCCTTAGTGACGCCCATTCGATGCGAGCAGAGCAGAGTTCTGTACATATCTCGGCTGCGACGACAATTGCATCGAAAATTGGATTAAGCCATCATGCAGAAGGAAAACCAATGGCAGCTGTCTGTCAAATGGAAAATTGCAGTCGGCACGACTGACAACTGATCTATCGCTTATAGTTTAAAGACTAAAGTCTATAATATATAGTTATGAAAATTTCAATTGAGTTTTGTCAAGATCTGTTTAAGCGTAAAGTAATGTTTTTCTATTGCATTCTCCTACCTAGAAACTTAAAGGTTAAACATTTTTAAAGGTTCACAATTTATTTATAGAACTATCTACGTAAGACGCCAATTACCGGTTTTTATGAAGTTTTATTTCAATTACAATGGGTTAATACAATTTGTTACCTAGCTGAGTTTATCTAAAATGACTTCGAGCATAAAGATCACCCTACGTTGCATTCCAAATGTATTTATAAACTTAGCTACCCTATCTCTCTCCAGTTCAGCGTGCTCTCTAAAAATTACTGAATGTAGTGCACTATTTCAGTTCACTTATTTCAGACTGCAGCTCATGAGGAACTACATGGATTCGACTCGTTCGACAACGAGAATAGCGTTTTATTCGACATCATTGTTCGGTGTCATCACAGCCAGTCATATTTCATAGTTTGTCCATTCGTTCCACGCTCCGACTATTTGTCTGTCTATCGGTTGAGACTGACACAGTCGTTGCACTTGTTTGCTGAAAGCAGAATATTCGTAGCTCGGTATTTGGGTTTGCGTTTCGTTGATGCGACGTGATGTGGCAAGACTTTTGCCTGGTTGAGCATGACAATGGCAAAAATGATTGGTCAGGCAGCCGTAGCGTCTAGTCAAGTTTTTCCATCTGCTTTTAGTATATGTATAATATGTATACACTTACACATACACATATACAAATATTGCTGGATTACACGTGTCAGTGGCCATGTCAATTGTTTGAATGAGTTGCCTCATAATGTGGCACTACTCTGACTGCCACACTGACTGACTGCTGAGTTGTGACAGCTGTGGTTGCTTGTGGCCCATATAAATCAAAACTATCGATAGACTCATCAGATTTACGAGTATATATAGTTTTTGATGATGTGCACATCATCCACGAGGCAAACAAACTGTGAATAAGCTAGAAAAACCACGGAATTAATTTTACCAAACAGTCACCACTAATAGCAGCCAGTCCCCAATTTGGCCTCATGTCTTAAACAGGCCACAGGACAATCATCATCGTCATGATTATCATAATCGCATCAGCATATCAGCAGCTTAATTATCATAAGCCACATGCTGATTAAACCAACCCACATAATCATAATCAAAAAGTTGTCGACCCGTCGCGAACTCTCTACGCAACTCGCGATATGTGCGTTTGTGTATGTGTGTGTGTGTGTGTGTGTGGCATATGGCATTAAACGATAATGAAAGCGAGCGCTAGATGGCGCCAGTTAATAATTTCTGCATTTAATTTCACCCGAAAATTTCCAACAACTTTCTTGTTAGAGCTACTTTATGCCCTCCATTACACACTCCATCTTTCTTTCTCTCTCGCACTCTATCGTTCTCTCTCTAATGCTAATTTCTTGTCTCGATAAATGGCGAAACGTTTAATGTGCTTTAACTGAGCGTAAACTTCGGTCAAACTAATTTGGTGGCGACAATGAGAAGGACCTAAAAAGGAGTAGGAAGACGATGATGCAGCAATTGCTTCGGCTAAACAAATTGAGTATAACATGGAACACGTTGCGCATTAATAACTTGTGATTTATAGGGGGAATTCCCCATTCCCCCTCCACTGCTCACATCTGTTGCAAAAAAAATGGCGTCAAATTACTCGTCGTTAGATAAAAGTTTTCTATCCGTGTGTGTGTGTGTGTTGGTGTGAAGTGAAAAGTTTTTGCATAATTGGTTGGATGTGCAAGAAAATTCGATGGCATAGATGTGAAGTCATTGCTGAATTCAGGTGTCTGTATAAATATAGGTAAAAAGTTGGTTAATAGTTTAAGAACTAACTGTGTGTCGATTTCGATAGTTTGGGTTTCACACGGGGTCAATAGTTGTTTGTTTATATGTATGTGTCAAACTGAGTGAAAATAAAGTTGAAATAAATGGAGACAGATATAACTGTATGTTGATCGTAGCATACACATTACAGTCATGAAATAATTAATAAAGTATAGAAAATCGAAACTCTATTATATAAAATAAATTATCTTGTAACTGAAGCGTATAATCAAAACTGTTATTGCGATACCACAATTCGTATGTCTTTCCTTTAAGACATCCTTACAACTATATTTGAACAACTTTGTGGTCCGATAAAAGTAATTCCCTGCTGCAAATCGATTATATGTATGTTTGTACTTCAGACAAGCGTATTTAAAGCCATTTGATAACTTTTGCCATTTCGCCCACCTCAAGTATTAAAGCAACACTTGCCGGCTTTGGCGTAATCGCTGAACACATTTCCATATAAGTACTTCTGCTTATGGCGCTTACACTCGAAGCCAAAAAATGAAAACAAAAAAAAAACAATGAGAACGCCGGGGCTGTCAGACTGATTTCTAAACTGCCTTTTGTTGCTGGAAACAAAAAAGCATTAAGTATACGTATGATAACCATACCAGGGGTAAACCGCAACGAAGCCCCGTTAAACCTTCATCCCTCATCCTTTCGGCGACAGAGTGGTAAGCGATGCTGCAAGTTTTGCCACAATGCACAATTTTTACGCGCTCTACTTCATAAATTAAATAGCAGCCGAGTGACATGGCAGTGCGTCTGTGTGCGTATGTGCGCTTGACTGTATGTGTGTGCGTGTAGCGTAATTTTCTATACACAAAAACACATACAGAGCAGGCCATTGTCTTTTGTGGTGGTTGGTTGTTGGCAAACAAAACGTCAAGAAAAGTAATTCACTGCACAAAAGAGACAAGACGAGAACACGAGACGAAACGGAACGAGACGAGACGGAATTGTATGAAATGGAATGAGCTGGAATGGAACGCGATGACACGAGACTCAACATTGTAATACTAGGGCTTGACAAAAGGAAAATGACAACACCCTCCCAATTCCCCTGACGCACAGCCAACTGCAGTTCCAATAAAAAAAAACTGACAGAAATTGACAGCTGTGCACGATGCACTTTAAACGATATTTTAATTTAAATTTCTTTAACTCGGAATACCTTTTTTCATTATTAAATAAAAACAAATCTACTAAGTCTTTGTGCGATGCACGTGTCTGGTTTTAATTAACCGTTTGACTTGTTGAAGCTGTATTATGAAATTTCATTCATCCAGCCATAAAAATGCCTTAATTAATTAATTAATTATTTTCAATGAAATGTCAAATGCAAATAATAATAAAAATAAAAAAACTGCCATAAAATGTGCGACAAAATGCTGCAACAGTTTTCCAATATTTTAAGAATTTCTTTTGATATTTTTAAACTGTACTTAATAATTCAGTTTGAGCTGTTGGTGTTGTTGTCTGTGTGTGTGTGTGTCGAAAATATTTGCATTTATTACTTGCCGTTTGTGCAATATTTATTATGACAATATTTAACAGGACGCGCACAGATCAGCCGCATTTATCCAGACCGAGAGGAGTCTTTGTTCTATCCGCATAATTAACCAATTGACTCGAATAAACAACAACAATAGCCATAACAACAATAACAACTTCATATTTCAATCCACTCGCTTTTGTCACTTTTAGCATTTAATGTTATAGTTCAAAGCTTTTAATAAAAAAATCACTATATTTGCCAAAGGATTTTAAATTGGAATTTATTTTCCATTTTAAACAAAGTTTCACGCCTTATTGGTAGATTACATATGGGGAATTGTAGTTATTTTATTTGTCGATTATTTGAAGACGAAACAAAACTTCTTACTACTTATTGTAATAAAGTATATAACGATCGAAATATCAATATATTAATACTAAAAACTAAATGCAATTACTAATCGACTTCTGTTACCATTTAAAAAATGCCACACATATAATTAAGTTTTTTTATATGTTTATTAAATTTAATGAGCTGAAAATAATAATTAAAAAATTTATTAATAATATATTTCATTTCATTTCTTTTCACATTGCAGCACTTCAATTGGAATTCAATGCCACAGCATTTGAGCACGAGGTCGCAGCATAATAATATTAACTGCAGACAGTAGATACAAGCCCATATACACAGAGAAATATATATATGTATACTTACGTATAATATTAAACAAAAAGGAATGCCGAAAAATTAAAGCTGCAGTAGAGATAAAAGAAACCACTTTGATTGCAACATAAAATCGCCATAGAAAATTGCATAAAATTGCAGCGAAAGGAAAAAATATACAGCAAGAGAGAAAGAGAGAGAGATAGAAATTAAAGGAGAGGGAGAAGACAGATAACTGAGAAGAGACAAAAAGACGACGATTGTCGATTCTAAACGGGGTCAGTAATTTGCTGCACGATTGCCAGAAGAGCCAACGGCCCAACGAACTGGAAGTTTAATTGCCCCAACTGTTGTTGTTGTTCTTGTTGCATGTGACTGTTGTAACTTGTCCGAAACGAATGCAACAATTAAAGCCAAAAAGTTTTGGACAAAATGCAGTTGCCTACGCTAAGGCGCCAATTCGCTGAACAAATCCATCGACAACAATTGTGCACTAAATAGAAAAACATAACCTGAAAAATCTCCCTAAAAAAAAACTCGTAGAAGAGAAATCGTAAGAAGAAGGAGGAGAAGTGGGAGGAGAGGCGAAGCTTATAAATTGTCTGCTTCTAATTTGAATGGACTCAACAGCATTCGACATACAAATGCATATTTGGAAACTTTTGTTAATTGGTAAGTGACAGTCCGTATTATTTCATGGCTCGACGAAAGCGTAAACTTTAACTTAACCCAGTGAACCCCTGAACAACCCTCCTGCCCCATTCCCTAGCCAAGACTCAAGTCTCTCAGCTTGTAAACAACGAACCAGGCACAAAATGAGAATGCTAATTTCAAACTTTCAACGCGCTGCATTCGTTAAAGAACCCAAACGGAAGATAGGAAAAAAAAACAAAAATAAGAGAGAAGAAAAATAAGAAAATGAATATGACGAAGGCAAGTTCTAGAAAAGGGTT
Source organism: Drosophila histrio (assembly GCA_958299025.2). Taxonomy (NCBI): domain Eukaryota; kingdom Metazoa; phylum Arthropoda; class Insecta; order Diptera; family Drosophilidae; genus Drosophila; species Drosophila histrio. Next base: position 9,178,374 of record OY282580.2, read on the forward strand.
CAAAGTTGCAGGTCCACGTATTTCTCGGCTTGTATCTTCCTTCCATTCGCCCTTCATGTTTAACTTGGCCTGCGAGCAGAAGTCCTGGCAGCCACTTTATGCTACTGATGCCGCCTCAAGAGCACTGCAATTTGATACTCTGTAACCTTAGAAACTACGGCGAGTCGATCATGTTTAAATTCTTCTGTCTAAGTGGCTTATCTCAGAGAAAGTTTTTTATAAACCTGAATTAGATAGAATAAGTTAAGTATAGTTATAGGATATGTTCGAAGTAAAAGTTCAGTTCTTCTTTACAGGATTTTGATTATACTTTCTTCTTCCTCCCTTTAGTTCTATCATTTATAAAAATATATTAAGTATCTTAAGGAATAAGGAATGAAGAAAAGCAGTTCAACCTTATGCATTTTCGATTTACAGATTATAGTTATATTTAAGATACCTTTGAGTATTTTACTTTCATAATATAAGTTACCATCCCTGATTACTGGGTATTTCCTAGTCGGTCACACTTAAGGCTCTTAATTGCTTTTCGCCTGTTGTTTTTAACAATTTTTTTTTCTTGCCGTTACGCTGATTTAAATAGTACTCGACGTAGTTTTGCCTACTCTGCCTTCGGGCCGAAGAAGTTGTTGCAAGTTTCGTTTGTTGCGCTGAGTGTGCGGCAGGCGAGAGTAAAGTGTTGAGTGTTCGTTGAACGGTAAAGAGGTGCTACCACTTCCTTTGCCTTAGAGACCGGAGTCTGCTCAGCCCGCATCTCTGAGGTGTTTAATTATGAAGCCGCACAAGCTGCAACTTGCGGCCACTTAGTTAATTTGCTTTAAAGTTTTAATGTTAACTTTATTAGGCTGAAATGCAATTTCGTGAGCGAAAATTAATCGCAGCAAAATGCAAAAAAAAAAATTATACAAATTTTCAGCAGCTGCAGTTAATAAGTGGGCTTTGCTCTACTTTCAACTTTCTACATAAGAAATAAGCTAAACCTGGAAGAAAATCTCTTTACTGAAATTTGATCAGCTTGTGTTTTTAATGGCTTTAAACCTAAAACTCTTTAGGAATAATAGACAGATAAATTGTTTTTTGGCATCAATATATTCTAGTTTATATTTTCAATACTTGTTTTCCCTTTGATGATGAAAATGTTTCAATTAAATACTCTCAAAGTACTTTGTAGACTAAATTGGTGAATTAAATTTATCTCTCTGAGAAAAATAGGAAATTTTGAGAATCATAAGGTAACAGTTTAATGACTTAGCACAAAGCGCTTGCAACTTTATGCGAGTTCAATATAAAATTTGGTTTCATTTTCAATTTTTTAATACATCTTCTCTTATTGCAGCTCCTTCAATTGCAGTTTAACTCGCAAATATGTGTGTGTGTGTGTGTGTTCTCATTTTCTGTGTCCTGTTCGCTTTTTCTATGGCGAAAACTTTTCAAAAGACATCCTGAGAGGCGATGCAGCACTTAATAAAGTTATATTCTCATATATCTGAAGCGTTTAGCAGCTGCCAAGACGGAAACTTTAGCTTTGGGTCAATTCTCTGAGTCACTTCTGCTGTTTGCTGTGCGTTGATTGATGATATCGATAAGTTCTTATAAATTCCACACATGTCCGGTTTCACTGGCAAAGCCACATCCTGACAGTTAATAATACGTAGCAGCACATGAATTTGGCATAAATTTGCATTCCGTGACCACGAAATCCACTCACCAAAAACCGTACACATTCCTCTTCTTCTACTGCCACTTTTTTTTTGGCATTAGCCACTGCACACTGCATAATTATTCTTTTAGTATTAACTCACGCAGTGTGCTGAAACAAAAAATGAACTCCACTTGAGACTTGGCTGGCCGAGAAAAACCAATAGAGACAGAGAACGTTGAACTTCCATTTCATACTCTATCCTTCTCAGTCTCGCTTAATGAGTAACTTATATAAATATATATGTGTGTGTATATATATTTATATAAATATAACTTGGTATTCTAAGCGAATGCTTTGAGGGTAACAAAAGCCAAAGCAAAAGTCAGACGCAAAAACTGAACAATTAAACTTTGACTGAGTTTTGCAAGTGGCAGACCAAACTGTTTTATAATGAATGTAAACCTTCTCAGATATGCAAAACAAAACGACTGCAAATTACATTGCATACACGCACATGTGTGTGTGTGTGTTACTTTATGTGTGTGTTGTGTGTTTGACACTTTTCCCTTTGCCAGTTTATTTAGAGAACTTTATTGAAAAATACAACCCGAGGGCAAATGCAGTTGTGCTTTGTGTTCTTTTTCATAAACACATAATATAAGAGTTAAGAGTTTTCCCCATCGATGTTTATACATTAACATTATATTTAGGCGTTAGATTAAGTTTTACAAGTAGTCTTATAATTTATAAGCTACAATTTAAACTCAACAACAGGCAAGTCTCCAAAGAATTTCCCACCGTGTATAAGCTTAACTTAACGAGTTGTACGTTGTGAAAAGAACGAAAAGCTTTTGCCATAAAAAGCTATGCCCGAAACCTTTAGTCGAAGACTTTTTCGAAAAGCTTTCGTTGCTGCGAATTCGCATAGTCGCAGATTATAAGTTCAACACGTATATTGAAGCTCTTATACAATTTATAGGGTATACTCTGGCTTTTATAGTACAAAGTAGAAGATGTACTTATAAAATATACAAGATATGCTAAGTTTCATTTTGTTATCTTATATTACCACTTATTTTTATTCTTGCTTATACAATTATAAGCACTCCACTTCTATTGAAGCTTTTAGCACACAGTATACGATTTTTGGGCAGCTTACAAGTCAAGCATTATACTAAAACTTTTAGTGCATAGTAGAAGATGTTCTTATAGAGGAAATATAAGTATTAACTGTTAACTTATTAAACATCTACCCATTTTATTCGAAACTTTTTCATAAGTATAAGCACATTCGTATACTATCTTATATTTCATTTTATAAGCTAAAATTTCCCAAAGTCATTTGCAGTATTACTCCGAATATAAATTCCTTGTATTTAGAGGTTGAAGCTTTCATTAAGTGAAATTATGTTTTCCCATTTAAATTTATATTTCACGGACTTTTCTTCTGCAATAAATATAACCCTTGTCAAGCAAACTGTTATACAATTTAAATGGATTAAGAGAGTTTAACTTCTCTTTAGGATAATCAGAACTTTAAAATTATTATAATAATTTAAAAAATCACAATACAGTAAAAAATTAGTTACTCAAATGAATTAATGAAAATTATAGCTGACAATATAAAATTTATATACATACATATATTTGTATTATACAAATGTAAAATGTTCTTATTATTAAGTTCTATTTATATTAATGCACTCAAAAATTAAATCGCGCAACATTCGTTGCAAATGGCAGTTTATTTTAGGACGACCACAAATGTCATTTTAAGCAAGTTGTACATACTATTTAACTTATCGTGACGCAATTACATAAACAAACTAGAAATTACGAGAGTGATGCAAATAACCAGCAAAATGTTAACAGGCCAAATGATAGCAGAAGCAACAACTAACAACCACATCAGACCAGAGACAGAACCCGGGGCAGAAGTCAGCTAAAAACTATAATTTGTGTATGTTGCATAGCCCCATTAACCCCCTCCACCCCCCATACGCCCCTTCTGATACAGACATACACTCATACATGCTGGGTCTAGTTTTATTATTGTGGCTTCATTTGCTGTGCACAAAGAGACCATCAGAAACAGCGTGAAATAGAAAGAGATAGTGAACCATTTAGAGAGCGAGAGAGAGAGAGAGAGAGAGGTACAACCTAGCGACCACATCTGAAATGAGAAATCTCTAGCACTGCTCATGATATATGCATATACTTAAAAATATATATCGTTACATATAGACTTGGCGAAATATTAGAATGCGTTTGCCTTTCCGTGTGTGTGAGGTCAACACTTGTGGCTTTTGGGTCCCGCGCAATGCAGAAGCCTTGGCAAATAATCTACATTAAAGTCATAACAAGAGTTATGATTAATATTTATAAACAGCTTATAAAGATCAATATAAAAGTTAAGAAAATAAGATAGATTGAAGATTAGGTTAGAGTGAGAAATACATCCACTTTGTACAAGACACATTTTAAAATAAAAGTCTCTTGAAAGCACATTAAATCCGTTTATGATAGGTAGGTGGAAACGTTAACCGTTTCTCAGCAGCACAGTAGAAAGCTTTTTAAACAGATTCCTAAGCACTTTAAATCTTCAAACATTAGCTTAAGAACGAATTCTTTTTTAAAAAGCTTCAAAAGCACATTATTCCTTGCAACTAACAACGATTTCACAGCCGTAATCGTGTTTTTTACAAAGCTTTCTATGTTGTTTCTACCAGATTCATATTATCAATTTATGTTGCCGTTCGCCAGAATTTGTATTCTTATACTATATACTCGTATATAGTTGAACTTTGTTTGCTCAGTGTGTGGGTGCCGAAAACGACCACAGATACAATTTGTGTTACCACCAAGTAAATGTTGACACTTGACATAGACAAATACACACACCAGGATACAGTGAAATGAGAGAAACGAGAATGGAAAGAAAAAATGGGAAAAAGGGCAGCTAACCCGTTTTGGAGTTTGTTTTATGCTTCCGCACACTTGACATTACGCTGCCATTGCGCATTCCCTCAGCCATTTCCTTTCCCATCGCCATGCTTTTATTCCAACTATTTTCCCACAGCCTTGTCTCATTTTGCCTTTGGTCTTGTTTATTTGTTTGCCAGAGACTAAGAGAGGGGCGTGAATAGGACCTGCTGTGAGGTTCGTGCCTTCATTCAATTTTACTTTGTCTACTAAGCCAACTACTACTAGGCGGCACTTCACTTGACACTATATAGAATTTGAGTTTGAGTAGCAGAGGCTTTTGGATCGGAGTGCGAATCTTCTCCCTTGGGTTGCCGCTCGTTCGTGACACTCTGATAGCAAATTATTACAGTCTGATGAGTTCGTCCTGCTGATGAATGTTGGGCCAATAAATTATGCTTTGGGCTCTCTCATTCAGATATCCGTCGAAAACTTTCAGCTTGCCCCTAAAATTTGTTGTCTCCTGCCAGTCTCCGTTAAGTCGCTCATTGTGTGGGGGTCACATAAATTTGTTTGCTTTATTTAAGTTCTGTTCACTTTGGGTGTTGTGATAATAAAAACCGAAAAATAAAGAAAACAAAAAGAAAACGAATGAAAACGAATGAAAATTGTTAAGCGCCACGTGCTTCATTGATTGTTTGCCTTATGCATTATGGCCAAAACTGGGCGAAAAACTGTTGAGAAAACTGGCAAAGTGCTGGCAGGCAAAAATATTTTCATAGGACCCCAAATATAGAACTTGAAACTTGGAACTGTCAATGGCATTTGGCTTAAGGCCGCAACTTAATTAAAAGCAGTTTTAAATCGGCAGTGAAATGTGAACAGTTCAGATGCCAAATTAACCGCGTGCATATCTCAAATAGCGCAGCCTGTTCGCTGTTGCTAGGGCGCCAGGACAATGCCAGGATAATGCCAAACCACACAGGCCCCCCCCCCCCTTCTCAAGAACTTTAGCTGCTCTCGAAAATATTTTCCAAGAAATTAATTACACAGAACGGACGAGGTAAGCAGCAGATGTTAACCATCTCTAGCTATTTGCCGTGTGTGTGTTTGTGTGTGTATGTTTTATGGATGCCACAGCAGCAGGCCAAAGATATGGGCGCTTGTTACATACCTGTGTATCCTTATTGGCCATATAATGCGCCTCAGCAACAACTGCTGCATTCCTTGGCTGCAAACCGCAATCCTTGCAATATAAACTACTTTGCGGTTCAAAGTTGATGCCTGAAACTTTGCTGAATGTTTCGCGTCTGCAAGTTAATTAAAGTGCTTTATAACCTTTCGTAGACCCCTCATGACCCTTGCCCCTTTCTCTATGCTTCCTTCTCCTCTTTCACAGCCATTTCACCTTCTTGAGCTGCGGGTTAAGTCTGCAGTTTATCTGCAGTCTGTTTACTTTTGCATTTGATATAAGCGATCTTAAGTCGAGATAAACTTAACACCTCGTAGCTCTAAGCAAAAGAGCCCTTTGAATCCCATTGCTAATTACATTTTGTCACAAAAGTACACTTTTCTGTAGGGCAAGGCAGTGTTTAGGTGGCTTGTTAATTTAACAAGAATAGCAAAATATTTCTCATTATTATTTAAATTTAATTTCATTTTAAATATGAAAATTGTTAATAGAAATTTATACATAAAATGAAATGCATTGTTCTAAGCAACAATTGTTCTAAATGCTTTGATATACTATAAAATGAATAATTTATTTTGCCTGCAGTTAAAATATAATATAAAGGCATACAATTTTGTGATGCAGTAAACTTAAAAATAAATAACTTACAATATCATGCAAATAAATGATTTAAACATGTTTTAGCATTATTATTTTAGAATATATGGTCAAAACTGTTGTAATTTCAGCCCCACAAAAGACAAGGAAATTTATTGTAATTATATGTAATAATTCTGAGTAATATGCCAAGGTCAATAAAAGTGCTATTATCTTTATTAAATGCTTATGACAAGGTGTTAATAAGTATATACCACAAGTTGGGGGATAAAGTGAAGGCGAAGAGTGGTCTAATCAACCAACTGTTTGGCCACAGAGTGTGTATTCAATTATGCAAACGAAATGGGGAACATGGCCCCAAGGAACTCGAAGCAAGCAAATGAACACAAAAGCCACGAGTTTGTGTCAAAGGAAGCCCACAACAACGACAACAGCAACAACGACAACAACGACAACAACAACGATAAGGGGCAACAATCGCCCCCTAAGAGCAGCAGTTTTTTAGCTGGAAATATCTGGAACTAAGTTCGCTTTTTGCTTTGGCTTGCAACAGTTTAACTTTGGCTTTGCTGCGAACTAAACAAAAGATGGACCGACAACTTTTCCTTTTTGTGTTCCCTCTGTTCCCTCTGACTATTTGCTTTTCTTTTTATAAAATTTTGCAACAACAAGAGGAAAGGTAGCAACAACTTTACATGAAAATTAAATAAGTAGCAGCTTAAATAAGTTGCGTGGAAAGCAAGGGGGAGCAGAGGTTGCTGGTCAGGACAAGATGAACGGAAGCGTGCGTTGCAGCTCAATGAGAAAAGCAGAGCAATACGATGAAAAAAATTAAATAAAAAGGGAATGCTAAATAACACAGAAGGCATGAATAAGTAAGGGCATCTATCAGGGGAGAAACACACACACACACAGAGACATACACTAAGAAAAGGTCAGAGTGCAGGCGCAACTTGTGGCATAAATGACAACTTTGGAGCACATCAAAGAGGCAGGAGTGAGGTACAGGTGTGTGTGCGTGTGTGTGTGTGGAAAGTTGAACTTGTTGGACAGACACGTTTGCTGCATTGTTGTCATGCCCTCCAAAAAAAAAAGAAGCTGCCTCAGCGACAGCAGCAGCAGCTTATCTAAATGGCTTCCTATCTGCCACAAGAATGTGTTTCATTCAAAAACTTTTGATTTAAACAGTTGCCAGCTGCCAGTTGTTGTGATTTCGTTGCTGTTGTTGTGACAGCTGTTTTGCATTTTGATTTGGGTTGCGGTACGAAAAATATTTATTTAATTTAACGCCTTAAATAAACACTCGCATCTATTTATTTAACTATTTAGTCCGCACATCAAAGACAAATGTTGTCCTACAACTGGCAGTTAATCAGGCTTCAGCTTGCAGTTGCACGTGCCCGTGCCACTAGCAAAATGTTACCTCTATCAAAATGTTCTCTCAATAAGTCACTGCAGCCTGCAGATGAGATAATAAAAAGCAGACAAATTTGTGTCGTCTGGCCGACATTTATCATCTTTGGAGCGGCTTCAACTTGTCACAATTTCAGAAATCTTGATAATTATTATTACCCAATACCCATTTCAGTTCGATGTCAATCTTAAAGTGTCCAATCGTCGTTCCATTTGGAATCAACCCACAACAACGACAACAACTTTATTTTCATTCAGCGTCAGCAACTTGCTTCAAACTTTCTGCTGTGACTTCCATTTTCACTTCCACTTCCGCTTCGGTTGACAGCTAGCCTTTTGTCTTTTACACTTTGTTTTCTTTTGGCCACCTTCTACTCCATCTGTGATTTTCTTCTCTCTATCTTCTGACAGCTGCAAATTGTTGCATTAAAGTTTTAAATGCCAATCATCGCGTACAACTGTGCGTATGCGTAACGAACTCGTTTAATTGCTGTTGTGGCTGTGAGTTATGCTAATTATAATCGCTTATCGAACCGATAAAAGCCAAAAAGGACATCTACATATCTGCATGAGACAAGGACATGGACAACAACACGACAATTGCCATTCAAATGCGAAACTCTAACGACCACAATTGACAATTCGTTGTCGAAGTTGTTCTCATTGTTGGTGTAGTTATTGTTCTCGTTGTTGCTGTTGTCAAAAAGAATCGATGTACGGAAACTGAAGGTAACTGCAAACTGCAAACTACATTAATGCATGTACAAGTACAGTCATCTCCATGTATGGTTGCCAGCGCAACATTAAATTACATTTGCAGCTGGGCCAAGTGAGGGAGGTCGAGTCTACAAACAATGGCCAATACAAAAATAGCAAAATAGACAAAAGGAGGCCACACAAATAACTCACGACAATGCTGCTTGAAATGAAGATAGATGCCGCTCTTCAGCCCATCCGAGTTCTCCTCATATGAATGATGGGTGCGTGCATCAGGCGAAGGACGAGAAGGGAGAGTATTGAAGTAGTTCTGCTGCTGCTAAGCAGAGAGTTCAACTGAGTGCATGAGTGAGTGCATTGAATGAATGCTCAACTGACTCACTGACTGGCTGACAGACTGACTCACTGTGCGAGTCATCAAATGGATTGTTGTTTATTTGTCTCGTTTTGTCTGCCACACACGCATATAAACATGCCACACACTCACACTCACACACGCTGACAAATTGCTGACGCATTCTTCAAGCCATTTAACTGCCGCGTTTTATGCAACACTAAATTGAAATAAAGCAAGCACTGAAGCCCAAATGACATTGTAGTTTCCAACACTCGCCACTGCATGTATCTCTGTGTCGAAATTATCAAATATACACGTTGATTAACACTTGAACATTGGCAAAAGTTGACCAAAATGCACAAACAAAGTAGAGAATCAATTAACAAAAGCATTTTGCAAATGCATTTCGCATTTTCATTCTTAAGAGCTACTCAAAGGCAAATTGAATTTGATTTTTGCCCTGGCACTTGACTTGGGTCAAGTAGGCACTTGAGGCATTCATAGACTTAGCCTGGCTCTAAGCAGCACTGACAAGGCCAGTGACTGGAACGTGACAATAGCAAATTTATGCGATGTTCTCACATAATGAGGCAAAAAAAAAAGGTTGACATCAATTGTGGAATGCACAATGAGGTAAGCTTGAAAAGTGTAAGCCTTTAAACTTCATTTTAAAATATCCAATGAGGCGGCTAAATGGCAAAAGTCAAGCCCAACACACTTACACACAAAATTGCATATCATAATTTTTGTTGCAAATTAATTTGGAAAAGTTTTACATTAGCTGAAGCTCCATGTAAATATCTGATGGGTGCCAGCAAAATGCAAATTTGTGTTGCCTCAAACAAAGCTCACTCCATTATGTGTGTGTGTGTGTGTTTGCTGGCTGCAGTTGTTCATGTCCGTCAGAATTTATTTACAAAATATTTATGCTAATATTTTGGCAGCCAAACATTGTAACATTAGAAATTTGTATCATGTGATATATCCTGTAATTATGAGATGCACAAAAAGAGGAAGCACCCAAAGTGCAGTAATAAATTTTGAAGTTTAGAGTATTTTCTCTTTTCATACATTTCAATTTGTATTTATTTACAGCATTTCAGTTTATAGCCATGTTAATACACGTATGTATGTGTTGCTGTGTGTGTCAGCTTTATATAATTAGCAAACAGCAGAAAATAATATACATTCATTAATTTGTGCAGGTTGCCGCAGCGAATAACGCAGCTGAATGGAGTTGCAAAAATTATTTAATACAACGGCGGAGTTTTTGCCCCAACGGATGAAATGCAACAATGTTGCCCCTTGCGGTGGCAGCTAATGTTGCCAAATAACAGCACATTTGTTGAATGGAAACTATATATTACAAATATTAGTAACAAATTAGGCAAAGTATTGCTTTTTAGAAAGAGGAAAACAAGTATTGTTTTAATTAACAAAAAAATTGTTTAAAAGGGGATTTTTAAAATGTATTATTTATTGTATTATTTGAAAATTATATGTATCATTTTTCAGTTCACCTTTTGTTAATTCTTCTATTTAATAAATTAGTTATTTTATTATTAAAACAGTTTTTTATCATTTTAAGAACATAGTTAAGGTTTGACTTCTATTCCAGTTTTATTTTTATCTGCTGAACTTAAAGTAATATACAATCCATTTTTGAGTTAAACTTTAACCGCTGTCAATTCAAAATGTTTTCGACTGCAGCTTTTTCTATACAATTGCCTCCTATATTGATTTCCCATTTAAAATTGAGCCATTTCTTTGGCAGTTATCAATCATTTTTCTATCTATAGCATAGTCTGATATGAAATGTATTCACATGCTGGATTTACCTGTCACTCTCTTCCCTTCTCCCTATTCCTTTCCAACCCTTTTGCCCACAAAATCTAAATTCTATTATTGCAGATTTGAAGTAATCTAGTTCAGTTTGCCGGCTGCTTTTAATGGTTGCCAGACTGAGAGTTTGTGGCATGTTTAATGTGTTTTATGTTGCCAGTAATCGTTGCGTTGCCTCGCTGGAGCTGCTGCTGCTGTTGCTGGTCTAAGTGATCGGCCTGACCAGAAAGCACCGGGAAAGTGTGTCCAGTTGAGGACAACATGTTGACAACAACAACGATGACAACAAACATGAGCAAACAGACACACACACACACATGCCAACAACACAGGCAGCAGAAATTATACGAGTACATAGCAAAGTGATGTTGTTGTTGTTGCTATTGTCCGTGTATACATGAAGCTAAAATATCGTTCTGCTCGGCAAGAACTGACATGACAGTAACTTCAGCTGCAATGCCAACATCAGCAACAGTAACAGCAGAAGCAACAACAATAACAATGATGCATTCATGTGCGGGCCAAAAGTTGCATTTATGCATGCGACGTGTTTGTCCCTTTTCTCCCTTGCACATGGACACGCTGCCGTTTCCCTAGAGTCAGCTAAAGAGACAACAATAAATGGAGAGTGAGAGAGATGTTTAACGGGCTTTCCACTCAGCGAGAAATTTTTGGCAAAATCTTCAAGAGTTTTGAGCAAAATCCTAAATGTGTAACAAAAGGGTTGCATACTTTCAGGCGGAACTTATTACATTTTTAGAAATCAAATAAATCTGTGCAACATATATTTATTAAGTTCAACTAATTATCAAATATTTTATATAAATCGAAAGTATTTACGAACACATATTTTTCAAATATTTATTCAATATTTTCAAGAGTACATATTACATATTATTTTACATTTAGATGTATTTTTTATATTTAAAAAAGTTTTCAACATTTTTAAACTATTCAGAATGGTAAAGATGCTTTCTGATACCGTACAAAATATATACAAATTTAGGAACAATTTCTATAATTAAATAAAATAAAACTTTTACTTTGACAAGCTTTCGTTTAATATTTCCTTGACATTGAGAACTAAACCATTTTAAATTCCTACAGTAAATTAATTGAAAAGTTCATTTGATTTGACCTAAAATATGTATACACAGAATAAATCTTTATTTTAGTTTTTATTAAATAAATGCAAATATTTGTATTCTTCTGTTAAAACTGATAAGAGCCAAACAAATAAATTTCAAATTCTAGTTCCAGTTCACATTTCTGTTATTCCTTTTTTTTGAGTCGTTAAAATTCATTTTACTATGAAAACAATTTTTGTGTCTAAATCTAAAAAAAAACTAATATGCAGTCAATTTTGTTGGAAAAATGCTATAAATATTTGAGCAATGTTGTTGCTTCCTGACAGGCTGCTGGCATCTAAATTAGAAATACCTTTTAGTAAATTCTGTAAATTTGACAGTTCTCCTCTATCCCAGATCAAGTATATTCTGATCTGTTTTTATTTTTGGTAACTTGCAGCCCACTACTTGAAGAATCATAAAGTGCATCTAAACCCATATTGAACGCACATTTTGGGATATTGGGATAATGTTTAGTATCAGGGTGTATGTGTGATTGGTGTAAGTGTGTGTGTAGTATACATGGATGTTTATTCTGCACAGCTCTTGTGGAGGTCGTTGGGCTGTCAGTTGAAAAAATTGTGCAGTTTCGCATGTTAAAATGCATAGAAACTTTCATGGCAGGCAACCTTCAAAACAGTTGCATGCATTTTTCAATTTTGGTGGGGGCTGTGGCGGGGCGGCAGAAGTAGAAGAAACGCGTTGATGTCAGCATGCCTCATGCCTCATGCCCCATGCCATACGCCTCTTTATGTGGCAGCCCTTTGCTGTACAAATTTCACCACATGACATTCATCACAAGGAACCCAAAAACCAACTCAAACCAAGCCAAAACTTCTACCCGTTGCAATAGAGAGGGAAAAGGGGGTGAGTGTGGAATGGGCAGGGGGTATGCAGTGCAGTGCGGGGCAAGAGTTGGACAAATGCTAAATGTGGGCAGTTGCTGCATGAGTTGTGGTGGGAAGCGGGGAGGTGTCACTGCTTTTTTGTTAGCTTTAGATATTTGGGTTTGTTTTTCTTCTGTAGCACACATAGACAGAGATAGCGAGAGAGAGAGAGAGCGAGCTAGGGTATGTGTGCGAGTGTGTGTGCGTGTGTTGCCAAACAAACATTGTGAAATTTATGTCGTCTCATAAATTTGTAGCATAATTCTGACGATGTTGCAGCCGCCACTTGAAAATGTTTGGCTGCAATTTTGCTTTTGGCCAAGCGACCGCTGATGCAGCCCTCAGCCCCTGCCACGCCCACTGGGCTAGTCAGTCAGTCGTCTGTGCCAGCTCGTTTGGCCTTTGAGCTTTCACCCTCCTCTCATTCTTTCTATCTCCCTCTCTATGTGTTTGTTGGGCTAACGAACCGCGTAAATGCAATTTCTTGGCTTTATGTTTTTTGGCCTTTGCCTTTTGGCTAGAAAACTGCAAATATTTGGGCCTGCATAATGTTTAAACTGAACTTTGTAGTTTTTTGCTAACACACACACACAAACACAAACACACACACACACACGTTGTGATCCAAACATTTGCATAAGCCACTTAGCTTCGACTCCTGAGTAATGGCCACAATTTTGCCATGCATATGCCCAAGTATTTCATATCGGATTGGACGAGGTGCAAGAACTGAATTTACAGGAGTTTTGATTTTGATACTCAATGCCCAAAAGCTATTATAATAAAACTATTATAAAATTGTGCTGCTGTGTGTAACAAGTAGAAGAAGGCATCTTTGATTCCGTATTGTATGTATATACTTCATCACCATCAACATTCGAGTTGTGCTGCTGTTTTCTCGGGTAGCAAGTAGCTAGTTTAAAATGCACTTCATCGTAAGAATCGTAAAAGCAAAACAACTGAGAATACAAGTTAAGGAGACCGAAACTCGGATGTGAATAATCTATGCCAAAACTAGAAAATTCAAATAAGAATAACATTTAGAGTACGAAAATTAACAAAAATATAGTTCATTTATATTAGAAAAAGTAGCTTTGATATATGTAAGATCTGTTAAATTTTCTTTTCAAATAGTAATAAACAATTCTGTTATTTTTTGCTGGTTTCTTTTTAGGAGTATTTTTGTACATCAATAATAATATACTAAAATTCGCGCGATTTTTCTAATTTTTGCCCTCCCTAAGTTGCTTTTCTTTTTAATTTATCATCGCTGGTGCTAATCCATTTTCACAAATTATTCTTAGTTTTTCCTAAACAAACAGCATTTTTTCACTCAAACAAGCTTAAAGGGAGACTTCCATTAGTTGTGCCTTGCAGCATGTTATTATTATTTGAGAACCTTCTTTGGAGCTTAACCTTTAAGTTAAGCTGAGATTTAGCTTTGGGGTAAACGTGTGCAGCTGAGCCAAAAGTACGTTGCATTCGTTGCATTTCTTTGCTGTCACTTGCATTGGACCCATCGTTGTGGTTGTAGCTTGCCACAAGCTTTGAGCTTTGCCTCATGCTGTGGCAGAGTCTCATGCATATGCATAAGTGAGTGGCAGTCGCTGTGGCTGCCATACGCTGCGTATGCGCAATCTCACCTCTGTTGTACTTAGGGGCATTCGACCTTACACTAATGCCAGCTAAGCGTATTATCACTCTGACTTTATTTGAGAGACACTGTCGTTTCATGCATTACTAACTGTTTACTAATTGATTTATTAGAACGCATGCCAAGTGACTATAATCTCCATCCCAGGAGCTGCTGCTATTGCAATTTCCCCAGCTAAACTCTGCTCGGCAAATAATTGATGATGGTCATGTGCGTCACTCGCCGCGCGAATTTTGTTATGGATTAGTTTCTGCTTGATTTTGCACCAATGCACAGTGTCTATAGTTGCTGGTGCTGTTTCTGACACTGACAGCAGTCTATTAATATTCAAAAAGTTGGTCACACTGCTGACAGCAGTCGGGGGAATGCGCGTCGATAACTTTGAATTCCAATCTGCATTCCTACTTCTCTCTTTCTCTTTTCTGATATGCATAATTGTGGTAAAGTTGCAATTGACATTTGACTTTTTGGCAGTTGAATTTGGTCAATTGGCACGAGTTAGCATAAAGTGAATGATAAATTGAACAGTTGCAGGACTAGAAATATTGATTTCGAATACCACAGAGTTTAAAAATGAATTTAAAATGAATTTTTATATGACCATGTGAAAGAATTTCAATGCTGACCCCCCTGTGAAATTAACTAATCCAAAGCGAGACAAACAGCAAAGAAATGGTAGTCCTGGCAATTATTCTTGCGGCACGATAAGGCCACAAACAGGATGTTTGGTATGCCAGAATGCCAGGATGCTACGACCTCATAATAATACACACAGTTTCTGGGCCATAAAAGTAAAAGCCTATTCCATGTCTGAGTGGCTTGGGCTTCGCCTTGTCGCCTAGTTGACTTGCAAAATTGTTGAAATTCTAGACAAGACAATGAAACGACAAAACCAAGCGGGCGTATACTTGATATGCAGACCGGCGCACAATTTGACCTACATGCATGCGAAATGCTGTTTGTGAGCCTCGCCTAGGTACGAGTAGACAGACAGACAGCAGAAAATTTGAATAATTCACTGCATAAATAAGACACTCACAGCTGAAAGCCAAAAGTTAAATTATTTTATTTTTATTTTTCTTTCTACATTTTTCATTTTTAGTTCTTTCCTTTTTTTAACGGACTTCCTGTTATATTTTATTGAATTTACATTTGCCTCCCGTCTCAGGTCATTAATTCGCAGCTTAAAAATGTTGTGCAATTTGAGGCAGTCGCTGGCCGCTTAAGCTTTGTCATTAATTTGGATTTGAAGGGAGATGGGTGGCGGGTGGCGAGGGGGGAGAGTTTGCTTGGTCAGCAGATTTTTTAGTAGACCGCAAAAAAATTGCTTTAAATCCATTTTATGAGCGGAGCCATTAAAAATAAAGTTAACCGGCGTGGCATGTGTCATACTAGAAGTCCCCGTCGCAAAAATGTTTATGATGATGCGTATACGCCACGTGTGCCATTCGGCAGGCACTTCGTTGATGGCTTCAAGGTGAAAGATTGCAGGGGTGAGCCCTCAAACTTTGTTTAGTTTAGTTTACCCTGCCAACAAGAATATACACCAAAATCACGCATTCGCCCCGTTAGACGCAGTAAAACACACATTTACGCATTGAAACTTTGCTCATTTCTATGCTTATTAAATATCTGCCACTCTTCCAGAAAAAAAACAAAACGAACGACAAGTTGGCAGTCTGATCAACATTTAGATATCCTTTTAGGCCATCAATTCCTATCAATGCTTTGGCGCCCAACGTAGGGCCCTGCTTACCTCCGTCAGCTTTAAGTTGTGTGTAAAATCGACGCGTTGCTAGCTCGAATGTAACCCAATATACCCATTAAATGCTTCGAATAGTGCAGGAAAAATCATCAAAATAGAAATTGTTGATTTTTCGTCTCGTTGCGCATACTAACGAGTTTAAAAATCTTTAACCCAACACCCACACACACACACACACACACAGACCCACGCACACACCTCTTAATGTGATCCCCACACCGTGACACAGTTTTCCTGCGCTTTCGATTTCATTTTGCATTTTCAGATCTCGTCCTTGTTCTCGTCGTTTGGTTTTTTGTCGCCAACTGGCGGCACTTGTAATTTCCGCTGTATTTTCGTCGTTTTTGCCTCCTTTTTCCCCTTTTTTTTGTGTTGGTTGTTGTTATGCCGAAACCCTTTTTTATGTTTTCACTTTTCATTTGGATCCCCAGCAACACATTAAACCCTTCCATTGCCCTTTTTGTTGCTGCTTCGGCTGCCTCGACTGATGTTGACTGCCTGCTAAACTGCTAAATGTCGCATAATTATCGTATTTTACTTGACATTTTTCCGAGTTCGGCGTTGTCGGAGCATGTCTCATTATGCCGCATTGTCTGCTTGCAAACTCAGTCCCTTTTTTGTTCTGTTACTGGCAACATATTACCAACATTAAATGAAATGGTTTTTTATTAATTTCGGCATGTTTCATACTTTTATGAGTCCTCTCTCTCTCTGTGTGTGTGTGTGTAGTTGGAGATAATTTGGAAGGGTCGCATGACTGTGCCCAATGGTTTTGAATAGATTACCCAAAGAATACGCATACACGAAATAAGTATTGTAATTTTGGGAATACTGGCATTAAGCATACTCACATTAGCTGTATATAGAGCCAAGTTTTTTGGGGCATGTTGAGGATCTCAATGAAGAAAATGTCTAAGCTAAAAATGCCGCTTTGAGAACTTCATTTGGCTTGCTTGTAATACTTATTAATAAACATGGAAACATAAATAATTAAAATAAATATAAATATAAGTGTGTGATATTAATTCAAAGATAAATGCACTCCCCAAAATTAAACTATATTAATTTTGATATCATTGAAAGATCATTAAGATCAATATTCAAACTGTTAGTCATTCAACTAATTATGCGAAATAAATTCAAATTGAATTTTGCTTTTTGTTATTGTTTATTGAAATTGTTATAGTAAACATTTAAATAGTTTGCAATTTAACTAATCACATGAGCATTAGAATCAATTAGAATTACCAAAGGCTCAATTCTGCTAATCTGGCACACATAAATCAAATCTTAGATTGGGTTCAGCCAACACAATGGGCAGAGGACACTGCAACAGTTTTGGCTGAGCCGAGAGCAAATCTAATTGTCATTAGCCCAGTAAAGGGCAGGAACAATGTGAAATGTTGTAAACTTTTGGCCGGACGAGGCCGCACTAAAGTGCAATTAAAGCGCACGATAACAATTAAAATCATTTAAGCCGCTCAAGCTAACTTAAAGCTCTCATACTCACATCTATACAGATGTAAGGATAACTGTCTATGTGGGTGTGTGAGTGTGTGTGTGTGTGTGGGTGTGTGTGTGGGTGTGCAAGTGCAATAACCATAAACTATTTGCACAAACTTGTCCGACGCGGCATCGTTAAAAGGACGACACTGAGCTTCAAGTGCTGCCCGCCCACCAAAAAAGCCGCAAAAACTTTCCAAAAGTCCTGCACTAATCGTTTGACAAGACACACACATATACACAGCCAGTGTGACCAGAGTGCTGTGAACTTTTTAGGTGTTGTACAACACACAAAATACAAAACACAACGCCGACACAAGTTTTTCGGGCCCGAAATAAAAAAACAAAATAAAATAAAATAACGACGAGAAATAATTTTTGGCTCAAGTGCAGCGACTACAATTTTGGTTTTCCCTCCATTTTCACTGTTTTGTCTGGAGTTTGTTTTTCGGCCAAGACGCGCTGCGGGTTCTTGGCCAACTTGTGCCTGGCTGTCAAGCGACTTTTTACGAGTTAACATTTTATTATTTTGTTACATTTTATTTCCGTTTTAAAGTTTCTTTATGTCCCCCGTTGAGCCTAAATCGCTTCGCTTTACCCCAACATAATTTTGTATATATCTCTTATGGTTTTTCTTTTTCCAGCTGGTATTTGAAAATTATTGTTTCTTGGCTTTCTATTGTCTTGTGGCAAGTTTCCCCTAAAACCAAAACTTTACTTCTGTTATCTTACCACTGACAGAGTTCCCTCTGCCTGTTCTGCAGTTCTGCTCATGACCATAATTTGGGGTCTAAGCGTTTTATTGTTTTATAAATACTTAATATGTGTTGTAATTACTTTTAAGGATCTTATCATCATATTTTACTAGTAGTGGTTCTTCCCTTCTGTTCTTAAATTGCCTCTGCGTTTAACTTTATGCGCAAATTAAATATGTGAACAATCCGTTTTGTGGCAAGATGATGATACAAAAAGGCTGCTCTGCGGTTAAACACAAACTGCCCGACTCTTGGTTGACCCACAGAGAACATATGTTGGGAATGTTGTCACTGCTGTTTGAGTATGAACGGAAGGACAGACAGGACCTGCAGGAAAAAGGATTTACCATGCCAAATGAGTGTGAATTTAATTGCAATTTAACTGATGAAAATGTATATCTATAGTTTACTTCTCTCCTTCAATTTAAGAAGTAGACATTCTTAATTTTAGAACGAAATAATGAATCAAATCATTTCTGAGATATTTCTCAATCAATTCACTTTTAAACGATTGGGTTACTTTATATTATATAAGTGAGTAAAGCCTCAACGAATATATCTGTCATTGTAAATTTACGAAAATGTCAGACAAAACAATATAATCAAGTTATTTTAAAGAACACTTTATACACAGTTAGATATTGTTTATGTAAATGATAAGTATGTAAAAACCCAAGTAAATGTTTCCTCGCCAAATTCCATAGAGAGTCCTCATCAAATTCCTTAGGGATTCCCTTACTCTTTCCTCGCCAAATTCCATAGGGAATTCTCTCACCTCTTCAAATTGTAATTAAAATAAACGACAAGAAATTCGCATCAAAACTAAATACAAATAAAGCTTGACAATAGCAAAATAAACATATCTAACTTCGATAACTTTACAGATAAACAACTTTTCATTTTTTTATTTTGCAATTGTAGAGTTGCCAAGTCATCGCTGACAATTGTCACATTGAATTATGAGGCACTCCACAAGTTAGAAGTTTCGAAAAACCCAATAAAAGTCAACATAATAACGAGCAAGTGTAAAGTGTAAAGGATTGCAATGTGCAATGCACATTCTAATCCACAAAAGAAAACAACAAAGCACGTACAGAGAGCAATGTGTATAGGAAGATGGCGCGGGGGAGATAGATAGATAGATAGAGAGTACAGAGTGCAGAGTGCAATAAATGTGTGCAATAAGCTAACAATATACAAAAGGGCGACAAATGCCAAACGACGACAAAGAATGTTCCACGTACGAACATCTTCTATATATGAATGTAAAAAGTGGCCAAATAAAACCCATAAATCGCCAGACAATGCACCAAACACATACACACACACACACACACACACGCACAGTAATGCCAGCTGGTGAGTGTACGTGTATGTTTGTGTAGAAAAAATAATAAAAATACAAGTCAGTGCAATGGCAATTGCATGTCGAAAAACCAAATGGCCATACTTCTACTTCTTCTCCATTTTCCACTCGCAGCTTGACCCTGACACGCCCCCCCCCCCTCGTCACAGCTCCCCCTCCCCATCCCCAGCTCTCTTTTGCCCCTCCACCCACTCAACATTAAGCCACAATTGTTGCAGTTGGCATGGGGATTGACAAGAGAATTATAGAGTGAAACCACACTTCCGTCATCCGACATTTTTTGGAGCACCTAGTGCCATGTTGTGCTGTGTTGTCCATTCATCTAGTTTTTAATAAAATTGTGGCGGCAACTGAAGTCAGCTCTGCCCTGCCAAGGTGGGGCGTGGCAGCAGGCCAATGTGTCTGCCACATGCCAATAACATCAAGTGGCAACAACAACCAGGGCGACAACAACAGCTATCAGGCAAACACTGACTGAATAGTCACTCAGCTGGACAGTGCAGAAAACCGAGGAGAAAGTCAAGGAGATTGGCAGAGGGCCTGGCATCGCACTTGACCACATTTGAAAAGAGTTATGAATATTGCAGTAAAGTCTGAGATGCAAAAGAAATGTGTACAGGGCTCTGTGTGTGCATGGGGTGTATGTTAGCATGTGTGTGTGTGTGGCGGTGTGTGTGGCGGTGTGTGTGTGTGTGTTTGCTAGTGTGTTATTGTTGTGTGCTGTTCGGTGTGCGCTCTATGGCAATTGTTATTTTTCTTATTTATTTCAATTTATGAGATTTTTATATGCGCACTTTTGTGGCTGCTTTATGTCCGCTTATGTGTGTGGGTGTGTGTGCATGTGTGTTAGTGTATATTTTCTCTTATGTGCAATTATATTGCTTTTAAACGAAATTTAGTTACTTCATAAACCACAAAAGGCGCTAAAGGACGGAACATTAAAAGGAATTTTTGCACCGCTTGTTTTATAAACAATTTTCTAATTTTAAATTATCAATAAACATTTAAATTGATAGAAGATCGATTTAGCTGGCTTATAATTACAAATTTTTATGTTTTAGAAATTTTTTATACAGCAGAAAATGATTTTAATTATTGGAAGTATTCAGATCTGACTTTAAGCTAAAGCAATACATTTTTACTGAGATGAATGAGAATTTTCAATAGATTTTTAGTCATTGAAAGTATTCCGATATAACTTAACATAAAAGCATAGTTATTTTTATTACATTTCATATTTCGATTTTACTTCTTTTAGTAGTTTCTATTGTAGATTAATCCCGCAGAAATTTCGAATTATTTTTACAATTTTTAACATCAATGAGCAAACACTATTCTAAATACATTACATATATGTAAACTATAAAGGATTCCACTTTCTAAAAAAATTCAAACCAATTTAAAAGTAAATAAAAATAAATTGTTAGCTGAATAATATCAACATGTTTAAATACTTTAATGATTCCTTAATATTCTTTCTTAAGATAAGCATAAAGTCACAAAAACAGAGCATAGAACTTGATAATTAACAAATACATGAGCTTTCCACATTGTTTTTGTCTCTCCGTTTTTTTTTCTACTCGCAATTAATATGAAAACTGAATCAAAATGAGGAGTAGGAGAATAAAACTGTAAAAGAAAATGAGAATGTTTAGGGGTATTTACTGATGAAAAGCGCTTTTGGAAAATGCTCATGAAATTATCGCAGTCAACCGGAAGGTGCCACAGATCCACTCACAGATTGCCAAAGCAACTGCCAATGTCACTAATTCAATTTCGCAGACCAAAACCAAAGTTGAAAATAGAAAATAAAAAAACGGCTAGAAGAAAAGCAGATGAAGAAAAATAGTGAAAAATAAGTTAAAGTGACTGCAACTCGGTCACGAACTGCCATAAAAAAGCGCAAAAGGAGAATCAAGTCAGAGACAAAAAAAAAAAAGAGGATGCATGAAAGCGAATGTGGACGAGAGTAAGAGGAGAGAGTGTGACATGAAGGGAAGAAATGGGTAAGCCAGTGTATTGGAGTTGATATTTGCGCATCAGTGCGCACATTGAACTGTCAATGGCAACCGACAGGCGACAGTCCTTGTAGAGGGGAACGGGTTGATGAGACGGCTGTTGGGTGAAGGGAGAGCAGGGGTAACGTATTGGCGACGGGTTATTGCCAATTTATCAATTGCAGTCATTGCATTGGCCCAATGGAGTCCACACTAATGCAGCCATTGCTATTTGACCTGATGACAATGGCAAAGCGGCAAATCAATGCAACCCCCCCCCCCACACCCCTTTCCACACGTCCCCCTTCTCTACTACTCCAGCTACTGCCTGACTTTCTCACTCCCATCATATGCATGTTGAAAAAGTAATTACACCGCTGACTGGCCCTATAAATAAGTTGCCTTGAATTTTATTGCAACTTTAAAGTGTCATTTGGGGCATAAATACAAAAGGCTGAGCATCTGTCGAGTGGCATTGCCCTTTCTAAAATACCCTGTAAACCAAATAAGATGCAAGTGGGTAGGCTAAAAAAGTGTGGTATGTAAAGAATGTTTAGTTTGATAACAAAATACAGCTGGAGACAAACAACAAGTTAATTTATACTATACATTTTGTAAGGAATATTGTACAGTCTTAACTATTACATTTTTTAAAGCCTATTTTAATTATTGCAACCATTTCAGCTATAGCTAAAAGAAATCTTCTTAAAGAGTAACTCTTATTCGTTCAGACTTTGTCAAAGTATTTTCACAGATTTTTCTTAGTCTGTTTTCATCTGGTGGCTGTTAGCCTGCATAAATCAACGCAAATGAATGCTATTTAGTTGATGGCCCAAGCCAGGAAATGCGCCGCTTAGCCAAACACACATAAACACACACAGACACATAGAAACACAGTTAGCTGTGGAAAAGTTTCTGTTGAAGCTGGTGGAAATGCAGTTGGCCTGGCATTTTCCACAAGCATTTCTCAAAAGGCGGCAGCGGAAACGAAGCCAAATGCAGGCAAACTCCTGGCAACATCAACAAGCAAGCCATCTTAAGATGTATTGCATTAGTCTGTGACCTGCAGCAGACACACACACACACACACACACACATGCATTTAGAGTGTGTATTTACGTGTGTGTGTATCTGTGTGTGTGTGTGTGTGTTGGTTGGCATTTCCGTTTGATATTAGCCCGCACTTATATGCGTTTAGTCAACAGCAACAAACATGACGCAAAACTTGCAGCAGTTTCGCATTTTCGGGGCGTAATGCATTTCTGCGGTTGCTGCCACAGCCAACAGGCAAGGAACGTGGCAAGTAGTAGATGAAGAAGAAGCAGTAGACTGCCCCCAAAGAATCTGCCGATTTGAGCACTCAGTCCCAACACATCGACATCAACATTTTCAGCTCCCAGGCCAGGCTAATATTTCGCATATTTATGCATTGGCCTGGCCCGTAAATTCAAGCGGAAATGTATTGCAGCAGCAGCAGCAGCAGTTGCATCAGTAGCTCTGCCTGCCAGTTGCCAGTTGCCACTGATAAGGTTAAGCAGCCAACCACAAGATTTCTGCACTCAATTCTAATGGCTGAGCCTCTGGCAGTTTTCGGCCAAGTTACTCTCTCAATTCTGCATTAAGCCAGCAAATTAGCTGCTTGGCCATTTGATGTATGCATTTATCAATAATATTATCATTATTATTATGCTTAATAATATTTGTTCAAGAACGTTCTAATTAAAATTGTTTATCTTCCTTTTTTCGTTACAGGTGAGTGCATTTATCCAACTTGTTGCCTTTTGCCGTAAGTAAAACATTTATTTTATTTTCTTGTTTGCATTACTTTTGGCCATGTCAATAACTGCAAATGGCCAGTGCAAATAAGCACATTCGCGTTTTTTATCTCCGGCCAATTAAATATTGCATAAGGTCGCAACTATTAACTAATACAAACAGCTATAATAATTACACTTGAACAAATACAACATTTTATCAATTTTCTGCAATGTTTATCCTTTCATTTTTTTCATATGTTTTTTATTTTTCAATTTTTTTTAGAATTTGCTGTAGATATTTTAAGCAAAATCAACAGAGTGCTAGTGAACAGAAAATATCATGTAGAAAATATAATTGAGCACGCTGACTAACTAACAAAAAGGGTATAGCTTTTGCATATAGAAAAAAATCGGAAAAATTTATGTCGATTTATGAAGTTAATTTAAATATCCTGAGATATATTGGTATATCTAAGAATTCTGAATATTTATGTAGAAATTGCAAAAACAAGAAAAACAAAATATAGAGTAGCCAGAGAAAGAAAAGCATATCTTTGTATCTTTATATACTAATAACCTTATTCCAAAATATGATATCTTCATTGTTATATCCAAACTACATGCATACTTGTTTTGGTATTTCATATTTTGTTATTCTCAGTCCATTGCGATAGACAGGCGAACGATTAATATTCGTACTAATAAATAATAAATATGTATATCTACTTTAAGTCCATCAAGATTATATTACTTATTTAAAACACCTTCTAAAAGAAATTTAAATGGCATTCAAGCGGCAATTTAATTGTGAAAATGTCGCCTAGGCAACTCAGTCTTCATCTATCTCTCTTTCTTTCTCTATATGATACGCACTCAGTCCTTAACTTTATAAAATACCAACAACAACCGTGATAAATACGTGTCGTTTATATTTTTGAGCAGAATTCCTTGGAAGGCAGACAGAATTCCTGTGCATACCTTTGAGGCCACGTCAACGACATTGCATTATTAAGATACAGACACACACATGTGAGGCTGAAACCATTGAAGAACTCTTAATATAATTTGAATGCAAGTGCAAGAAGCGGAATGAACAAAAGCTTCAATTGATAACGTCCAATTATAATTACATTTAATCAAGCATAAGCTTAAGTAACTTTAAACCCTTAATCACAGACAAATGCGTTCTATTTGACAACTTATAATATTTTCGAGCAGCTGCATTAATCGAAAATGCGAATACAAATCATAGCTCAAGTCGTTGATTTGTTGCCGCTTTTGAATTTATGTGCAAATACATATATTTTTCTATTTTTCGCATACTGAAAAACTTTACGAGGTTCTCGGAAAGTTGGCTTAATGTTGGGCGCTTAAGCTGACTTGATGTATGCGAATGCTTAAGGGATAACAGCGCAAGAGAGTCTGACTGCGTGTTAACAGCGTGAGAGGAATAATAGTTGGTACTTTTAAGTAAATTAAGAGCGCGCACTGTTAACAAGCAGTTCTTTGCATTGCATACTTTGCGGCTGCTTATAAGTAAAATAATAGAATTAACATGCTGCTCTACTTTACATTTTTGCGCACTTTTAACATACTTGTTGAGCTGTTGAGTGGGCAGCTTAAATGCTGTTAATGCTTAACAGCAGCCGGCTTGCCTGTTCAAAGAGTAAATTTCCCTCTGTTAATGCCGGCATAAGTGCCAAGTGCTTGGCAGTGGGTCAACCTACTAACCTAGTGAATGGACTGAAATTAAGAGCAACAACATTTGACTACTTTTCCCATTGATACACTAACAGTTGTTACTGCTGTTATTGCTACTGTTAATGTTAGTGCAGCCGCATCTGCCCAGCATCCTGTCGCTGCCGCTTTGACAGTTAGTACATTTTTAGCTGTTGACGGCGGAGCGCGCGTTCTCGGCAGCGAGCAAAGCCAGCGATAACGATAACACGACGTGGACAGAGCTGCTTCTATTTAACAGTATTCCATGTGATCAGAGCTTGATGTTCGCGTGCTGAGTGCATGAAAGATTACACCCGAATGTAAAATTGAATGTAAAATCGTAAGGCAATAAAGCAGAGTGTGTGTTTGTGTGTGTGTGTGTGTGCGACTGAGAAATTCGAGTTGTGCACGAGAAGATAAATTATATTAATGTGATATGATAGCCGAAATTTATGTGCATGTCCCACATTTGATGGCTGTCTGATAAGAAATTCTGAATTTCATGCCATTCAATTCTCCCCGAGAATGAATAATGTAATGAATTAAATGTAAAAAATAAAAAAAAACAACAACACACCAATACCACTTGGTAGTTAAATATAAATATATATATATATATACTTATGATAAATTATGTGTGAAGATGGCGCCATTAAAATTCCAGTTTATCATTATCAAATCGCGCGTGTAAATAGAGTAATTAATGTTCATCGCATTGATAATGGATTATGATGAGACCGGATGATGACACGAATCATAAAGATGATTTAGAGCGGAATGTGTGAAGCTGTTAACTGAAAGTGCAATTGCAATTGCAATTAAAACAAATTGCTCTTAAATGGTCCATTACCGTTGAAAGGAATTTAAGCGTGCTTAAAATGAAAACTATGAAACATGAACTATATTTTAAAAATATATATTAGATATATATATTTAATAATTAAACAGTTTAAGTAATAATACTGAAATGTGTCAATGAAGTTAATAAAACATATAAAAAACTAAATAGTTAAAAAATTAAATTATGAATACAAATAATTTAGAAAAA
The DNA here is from genome assembly GCA_958299025.2 of Drosophila histrio. NCBI lineage: Eukaryota > Metazoa > Arthropoda > Insecta > Diptera > Drosophilidae > Drosophila > Drosophila histrio. The sequence continues at coordinate 9,204,614 of OY282580.2, forward strand.
TACATAATTATTATGCGAACATATATATTAAATATGTAAATAATAAAATTAATGTATAAACTTTAATTTTTAATTATAATACCCAGAATAAATGAATATCTATAACTCCAAAATTTATTTAAACACATAATTTTGTAATTAATGCATATATAGTCAGCATATAAATCAAATTTGCAACAAAAATTATTAAATATATTAATTTAATACACAATTTTTCAAAAATTGCTTATATAAAACATCAAACTATAATATAATTAATAAATGCAATTAATTAAAAGAAAACTTCCCATAATTCAATACTGTGAATAAATATTATAAATCATAAATGTGTTATAAATTGTGACTTAACTGTTTAAATAGCAATATAATATGCTTTAAAATAATTAACATATTTTGTGCGCATTACACAAACAACAACACAGAGGAACAACAAACACAAAGGCTGCAGCAACAATGTCATGCAACACGAACCACAACAAATATGCGATTTATTCATATGATTCCCAGGGGGCAGTTAAGTGTGGGGGAAATATGATTCAGGGGAGGGGAGTGCGGTAATGTTGCGGAGGGTAGGGGAACTGCCGCATAAAAGCCCATTGCTGCTAAGCCGCTTAAGTGCTATCATGTTGTATACAACGTCAATCCGAAAAAAGGCCATCAGAAACATGATTAATCTCAATTTATGACAAGGACAACAACAACAACAACAATACGCAGGAGCAGCCAACACCGAAAAAAGGCTAACAAAATCAACTCGGCTAACAGTTTTGTTGCTGCTGTTGTCGGCGTTGGTGGTGTCATCTGGCCACGTTAACGATCAAACCATCCAGTCAGCCATTCATCAATCAATCAATCAATTTATCAATCAGCCCTCATGCGCTCCAGTCAAACCAAGTGGGAAAAATTATAAAAAGCAGTCAACGAGGCCGCGACCACTGATTGCATTTAGGTAGAAAGGGCTTAGTCGCTTGATTAAGGCATGATTGGCATTTGGGTTAACCCAATTATGAGAACATAAAGTCAGTTTGTATGCACACAGGCCATGATTTATGCAGGAGCATAATTAGCATTTGGATCTGTCTGTGATATGTTTAGGCCCAGCTCTAATCAGTCCCAAATAAAATAATAATAATAATAATGTTTTGGGGGTGCCCAGACCTAATGTTAATTATGATTATGCTAGCTAATTAGTTTCATACTCGTAAATCAAGCTATAAAGCCGGATACATATGAGGAGGGTGCTCACATAATTGATTTCAAATGTTTTCCGGCTCTGCGAAAATTGTTATTAAGCCAAAGCTGCCAACTGACAAGAGTTTTGCATTTGCGTTTTAGCTGTTGCATAATTAAAAGGTCTTACATATGCCACTTTATATACCACATAAAATGGGGCGATCCACCTTTCTTTGGTTCTTTTACACCTCAGCCTTTTTGGCTTTCACCTCAATGAGCCACTTCACTGCGGCAGAAACTGCAACTGAGATGCGTAGACATCGTCGTCGGCGTCGTCGTCGTCGTCGTTTCTCTTAATTTATTATTTCAGCTTCATTTGGTTTCGTTTTCTGTATATGTGTGTGTGTGTTACATGTGTGTTTTCTGTGTGCGACCATTATATTTTGTGGCCCTCTTTGGTGGGGATAAACTTCACTTGTGGACCCATAAAAACCGTGCAACATTATGATTACGATTATGTGAAATGTGTGTCAGGGATATGTTTTGTCAAGGACTCATACTCGCTCAGTCTCTCTCCTTGTCTACTGAACTTGAAACACAAATTCAACCAACTTCCAGCGAGATTTATATTACCTAAAAGATACAATTAAGATGAAGCGTTTTCTAAACAAAATATCTGAGTGTTTATATTAAGATAATATTCGAAGCGCTGTAATGTATGCTAAGATTTTTGTTTGTTTGTCTGGGCAGGTAAAGGAATAAATTTATGCGCTGAGAAGTATGTTACATAAAATGTATAATTACTTTTAAATGAGTTTAAGCTGTTTTTCATAAACTGAATGTTCAACGAAGTTTCAAACAGATGCCATAAATCATTGCGAATTGTGAATATTCTATGAACTTAAAAAAAAAACAAAATATTTACATAGTTTATTTACAATTTATGATTTACGGCATCTGTTAATATTTCGAATTTATGGCTATCTAATATACCTATGACAAATATTTATAAAACTATTTACTATGCATATTAAAATTATTCACAAATATAATTGGTCAATAAATTGAGATGTTAAAGCTAAATCTTATTCGAAGGATGGGTGTATAACCTTCAAGTATGCCACTGTCTCAGCAGTCTCTCAGCCACACTAATTGATGAAGTGTCACACTGTTGACCCGCAATAATTGCATATAATTCTATGGAAAGCCGTAGCCAATTACACAAGATTTGCTCAATAGCTGTGGGCTCTCCGTGCGAACATATTTCGCGTGTCAACAAACGACCAAATAACGTGCCCCTATATCATCTACATGTGTGTGTGTGTGTGTGTGGTTAAACATATGGCATATATAGATATATAGTATGTTTGGGGCATCCCACAATTTCTATACACAGATGACTGGCCACACAAAGGCTGAGGCAATCATGTGTGCAATATCAGAGCCTATTGCCAGCAGCAATGCGAGTCATCTTAGCAATCTCAGCAGCCTGTGGCCAAAACCCGCACACACTCATAGAAACACAGACACACATATTGGCGAGATAAACGACTGTGATTTATTGCATCTAATTGCTCACAAACGGCGACTGAGCACGTGCTCCAATAACTTTTGGCTTTCACACCTCAGCAGTTTCGCGAGGATGTGGATGAGCCGCCCAAAACCGCGCCAACCCCCCACCACCACCACCGACACCAACGCCAACAGCAACGACGACCGATGAACATTTGCGGTTTACAGTGCCGCCAATCAATTTACGGCCTGGCCAAGGCCTGCTCCTGACCTGGCCAACCGAAACGAACGCTTCATTAAAACCAATTTCAATGCGCGACATAACCGACAGACGAAGGGACAGACAGACGCGTGTTTGTCAAACAGCAGGTGTTTCTACAAGCACTTTATATTTGATATAAATTTGATTTATGACACTGCCCCAATCAATTTGTCCCCACCAAATTAAAACAAATTAAACTATAAAATTCGGAAAAACTAAATCAATGAATTCCACCAAATAGAGCGATCAATTCAAGAGTCAATAAATATCATATTCGACGTCATAAATGACTGGACAGTCCAAATTATAGACTGGCAAACGATTTAATGCTGGCCAGAGAGGGTGAATAGGTCGTATGAGAGGGGATGTGACAGTTGGGCAATGCCAGCAAAAAAATGTAATAAAAAATGCGGTCAAAAGTAGACAAAACAAGTGAAAGTCAATTTAAATTTACATATGTTGCAATGGCAGGAAGAGATAGAGAAACATAGTGATATATCAAGTTGGACAGGTGTCCTATCTGGTTAGAAAGACACTTTTCCGTTCTCTCAAGTTGCTAGCAAATAAAACTTTTATTATTATATTTCATTTTTCATCTGAAACTGAAAGCTATTTCTAACAACATTTTATGATATTTCGAATTTGTTTTCAAGGTTTTTGCTAAAGTTTTCTCAAACTTAGTTGTTTTCTAACACTGCAAAAACATTGTCGCAAAGTTTGATAGGTTTGAAATGATCGATTGGCTTATATCCTATAAATTGTTATATTTTTAATAAACTATTAACTTATGAAATTTTAATTTCTTCAAAGTTTTCTAAAAACTTGGTTGCATTGTAGTCCTGCACGAAGATTATCGCAAAGTTTTCAAATAATATTTTTGTTATAGGAACATAATCAAGAAAACATTTTTCCATATCCATCAGCCTTTCATAATATCTCATTCGTAAAGTTGTGAGTTTGTTTTATATTATTTTATTATCCATGTGAAACTTGGAGAAGACACACTTATAATATGAAGGCATGAAAAATTAAATATATATCTTACCAAATGTGATTGTTATAGGGAATTTATTTCGTTATCACTTTAAAATACTTAAACGTTGCTTCAGAATACCCCGTTTAATCTACTCGTTGTCTACAGGATATAATAATGAACATATCAATTAATGTCTTATCCCATCGAGTTGATTTTCCTGTCTGGGCAACATTTTGTTGGCCACTGGCAAAGCACTGTCAAGTTGTTAAACCACATCACGTTGCAGCATTTTATTTGCTTTATGTGGCAATAAGTATGTTGCTTCCGCCACTCAATTGATGCCACAGCGAGGCACAACGAAGGACGCAGCTGGCAAACGAAATCTACCAATTGGCAAAACGGCGGACAACTTGAGTTTTACTTCATGTTATTCATTTGTTTGTTAATCCTGCCACCCGCTCCTGGAGGCGCCACCCTCGGCTCATGCATATGCATAGTTTGGTCAGCTGTGTGCCACTTGAGTGTTGCCAGCGAGTTCCTGGCATTTATTTACTCTGCGTATGCTGCGAACCAATTAATTTTTATTTATTTTAATGTCGCGCCTTTCCTTTTTTTGAATGGGGAACACAACTGAAAAGCGGATGGGGAGTGAGGTGTGAGGAGTGAGGAGTGGGCAGCCGAGGTTCAGTTGCAGTTGCACGTTTCCGTTTCAGCTCCAAATTTTATGCATTACTTGCAAATTTATTGACCCAGTTTTGCAACAAAGATGAAAATGTTAAAATTCAGTTTCTCCTCCATATCCCCACTCCCCCTTTTCTACATTTTCTTTCTCTCATTTTTTTTTCTTTTTTTGTAAACCGGAAAACAAAGTAACAATTTTTTGACTATGACAAAATATGCGCTGTGGGTAACTTGCAACTTGTATTTTTTTTTATTATATATCTTGATATTTTATGTATGCCCAAAGTTACGTTGTAAACTTGTTACAACAACTACAAAGTTTTTGTTGACCCTTTTTGTTGTATTTCTGAAACATGAACTATAAACTGAACTAATAGTTTGAAGACTGTGCCATATTTTTTTTTTTTTGTTTGCTGCAATTCAAATTGTATTTTTTCTCTGTTTTGTTTATTTGCAAAGTGAAGAGACCTCATGCATTTTGATGGCAGGCTAATTAGAGCTGGAACAACAATGCCAAAGGCAGCAGTTCAGGGAATGGCCAGGAATGGTGAAAGAGGGGGAAGCATGGAGAGGCGAGGCTGACAGTCTGACAGACAGCTGTACGCATTTTTGGGCCCACTTGCTGTGCCGCTGGCAAATTGACTTAAAAGTTAATTACACTGATTTAAACACTCTACCAAAATGGGAGAGGGAGTGCAGGAAAGAGGGGGAAGGGAAGCGAAGGGAAGGGGACTGACAGTGGGTGTTTAGGGAGATTAAGTCAACTGATTAGCAGGCAATGAAAGCCATATACGATGCGCCGTTTGGGACATCAACAGGCATGAGGGAGAGACAGGCAGCAGCTCGAATTCCAATGAATAGGAGTTGTCACAGTCCCTTCCCACTCTACACCACTCCCCCCTTTCACCCTCCTGCTGCTATTGCTTTCTCGGTCTCAACTTTCAATTTTTCGGGGGCGCCTCGCTACGTTTAGGCGACGCGTTCAAGTGGCTAAAAGCAAAGAACGAAAGCAAAAAAAAAAGAAGCAAAATATAAGAAAATTCAGGAAAATGTCGACAGAAAAAAAGTAGAGAATTTGAAGCAAGTTGCAAGTTGTTCAGCTTGCTGTAGGGGAGTGCCAACGAGGCGGCAAGCAACTAAAAGCTTCGAGTGTGCTGCTAGGGCGTGGATCGTGGAAATTTAATTAAGTTGCTGTTGTTGTAGCTACTCCCCATTGTTGTTGTTGTGGATTTGATTAAATTGTTTGCATGCCACAGCATTCTATTTGTTATTTGCAAGATTTCCGCATAAATTAACTTTGAAGTATGTGCGTGAGAAGGAGGAGTAGCTACCTCGACAGGCGGGCGGCATATCAAAACAAGATTAGCCCACAAATAAATGGCCGACTAAGTTGAAACTAATGAACTAAACTTTGTATAAGCTGAAAAATCAGCAAAATAATTAGATAAATGTATTGGGAAAAATCAAAGTAAAGTCAACAAAATATATTTAACCCAGCACCCTTAAACTAAGTGTATTTATAGTCAGCCCTTAGAGCTGAGCTAAAAAATGTTGCTTATTTTTTGGGGGGGGGGGAGGCGTAGCTTAGTTGGAAGTGAAATCGCAACTTTTTTATTAGTTAGTTGAAACCGAGTTTAAACCTGTTCAAAATTAAATTTGAAAGCTTATGGTTTTTTGCCAAAGTTTTGCCAGCCGTTGCCAGCCTGTAGACTGTACTGTGCCACGTTGTGGCAACATAAAATATCGCTAAAATGTGCACAACTCGTTCATCAAATCATTTTATGATAACGACCTGCAACGAATATTACAAGAAGCAAAGAGAAGACAAGCAAAGTTGCACCAAGAGCAGGCAAATCGTGAGCTTTGGCAGCTGCACGGGCAGCTGCAACGGCAACGGCAACAGCTACTGCCTCATGTATATGCAACAAACAGTGGCAACTCATTTTTCAGTCAGTCGAATGGAGACTTGACTAAATGGGTCATACGGCTGAGTGCATTTTTGGGCGCGTCAAAGACGTCGATGTGTAAACAGCAGCAGCTGCCTGAAGCTGGGAAACAGCTTGCTCCTTTTCCCTCAACTGCTACCGAACAGTTCCCCAACTGCTGCCCGGATTATTACACTGTAATGCGTCGCCTGCCAGGCAGTATGGAAAATGTGTCACTGGGGCCCCTGGTGCTCCCCTCCCCCCCCTTGTACACACCTCTCAATGTTTCCTTTTGCTTTGCCTATGAAATATGCTAATGATCAACTTGAGACATGTTCAAATTATTGTCAAGCAGCTGCGCTGCGTCCAACAAGTTAAACATCTGCAGCAATGTCTTAAAACTGCAATTCTGTTGCAAAAGAAAAACTTGTTCATGACTTTGGCACAACTTTTAACTCCCGCTTTAACTTAACTGTTGTTTCTCCTTCCCCCTCGAACCAGGAGCTGCGTCCTTGCTAATTAACTATGTTCATATTTCACTTTTTCTTTTCTTATACTTCTATTTTCATTTCATGTGGGAGTCTCTTTCAATTTTATTCTACGTTTTTTTTTATGTTTTTCCTCTTTGGCGTTGCTGGCGGCAACCGAATTTCTACAATTTGTCTCGTCGGTCTCTGCAAATTATGCGAGTGTTTTTTATAAATTTAATTAGCGCTGCATATTATTAACATTAGACCTGGCGGCAATTTAACCAACACTCAGGCAGACAATTGAAGCGCACTGAGCATTTTGTGTGAGATTTCCTTTGAATAGATTCAATTATTCAAATGGTGTCGGTGGTAGTTAAAATGGGATGCTTAATTGACTTTACTGAATGTTTGCCAAGGGAAATTAAGGAATATAATTATAAAGAATTGTTTAATGGCTTTGAAGGTGACTTTAGCTAGGACTTAATAAGGCGAGAAATAAATAAAATGAAATATAATTTATTAGATAAGTTTACTGCGAATTGCAGAAACAATTAATGCTGTCAAAAATCGTTACTTATATACGATGTATCTAAAACTACGTTAACAGCATGTAGTTTATGTAAGAATATATTCATTAATTTTTATTTAGTAAGTTACTTTTCAAGTGTTTGCCAAGGCACAATTTTAAATATATATGAAAAAAATATAATATATTTTATAATAAATAAATATTAAAGATTAGATCAAAATCAAATTTGTTAATTATAGATTGTATATGCCAGAAAATAGTATAATTCGCATTATTTAAATATAAAATATATTTTATTTTTTCAGCGATCAATTTAATTTAATTTATGCATTTTACCATTTAATTCTTTAATATATATTTGCATTTCCAAAGAATGAGTAGAAGCATTTTCTTCATCTTTAAATATACTTTATCATTTTGATAATATTACATAATTATCATTTAAATAAAAGGTCACTATTAATGACCCTTAGTTTAGCTCTCGTAATAATATAATTAAAATTGTTCATAACTATTTGATTTAGATTATCGATTTCGATTATTTATTTAGAATTGCTTTCTGTTGTTTATTTTTTTTTGTTCGTAAAAGGTAGCATAAAGAATGCAATATACTTAGTAATAAAGTAAGCGACAGCTAAGACCAACTAAGATTAATTACTTGAGCTAAGTAACAGTTGCACAACTGTGAACGGCTTTCCAGAGCTGTCAGCTTGTTTGTCTTCTTTCTATTCGTGAGTAACTTATCCGACATGACAATAAGCTTAGTGACACATCCTCCACCTCCTCCTCGACTCTCCCAACTAACCTCTACTGCTTTTCTTTTTTTTACAGAATCCCCTTACTTGTTTTAATTGCAATTTCTGTTTTCGTTGCACATTTCAACGTGTGCTCCAGTTTTGTTTTGTATTTTTCTTTTTATTTCCTTTTGCTTTTCCTATCAGCTAACTAAGGCGCGACAAGAGAATGGTCTTTGCCAACTCTCTAATACTCACAGACACACACACACACAACAAAATAAAACAAAGCACATCAACTCACATTCAGAAATACGTACGTATATGTAACACAAATTGCACATTTTCCCCATTTGCCACTTGGCGAGCGTTGGATGTGATTGTAGCGAATGCAAGGACGAATGCACAGGATCCCGCATTAGTTCACGCACGGTTCAGTGCGCCAAACTTAATCCTTGTGCTCTGTCCTCCTAACCCTCCCTCACACCCTTTCCCCCTCCCCCCACCACACTCTGTGTATGTGTGCGTGCTTCGCTGGATCGTTAGTTTATAATTTTAAAGTTGGATTAAGCTAGCGGCGTGCGGCAGCAAGTGATGTTGGTGGTGGGTGGTTGGGGTGCTGCGAAGGACGCCACAAAAAGAATGTGCTGGTAAAATCAGGTCAAATGTATGTGTCACTTTTACAGCTTATTATGGCAAGCAGGATAACCGACCGACCTCTGCTCTGTCTTCACTTCCTCATCGCCCCTCTGTGACTCTATTCAGTCTCAGCTTGCGACGAGCTTTGGTTTATCCCTCATCCCTTTTCTGCAGCCTTTATGGCCAACATTATCGCATAATGTAATCATTGGCCCAATGATGGCATGTCCTTAAGACAAATTCTTTGTTAACGCACCGCACACCGCTGCCAAACATAGAGCTCGGACAGCACAGTCGAGGACAACTCGGGACAGCACGTTCGTGTAGTGGTCCATAAAAAAAGCCAATAAAATAATAAAAGTTAGTTTAGTTAAAGGCAATAAAATGACAACACCTCTCACATCCTGCGCGTTGTCCTGTAAGCGTTGCCAGCACAATGAGTATTTGTCCTTGGGCTGCATTCTATTAAAATGTTGCTTAAATACACGGAAAAGGAATAAAGACGCTCAAGCGGTTCTGATAGACTATGAGAGACTCTTTAATCAGTTTTGATATGCCATATACACTTCAATTTTATTATTATTATGCGATCGGTTTAAAATATTCAGAATAAATAGAAAATACCACCAAAATCCCATACCCTTACTCAGCAGATTATATTTATTTACTGAGTATAAAAAGGTTATATTCTTACATTCACTCTTACCCCAAGATCTTGAGTATAAAGCAGCAATAATTCTCTAAGAGTTCAGGTGCCTGCGGCAGTCTCACGTTTCCATTGAGAAGTTTTTACAAATATGCGAAAAACTATTTTCATTGTCGAAAGTTGAACTTTTTTGCGACTTTCATTAAAGTAAAGTTCATAAAGATAGGCCTTCAATTTAATATGTTTTCATGTCTCTTTCTTATTATGTTTATAGAAAAAAAATGCCGCCGAGTTAATTTAAAGTTTTTTGTTGTGTCAGCAGTCGTTTCACAGGAAGTTCCTAATAAGACAGTTCGTCACAAATAAAAGTTCATTATGGCAAAGTTCGTGGTAGAGAAGTTCTGGCCGGTGCCATCTTCAAGAAGTTCTCTGTCTTATGGCGAAACGCATTTGGATTTACCACAAGGCAGATACCACGCAGATACGCAACAAAAAGTTGACTCAACACACACAAAAACTAATGAGTTTTTCCGGAAAGAGATTTGCACTTGTTTCTCAACTTTAAGTGATTTGCGGGTCAGTTTCTAGAATTGCCGAACGAACACTTGTAAGGATGGTTTTTTATGTTCTGACTGCATTTTTTATGACTTACATTGCAAGCTGTTCTATCTCTCCCTTTCTCTCTATCCTCCCTCTCTCTCTCTCTTTACCCTATCTGAGTCTGGGCAGTTTTTATTTGTTTTCTGCTTTTTGGCAACAAATTTGCATATTTATTGCACAGTTTTGTAGTGCGAGCGAAAATTGTGGCAAATAAATCTGGGAGAACTGTAAAGGGCCATAATGTAAATAACGGTGACCATAAGCCATAAAAAACGGCTGCAAAGTGAGCCAAAATGAGTTGCTGCTTATCGGCCATATTGATCTATTTCTTAGCACAAAAAATATGTTTACTTTGAGTCAGCGATTTGATGTACGAGTCGAGATATTCGCAATGAGATAACCCCGAATTTATTGTGTTTTTCTTAGAGCCAACACACACACACACACACACACACACACGCACGCAGCAACTTAAACACAATTGGCAACATAACAAAATCAAATGCTTTGTGTCTACAACTTTTTAATGCGACAACTGCCAAACAACGAGAAACAACAACAACAACAAATATCAAGAGCAATTTGTCAGTATAAACTCGTATACTCGTATATATACTTACTTAGAGAGTGTATGTTGCCGACTTGGGTCCACGATAATTGATTTACTTTCTCCTCATTGTCGTCAATCAATTGCCAGTTCCATTGCCATTGCCAACACTCATACGCCACGTACACCCGTCGTCAACTACAGCGACGACAACGACATCATAACGAGCAACTCAAACACACACACACACACGCTCACACAACATGCTGGAGTCCTGATAACATTCGACTTTGGGTTCAGTTGCGATAGATGGGCGTGGTTACGCCCATTGATTGATGTCACTTTGTCAGTGGCAATGCCAGCAGTGCCACCAGGGGGCACTCAACTTTGCTCAGCGTTCCAATGAAGGCTTAGGTAGGAGCTCAGTTAGCGTGATAATCTATCTGAAACTTAAACATTGCTGGCCGCAAATATAGCACTAGTTATTGATTTTATTCTTTTAATTCTTTAGCTTATTTTAAAGCTTCTTATAAACTTATTAATATTTATAATGATTATATATTAATATTCTTAAAAGTTACCAAATATCTGTGGACTCTCTAACAAAACTTAGCATTATTATCACTCTAATTTATACTACTTCATAATACTCTACAGTCATTTGCCTAAGAGCTTTCAATTGCTAGATACTTACTATAATTCTTCGAACGTTTTGGTTAATTAGCTTTAATTAGTTAGCTCATTAAATAATAGTAAACTTTAGCATCGCATAGCCAACTTTTAGGTTTATTTAATCAAGAAAAATCATTTTGTACTTTAAGAATAGTTTAACAAGTGTTTGCAATAGATTTCGAATAGTTAAAAATATATATTTATCACTTTCATAATAAGCTAAAAGATATTTACAACCTTTCGATTATTTTCTGATTGATGTTCTGATTAATAATTGATGTGAAAGTGGAACTCAATACAATTCAGATTTCTAGTTATATAATATAGAACTTATAGAATCCAGTTGTTCTCACTTCTGAACTTGTCTCTTCATACTAAAGATCTGGTGGGCAGCAGAGCATATCAAATCAGTCTGACAATAGTTCTTAAACTTAGTCGAACTTAGTAAATGCATAAGTTTACTTTGATTACTGCCATCTTTTACATCTCTTACATTTTATATATGCTATTGTTTATATTAAATGAATTGTTAAAATAAATATTATAGTTGCTTCCTTTTGTGACTGTTCGACTGTCGAGTTCTTGGCACGTTGCCATCTCCACTCGCAGCGTAATTTCATGTGTGTCTCGCACAATTGCGCCATTTAGATGAGATTGAGCGTACTAATGTCAGGCTTTCATTCTGTATCAGTGTGTGTGTGTGTGTGTGTGTTTGTATTAGTATCACTGTATGATGGCAAAAGTTTGGCACGTGACAAAAGCCTGAGCCTGCTGTGGGCCTAAGTTTGGAGTCTGAGCTCGGCGCTAAGTCGCGATGTTGGCCGCAAAATGGCAAGCAGAAATAATGATGCTTATATTTATGAAATTTATGCGTGACACCCACTTGAATTCAACTACACTCTGTGTGTGTGTGTGTGTATGTCGCTTATCAGCAGGCCACCAAGAGGGAAGTCCTTTGCTAGCTGCGGGATGCCCAACAGGACGCGTTGCGTTTTTCTCATTTTTAATCTTAATAAGAGACAAAATTCTTTTTTTTTTGTTGGTCCAAATATGCCAGTTGGGGTGTTTTATAGAGCCAAGCGGGAAAACCGGGAAATGATATTAGATGGGGCATTGGGGGAGCCGAAACTACTTCTAACAAAGTGCTTGGCAAAATGGTTGTGTCATATGCGAGAGAGAGAGAGAGAGAGAGCATAAGGATATGGGCTTCACATACTTATAGACCCTGGCCATTATTATCAATGCATGCGGACGCTAAAGTTTTGCCCTTTTCACACTTAACTTTCGTCTTTCATTCATTCATAAAATGAAATCAAAATATCATAAACACTTCAGCCTATAAGGACATTCATTCGAATGTGTCTGCTGCTTGCGCCCTGTCTGTGTCTGGACGTGTGCCAGTCAAAGATATATGCGATTATATTTCTATTTTTATGCCCGACGGCGTAGCTATTAGATAAATAATAGCAAGTGAAGTTGCTTTTTTTTCTCCTTCTTTGAGATTCATTTTCGTTTGGCTAACGCCGAAAAGTTCGCTACAATTTTTGCTTCGATTTACTTTTGTGTGGATGAGCAAGTTCGTTTTTGGCAGGCGTCGCTAGCAAATGAACAAACAAATAAATAAAGCCAATAATGGCTGGAAATTGATACGTTTTTTTCTTTAACTTGAAATACCCTGTAGACAGTAAAAATCGGAAAAACGGAATGATTGAACGGAGTGCATAAATATAGAATTTACTATTGTGTCCAACAGGGTATTTCATTGTCGCTTACTCCTACCTACATCATATAAACTTTGGTATTTTATTTTTTGAGTATTTATTACTGAGCTTTTGAGCCGCCCTTGAGTGTGCTTTCATTTTGCCAGTCTCAGTCTTTGACTCGCCCCCCCCCCCCCCCCCCCCCGACGATGGTCACCCGATTTCATGTGGGAGTCCATGAACCGAGTCCAACAGACTTTTCAGTGGATAGCTGGGGTCATCTGTCGTTTTGGGTCTTTATAAAATATTTATTTACTTATAGGCCTTGCGGCAAATGCTGCTTGTTCATTCTAATCAACTTAAGCAATTTTAAATATTTATTTTAATTCGCTTTTGGCGATTTTTGCACTTTTAATGCTTTTAACTAATATTTGTTGAGCATGAAATTCGGTTTTTAAATATATTATGAATTGTATTTTCAAAATATATATTGTGGCATTGGCCTATAGCTGCCATTTAATGCCCTAATAAATTCGACAAATTGCTCTCCATTTCTGGCAACAATTTGTTTTGGTTGCATGTCTCAACGGCAGTTGCAACAAAAACAGCCAATTGCGATTTTTATTGACTATCGAAAAAATCAAATAAACAAGAAAATGCTTCTACATATTGATAAAATAAGTAAGTGAGACAATAAATTTGTGAATTGAGCAACTAAGAGATACCCTTTAAATGCTTTTATCTAATTTTTAACTATTCTCTTTTATTTCTTTCATTACTTTTTGGTTTAAAATATTATATAAAGGAATTAAAATATAAAAACAATATTTTTAAATAATATATATCACAATAATTGTCTATAACAATTTAATTACAATTTTATTGAATAATAAAGTAAGAAGCAGGGGAAATTAAATCCAATGTATTCCCATTAACGACAGTTAGAAAAATATAGCATATGTAATAGTCCTGGCTTAGGTTTCTTTTATTTTATGTATAGCAATTGTGAGAAATATCATTAGTCGCATTACAATCATATCAAAAATGACTTAACTTTCTATAAGTCTCATAAGTTTATTTATCAAATTTCAGTCAACAGGGTATAATAAAATTAAAGGCACAATGTGCAACATATCAACCTCAACTGTGCATGCCAAACACGACACAAATACAATACAATATTTCACACACAAATACACACACACACAAACACACACACACATATATAAACGGTAATAAAATGGGGCGTGGCCGGCTGTAGAAAAACGAAAAAAGATGAGAATAAAGCGTAAACGTTGAAAATCAAATAAATCAAATGCTCGTAAATAAATCATTTGAATTTATTTTCATATGGCCAAACGAAATGTTGACAAAATAAAAGCACAATAAATATACTCGAAATGGCAAGCAAATACGACATGACGACTCGACACGTTGCATAAGGACCTTTCACCGTTCGCAGGACACGAGACAACAGACAGAGGAGTGACAACCTAACAGGGAAGATGCCACAATCATGGACACAACAGGCACGAACTCACAGACTGACTGACTGACTAACTGACTGACTGAGAGAGAGACCGACAGACAGACTGTTCTGCCGTTTGGGCCAAAGCTAAAATGTTATTTTCTCACTTCCTGCACCTTTGTCTCTGTAAATAAGTGTGTGTGTGTGTGTGTGTGGAGGTGTTGGTGTGTGTGACTGAGTGTTGTATGCTTTGCTCTTGTGGTTAGTTATTTGGTTGCTGTTGTCGCCACAGCACTCAAGTATTTGACGAATGGCGACAATTCCGCTACCGCCCACGACGACAAACTTATTTTCTCTCTCAAAAGCATACAATTTCATTATGATGCCATTTTAATACTCTGCCGATAGCAGCCTATGTTAAAGCCATAAGCATGATTAATAGAACTTGCCGGGATAAGCAATTCGTTTTTTTTTCTCTCTATTTATCTTGACTTATTTTCTCTTACAAAAAAGACAAAAGATTGTTGTTTCATTAAGTTTAACTAGGAGCTTTGAAAGAACATGTCTTATAATAAATCGACTTATCTATCTACTCATGGAGTACTTAAGTTCTTTAACTATCTTTCTATTTATTTATCGATCTCTCTATCTATCTATCTATCTATCTGTCTATCTATCTATCTATCTATCTATCTATCAATAAGTATACTTTTCCACAACATGTTTACTATCTATCTATTAATTAACCTCCCTGTCGAACCGAAAGTAGAGCATCAACTAGTCATTTTATATTATTTAGAAGAGTTCAATTAATTTGTAAAAGGCGCAAATTGTCAGCACGTGTTGGCATTTAACCTCGTATTCGTATCTATGAGTTCCCAACAAAACAATGAATGGTTTTATAACATGTAATGCGCTTTTGGGTCGCTATATCAACGTTTAGCTGAACTTACTGAAGTGGCAGCTAATGTCTTAGAATACATACTTGACAACAAAATAATCTGTTGCTTTAAAATAAAATAGAACAAAAGATTTAAGTCACAAGTCAAGAAACTTCAATGGATAATACAAGCAGATAAGATTTTCGGTATAGAAATTCCTATTCTTTATTTATTTCTTTTCATAGATTTAAGAGAAAAATAAACGTAGAGTATAAAATATTTATAAAAGTCAATTTTAATCGCTATATCCTGCCGAAATATCAAACTCGTCTAAGCAGCTCATCATCTGCTTTATGCATTGCCGAGCACTTGCGAGCTTATGACGTCATAGACTCTACTACATATTCTCGTTTCCACACTCGTTTCTCACTGTTTCCCTTCTCGCTTTTGATTGTTTCAACCAAACATTTCCACTCGCTGTACAAATTTGGTGCTCTCAAGAGCCTTGCTTCAACTTAATTTGCCAATACTCCTTGCCTGGGCCACCAGCAAATCCTTTAAGCCCCAGCGTTCGTTGTTGTTTATGCCAACTGCTACAACAGGCAAACAGTGAGGCAGTCAGACTCTTAACAACTCGTCGGTTGCAAGTTGCCTGCGTGCCGTCTCAACTCAAGCTGTGCATGCCCCGTCTATCCCCTCATCCCCTCTGTCTAACTTCTCTGCCTGTGCCTACATCTAAAATTAATGCAAACCGGCATAAGCCGAGGCTCTCTACTGGCGGCTTGCTGCGTTGTCAGTTAAGTTGCCAACAAAAGTTGCCGGCGTCTTGGGGCAACTTGACTGTGTACACAGAGCGAAAACAACATTTCATACTTGATTTCTAACTAAGATTTAAATAACCAGCCTCTCCATTTTATTTCAAGTAGTTTTCTTCTGAAATATTTAAACTGTGTTTAACATGTACTTGTAATTGTTGATTAAAGTAGAATTCTAATTTGTAATTGTAAAATATTCTTGAAATAACACTCAGCAACTCACACTGTCTAATGAAATTATCGAAAATTAACAATGGCATCTATATCATTTAAACTTTATTATAGCACGTCCATTTCGCTCTGTGTAGCTGTGGGTGTGTGGCAAGTCCACGCCCATTGGCAAAACAAATTAATTACATTTTATTTAAGTTTGAATTTGTTTCGTGGCCAACGAAGACGATTGAATATTTCGTCAGCATATACTATTTGGCATTTCATTTGCCGCACTTTGTTGCAGTTGCAAATTGCACAGCGAAAGTTGCAAGTTGTCTTAGCCCTTCTTCTTCTTCTTTTCCTTCTTTTTGTTGGCACGTGCAGCACTTCCATTGTGCTAATTGAATAGTTAAGCGCATTTGATGCACCGCCAAGTGTTGCTTGGACGCAAACTGTTGCAGATTGTTGCAGATTGTTGTTGTTGTTGTTGTTGAGTCAGCGCAGCCCTTGAGTGCTTCATTTGCAAACGTGCCACTCGTGCGGCTCGCTGTTGTCTTCTGCTGGCAGTTGACTGATGTGCAACAACAACAACAACAACAACAATGACAACAACTCTCCACTTAGAACCTTTGTCTGCAACAGGCAATCTGCCACTTTTGCGGATATGCTGCTTATAATTGTTTTAGTCTTCCTACCGTGCAACATGGCAGCAACCACCTCTCTCTATCTCTCTCTCTCTGAACATATGTTGTTACGCCTTTCTGGCCTCTCAACTGGCTGCTGTTGTAACTCCAAGTGACGCCATTTTTTCATGTCCTTTTTCGACTTCTATGGTTGCTGCTGTTCCTGTTGTTTCTGCCATTGCCGCTGCTGCTGTTGCGTGGCTTATGTAGGTCACTTCTTGCGTTGTTAACTCATTTGAATTGCACGTCAACAGTTCGGAAAACAAAGCCAAAACTTTTGTCATTTGCCTAACAATAACAATAATAATAATAACAACAACAAATGCAAAAACAAATACAGCAGCAGCAAAACAACAACAACAACAACGTAAACATTGTAGACGCAGGCTAGAAACAACTTTGTCGCTTAAAGCAGCTTAGTGTGTTTTTTTTTTGTCCTGCTTGTTGCTTATGACATCTGGTATTTTCAATAGCATTTCCATCAAACTCATTTGCAGTAAGTCTTTAATTAGACTTATGCGATTATATGTCGTTTTGTTAATTAATGTGAATTTTAACACCAGATAAAATACTTTGCTAAGTAATGTAAAGCTCTTTTGAGTTTGTTTTTATTCAAAAAAAAAATAAAAAAAATTATGAATTAAAAGATTCAATGGAATTTATTTAGTATTTTATTGCTACTTTCTAGTTTAAATATAATTAATATTTATATACGAGATTAATTGATTAATAATATACTTTTGCAGATTTCACAAATTTTACTGTTGTAGTGTTAATTGAAATTAAGTTACCATGTTTATCTTTAATATATATATAATACCTGTATAATCTGTTATTTGTGCTAGAACATATTTTGGTACTCACTTTATAGAATCTTTATTTAATGGAGATTTAATTAAACTAACCTCTCATTTGTTTAATACATTTCACTTATTTTTTGGTATTTAATTAGATTGAGTTTCGACTTTTATTTATTCGCTAGTTTCAAAATAAATACAAAAATTCCCTACGTTAAGCAAAATAAACAACAATATCTATAATTGCAGTTGTGATTGCTTGGATAAATTAAAACTTACCAGAAACATAGGCAATACTTTGTCAAAGCACAAATGGTGGAAAGCACCCGCTAATTTGTATAGAACTTTTGATATTTAAAGTTAATGCGAATAAAACTTTTCTGTTTGACTCCGTTCTGGCTTTGAAGTGCAATTGCATTTCCCTTTTTTGGTGCAATGTTATAATTAATAATGTTGTAGGAAATCATTGAAGTTAAATAATATTCCATTTCCATTGAAGAAATTGCATTCATTTTGTTTGTCCGTTTGCTGGCAAAATTGGCAAAAACTGAAAGGTTCTTGGACTAATTTACTTGGCGTATTTCCTACTTTTTGGCGGGATCAGCTAGCAAGTTTATGTCCATTAAACTTCCGCCACATTTTGCACTTTATTTCTGGACTTTCTAGACTGGACTTTTGCTGCGGTTGTTACTAGCTGGCTGGCCGGAAAGTTTATGCTTTTGTATTTCCGGCAAAAGTAGCGCGAGGTTCTCTGTTCTCTATTTTCTATTTTCGGCTTTTCATTCTTTTATTTTGTCTTCTAGCGGAAAAGTGCAATTTCGAAATTTGTGCAGCAACTCGGAGGCAACTGAGTCTCTTTTATACTCGTACTTTCTATTACAAAAGTAAGGTTAAAAAAAAAGTAGAGGAGCAGGATTAAGTTTCTGTCAGCCAAAGGGGGAAGGAAAAGGGGAAAGAACAACAAGCTTGCTTAAGCAATCTTTAAGTTGTGACTGCAAAATGTTACATTGAAGCGTTGTCACGACAGCAGCAGCTGAATTCACACAAAGTTGGCTCAAAAATTGGGTACACAACTGGCTTAAGTCCTCAAACATTGACGCTAATTTCATTGACCTCAATTGCAAAGAATTTGATAATAGTTACGCGTCGCTTAGCTGTCATATTGCCAATTGATTTGACCGAAATGCTTTTTTGTCGCACAATTACTATCGTGACAAGTGCTCGGAAATATGCTATGCATAATTTATGAACCAGGCTGCTTATGTTGTGGGACGGCAAAAACAGGCCAAGAAAACCGCCAATAACGGCGCCCATTTGTATGCAGCACTCAACGCTTTAGCGGAAAAGCAATTGAGTTACTAATTACTTTTGCGTGAGCTTTAATCGCCTCTGCTCACCAAGAGAGAGTGGTCCTCATTTAGAGCGCTGCTTTGGCTGTCCATTAAAAGTACCTCCGAAGCGAAGTTCGCTTGGGCGATGGCATAAACAATTAAATATTTACAGACAGGAGCAGCTGGTCCTTCTGTCAATCGCCTGCAGATAAAGGTCAAGGCTGTAAGGCAAGGATAAAGTCTCCCCTCTCTCTTGGCTCTCATTTGCCTAAGTCTTAGCTGCGTTAATTGGGGCCTTTTGTTTGGCCCTAACTGCGCTAATGGCCATAAACTGTTGTTACAACCAACTGGGCAGCGACTGTTTGAAGTGCGATTGAGAATTTCTAAGCAACCCTGGCCTCAAGCAGCTGCCTCAGCTCCATCTAATTGCAAAACCCGTGCAAGGTAAATACTTTGCCGCATGACAACCAAAATTTCAGTACAACAAAAGCGTTGACAACCATTTGCAGTAATACAACCCAGATTATGTCCCATTCTCTCGAAATTATACACAAATATTTACTATAGATTTAACTCAATAATTGTGCAATTGTATTCGATTGTATAACTCATTCATTCATTAGAACAAGTTCTCTATACAAACTATCAATTGTCTTATTTTGTGACTAGTCAAAGTTTTGTTTATAAAGGGAAACAAACGTGCGCATTATTTAAGAAATGTCACATACCATTTTTCAAACGAGTGTCTTAATCTAATTTAATGTCGAAAACTAAATTAAAATTGAAAATAAATTGTGCTGTGTAGACAAAAAAAAAATCCAACACAGAAAAAGTTCACAAAACTGGTTTAAAGTTGATGACAATGTCATAAGTTTTTAATAGCTGCAAATAAAAATCAAAATCATGATGACACTGACAGTGTCCTTTTACGAAGTTGACATTGTTGCTGCCGTTGACATAAATAAACCGATAAAATTTAATTACAGTGCCTGCAAAATGTATATAGCAAGGTATTGTGTAAATGTGAATGTAAGCTGAGTATAAACAATTTTAATTACCAGTAACAACAAGCAAGCTAAAACACATTATAAAATTACAATCCATAAAAATACCAGACACTTAAATTGTGTGAGTTCTCTAAACCGGAATGTGAGATGTGTTTATTAAATTAAAATAAAATTATATATATAAATTTGCTTAGTACTATGAAAAACGCGCCACATTTCGATTTATGCAAACGCCATAAAAGTGCACAACGCAAATTACAAAAATACCTCAAAGGCAACAGCAACAGGAGCAACAGGGGGAACTGCAGCTGCTCCACGACGATCATTAAAAATAGTGGAAATCAACAAGGGGAAAAACAAACTAACCAACAGCAAGACCAACAGAAGGCGAGCAAAAGCAAAAGCAGTTGCATTTATCATTTAATCATTCACAGCAAGTGCAACAAAGTAAAATTACAAAGCTTCACGCCTCGCCATAATAACGTCGACAACATCAACAACAACGAGCAACGACAGCAACCAGTGGCAACAACATATTAATTGCTGCTTGTGCCACAAGGTTTGGCAGTAAACAACTGGTGACTGGCAACTGGCAACAATTTGTTGCGCACAAAAAAGGTGTTGCTGCCGTGCGACAGCAACAACTGCAATAACAGCAACAACATCAGCTCAACATAAAAAGCGTTTGCGTTTACGTTTGCCTGCGTAGTTATGGTCGATCCATTAAAAATCTTTTGGGTTTTGACAAATAGCACCTATTTGGGTAAGTGTGTATAGCAATTTGTGTATGTATGAGTGTGAGTGTATGTGAGTGTGTGTGTGTTGCTACTGTTCAAATAAACTAAGTAGTCGAATGTACAAGCATACATATATGATTATTTACACCTGTAAGCAACTGTCTGTTAAAATTTCATGATATGTGTATGTATATGTATATGAGGGTGTGTCCCTCTGTGTGTATTTGTGTGTGTGTTAGTGTGTTGTTGCCTGTTGTAAGCCAAACTAATGATACCCCTGTGATTGTGACTGTAGTGCTCTTGTCTTCAAGCTTTTTAAATATGCATTAATATTTTTGCGAGTGGCTTTTCTGAGTGCGTTGCGACTTCAGCTTAAATGTGAAACATTTTATTCGCTTTTCATTTTAATGGATGCATTAATATAAGGACTAAGGACTAGCTAAAGCATAGGCATAACAACGGCAAAAAGCAGCCATTATGCTAATGACTATCATATGTTCAAGAGCACAAGAAGTGTCATAAAGAAAGGGTTTACATTTTGATATAATAATATGAAGAAGTTTACGAAGTGTCTTGTGGAACTTATATAGAATGGGAGAAAAGATTAAAACTTAAATACAATTTTGTACATACTACAATAGTTTGACAGTTAAAGTTTTATTTTCGTATAGTGTAGTATCGTTTTATCAATTTAATCAGATTTTAATTCAAATAAGTAAACTAATAATTATTTAAATATCAAAGAGAATCTTATTTAAATAGAATTACAATTTATCACTTATTTAACAATCATTGAATATTTTTAAATATGTATTTGCAGTACTTCTACTAACTGTCAATTGATAAGTACTTGAACTTAAGAGTTTTCATCAACTCTAAAATTTCGATCTATAATCTAAAAGGTTTAAAACTTCTAAAGAACTTTAACTCTACAATGGATGCCCCACAAAATCTACAGTTAAATAAAACCAAATTATTTCTTTGCATTTGTTAATACAACATTTCACAACACATTCACATTAAATTGCATTTGCAGAAAACAGATTGAAATAATGTGTATATTTTGATTCACACTTCGTTTCCACAAAAAAAATTTTAATGGCCTGCCTTTAGGCCAAGTGCAAATATATTTGCATAAATGCCTGGCAAAGCCTTGACAACAATTCGAGCAGTTGAAATACAATTTTTAGAACACGCTTTTAATTTACTAATTAGTTTTTGTGACACACATAAACAAATAAATAAATAACAGCAATAATACAACAAATACAAATATTTTGTATTTGTTTTCATTGTTGTTTTACGTTGTCAACAGAAAATTTTAATCCTCAAGGCAGTTAACATTGCCCATGCCCATGCATAAAAGCGACAAACATTGTGTAATAAATTAGCCAAGTTTATGATAATCTCCACATTGTGTTTACACATGTATTTTGGATTTAGTTTGCTACACAAACAAAAAAAAATGAGAGAAAGTTTCCTTCGGCTTTTCCACTTATTATTATTATTAGCTGAATAGGCCATGTGACAGGGGTTACGATGCGTATGCGTAATGTGTCAAAATGTCAATGCTAAAGGCGAAAACTGCAAATGCTTTGATAGCAAAAGTCATGTTGATCTATTTATAATTCAAAGGGTTCTATCTGCTGTTGACTTTGACAGTTCAAATAAATGTAACTAATTTGGCCTGCGGTATAGTTAATAAACGTATGTGTGTGGGCTTCTATGTGTGTGTGAGTGTGTGTGTATAGGCGAGACTTTTAATTAGTTTTCACCTCAATTTATTGCCGTATTTTAACCTTTTAAATTGACTTGCGGTAAGAGATAATGATAACGTTTATTAAAGCATGAATTAAATTTTGGGTAAGTAAAAAAAGTATTATATAAAAAGTGATTAAAAGGGATAGAAACAGAGGCAGAGTGAGAGATGTACAGTAACATGATTATTCTAAACAACTGTCGAAACTGATCAGGAAAACAAATTCCTTCGCATGTATGAAAATCAGCGAGCGAAAAAGTTTTTAATTGCGGCTGACCCTCAACGGACACCGGTCGTAATTAACACGCTGCCAACTGTATGCACCCCAAACACACCCCCCCCCCCGCTCTATCCTTGTCCCGCTTCCTGACATTGCCCCATCCCGCCCCTCGCCGAGCTGTTAATGAACAACAGCAGCGAGCAGCGAACAGCGCGAAGACCTTGACAAGGCATGGCAGCGGCAACTCATTATGGCTGACAAAATATTTGTCAACTCATCAACCGTTGCCGTTACACAGTTATCGCCGCCGCCATTGCTGTGCGCCATCTTTCTGTTTTTATGGATTTTGAAATCATTTTTTTTTTTTTTTATGTACGTTTTTCTGTGTTTTGTGCGTTTTGTTTGCCGTCTGTCATTGAGCTCACTTTTCATTTTCATTTTTATTTTTGTTTTGTTTTGTTTTGTTTTTTTTTTGCTTGCGCACTTTTTAATTAGTCATGGCACAACAACCCAAACCTGGTTAAGACGGCAACAGAGAGAATTTGATGTTGTAAAGCATAAAAACGGGGCAACATTTCATAAGTTTAATTAACATTTCAGTAACAGCATCAGCAGCGGGTTGCAGTTGAGTTGAGCTGAGCTGAGCTGAGTTTGAAGTGCAGGTCACATCCGGCAGCGGCAGCGGCAGCGGATGTTATCCTTTGGCTAACTGGGCATGTGCCGGTGCCCATCCTCCAGTCATGTCCCCTGTTGTTGATGGCTAATGAATACAAATATGAAATAAAAAAATATATATGTATATTTAGATTATATATTTATATTTGCGGGTCGCGACTCGCGTCTTGCGTCTCGCAACGCATAGCCTTGCCTTTTGCGTTGATTCGCAGGCTAATTGAAATTTTCCATCAGCCGTTAAGGCTCGAAACAACAACGGCAACGAGAAAATCATATAGCGGTCGGCATCAAAGTTAATGAGCTGCACTGCGGCCGAAGCCGAGGTTGTATAGTTGTCCCAAGGGCGTTATTTTGAATAACGTTGGGGTTCAACGAGTTTATTAAATGGATTTAATTGTGATTTTTTTCTTTGTAAGGCAAACTGAGGTTTTTGCGTTTTGCGGCTCTTTTGCCGATTCAGAAAATCCAAAAATTTTCTGCTTGTCGTTGTTGCTGCGCGTAGGCATATAAATCATGCAGCTTGAGTTAGTAATTACCTGAGAAAATTGCGTATGGGGTCGAACAAATGTTTACCGACTTAAAAGCAAATCAAAACCAAAGCATAGAAATAGCTAATAAATTATAAATAAATATGTCCACTTTTGATTTAGATAAATGCCGTATTTAAACATCAGCTCAAAAGTATGCTATAATTTTTGTTAATCAAGCAACTTGAAATAAAATCAAATCACGGTGATTAAATAAGCTTTGAGTATGTATGTAATTAATAACTTATGTATATTCTTCCTATTAAGAATAATAAACAGCAATTTCTCTTCTGTCGTGGTATTCAATTTGCTAAAATGCCTAGATTGTTTTTCTCTCAAAACAACTTGAATATATCATATAGTCAAATCATTGTATATTGATTTAATTACCATGCTTGTCATTAGCTTTAATGATACTCCCAACCTTTACTTCTTTCAAACTCAGAACTTTCCTTTGATTCATTGCATGAATACACATCATGAGCAGCGGTTGCCAAAACATCAAACACCGCTAACAACAACAGATATAAAACGTAGCAGGTCTCCACCGAAAGTTGTTCACAGTTTGAACCCCAACCTGCTGTCACCTTAAATGTGATGCGCTTTGTTGCCCTTTTGGAAAAAACGTAACTTCCGTCTCAGTAAACTACTCTGTTGCTCACTCCCCTTTCAACTTCCGGAACCCACACTTTTTGTTTACCATGGCTGATTTAAGCAGCTCTGACATTTGACGCCACTTTGCAACGCGGGAGGCAGTCTTTTGCTCTACACTAAATTATAAAAGAGAAAAAAAAATAAAGAGAAATAGAGAAAAATATATATATAAAAAAAAACGACAGACAAAAAGCTCAAAAAGCAGCACACAGCAAAGAGAAGTCTTTGTAGGTGTATACGTGTGTGTGTGTGTGTGTGTTTTTTTTGTTGGTGTTTACAGAAGCTCTTGTTGCTGCCAGTCATTCATAGACTGACATATGCTAAGGTATATTAAGGGACAGAGGGTTGCTCGGGCTGTTAGTGTGCCAGTTATGCGACCATAAATAGCTGAAGCGAGAAAGGGAAAGGGGAGCAGGCGGCTAGGCGGAGGCGAAGAGATGCACTTCACGCTGCACGTTAATAAAGTGTTTAAAGTGTGTCCTTTTGACTGGCTGCCAGGCTCTGTCCCGTCGCTTGTCCTGGCTGGCTGCTCAGTTTGCTGCTCAATTTAACACCAACAAAAAGGCCACTTAAACATGCAGCCAGCTCTGCTGCCTCTACTCCAACTCCTACCACTTTACTCCCACGAGTGCCAAAAATTAAGTCAAAACAGCGTCGCGCAGGCCAGAAAACAAATTCAATTTCATAGTCCTTCTGTAGGTAGGTGTATGTACACAGGTATTTATTTAGTGTATTGCACACCTACGCGTGGCCTGAACGAACAACATTCCGAGTGGCTTTTGTAAATATTACTCTCTGCTTGAGGGGGTTTATTTATTTTGTTTTTGGTGTTTTTTTTTTGTTTTTTTTTATTATTATTATTTATGCCCTATTTACAGAAGTTGTACGCCTGAAAGAGTTGCTTGCGTGCAGTATTTACTTTTGCTCATTTCTCATTTTCTTTCGCTTTCCGGCTTGGACTATTACGTGCTGTTGCTGACGGGCTGCCCTCGAAAACTAAATAAGGTCGTGCTCGGCTCTAAATTAGATTTCGTTTTGTTGTTCTATAAAGAAATTAAATGAAAGTGAAATGTCGACGACCTGATTACTTTTCAATTACATCATCAGATCAATGAAATGAAAGGAAATATACTATTTAGTTGAGAATGTTAAAAGAATATGATTATCCTGACTTCTTTGATAGTTAATATAAATATATATATATACAACTTCTATAAATAATATGTATGAGCTTGCAGACCTCAATTTGTTATTGCTTCGACGTTTAATTCTATTTTAAAACATGAAAATATTTTGTAATAATTTGTAAAAGCAAAAAATACCAAGTCTCAACTCAAACGCTTAATTCTTACCTACAATATTTAATTTAAGAAAAGTGCTTTATACTTTTTTTGCCGAGCAGCTTCAACTGTTTGTCCATCCGCAGATTCAGTTTACATACTAAACTTTTATTTTTATAAAAGGTATTTATTTATTTTGTAAAGCAATATACAAGGAACTTGCATTAGGCAAAAATATGAAATTAGTTTACAAAGTGCACTCAAAAGACAAGCCTTGAATAGCTGTTTGTATTGAACATGCTTTTATAATGCAAGCATAAGACTGAAGTGTAGAAATCTATAGAAATTGCATGAATTTTTAAGCCTTTAAAATGTCATGTAAAAGATTAAAATGCAATGGGAAATGCGTTTAATAAAATGGTTTATGCATTTTATTCAGGGCGATGGCGAACGGCAAAGGAACGCCCAAGTAACCGTCGTCTTTCAATATTACGTATACGCAACGAGTGCCTGGCATCGTTGCTCGCCTGTCGACTGCCTGCTGGCAATATTAATTTTCCAACAACTTTATGATGTGTGACCATGTGTGCAGCTCTCTCTCTCTCTCTCTCTCTGTCTCTCTCTTTTTGCCACATTTTTCCGTTCACTTACAGCATTTACAGCATTTATTTTGGTAGAAACATATATATATATATTTTTACTATTTATTTATACATGTTTTTTTTTTGCAGTTTATGCCAGAACCTTTTGTGTTTACACAAGTTGCAGTTGCTATAAAATTCTAACAGGAAAAGCAGATTATTGCTTCCGCATGTGGGCAACTTTACAAAGAAGTAAACTTTTCAACACCCCCCCCTACGTTGAATTGCCTTTGATGTGTGCATTGCCTGGCTGCCAAAAGTGCACTTCAAGAAATCTCTTTCAAGGGCTTTGCCCTAGTAAAATAAACCAATTATGGTCAGGTATATACAGTAAATATTTAAATACTGTAAACATTTTATTCGATATGGCAATCCTATTGAACCTGATGCAATAAAATCAAATTTCAAGCAGAGCATGGAATCGTTTCATATTTTATTGAACATTTCGAGTGTAAGTTTCCAAAACAATTTTGATTAAATGAAAGTTTGAAAAGATTTTTGCTCGGGTATAAAGAAATTCATTAACGCTGCCCAAATAAAATAGAAAAGCAGCAGAAAACCAAAGAGAGAAAACTGTTGAAAGTCTTCAACAACTTTGGTTTAGCAAGACATTAGCAGGAAATAAGCAAATAAAAACGACCAAACAAAACTACACTACAAAGTGCTGGAAAGTCCAACATTGTGGGACTTGAGTTTCACTTGCAGCTTTTGGGGCGTGCACTTTGTGGTAAGTTGGGGTGAAACCGAACAACAAAGTTTTTGCTTTGAGACAAAATGTTTTCTAATTTCTAATCAGACACACAGCAAAAGAGAGAGAGAGAGAGAGAAGAAGAAAATACTGAAGAGTCTGTGTTAAGTGACATTCCGACGAGGTGTTTATTTTTATTAATTTCATTGACAATTTAATTATGCTCATTACGAAAAGCAGCTTGCCTCAGATGCGTGCCACAGTTTTATGCATGCCACGTTTCTCCCATAAACCAACACAATTTACGACACTCTCAAACGCCAAAGGCACGCGCGGCAATTTGTCAATCGATAAATTTTGCCATAATTAATGCTGCTTATTGGCATTTCATATACCACTCAACAAAATAAGTATCTATATCTGTATAAGTATATCCATATATACGTATATCTGTATCTTTGGCTTTTGCTTGATTTTTCTCTTCACTTTTTTATTTGCAGTTACAAAATTTGTACGCATTGGTATTGCCGACAAAAACGACTCACCGCCATATTTCGATAGATTTCTGTACGAGACTGAAATCGATGAGAATGCCGATTTGCAGAGCACAGTGCTCACTGTCAACGCCAAGGATCACAATGAGTGTGAGTACAGATTAAATACATAGTAGATACATTTATACAAACAATTCTTATAATTATTTAATGCGATTTGTCACTGTCTTGTTGGACATTTCCTTGTCTACATACAACATTGGATTTTATTTCCCTGTTCTTTAATACAGCTTAGACACAATTTGTTGCATAAATTTGCTATTGATTAAATCAGCTTTGCTTTTAATTGTAATTAACAAAAGGGCTGCTCAGTAAGCTGGAGGAATGCCATTAATGGAAGTCTATAGCAGATTCTTTATAGAGACACATTACTAAGCAGGAATCGGAATGAAGAATGCACAGTCAATAGGTATAAAGGGAATTAAGATAAGGTTTATGAAGGGGACAACTTATCTGAATGCTAGAATATGTATAAAGAAGAAAGAGGAGACTTGCTAGAGATGAAAGTACAGTTTGATGGCGATGGAACTAAAGGCCGTTTCAACTAGGGAAGTTACTAATCATTTCTTAAACTTACATTTGTCATAATAGACAGAAGATGGAAACTAATGCAGGTATTGGAGATTTAAAAGCAGGCAAGCCAGTGATTAAAAGTGCAGTGTCATAGCATCGCAGTTACCATACTTTTATAAAAGTGTACAGCTTAAAATGAAAGCCATTAGTCAAATTAGTATAAATTAAGGAGCTCCCCAAGATAAACATTACAATTTGATATGAAAAGAATAACAAAGCCAAACATTTTATGAAACTAACTTTTGATATAAATTCCTTTTCATGCACTAAAACTATAGAAAGCTTTCAGCATGACTTTGCATCCGCTTAGGGTGGATTTTAATATTTCCTTAGTTCGGTTTAAGGATAATAATCATAATGTCATCAGCAGTAGCAGTAGCCCAGCTTATATGTATGATTTTGAATAGTCATTGTGAGGGTTCGTCGCATTAACTTCTCGACTCATATCGTTTAAATGCCATTGCTTCAACATAAAATAAAAAAAAAGACATTGAACTTGTAAATACATAAATATATACATAAATGATGCCATAAACATTAGGAAAGAACCAATTTGGCAGGAAATTTCCTATATGCGGTTCGTTTCTGCATAAATATTAAAAGATGGCTTTGAATATTTTCCACATTCAAGCATAGAAAATATTTGGGAATTTTATTTTTTTGGTAGATTTCATTGCGTTGGGCCGTAATAAACATTTTGTTTATTTTAATATGCCGCGCGGCAGTGTGTGTGTGTGTGTGTGTAGCTATTGTGAAAATATTATTGCGCATACGCCATGTACGCCAAATATTTACCAAATATTAACAAATAAAGGCTCATTGAAGACAAAGATATACAATACAAGATACACTCTCGCTCTATGAATATATCCATAAAATACAAAGACAAACACGACCAAGACAAACATCTCATATACAAACTCATACACACATTTGTACAGATACTCGCACTCGTATTTATGTATGTATTGATTCCCATGCGAAAACTATCATTGTAAATATTATAGCCATGAGAAAGACATGTTTTTAGGGGAAGGGAGCGAAAAAGATTTGCAGCATCGAAACATTCAAAATCTCATTGAGAACGTTTAACAACTTTGATAGGGAGATGGCATGGCATGGGGGGGAAAAAAACAGGAGTGAACCACAAGATACACACACACACACACACACCCTTGTGAGACCAGGAAAGAGGACATGTCGAGCAGCAACAGCGCCAACTTTGGGCAAAGGAGCAAAATCTTTATCCTGCATGCTGTCGCCGTCTTTCTCGTCAATGTCGTCGTCGCCATCCTGACGACTGCGAAAAAAGCATTAACCCGAATTGGAAAAAATTGGGAAAAAGTAGAAAAAACAACAACAACAACAACAACAACATGAGGAACAGCAGCCGCCATACAAATTGGAATGTATGTGTAAAGCACACAAAACAATAATACGAAAGTATGGGAATACGAGTTTGAGTACGAGTATTTGCCAAAGTTGAGCAACAGAGCGAGTAGAAAAAAAAAATAAAAGAAAGGAACACATAGAAAATACTGTTAGCTAGCCAAATGGTGGATACATAGAAATCCATATCGCATATCGTACGAGCAACTCTCACAAATAATATATGAATAGCTCCACATACAAACAGAAAGGTCCTGCTGTGCAAAGGACGCACAGGACGAGGCAAGAACCATGACAATCTTTTATGTGATTTCTTTTGCCTACTTTCGTAGTGCAAATGGTATGTCAGGCAATACGAAAAGTGGTAGTGGAATAGAGCTGTAAAACTTCACTGACTCCTTCGTCTAGTGCAAATACATATATATATATATATATATATGGATAGAGCATTTCAAATTTATGAGCGCCAAAAATTATTTATTATTCGAGCATGTGAGGACTTTGCAAAATGTTTACAACTTGTTCGACAGTCGCGTCGCCGCTGTGTGTGTTGATATCCTTAAATGTTGCAAAGCGAAATGTGTCGCATTTGTTTTGAAATTGCCAGATTATCGTTGCAGTAAAAGTTCAATTTAAAAGAAGCTTGTTTTATAACTAATTTTAGGGAAATCGCAAGTAGAAAGGAAAGCTTTAAATACTTACATGTAAATACATTGAAATAAAGATAAAATGAGTGCACAAACAATTGTTGCTTTTCAAAATCTTTATTAAAATTGTACTGAACATTGACAAACAATTGTTTATCATTAGAAATAGAAAAATATTGCAATTGATATTAAAAAATTAAAATATTTTGATTTACTACATTTGGATATTAGAATTCTTACTGTTAAATATGTAGAGTCTTGCTTTAAGTATGTTAAGCAATCCTTTGCTAGTATTTTCTTATTAAACCCCTCCCCCACTGTTTTGTACTTACATTGGCTTGCTCGGCCATTAAATGGCTTTCCATTATCATCTCAAGTTCTTGGAGCTATAAAGCATTTTACCGCCAAACACACAATTTAACAATAGCTCAGCTCGATTCAGGAAGGGCGAGGGGTATTGAGGCAAGTCTTTCTACTCTGGCAGTGTGAGCGATAAAAACACTTTGGACCAGGACCCTAGCATACTAGCTCACAGGCACTCAAATAAAGTAAGGTCAAAAGGAAGACGAACAATAACAAAACGCAAGAGGCAAGAATAACGCTTTTTTTATTTAACATTTTAAACTGACTTTTCATGCTAAATAAGTATGGCATAAAAACAACAACAACAAAGATTGGAGAATAGGGAACAGGATATGGGCAGCCAGCAGCTGTGACTGTATGTGTGTGTGTGTGTGTGTGTGTCTTGGAGTCTCTACGGCCCAAGCTGAGCAGCATTTCCCATGGTGTCTGTATATTAATTTATTATCATTATCAGTGATTTTAAAATGGCGTCGTGACATCGTAAATTATAAATGGTGTTGTCTAAGACTAGACCAAGGGCTGGGGACTACTTAACGCCTGCTAGACCACAGTTGCCCCTCGAGTGCCACATGTTCTCCTTGTTGTTGTTGTTATTGTGTTTTGTGTAATTTGTGGCATTAAAAACAGCGACATGTGCGCTTCCTTTAAAGTATGTACCATGTGTGCATACTTTATATGCTGTCAAAGGTTGCGTATACGTATTATATCACTAGAAGCTTTAATTGTAAGCGAGGGCAGCTCTAAGTGTTTAAGAAGTGATTTAAGTTTGAAAGACCATAATTATTAACGAAGCTTCTGAAGTAAAAGATTATACAAGTACATTAAGCATTCAAACTGGACGAAAGTTTATTAAAAACTTGCCACTTTCATTCTTTTTTTTTAAGCGGATTTAAAATAGGTTTAAAAATTATATAACTTTGGCTAACTGCAAGAAGTTTATACAAGAGCTGAGATATATATATATATAAAATATGTTAACAAAGTCGAGTTCTAGACTCTTTGCGTTAGGTAACACTCCTCCAATCTCTTCTCACTTTAACTTGTTAATACATCTGCAAATCAGCAGATCTAAAGCTCTGAATGCAATTTAAGCTGACATAGAGTGGTTTTTAAACTGCCTTATCCTACAATCCTCTGCATGTCTGTTTAGGTTAATCAAGTCAAGTTACCCGCGCACATGCTCTGATGCTTACATGCTTTAATTGAGCTGAAAGCTGTAAAGTTAACACACATCTTATGTGCTCAGAAACGGGGCCAAGCTGTGCCCCTCTCCCCCCCACCGTTTTTTGCCCGTGCAGACGATTCTAGACTGCGAGTTAAGCGATTTACGCGTCGCTAATTTACACTAATGTTTGTCATTTCACATTTTTGCATAAATGAACTGGCAACATATCCTCAGTCCTTCTCTACGCGTGTGTTGTGTATGTTTGTCTGCCTCTCGTGTGTTGTAGCACATGTAAGGCAAAAGTTTTCTTGTCTCTAAGCCACCTAAAGTCGCCCTATCTCTCTCTTTCCCATTGCTGGCAACACTTTCTCCAGCTGTTTAATCATTTAATAAGTAAATTATACGCCCCGTTGTACAAGAATTCTCACTCATACTCTTTAAATGCGATTGCGTTGCTGTCAGCACTGCGAAAATGTTTTTAATGAACTTAATTATTTTACTCTGCTGCCGCCGTTTGCCGTTTGCCATTTGCCAGTTGGCTTTTTGTTCAATTTCCAACAGCTTTTGATCTTTTTGCCGGGGCATTCTTGCAGAAACAAAAAGTTTTGAAGTACTGGACTTGTTGAAATATCGAATATAATAAAATGCTGTGACTGACATAAGCCAAAAAGAGGTAAAAATTCTCTAAGAACTTTTTAGTTTGATTAATAATGTGAATGGCTTAATAACTAAAATAAATAAAAATTCCTAGTATCATGAGAATTTAATGTAAATTCTCAGACAGAGTTTGTCTATAATTTAGTGTTTTTCCTTTCCTTCGTCAGTTTACATTTTGCCTGCTTTTCTCTCTTGTCCTTTGAATCCTGATCTTAATTAAATTGAAAAGTGGCTGTAGCAGCCAAGTGTCCTGAGGTGCAGACGAAATAAATTTAATTTTGTGCAAACATAAAAGAAATGACTTTCTTAATTACGCACATGCCGACATCGCATAGCTGCGTTATATTACGCATACGTCAGGTGTGACATACGAGAAACCTTTTTAAGTTTTAATGACATTACAAACTTAAGCAATTGACAAAATTCAACTTAAAACTCACACTCCTTCTCTTCAACTTTTGCAGCGACGAATATTCGATACCAGATCACAGGCGGTAACATAGGCAATGCATTTGCCGTACAGAACACGACCGGTGTCATCTACGTGGCCAGCCCGCTAGACTATGAAACACGACCAAGGGTAAGTAGTTGTATTCTAAAGACACGTCTTAACACTCTCGTTTCCCCTTCGCCTCCTGCTTGTCAATCATGTGAGTTGCTGACAGTCGCTACTCAAAACTTTCAGTAGTTGTTCTGTTTTTTTCTTTATGAGTGTGTGTGTGTTCTCATCTTCAACTTGCAGCGTGTACAAGTATTTTGTTTTTTTCATTTTTTCTGGTTTTTGGCTCAACTTTTGGTTGTGCATGCATAATTTATATATTTGTGCTACCTTACTGATTCTACGAGAAAAATATGCAAAACTATGCAAAACTTTCAGACGAACAATTTTCCGACGTTGCGAAATGCGACGAAAGTCCACAGAAAACACCCGGAAAATAGAGAAAAAAAATTAATCAAAAAAATATGCGCACATGCAAACATACAAACACACATAGCACAGCTAATACGCAAGCTTTTGTGTGCGTGCGTGTGTCTGTGTGTGTGTCAGAGTGGCAAATTGTACTCGTAGATCTACAGCTGTTGAAACATTTCCCACTGCGAATTTTTAACGTGATTGCACGCATACAACTGTCGAAATGTAGTTGTTCCCCATTTATCCAGGGTGGAAGAATGTTTGCCACTACAACTCGTAGCTGTCAATGGCCCATCAAGCAACAAGCAACGTTGTGGCAGAAGCAATGCCACAGAACATGTGCTGCTGCAACTTTCTTTTTTGTTCGCACTTGTTGGCAAAACTTTGACATTAATTTTAATATTATTTCATTATGTCTGGCAGCCGCATTAAAACTTTCAAAATATATCTATCAAAATAAGCAAATTTGTCTTTCTTCCTGTTGCAATTTGGCGAAACTTTAATTAAACTTGGTGTTTACATTCGCTCTTGCAGTATGAGCTGCGGTTGGAGGCAACACGAAATCGAAAGAACAACTACACCACCGTTGTAATTAACGTACGCGATGTTAACGATAATCCACCTGTATTTGATCGTCAAACATATCGCACACAAATCACTGAGGAAGACGATCGGAATTTGCCCAAACGCATTTTGCAGGTGAGTTGTGAAAACCAAAAATATTGCCTACTTTTTGTTGAACGAAATTATTGTTTTTTTTTTTTTTTTTATTCCAATTTATTTTAGATTTTTAATATTGCTTTTAAATTAGTACATTGCTACCTAAGTGGCAGCTTAACCTAATTAAACATTCATAATAATTATCGACTATCTTATAATTTAGTGTTACATACAAGGTTTATAAATTATTTTTCTATGTACATATTTACAGAGTGAGATTATGTAATTCTTCTGGCAGGAAGGTCGTGTGGATGCAGTCTTTTCAGGCGTCTTCTGCCTGAATACCTCAATAGGCGTTGGGCAAGCACATTTGGGTGGGAGGACAATTTTTGCCGGTAGTTTTCGGCCTGTCGCTGCAGTACATCACCAACCATAGGTACACCCAAGTCACGCTCGATGTCCCTATTCCGCATGTACCATGGCGCATTGCACATCCTCCTGAGGATCTTGCTTTGAGCCACTCGAATTTTGTTGAGGTTGGTCTTGGCAGCGACCCCATAAACTTGAAGTCCATATCTCCAAATAGGACTTAGTATCGCCTTGTATATGGTGACCTTATTTCGAAGCGACAGCTTATTTTTTGGCGACAACAGCCACGACATCTTCGCCGCCTTTGCAAGTACGGTTTTTTGCAGCATTGTCGTATGCCGAGCAAAGTTAAGGTACCTGTCCAGAATGACCCCAAGATATTTATAGTGCGATTCATGATTAAGGATGGAACCA
The DNA here is from genome assembly GCA_958299025.2 of Drosophila histrio. Taxonomy (NCBI): domain Eukaryota; kingdom Metazoa; phylum Arthropoda; class Insecta; order Diptera; family Drosophilidae; genus Drosophila; species Drosophila histrio. The sequence goes on from OY282580.2 coordinate 9,239,700, forward strand.
AGCATCCTAATTCCAGGACAATAACCAATTCTTGTTGCGAATGTCATGTTCGCGCATTTGCTTCCATTGATGCCAATGTTCCAGTCCCTGGCCCATATCTCGAAGCTCCTGACGTATTGCTGCAAGGCCTGGGCAGCAGTGCCAAGAGATTGACTCCTGGTGAGGACAGCGGTGTCATCGGCATATGTTGCGATTAGTACGTCCTGTGAGTCAACTGCTCGTACTGCACACGGCTTCGGCATGTCGACTGTGTAAATGGAGTATAAAGTTGGCCCAAGGACACTACCTTGCGGAACTCCCGCGCATATTGGTCTCTCTGAGGATTTGGCGCCATCTACAATTACACAGAATGATCTGTCAGCCAAGAAACTGCTTACCAGCTGGAATAGTTGTGGTGTCAATAGCTGCTTCAGCTTACAGCGAAGACCATTATGCCAGACTCGGTCGAAAGCCTGCTGAATGTCCATGAACACCGCCACAGCATACTCCTTGTGCTCCATAGCCTCTAGTGCAAAGTTCACCACTCTATGTAGCTGTTCTGGTGTACCGTGTCTCTTACGAAAACCAAACTGCCACTTTGGTATCGCTTGAGATACGCTCTCCATATTAAGCATCCGAGTTAAGATAACTCTCTCCATCATCTTACCCAACGCTGGAAGGAGACTGATTGGTCTGTATGAGTTGACCTCCGTTGGTTGCTTCCCAGGCTTGGGGATCATGGTGATCAGTGCAGACTTCCAGATCTTCGGAAAGTGTCCAAGCCGTAGAATGCTGTTGAAGAGCAGGACTATGAAAATCACTGCCTTAGGCGGGAGAAGCTTAAGCGTTCTGTTGTCCAGGTCGTCGTGCCCAGGAGATTTCTTTAATTTTAATTCCTTTATTAGCAAAGAAACTTCCTGATATGTTACTGGTGTAACAGGAGGAGCCATTTGGAACGGACTATCCAGAGTTGATTCAATGTGCCATTGCATATAGTTAGGTGATAAATTAAGGGGCTTGAATCTGTCCTCCAAACTGTCTGCAAACGTTTCCGCTTTCTCCAACCCAGAATAGCACCAACCGCCTGATTGATTTTTCAAAGGAGCCTTAGGAATAGCCTGTCTCTTATATTTGCTTGTGAGCTTCCAAAGCAGGAAATTAGAAGAAGCGTCGGAACTTGCTCTAGCTAGAAGCTCATCAGTTTGTGTTTGCCTTGATTTGATGAGCACTTTTTGTAGCCGATTCGCTATTCTCCTACAGATTGGCATTAGTCTTTCATCGCCAGTCCTAACGAATTCCTTCCGGATCCTTCTTTTGAGCCTCAGTAGTGCGGCAGCTTGAGGGGACAACTCTGCTCTGTGATGGTGCTGTTGGGTCTGTGCAGACGCCGATGATGCAGAATCGGCTGCGGATTTGAGGTGCTCCATAAATGAGGATACTGCAGCATCTACTTCATCCGAGTTATTGAGTCTCATGCTCAGATTAATCCTATTTTCAAGCTCAACTTGAAAAGTATTGATGCAGCACCCAGGGGCGAGTAGTCTTTTTCTACCAGGCTTAATTTGCGGAGAAAAATGAAGGGTGGCAACAACAGGAAGATGATCTGATGAAAGATCGTAACGGCTTTCCACTGTGAGCTTGTCATTCGCAATTCCATTGTATATAAAGAAGTCTAGCGCAGAAGGTGACAGTTGCGTGTTATACGAATAGAATGTCGGATTACCAGTAGCTAAGACTTGACATCTACTATTCGCAATGGCTTCTTGCAGACGATTACCGCGACTACATGCTCTTATGCTGCCCCACCATCGATGCTTTGCGTTGAAGTCACCTCCTGCAATAAATTTGTTGCCTAACGATGAGAGTAACCTGTCGAAGTCTGCCGTTGACCACGCTTCATTTGGAGGGAGGTATAGTGAAGCTAATGTAATATTGCCGTCGTTGGTTAAAATGCTAACGCTTGCCTGTTGCACCTTCCAGCGTGAAACTGGCTCCTTTTGTGAATGGACAATGCTATTTTTAATTATTATGGCAGCCCCACCTCTACAGTACCCGCTAGGATGATTGGCGAAGTAGCAGGAGTATCCTGGGAAGTAAGTGTTCTGACCAGGACAGATATGAGTTTCCGTAACTAGCATAATATCTATTGAATTGGCGCTAAGAAATGTGATTAATTCATTTATGTTTTTACGCAGTCCTCGTGCGTTCCATAACCCTATTATTAAGTTGGAATTAATCATTTCGAAATTAGTTGCTGGACAAGGTCCCGAAATGCATTGTTTGACTTCATCAAGTCCTGGATACAATTAAGTAGTTGGTCCATCCTTGAGTTTATCTCTTGTATGGACCTTTCTAAAATTGCAAGTCTGCTGCTACTATCTTCCTCCATTGCATTGCTCATACGAGTATTCGGCTGCTTCACTGCTGAATTGTTAGAGGCGGAGATCACGTTACGCCTCGCCATATCAGCGTACGTGAAACCATTCCTGACAACTGTGTCAGAGATAAATTGTCCTGTTGAATAATTATCCCGTCGTTGATCAATTCTGAAATTTGGCAGTCCGTTGGGAGGCAATCTGGTCGTTGGCTTCAATTTCTTGGCTAATTCGATCCTCACTTTGCAACCTTTGTAGCTAGATGCATGACTTTCACCACAGTTGGCACAAACACTGGTGTCGCCTAAGCGCATCGTACAGCACTCTGACCCAGTTGAGTGATCACCTGAGCATTTGCCACACACTGGTTTCCTGAGACAGTAGTTGCGGGAGTGTCCATAGTCTTGGCATTTCCTACATTGCACCAGATCTTTGCTAGGCTTCGACTTCATAACTGTCACCCTATGTCTACCGATTTGCGTTATTTTTAATGCTTCTGCAGCATTGGGTGTATGTTTAATATTAACAAAAAACATATTTTGCCTAGTTTTTGTATTTACTATTTTTTCGTCATCTTTGTCGTCAATTGGGATACTTTGCCAGTTAGGCTTCCTAGGGCAATAGGTGTTTAAGACTGTGAATCCTTTATCAGCAAAAGCTTTCTCAATTATTTCTTTTGGGACATTTGGATGGATATCTTTTACCACCAACTTGAACGCCTTATCTTGCCTTAGTTGGTGATGCCAAAACTCACATTTTTCCTCAGTTAATGTTCTGACAATAGCTCTGAATGCCTCAGCATTTGCAGCGTAAATGCGAGAAATTCCAGATCTAGAAGTACGGATGTTGTATTCCTCAGTAGCTTTGTTTAATGTCTCCTCTAAATCGTTCATGTTATTTACATGTGGCACACAGATCGCCGGCGGCTTTGGAGATGATTTTTGCTGCTGAGCACCATCATCAGTTGCTGTCACTGGGTGTTCCTCTGGATCATCCATTTCCATCAGTGCCTCCGCTTCTTCAGCGAGAGCAGCAAATTTGTTACTAAGCAAGTAAGGGGAGGAGGGGTTGCTTACGTCTTTCCGTCGCGTTTGTACAGTCGCCGCCGACGGTCGTGATTTGCAGTGATAATAATTAATAGTTGTCCACTTGCAAGACTATTTGTTTTTGGACACCGTCCAGACGGTGTCGGCATCAGCATCTGATCAAAACAGAGATAAGAACATTAACAACAAACCCCGCATCCCGCGCTCGCTAGAGCTTGCCCCGCGCTTGCTGGCGCTTATCAGCGTTAGACTCGCGCTTCACCCCCTCCCCCCCCGCGCTCGCTGGCACTCGCTAGCGCTGAAGTTTGCACGAGATTGTTATCAGCTAAATTCGTCTTTTGTAGACAAATTCAGCTAAAACAATTAGCAAACACATTATTTAATAAATAAATATTGCTGTTTTGCTATAACAATGAACAATAAATCATCTTCTCACTCCCGGCCTGGAAACAAGTCGTTGGTTTTCGAGGCGATGAGACACGTAGCTGGAGAATCACCGGAAAACCTACGTACATCGCTCATCTCAGAGATGAGGTCTTCGCATCTAGACGGAATGAGCAACTCGGTAGCGACTCCTACGTGTACAACTACAACGACTACTGTTAGCTGCGGAGTGACATATTCTGTAGCATCAACATCGTCCCAATACATTTGCTCCACACCTAACATTGTGCGTGAGGTAAGCCAAAATGCAGCAACCAATAGCTGTTCTTTCCAACTGCCCATGTTGTCACTGCGTCGAAAACACAAAGGTAAAACGGTCACAAAAACAATTGTTAAGGGCAAGCAACCTGTAGTCAACCTAACTGACGAAATTATTGAAAACTATTGCCTGCTCTTGTGCGCAATTATTAAGAGCAGAGAAATCAAAAACTATTGCCGACTTTTAAGGGCAACTGAAATGTTTGGATTGCTAAAAACTTTTACAATACTCCGATTAAGTATAAATTTGACCTAAAATATATAAATTTAATAGCAACACTTCAGTTTCCACAATTAAACGAAACAAATCAAGTATTAATTGTGTTGGCCCACTTCTGCAGAAAATTCACTTGGCCCGCATTGAGTTTAAATAACATACATTATATTAAATATTGATATAGCTACTTTTGGGCTGTCTGCCTCATGCTATCATTATTTTCGCATCCCACATTTATTATCGCCTTCTTGCTTTTACGCAATTTAAATATTGACAGCACGAACAACAACAACAACAATAACAGCAAGAACAATGCATGTAATTTGCATAAAAAGCCAATGCTCGGAAAAGTGCAGAGCGAAAAACAAGCAAACCAGTTGAGTCCACTCCAAGCCACACGATCGAGCCACTTCCCCTGTCCCATATTCCCTGCCCAGGCGCTTCATTGTGCCAAGCGATTCACTGAGCCGAGCAATTCCAGCCGTAAATACAAAATAAATACTCATTCATTAATAATAACGTGATAGTTGCACAACGGTCTTACATGAAATATATGGGAAAACAAGCATGTGTATATGTACGTGCCTCTCTGTGTGCCCGGTGTGTGTGTGTGAGTCTGTGGCAGCGACTTTTATTTAAGCCATAATTTACAACAATCAACAATATGAAGGAAATAACAATCTGCGGCCTGGCAAAAGGTTAAATGCTCTATACGAAACGGCAGTAAAACGTGAATTGAATAAAGGAAATAAAATATATAGAAAATATGAAAATATAAAATAAAATAATCAATTGAAATACAATAAAGCTATTATGGCAAGTTATTGAAAACAAAAGAAACAAAAAATATATGAAAAAAAAATCCGGCATATTTCTTTTGTCTGCCTTTCAAAAATTGGTTAACATTTTAAAGAAAATTTAAGGAATATTTTAAATACTTTACATTTTTTATGTATGCGAGCGTTAAATTTACATTTCATTTTTATACCCTTCAAGGAGTATCACAGTTTTTTAAGATCCTTTTGGAAATTATAAGAAAAAATCAAGGAAAATCCAGTGAATGACACTTGAATGAACTTTTAGTAGAGAGACATTATTCTGATCATAGATCATAGATCCGGCTCAATATGTCAACAGATTTGAAGGCAGATAGTAAAGAATGCTAAATTGTTCAAGAAAACTGCAGTATCTTTTAATAATTTAACCCAATCAAGTCTTAATCTTATAACATACCAAAAGTGTTATAACCATCTCTATGCAAAAGAACATTGTGCTCTTTCCTTAAATAAAAATTTATATAACAGAATGCAAAGTCGACTGGTGAATGGCATTCGTGTCTGCCAAGCGCAATTTTAATTACACATTTATGTTGAAGTAAAAAATTGAAACGGCGCCAAGTGGATCTGGCCATTGATTGTCTATAATGAACGAAAACGAACATATATATATATATATATATATAAAGAAGAGATATATGTGGTGAAGAAGGACGATGCCGAGCTAAAGGCATTGGCTCCTGTCTTCGACACCTTTGACCAAATTGATTTTTGTGCGGGAAAAATTAAATGCAAATATTTTTGGTATGAATTTTGTTGTTGCCAACGTTGCGACAAGGGAAAAGACCTCTTAAATTATGCATGCTGAGCCCACGAGCTGATATTTGCATTGGTATGCGTGTCTCTGACAATATAGTATGTATGTGTGCGAGTGTGAGTGTGTGTGTCGTGTTGAAAGGACAATGGCATGGCATACACACTGGCAATAATAATGGGCACAATGATGTCACGTAGACAACTCTTTTGTCATATCAAATTGTGTTGAACATTTAACGTAAATTGTCGCATTGTCCATAGCGGAAAAGGGGGCTGAAGGAGGGAGGTAGAACTTTGGTAAGGGGGGTATTGTAGGCACTTAACACATGACGACTACGGCACTTTTTTCAGCCACGCGCCAAGTGACTGTGGCATACAAATGCTGATAGCTCCATTGAGCAGCTAGTCATACATACATAAATGGCAATAGAATAAAATGCCATCCCCTCTTAGCTATTGTTTTCCATTGAATGGCTATTCCTTACTTAGCTGATACTAGCTGTAAAAGTTATCACATTGTTTGAATAGAGCTGACTATAATTGTTTTAATTGGCTTACCAAGTGTTTGATAGCTTGTTTGCCAGCAAATCCTCTCAGTACATTAGGAGATGTCTGGTAGGAAGACTGTCGATAATAACTGTAATAATGTACAATGAACTATTCTTGTTCTTCTTTTGTCTAAGTGTGTGTGTTGCAACTGCGCCAATAGCACATGCCAATGGCAATATATTTTAAGTCCTTGACAGCTATTAAGAGTACGCCAAAGTAAGCTTTGTTTCCTATTAAAATTGATCATCAATTGTAACTGGTATTGGTATTTTGCATTAGATTTGAGCATGAAAAGCAACTGTTGTTAGTATAGTTGAGAGTGTTGAACTCCAAATGCCCTAAGACCAACTACACAAATTATTAAACTCAAAATTAATGAATATAATAATTATCTATTAAAGTATTCTATAAAATGTTTCCATTTAGAAGTATATTATAGTTAACAAACAAATGGAAAATTACTTTTAATAAGAATTTATTATTATTATTAAATAATTTGTTAGCTTCTTATACTTTTATTCAATTGTCAGTTTAAGCTTGAACCTTAAAGCTTTAAAACAGTTCGTATTTGCCATATTTTCCCTAAATCGTTCTAATAAGCTCTTGCCAACATTTATATTCCATTTGAATTTCTGATAACAAGCCGCCAATGCTTATCAATTTAATAATCGACCAGAAGTAGCAAACAATTGTCCCAAAAAAATACAAAAAAAATTATAAATATATATTATAGCTGAAAGGCAACTAAAATATTCCAAACGCGCACAGCAAAATTGCCCGAAATACAGATTTTATTTAGTAGCCACAACAAAAATAAGAACAATAGAAACCGCAGCAAAAATACCACAAGCCGATTGAATAATTACATAAATCTCGGTTATATTAGCATTTTTCAGTAAGGCACAGACGAGGATTGACAATATTTTGTAGTCGCAGGCAAAGGAAAGTGAAAAAATAAAAAGGAAAAAACTAAATCGAAGCATAAATTTACAAGCAATCTGGCATGCAAAAACCACTGGTCGCCACGCCCCCTTCCCGTATTCTGCTCATCTGCCCTCGCGCGTCTCCTTTATTGGACATTTAAAGGTTTTTGCTCATTTACATATTTGATTTATAGACTGAATATTGTAAGTAAGTAAGGTCCAGAAAGGGCCACCAAACGCTTAACAGTTTTTCTTTCCAACTCATTGTAATGCAGTTTTTTCTGATCTCTCTCTCTCTCTGTCTGGCTCACTCATACTTTATATATATATTTCTCTTTTACTTGCAGGTTACTGCTACGGATGGCGATGTAGATAGACCAATAAATATTGTATATTTCCTAACCGGTCAGGGCATCGACCCTGATAATACGGCAAATAGTAAATTTGATATAAATCGCACAACTGGCGATATTTTTGTACTTAAGGTAAGTGACACTCATAGAATTAAAGCAGATTTTACTTTAGCCATCGAGCATCGACATCGACACCATAAAATCCAAACCCTAATGAATGCCAGTTAAATTCCCCAACTGACTCTGACGATGGACCCCCCGAGGTGGTAAGCGTGCAAATGGCACGCCATAACATTTCATTTTGTTCCCACTTCTTTTTTTTCTTTTTATTCGTTTTGTGTTTTCCCATTTTCCACCTGCAAAGTGCTCTCTCTCTCGCAATGATTGCCAGTGTTAACTGGTTGGTGGGGAGAAAGAAAGGTGGGGGGGGGGCGGTAGGGGCACAGCTGTTGGCAGTTTACAATTGGGCCAACAGTTTATACAAACAATGCGCAATTTATATTATGCGTGACGAGCAAACAGTTAAAAATATACAAGAAACTAAATAATGAAATTGACAAATACTAAGAATTATCTTAAATAAATAATATACTATGAAATACATAAATTTAAAAAAATAATCTTTGCTTTAAAATGAGTAAAAATACACCAACAATATTCTGTTACATCGCTATTATTGAAAGTTCATTGAAATCTTAAGTAATACCTAAAAAGCAAAAGTTGATACGGAATTCTTAATCAAAAGCAGAAAATAGTAACAATTAAATCAACTTAAACGAGATTTTTCAAACGAAACTTTAAGCAATTTAAATAATATATTAAATAGAAAGCTAAATTCCAAAAATAATAAAGACACTTAAAATATTTGTGTATTCCAATAAAACACAAGTGTCCAACATTTCACAATAAAATATATAAATAAATAAACAGTATATTTTATTTATTAATTTTAAGTTCATATCAATGCATTTCATGTCTATTAGTACCTAGTAATCTTTAACAAAGCCATTACATTCAATTGTCAAAAACTATTAATAGAAACAATCAGGTAAAAATATTTATGAATTAAATATTATACATATTTGACAAAGCAGCAACCAATAATTATATAAAGTGAATAACTTTTAGCTCAACAACATTGGGTTTTTATGCCTAACACAATTTGACAGCTGACACAGCTTTAAAATATTTTCAAACACACACACACACACACACAAATAAATTATATAAATACCAAAATTGCGGAGTCACAGCAAGATACTTGATGTAATAATTTTTTTTTTTTTTTGGAGGGCTGCTTTTGATTGTTAACACCGCGACTGTGAATTGTAAAGCTTTCCACGCTTTTCGGTGGCGTATGATTAATTTAAAACTGTGTCAAACCGCACAATCTCACACACACACACACACACACACACACATACATATATGCAGAGCTGGAAAGAGACTTTTTTTTGGACTATAAAAACTGCAACCGTTTGATGCCAGCTACATGAACTCCAATTAATTTCAGACAAAGTCCATAAAAACAACCAGTCAAATGGCAGTGGCAACACAACCAGGGTGTCATCAACATGCCAACGTGCCCCATGCCGCAGTCCAGTTTTGCTTCAGCCCTGGCATTCATATGCTGCATCAAATGTTCAAATGTTGCCGCTGTTGCTGGCGGCTTGCTTTATTTGTTTTATTGTTTTAGTAACTGTGTAAGAGGGCGGCAGAAGTGTGAGCTAACGGTTTTTGGCGGTGGGCGGGTAAGGAAATAGGGTGGGATGAAAATGGGTGGATAGGGGAGGGGGGGACAGCATGTGGCATTTGTGGTTTTGACGCTCTACAAGCAACCACATGTAAATGACATTCGTCGTTCGTTATTGGTGCGTGGTTGCCTCGCATAAAATTGTGTTTAAAATGCTGCCTGATGTGATGGTGGGAAAATAGAAGGAAAAAGGGATAACGAGTGTCGAATAGGGAAAGCAGGAGCCAAACGTTGGATCCGTTGAGTTTTAGCAAGCGACACTCGACAGCTGCAACGCGGTATTTAATTTGTAATTGCTATTGCCATTGCCATTGCTCGTATTGCGATTGCGATTGCGATTGCTCTTGTACTCGTTTTCCTATTGCGATGCGTGTCACATGGCACTGAAACGTGGAATGTTTGTTTCCCCCATTGACTTTAATTGAGCGAATGCCATTTTCAGGAATTTTAAACTGTAAACTGTTTTAAATATTTTTCTTGTGATTTTATATTTTGCATAAATCAAATGATAAGCTAGGCTGGCAATTTACAAAAAATTACTGCTGGAAAGGAATGCTTGGCTATATATATTTATAAATAAAGCTAACTGACTGACGTGTTGGAGAAAATTTACTGATGAAACATAAAAGAGGAAGAGTATACAGATTAAGGAAAATTCGATTTGCTTCTTTATTCTTCACATATTCTATCAACTGTAGAAATTAGTCTTATTATCCCATAAGTAAAAACTTAATGAACTATGAAACTCATATAAGAATTGTGTGGTTTAAATTCTAAATAATGTATGACTTAACTCATGAATTGTGCATCAGAGCTAAAGGCTGAATGTGCAGAAGATTATTTAACATTTGCCAAATAAACTTTCAATGTGTTATGTTTTAAACTGAAGAAGGTTTTATGTAGACGTTTATTTTTAAGGCATGTTCACAAATCTATATTATTGTCTTATGCTTTAACTTTTCTCTTAAACTTAAACTTCTTTAGCTCAACTGCAATATTATTATAGAAATAACTCATTTTCCAATTTATTTTAACAATTAATAATCAAAGCTCCGGCGTTACGTTAAGCTCAAAGCACAGACAAATGCCGACTGTAAGGCTTTACCAAAAAACACTTTCCCTTTTCTTAGTCACAAGTGTTGTCAAGTCATCGAAATAGATATAAGAGACACATATCTATATTGGATATTAGTAAGCAGAATCAAAACAAACACGAGCCCAGAAGAACTCAAAGTAATTTGAATTTGTATTCGAGATATTCGAAATGATTTTGCGAAGCTTCTTAAGCGAAATGTAATTGAAACAGGCCTAATCCAGGCAGACCAACAACAAAATTCGAAATGAGCTGAGTAAGCAATATTTAAGGATAATTTAAATAGGATCACAGACAGGTAACACTCGCACAGAGGACGAAGGGAAAAGGAGGCGAAGGCTATGACACACATTCTGTTGAAATTGAACACATTTCATTTGATTTGATGGCTTTTATTTTGTCGTCTCGGCAAACGAATGACGAGGGACAGTGGACAGGGATTGAGGCGATTTCATGAGGATAACTCATTTAATGAGAGAAATCTAATATGAGATACAGCAAACACAACCGCAAAGGATAAACAAACGCAACAAGAACAGAGAAAGGCTCTTTCATGGACCTGAAACTGACAATGAGACATGTCAGATATATGTCTGACTGTCTGACTGTCTGGCTGTCCGACTGCCTGACTATCTGACTGTCTGTTGCTTTTGGGATGTTGGTTCAGTTGCAGTTTCCTGCCACTGGCATAAAATAATTTGCAAACAAATAGACAAACAGACTGCTGGCAAATCAAATGGTTCTCACTCGTTTTCCTCATCTCCATTGCAGCCCTTGGACCGGGATCAGCCCAACGGGCGGCCGCAATGGCGTTTCACCGTATTCGCCCAGGATGAGGGCGGCGAGGGTTTGGTCGGCTATGCGGACATTCAAGTTAATCTGAAGGACATCAATGACAATGCGCCGCAGTTTCCGCAGGGCGTCTACTTTGGCAATGTCACCGAGAATGGCACAGCCGGCAGCCCGGTGATGACAATGTCTGCCATTGACTATGACGATCCCAACGAGAGCACAAATGCCAAGCTAATCTACTCAATTGAGAAGAACGTCATCGAGGAGGAGACGGGTGCGCCCATCTTTGAAATTGAGCCTGAAACGGGCGTCATCAAGACAGCCGTATGTTGTCTCGACCGTGAACGGACACCGGACTATTCCATCCAGGTGGTCGCCATGGATGGCGGTGGCCTAAAAGGTCTGTACACTGTTAAAAATAAAAACCTTTTTATTAAAAAATGAATATTTGTCATATCATTTAACATACATACAATATTCGTCAAGAAAAATGCCTAAATAAATACCTAAAACACAATATTATATATTAAATCAGTTGAGAACATAATTTGTTTCTCAGTGTATGCTCTTAGCTCACACACACACACACACACAAGTATGCCCCGGCAATTGACACATGTCTGACTTTGATTTCTTCCCCCACTCCTTTTGTTACAGGCACTGGCACCGCCTCCATACGCGTCAAGGATCTAAACGATATGCCGCCACAGTTTACCAAGGATGAGTGGTTCACGGAGGTGGACGAAACCAATGGCACCTACATACCCGAAACTCCCATTCTCACAGTCACCGTGCAGGATGAGGATGAAACGAACACATTTCAGTATAAAGTGGTGCCAAATAGTGGCTTTGGTGCCGAAAAATTCGCCATGGTGCGAAATGCCGATGGCACGGGCTCCTTGAAGATTATACAGCCACTGGACTTTGAGGAACCACTTCAGAGCAGCGGCTTTCGCTTTCGCATTCAGGTGAATGATAAGGGCGAGGACGGTGGCAGCGATAAGTATCATGTGGCATATTCCTGGGTCGTCGTCAAGGTGCGCGACATCAATGACAATGTGCCCAGATTTGAGCGTGATCACATCGAGGTGTCTATCTATGAGGACACCAAAGTGGGCACCATTCTCGAACAGTTCCGGGCCACAGATGCCGATCAGGGTGGACATTCAAGGGTTAACTATAAAATTGTAAGAGCCACCAATCGGAGACGTCAGTTTGCCATCAGCGACAAGGGCGCAATTAGCATACAACGGCCCCTGGATCGTGAGTCTGTGGATCGTCATCATGTCCAGATTCTGGCCAGCGATGATGGCAGTCCATCACGTACAGCCACAGCAACACTCACGGTTGTTGTCAAGGATGTGAATGATAATGCACCAACGCTAGCTGAGGATTACAGGCCAACGTTGCCGGAGAATGTGTCGCCACGCAAGATAATCGAGGTGGCTGCCAAGGATGCGGACGATCGACAACGTGGCAACGGAGGTCCTTTCAGTTTTCGACTTGATCCGCTGGCCAGCGATGAAATACGTGCGGGCTTCAAAGTAGAATACGATCGACGTAAGTCAAAACATTTCGAAAATTCTTAATGGTAGCTTAATTATAAGAGAAAATATTCCAATGAATGAGAGTTTAAATAGAATTCTAGAACTAGGAATCCTTCAAGATAATAATTTATTTTTCTTAGTTTCATTTTATAGAATAACTATGCCAATTTCGTAGAAAGTATTCTTAGTGTATTTCCATATAATGAAATATATCTGAAGTACAGACAAAAGTTAATATACCCAAAAATGATATTTTCCAACTTGATAAGTGAGTTTTCTGATTGTTGTGTCCAACTTGTATACGTTGAAGGGCTAGTAAAATAGTTTACTAACTTAACAATTGCTTTTTCAAGTTGAATTCCAAAATAATTGTGAACCTAATTGAGAACAATTAAAACAGGCAAACAAACCAAGCATGAAAAGACATTCCAATGCAATTTCATTCCATTCAATAGTTAAACTTTAATCAATATTTATAGGCTAGTGAAATGATTCTCAAACAAGATAAATTATTTTAGCTAGTGCAACTTCAAACTAAACTATTCAAAAACAAATTTGACTAGCGAGTTTTATTACCTATAGAGAAGAGCAAACAATTTGCACAGCTATGAATCTTTTTTGGGTTGCAACCACAGGTCAATTTGTGTTCATTATCAATCGCAATTCTGTGTGCATTGACTGAGCCGAGAGACTTGACTCCCTCGGAACTAATCTGCCGTCAAAAAAATAAAAGGCATACTTGCAATTTGCAGAAGCAACCAAACGCAGCATGCAACCGCTTGAAGTCAAGTTGAACCGAGTTGGGTTTTGGATTTGGCAACGAAGTTTACTTCGTTCAACACAATCAGAATCAAAAACGTTAGACCAAAGTGTGTTTGCATAGTAATGGTGATTGAATTATGCCACAGACAATCAGCATCATCAGCATTGTTTGTGCACAGAGTTAGTTAACTAAAAAAGCCAAAAAAAAAAAAAAGAGAGAGACGAGAAAGGAAACAGCAAAATTGGTAGATGAGAGAGTTGGGAGTTAGCTTGAGGCCAGTTTCTGGCCAAGACACTCCTAAATGGTATCTGCCTCTGTCTGACAATGTTTTCATTGCCATTTCATTTGCTTTCTCCGGGGCGCAAATGAAATTGGTCTTTCAAGTTTTGCAGCCTTTGTTTGGGGAAGTTATTTGAATCGGTAGAACAGCCATAATATAAAAAGCAAACCAATAGAATCGAAACAAAATCGGGAGGCGAATGAAAAAAATTGTAGGTGTCACTTGAATACAATCCTGACATTGACAAGCCGTGCATTTTCAATTTTCCTTTATTTTTTTATATTCATTTTTTATTTTAAGCATTTTGGGTTCACAATGTTTTTTCCTTTGAAATGGTTTTTTGCCTTTTTTATGGGTCGTCGGCCCATGCTAGGATTTCAAGGTAGATTTTTTTGGACGTGACAAAATAAATAATTGATTCGAAAAGCCGATTAAATTCTTCGGTATAAACAAATAAATGAAAAATTAAATGGGCTCGGTTGTGTCCCAACAGTGATGTTATTAATTTGCATAATTACCTAAATGAGTTGTGTAATTAGTATAAAACGTCCCCAATAAATTGTTAATCAAGCTAATGAAAAATCCATTCCATTTCAACTAGTCATACATATGTTCAGCTCTCACTAAATACTCCATTAATTATGCCTAATTTAAGAATAAATGATTGCTACACTTAAATACGTTTATATTCGCTGCCAAATGGTCCGAACAAAAAAAAACCCCAATTACTCCATTGCAACGCATTAAATATTTCATTATATGCTAATATCGGTTGCATATCAATGCAACCGCATTAAAATTCGATAATCACTAGTTGAATTTCATATTAATAATGCCACAAAATGTTGAAACATTACTTAACATTTTACGCAATTAACATTGTCCAACTCTGGCAGTGACAAGTTCATGCGTATACTTAATTTATTAAACTGTACCTTAAATTAATACATTTTTATCATTTTTGTTATAGTATTCAATAAAAACCTAAACTGAAATATTAATCCTAACAATATAAGTAAATTGATTAAAATAAGTTATGGATAATAAAATATTTATAAATATTTGAATCAGTAAATTTAATACATAACTGAAATTTTAAACTAACTAACATAATTGTTAACACTTTCAATACGCTTCAGCATATAGTTTTGTCATATGCAGAAATAATCTTATAATTATAATATAAATTCTATAGTATACTATAATACTTTAACAATAGGTGAATACACGCGTATAAAGTATCTGCATAGTTCTATATAACTTTAATACAACCTTTTCGCAATTTCAATTGCCTCTATTTAAATGCCATTTGATAGCTTCAAATAAGCTAGAGAAAAGTCTTGAATTTCCTCGTGCTTAGAAAAGAATTTCTTATTCTCTTTTCACTTTCCCTGCTGCTTTCATGTGCTTAACCAACGACAACACCAACAACGACAACTTCAACAACCCTAAATGAAATCCATTTGAATGCTTTTGGGTTACAACAACAATGAACGACAAAAACCCTAAACAGGAGGCGACAATGGTAATGGGGTGGCCATCATCTCCTCGCTGCGTCCCTTCGACCGTGAGCTGAAGAAATCCTTTACCATACCCATCGAGATAAAGGATAACGGGGCGCCTGCCATGACGGGAACCAGCACATTGACGGTGACCATTGGCGACGTAAACGACAACAAAATGCAGCCGGGCAGCAAATCGGTGTTGGTCTATAACTATCAGGGCCAGTCGCAGGACACGCCTATCGGCCGTGTGTACGTTAACGATCCCGACGACTGGGATGTGCCGGATAAGAAATACTACTGGGAGGCGCAGGAGCATCAGCGATTCAAGCTGGACACCGACACGGGCATCCTGACAATGCGAGCGGGAACGCGACGTGGTCGTTATCAACTACGCTTCAAGGTAGGATATAAATTCAACCTTAACCTTAACCTTAACCTTAACCTTAACCTTAACCTTAACCTAAACCTTAACCTTAACCTTAACCTTAACCTTAACCTTAACCTTAACCTTAACCTTAACCTTAACCTTAACCTTAACCTTAACCTTAACCTTAACCTAAACCTTAACCTTAACCTTAACCTTAACCTTAACCTTAACCTTAACCTTAACCTTAACCTTAACCTTAACCTTAACCTTAACCTTAACCTTAACCTTAACCTTAACCTTAACCTTAACCTTAACCTTAACCTTAACCTTAACCTTAACCTTAACCTTAACCTTAACCTTAACCTTAACCTTAACCTTAACCTTAACCTTAACCTTAACCTTAACCTTAACCTTAACCTTAACCTTAACCTTAACCTTAACCTTAACCTTAACCTTAACCTTAACCTTAACCTTAACCTTAACCTTAACCTTAACCTTAACCTTAACCTTAACCTTAACCTTAACCTTAACCTTAACCTTAACCTTAACCTTAACCTTAACCTTAACCTTAACCTTAACCTTAACCTTAACCTTAACCTTAACCTTAACCTTAACCTTAACCTTAACCTTAACCTTAACCTTAACCTTAACCTTAACCTTAACCTTAACCTTAACCTTAACCTTAACCTTAACCTTAACCTTAACCTTAACCTTAACCTTAACCTTAACCTTAACCTTAACCTTAACCTTAACCTTAACCTTAACCTTAACCTTAACCTTAACCTTAACCTTAACCTTAACCTTAACCTTAACCTTAACCTTAACCTTAACCTTAACCTTAACCTTAACCTTAACCTTAACCTTAACCTTAACCTTAACCTTAACCTTAACCTTAACCTTAACCTTAACCTTAACCTTAACCTTAACCTTAACCTTAACCTTAACCTTAACCTTAACCTTAACCTTAACCTTAACCTTAACCTTAACCTTAACCTTAACCTTAACCTTAACCTTAACCTTAACCTTAACCTTAACCTTAACCTTAACCTTAACCTTAACCTTAACCTTAACCTTAACCTTAACCTTAACCTTAACCTTAACCTTAACCTTAACCTTAACCTTAACCTTAACCTTAACCTTAACCTTAACCTTAACCTTAACCTTAACCTTAACCTTAACCTTAACCTTAACCTTAACCTTAACCTTAACCTTAACCTTAACCTTAACCTTAACCTTAACCTTAACCTTAACCTTAACCTTAACCTTAACCTTAACCTTAACCTTAACCTTAGCCTTAGCCTTAACCGTAACCTTAACCTTAACCTTAACCTTAACCTTAACCTTAACCTTAACCTTAACCTTAACCTTAACCTTAACCTTAACCTTAACCTTAACCTTAACCTTAACCTTAACCTTAACCTTAACCTTAACCTTAACCTTAACCTTAACCTTAACCTTAACCTTAACCTTAACCTTAACCTTAACCTTAACCTTAACCTTAACCTTAACCTTAACCTTAACCTTAACCTTAACCTTAACCTTAACCTTAACCTTAACCTTAACCTTAACCTTAACCTTAACCTTAACCTTAACCTTAACCTTAACCTTAACCTTAACCTTAACCTTAACCTTAACCTTAACCTTAACCTTAACCTTAACCTTAACCTTAACCTTAACCTTAACCTTAACCTTAACCTTAACCTTAACCTTAACCTTAACCTTAACCTTAACCTTAACCTTAACCTTAAACTTAACCTTAACCTTAACCTTAACCTTAACCTTAACCTTAACCTTAACCTTAACCTTAACCTTAACCTTAACCTTAACCTTAACCTTAACCTTAACCTTAACCTTAACCTTAACCTTAACCTTAACCTTAACCTTAACCTTAACCTTAACCTTAACCTTAACCTTAACCTTAACCTTAACCTTAACCTTAACCTTAACCTTAACCTTAACCTTAACCTTAACCTTAACCTTAACCTTAACCTTAACCTTAACCTTAACCTTAACCTTAACCTTAATCTTCGCACTGTATTCCTTTTTCAGGTTTACGATCGAGAGCATGGTCAGGAGGATATTCCGGCGAATCTGAGCGTTACGGTCCGGGACATCACTGCTGAGGCAGTGCAGCAGGCGGGATCCATGCGTCTGGCTCACATCACGGACGAGGACTTTGTGCGCACCTGGAACCCGCTGAAGCAACAAGTGGAGCCCTCAAAGCTAGAGCGTTTCCGTAACAAGCTTGCCGAGCTGCTTTACACGGATCGCGACAATGTGGATGTGTTTAGTGTACAGTTGCGTTCCGAATCTCCGTATCCGCTGACCGATGTTCACTTTGCTGCCCGATCTGCGACTCAGCAGCCGTACTTCAAGGCGGTTCGACTCAATGGGGTGGTTCAAATGCATCGGGAGGAGATAGAAAAGGATGTGGGGCTCAATATAACTATGGTTCATATAGATGAATGCCTGCAAGAGGGACGTGGCAAGTGTCCCAGCGGTTCCTGCACGTCCCGCGTTGACCTGGGGAAGAAACCCTACACTGTCAGTGTGAACCGGACCGCCTTGGTTGGTGTTCGCCTGGAGCTGAGTGCGCAATGCGTTTGCCGGGCGAGAAACTTTACGGATCACGACTACAATTGCCGCTCGCATCATTGCTTCAATGGAGGACGCTGTGTGGAGACACGGAATGGACCACGTTGTGTCGCCTGTCCCGTGGGCTATGGAGGACCTCGTTGCCAGCAGTCGACGAGGAGCTTTCGTGGCAATGGCTGGGCCTGGTATCCCCCTTTGGAGCTGTGTGCCGAGTCGCATTTGAGTCTGGAGTTTATTACACGCGAACCGGATGGTCTGATTCTCTACAACGGCCCCATTGTGCCACCCAAGCAAGGGGAACCCGTAATCAGTGACTTCATAGCCATTGAACTGGAACAGGGCTATCCACGGCTGCTTATCGATTTTGGCTCCGGCACTTTGGAGTTGCGGGTCAAGACCAAGAAGACATTGGACGACGGTGTCTGGCATCGTCTGGACATCTTCTGGGATGCAGAAAATGTACGCATGGTGGTAGACTTTTGTCGCACAGCTCTTGTTTCAGAATTGGAGGATGGCACGGCGCCAGAGTTCGATGACAATGCTTGCCAGGCACGCGGACAAATTCCCCCCTTTGCGGAGACATTGAATCTAAATCAACCGCTGCAACTGGGCGGTCTATACAGACAGCACTTTGATCAGACGCTCTACAATTGGCAATATGCCTTCAGTTCGAAGGGATTCGATGGCTGCATTCGCAATGTAGTACACAATTCCGAGCACTATGATCTAGCATTTCCGGCACTGTCCCGAAATAGTTTTCCTGCCTGCCCGCAAACGGATGAGGTATGCTTGAAGACGGAGCATACGGCACGATGCTGGGATCATGGCAATTGTGTGGCCAGCTTGGTGCAGGCCAAATGTCATTGCCAGCCCGGTTGGATGGGACCCGGCTGCAATGTCCCCACCGTGCCGGCCACATTCCGGTCGCAGAGTTACGTCAAGTTCGCACTAAGCTTCGAACCCGATCGATTTAGCACACAACTACAGCTGAGGTTTCGCACTCGCGAACAGGCGGGCGAACTCTTCCGGGTGAGCGATCAGCATCAGCGGGAATATGCCATTCTGGAGTTACGCCGTGGTCAACTGCAGTTCCGCTTCAATCTCAATTCGCTGCGGAATGAGGAACAACTGCTGGCGCTGACAGCGATTGCTGTCAATGATGGACAATGGCATGTGGTGCGAATTAGCCGGTATGGTTCGGCGGCGATTATGGAACTAGATGGTGGCGAGTCCCGACGTTACAATGAATCCTTTCACTATCAAGGACATCAGTGGCTGAGCATTGACAAGCAGGAGGGCGTCTATGCGGGCGGCAAGGCCGAATATACGGGCATCAAAACGTTTGAGGTGCAATCGGACTTTCAAAGAAGCTGCCTCGATGACATCAGGTAGGATATTACCTTCCCATTCTCGTTCCCAGTACAGCTGTTTGCTAATTATGCGGCATTTCCCACCCCAAATGCATTCTTTTCTGAAGACTCGATGGCAAGCATCTGCCACTGCCACCGGCCATGAATGGCACCCAATGGGGACAGGCAACGATGGCCCGAAATGTGGAGCGCAACTGCCCCTCGAATCGACCGTGTTCCAATGTTATCTGCCCGGATCCCTTTGATTGTGTTGATTTGTGGAATGAGTACGAGTGCACGTAAGTACAATTCAACGCCTGCCAGTCCCACCATTTCCCCCATCCGCTTTCCTCATGGTTTTCCCAGTTGTACTTAGCGTCACAATCGAAAATGTGTTGTGTTGTACAGTGTTCGTGTTGTTGCCTGCATTTGGCTTCCTTTTTCCTTTCCATAAAACATTTTGTGTACCTTGCAACCTGCTACAACTGCGGCTGCCTCCTTTTTGTGGCCCATAAGTGATATGCACTCTAACTGTACTAATTGCATGCATCGCAGTTTCCCCCTTTTCTCTTTGTAAGTTCATTGTGAATGCCATTTGAACAAAACTCACATTCAACAATGGACATTTTGGTTGCTTCGAAATTGGTTTTCTCTTGGTTATAAGCAGTTTACAAAACTATGCTCTACCAATTAGACAAACAATGCCGTTTCTTTACAAACTAATATTTCAAATTATTTTCAATTAAAATTTCATTAAAATTTAATATTTCCTGCTAGGCATAATAAATTGTTGTACATTGTGTAAAATACAAAAGAAGGCATCTTTGACTTTATATAAATTATTCTTTTCTCATATGACGTACTTAGAAAAGAGCTAGATGCACCAAATACAGATTCCTGCTTATTTTTATATATTAAGACAATTTAAGAGTAATTTATATATCTTGAATTTAATTTATATCTTGAATAGCTTTCTCTCTATATTTTGAATGTATGTATGGCCAACTCAGAGCTAGACACACTGGATATCTTAGAACTCTTGATTATACCGAGTTTATTTGATTTTATTGTATGTCAGATTGAACTTTAAAACGTTTTCGCTATATAAATTTATCTCGCTTACAAACTATTACTCTAAATGTATTAAACACAATTTATATTGACCTATTTAAATGATTGAAAGAAGTGCACATATTTGCCAAGTGTTTTTTTTTAAATATATAGAAAATGTGTTACGTTTTTAATAATTTATTTATTTTTTTTAATTTTAACATATAACTTTTGTGCAAACTGTGTATTTAAATATTGATAAGTGAATATTAGAATTTTGACAAGTCTGTTTGCCGCAAATATACAACCCAATCAAGCGCACATCAATGCGCCATTAAATGTGGCATGAACTCTTCCAGTTGCCACCACCACATAGCTTATGTTGCTTTTTTCTATATTTCTTCTATTGCCAAAACTCAGCTACACCTGCAGCAACTTATGGTGATTGAAGGGGCGGTTTGGCGTTGCAAACAAATCGAAATGCAAAACAAATAATATCAATTGTCATCAGCATGTCCTGACACATCCCAGATGCAATGCCACCACAAGAATATCTATATGTAAAATATGTATAGATATATATATATATATATTTTTATATGAAAAGTATTTCCTGTGAACTCGCATTTACATGCCAGCACATGACTTTCGATCCTGCCCCATCGACAACTTCTGCTGCCAGCTGCTGCGAGCTGCCAGCTGCCATTTGCAACACCTACTCCATGCGGAGCAGCACATTTTCCACATCATTAGTTTTGCCGAGTGACTCCATTTGAGCCACACTGAGAACAAACAGACATCCCCAACCTGTTCTCGTCCTATCTATCATGCTTTTGCCACGTCTGCTCCGCTCTTTACAGTTCCCCCCCCCCCGGCAGTGCCAACAGTTTCGTGCTCCATTTACTTTTGCCATTATATCAGCAGCGGGTGGGAAACTGCAGCATTTGCTGTGAATATCCACTTTTGGCCCCATTTGTAAGACGAATTGAAGGGTTGGTTGGCGCTTTAAGCATATTTAAATAGTGCCACACGGATATGGACACAAAGCCTTGCCTTATGTCCAGGTGTCGACGTTTCATAAATTATGCCCGCTTTACCCTCAATTCGAATTTCATTGTGCAGCGGGATGCGATTCGTGTCAGCCGGCGAAATTTTCTCTTTCTTTCGCATTCTCATCCCTCCTTCCCTCTTTCCATCCTTCCATCGCTTTACACGATTCATAACAAAATGAATTGACCCACTTTGAAGCTTTAAATATATGTTTAACTTTGCTTTAAAAAGTGAAAGCCACTTTATAGTTGTAACTTTAATGCAGTTAAGATAAAAGGATTTTCCATTAAAGTAATGTCAAATGAAATTTAATTATATAACTTTAATAAATAAAAATAATAATCATCACTAAAAAAAGTGTAGTAAAGAAAGCAAACAATATAATATAGTTAGCAATCCCAGAAATTCAACAAAACTAAAGAAATTTACTGAAATACTTAAATTAAATTAGAGTTGTCTTCCGACTTTATTTAAAAACTAATTGTATTCCTATGGAAATTCTTAATTTTACTTAAAATCTTCGATTTTATTCTAACTTAACTATATATAAATTTTTTTCGATAGCTTCGATTGCTCATAACTTTATACAAAATCAATTTGATCATGGTTTGACTTCTAAAATGATTTGTCAACTACATTTTAGGCAATTGAGTTTGTTTTTGAACATGTTCAACTTTATATTTTCATACTTTAGCCCATTTGTCAACTGAAAATACATTTTGCAATTTTAATGACATTCAGTATTTTCATCCACATCAAAAGAGTAAATTTTTGGAGCTATGAAAAATTAAAGCGCTTGTAATTGAAAATGTTTCAAAACACATTTTGGATTTAGCTTGTGAAATGGAGATTACTCCTAGAAACTATGAACTAATCCTTTTGGGGAGCTGCGCCATTTCTCCCCTGCGGAGCTAACGCGCTTAATGCACACAAAAGACACAACCACCTCGACAGCTAGCCCTTTCCACTTCCACTTCCGCTTCCGCTTTTCTCACTGCTCCAATCCAAAAACAAAAAACTCCTCCCAACTGGCCAACAACTTTTGGATTGAAATAAAAAGTTGCAAGCTTTTAAAAAGTTATGCACAACATGAATTTTACAAACGTAACACTAAAACTAATGCTTACTCTGTCTCTGTTCCTCGATTTGAAACATTACAGCTGCAGCGAGGGACGCATCATGTCAACGGACACAAAAGGCTGTGTCGATCGCAACGAATGCCTAGACATGCCCTGCTTAAACGGTGGCACGTGCATCAATCTGGAGCCGCGTCTGCGTTATCGTTGCATTTGCCCCGATGGCTATTGGGGCGAGAACTGTGAACTGGTGCAGGAGGGACAGCGATTGAAGCTCAGCATGGGCGCCTTGGGCGCCATATTCGTTTGCCTGATTATCATATTGAGTAAGTACTGTAGAAATCAGCAGCAGCGGCAGCTTCCCTCCCCAAGCGATGGGAAAGTAGCGGCACCTCGCTAAGCTCCTGCAATTTGGCATGCATGTGTGTCAGTTAAAGCGGCTTAAGCCGCATTCACATCCGCATACGAGCAACCGTCTGTATGCCACGCCCCTTTTTACTCTGGCTGCCAACTGCGGCGTGTTGTTTTCAGTTGTCTCTTTTTACATGTAAATGCAATTTTCAGTAGGTTGGACGCGCTGCACTTAAAGTCTGGCGAGAAAAAAACACACACACACACACACACATCCCAAACGACGAACTCAACGACACTCACAGCTGTTTGCATAGAGTGGGGTGGGGGGGGGGGAATTGAGGTTAGGGTTGGGCGTTCAGGGTTCAGGGGGACACTCGTGAAGTGCCACATTTCTTGCCCGCTCTTTATTTTAACGCCAACCAAGGGCCATTTGTTTTGTTAGCGAAATGCAACGATTGTATGATGGCTAATTAAGAAAACCCGTTGAACAACCCAGAAGTATATAAAAACTGAATAAAGAAAGCATTGATAATTTAAAAAAAAATACAGCAATATAATAAAAGCTTTGTGGGTAAAATAATTTTGATTATACTTATTCTATTTAAAACTAATGCTGATTAAATGGGGAATTTATTTAAATATTGCAGACTTAAATAATAATCGTTGGTTGAATTACTAAAATAGAATATAGTTATCATATAATATAGTTATAATATTTAGAATATAGTTATTATAATATAGTAAATGAATAGGAGCCATTTATGTATTTAGATATACGACAGAAGTATTATAGACAATTAACAGCAATATTATGTATACGCAGGTTCTTAGAAGTGTTTGAAAGACAATTAATAAATAATAATAAAAGAGAGAAGGGAGGTACATGATACATGTTGTATACATATGTGATTCAGTAGATAGAATGTGCCATTAAGAATACTGTATACACTAAATCCATAATACGGAATTAATATATATTTTCTTACAAAAATAATAGTTTTTCTTTAAGTACGTCGAATGCACTTCCATGCCTAATATAAGAAATAATATTTAAGTTGATCATATTACATAATAAGGAATATATCTAAGAACTATTCATAGCTTAGAGGGTATCGGATATCTGTTTCCGTATGATTTGACCTATTATTAGAATTGTTATGTTTAAGTGTTTTCCTTTTCATGCTATTCGTATAAAATGTATTTTAAATATAGTTTCAATTCAATAATATTCATCTACTTCCTTTTGTCATATTTCATTTATGAATAAGAGGAGTGCATAAAAAGTACCTCAAAGTAACAGCGCCAAATGAAATGTAATTTAAGTGACAGTTCTAACAATTTGCTTACTAATGGAATATAAGCTGATTATAAATTTTGGGCTTTTCCCCAAACTGAATTCATATAAATTACAAGGCACATAAAAGAAAACTATCGATGAAACCAGAGTTGCCAACCGACTGCAGAGTTGCTATTCAATCTAATCGTTTACTCCTTTACTTTGTTATTATTTTTTTTGGAAATTTATCAGATTTGGTTTTTACTTTTGCAAAGAATTCATGTGATTTCAATTTGAACTGCGTGGCATTTTCCAACACAGGCACTTAATGGACTTGGGAGCCAACGAGTGGCGTTAAGTGGATTTGACCATTTTCCAAAAATGTTTCACAGACAAATGCGAGATGGGAAATGCGTTTGGTACACGCTGGCGTATACGCAATGTGCGACAATTTATTTTAGTCGTCGGTTGCAGGCAATTCGACTCGTTTGGGATTTCAAAGGATTTTCAATTAGCGTAGCTTTATATTTTTTTTCTCTCTTCGTCTCTCTCTCTTTTTTTTTTGGTATTATATTGCCCTTTCTTGCTGGACTTTTGGCCAGCTGCTGACAATTTATCTGTAGCCATATTTAAAAGCTGAAGCTGATTTATCCAAGAGGCAGCAGGCCTGGCAAAAATAATCGAGGCTAGTTTTAATGCGAGAGACAAAACGAGAGAAACGCGTTTGGTTTGAAGTTGCAACAGTAACAAAAACAACAACAACAATGGCAAGAAGCCTTAAGCTAATTAGGCGTTTCGGGCCAGCTAATTACACAGTTGCCGCTGCCGTTGCCATTTTCGTGCGCATACGCAGTGTTGGCCATAAAACCGCTAAACCGCAAAATAGGCGCAATAAATAAACGCAAACGAATGCCCTCTCACAACAGGAAGTATACCTCTCCACGCCTCCTCTCCCCCCCACCCAGCACACACTTTCCGTTTATGAAGTGAAAATTTCAAGAAACTGACAGCAACTACGAGCACACTGAACGCAAATTTCGCCTTTGTTGTTATTGCATTAAAGTGGCGTAAAGACAAAAACAAACTAAATAATTATCCAACATTATTTACAGTCAACGCTTTCTCCCTCTATCTCTATCTCTATCTGTGTTGTCTGGCATGCTGTGTAATCTCAGAATCGTTGAACTGTATTTTTGGCATAAAATTGCAAGTGCCTTTCCCAGGCAAATGGGGGAAAAAACCCCTCAACAGTAAAAAAGAAAAAAAGGCAACACAAATACGTAAAGGGAAGTTGCGTTGCCTCCTCTGCTGATGAGCTTCTCTACAACAGTAGCTGACCTGAAGTTTTGGCCAAAAAAAGAAGCAAGTTTACCAAGAACATGGTCAGAAAAAAATACCCCTAAATGTGTAGTGTAGTTAAGTGTAAAGAAAGGCACCCGAAACAAACCCAACAACGGACTTTGTTGTTCCACTAGAGTAGTGTTTCTTTTCTATTTTTTGTGCCCTTAGATGTTACAATTATTGTTTAGTTTCAGGAATAGTCTCTTGTATCCTCTATCCTGTATCCTGTGTTTCTCCTGCAAGTTGCATAAAGATTTGACCTGACAAACGGTCGGCATAGAATAATTACCTAGTGCGTACTTTAAGCCCAACTATATTGTTGGGGATTATGCTTGAAGCAGCTTAAGTGGGGGCTGGCTTAAGCTGAGAATGCAGAAAAATTCAGAAAATTACGGAAAATAAAAGACTCTGAAGTTTTTAAACGCTAAAAATAGTTTAAGAATATTTCATTTAAGAATATCATTTAGATATGATATCAACTCATTTTGTTTGCCTATGATATCAGTAAAGAAATATATGGTAATAAAAAAAAACAGTATGAATCCTTTCATACTTTGAAAGAGAAGAATTTAGTTGTATTTAATAGGAAGTGAAATGAGTTTTAAGCAGTTTAAATGTAGTACAATAAAAACTCACTATATTTTATTTTGGCTTAAATCTTTAAATATGAATTTTGAGCTGATCGAATACAGGACATTACTTTAATTTAATTGATCAGGAATCCAGCCAAACTCGCACACAGCGCTAGAGTTATTAAAAATCTTAAAAATAAGTGTAAATTTAATTTAAGTAAATTTGACTTAGAAACAAATTTGAAGTTATAGAATAAGTGCTTAGTTTTTCACCATTAACATATTTCAGAACTCCCTTAAGACGACTCCAAGAGAACAGACTTCTGCTCTAAACTCTCATTTAACTCTTTGATTGAGTTAAATATGAAGATATTAGAAAATGTCTATGAAACTCTCATTTGCAACTCCCTGAATTACATTTACATTTTACATTTTTAACCCCCGCTATTCACTGATACGCTGCATCAACGCAACTTGCCCCAAGTGCTACCTAATGAAATTAACTCGCGATGCCGCCTGTTACTTACAATAGCACCCTAGACCCAAGGATGTCTTCTAGTTTGTTTTGTTGTATTTAAACCTGTGGGGGCAAGAATGTGAAATAAATACACAAAAGGTCGCAGTTGGCTAAATGCTCGTAGCAAGGTGGCCATAACAACAACTCCATTTACGTTTAATGAGGCTAATTAAATGTAAAGAAAAATGTTGTTCCACGAAAACATAAAAAAAATGAAAAAACGATAAGATAAACATATAAATGTAGCTAGGTCTTGGGCGTGGTAATGGGAATTGAAACAGCGGGAAATACTTAAGATCATAATAATAATGACAGGCGCTGAAAAGTTAAAATTCTTGGCTCATATTAATGAACTTTTGACCAAGTTTTTGGCCTTGTGTTTTGTGTCTTCAGCAGGCAGCAGCTGCCAGTTGTTGCAACTAATGAATCCGCTTAACCAAAGCCAACTTGCAACACACTCTGCGCAGCGCCATTTAAGAAAGTGAAACTGAAACCGAGTTTTAATTATTTTTACTTGACTGCCATGTTTGCTAAAAAGAAAAGGGCTCTTCCCCAAAAAAAAAACTGAACCCAGTTAATATTGCTGTCAACCAAGTCGCAAATGATAAAATGCAGTTTCTTTCCACGGCTTGTCCTGGTACTTTTTTCTATGTTATTTTTCTTGTGGCAAGTTGTTTACACGAAGCATGAAAGCATGTTGCAACTTGCGAGTCGAGTGTAAAAGCATAAAACTTATTAATAACTTGATGCTACTTATGTCAACTGAACGCAAATAGAGAAAGAACATAACAAATTCTCTGCGTTTGAAATGTTGCGTTTTTGGCCTCGTAATCCGCTTAGCTTCTCCTTTTGCTTCTTTCATATAGTATAAGTACTTGTACTTCTCATTTTCACCCATATTTCTAACAGCAGGCACATGCGTATGGCATGGCATGGCCAATGTATATATCATCTGTCTATTTCTATTGCTCTATACCCCCCCACTTCTCACTACCTCACACTTTCACTATCTCCCACTCCGTCATTCCCTGTCTCTCTTTCAGGACAAAGTTTAACCTCACAATTACAACGATTGCAAGTTGGTCGCCAGAAATAGTTCATTATCAGTTCAGTTCGACAATTGCAAAGTGCCATTTCATTTTGTCTCTGGCTCAGTGAATAAAACTTTTAAATTATCTACCAAATAAATTGTTCGTTTAATGCACAATCAATTGTGGTTTTTAGCAAATTCGAAATCTATTTTCAAAATATTTAAGCAGTGATTTTGACTGTAAATTTTCTTAATTTCATTTTATTGCATTTCTATTGATGAATTTGCAGACGAAAATGTTATAGATTTTGCTCGAAATCTAGAATATTGTATAATAAATATTTCAATTCGCTAACTTCCTGAAACATGAAGTGTTTCATTTTAAATTGTGTAATTAATTTTATAAATATTTTATAAGCATATTTTCAGTGTTGCTTAATCGTTTTTTTTTTTGAGGAAATTTCAACATTTGTAGTAAGAAGCTGGGCCTCATATCTGGACTTCATTTAATCTCTTTTATTCCATCTTTCTTGTCTTATTTTGTTTATCTATTTATATATTTTTATCTCTCTGATTCCATTAACCTTATTCTATTTTTCTAACACTTGCAAACCTAACAATGACTTTTATTTTTATTCCTTATTCCTTTTATGATCATTTATTTCAAGTTTGTTCTTTAACACCAATCTTTAGTTACAACAATTCTCTAGCTTTAACAAATGGGGCTTAATATCGAAAATTGAAAATAAACTTGATCTGCGTATGGTATTCAGGAACCTACATCCCAAATTTGAAGTCTCTAGCTCTTCTAGTTGCTGAGATCCACGCCTTCATACAGACGAACGGACGAACAGACAGACAGACAAACAGACAGGTGTCAATCGACTCGGCTATTGATACTGATCAATAATATATACACTTTATAGGGTCCGAGATGCCTTCTTCTGCCTGTTACATACATTCACACAAATTCATTATAACCTTTTTTGCCCATTTTTAAAGGGCACAGGGTATAAAAGTGGCTATAGTTTTTAAAGTACCAGGGTAGATCAAGACTTTTAAGTAATTTCTTAATATTAATGATATCTGGGTGTCAGTCTGTAAGTCTTCATAATTTGTATATTTATAAGCTCCCCTTCCTACTTATAGACTTTACTTTATGGTGAATCTATAAATTAGTAAAAATGAGCTTTAGTTTCATCTTAGAAAGTTTTGCAGTTGTGCTGTGATGCATGTTTATCCCTTGTTAATTCGTTCTGAATTTCAGCATGCCCAGAAAGCGCTTCTTAATACGTATTGAAATTATAAAATCAAAGAAATTGCACAGAAAATATAGAAATAGGTCAATGAATAGGTTTTCTGCAACACACAAAATCGTATACTATTTCCCACAACTTTCATTAATAAATCAACTAACAAATCCATATTACTTTTCTCTTTTTCATTTCCGATAGTTCTCGCATTGATATTCGTATTGTATAATCGCAAGCGTAAGACGACCAAGAAGAAGAAGCGTTCCGGCACCGAAAAGGATGTACGCGAAACGGTGATTAGCTACGAGGACGAAGGAGGCGGCGAGGATGATATGACGGCATTCGATATAACACCATTGCAAATACCAATCAGTGCACAAGGAGGAGGCACAATGCCACCGGACATTGCCGCCTGCAAGATGCCAATTATATGTAAGTAAAACGCGTGGCACGTGCCACAGTTTTTGGCTTAAAAACATACATATATACTAAGCACTTTACTATGACTAGATCCAGTGATGACACTGCTGCCACCGGGTCAGGAATTAAATGTGGCCTATCTGATGGAGGAGCGAAAGCAACGCATCGATAAGGATCCCAATGCGCCGCCGTTCGATGACCTGCGAAATTTTACATTCGAGGGAAGTGGCAGCATTGCTGAATCGCTCAGTTCGCTGGCATCAGGTGAGGCGATGTCTATGGCCAATACCTTGACACTGACCCCTCACATCTGAACTCTCTCATCCTATTTTGCAGGCACCGACGATGAGAATCAAGACTTTAACTATTTACAAAATTGGGGTCCACGTTTCAATGCCCTTGCCGCGATGTACGTGCATGATAAAGCGAAAACCAAACAGCAACAACAACAACAGGAGTCTCAAGTGGGTGGCGCCACGCCGGCGGATAATGGGTTGGCCGTGGTTGCAATGGGCAGCGGTGCCGGACCGGGTGGCGGTGGTGGGGCATGCCCCACAACGGAGCCGGGCAAAGTTGTATTATAAAAAAAATATACTTAAAAAAAATATATTACAAAATATATAGTTAAGTTGTAGTTAAAAATGATGTTTCAGCTGTAAGCGTAATGCCAGGATGTGGCACATTACACAGCACATGTGGATTGTGTGTGGATTGTGGACTGTGTTCTCTACATCAATTTAAACTCTACTACAAACTTAAGTTTATCCATGTATATCTATGAGTATGAATGTGTGTATGAGTGAGAGTGTGTGCATGTTTTAGGTTAGGTTCGTATTACTTCTCTAATACCAACAGATACAAAATATACTGAAATACTGCATAGAAAGTACTTAAATGGAAAATCAAATAGACTCTACAATTTATGCTCTTTTTTATGAACATTTTAGCCAGAGTTTATTCCAATCAGGAATACATAGTTTATTTTATTTCACTTCTGTACATTTTTTGTTAATTTCCAATATTTTTCTTTCTGTCAATTTCTTGTGGTATTTTTACCAGTGAACCAAACTTAAAATCAAAAGAAAAAAACGATTACTAAAGCGTATATACCAAACGAAAATAATACTAAAAGATACTACAATTAGGCATAATTAAAATATTAAAAGAAAAATAAAAGAGTTTATAAAACTTGCAACACCCTGTATAAATACGGCATTAACTTTAGCACGTAAGTTGCGGTCCCACAAACCAAAGGCTAGAACTAAAAAACCTTCCTGTTTCCTTCCCTTACAATTATATTCCCCCTACACCACTTTTCCTCCTTCTTTCCACATGCATTGTCTGCAACACTGTGTGCAACCTTTTTTTGGACTTTGCTCTGGACAGAAGAACGTGTCCTATTGCCAACCGATTTCGCACCTGCTGCAGGCATCACGTGTCCAGCAAAAAGTTGATGTTGCATGCCGCGGGGGCAGCG
This sequence comes from Drosophila histrio, assembly GCA_958299025.2. Lineage (NCBI taxonomy): Eukaryota > Metazoa > Arthropoda > Insecta > Diptera > Drosophilidae > Drosophila > Drosophila histrio. The sequence goes on from OY282580.2 coordinate 9,270,896, forward strand.
GGCAGTGGCAGCAACAATGCTCGAAACTTTGGTGAAATTTAAAACAAACTGAAAAGTACTGTAACATAATTTTGTACATAATAAATTCTGTAATTTAAATATTAAATCTGAAAAAAAAAAAAAATGCCAACTAAATGGCAAGTTGAAGCAGAATCTCCTACTGCAAATGGCATGAGAAAAATAACGAAACACTCACAGATACACACAAACACACACACACACAGACAAACAACTACTAGACTAATTGACTACAGTTAAAAGTAAATTAATTAAATATAAATTTAAATTTAATTAACGCGAAACAAAGTTGATCAAAAACAATTTAATATTTCTGCATTTACTAGCAAATACACAACGTGGCAAAAAACAAACAACAGAAGAACAGAAACATAAAGAGAAACCGATAGAAAAATATACAGAAGAGTACAGAAAATTATAAAAATAATAGTAATAATAATAATAATAACAATAATAATAATAATAATAATAATAACAATATTGTATAACGTGTATTAAATTAAATTATAAAGAAAACAAAAATAATGTCAGCAAAAACGACGCGATACAAAAGGTTAATTAAATTTACGTTAGTTAATGGACAATTTGTTAGTAGTTAGCATTTAAGCATAATTTTTTAAAAATTAATAAACCCCCCCAAAAATAAAAACAATAAAATTGAAAAATGCAAAAACAATAACGTCTATTTCTCTTTTTCCCCTTTGCCTAGAATTTCTCGCTGTCATCGAAATTCGCTGCTTTAATATGGCGTTAAATTTTAAGTTAAAAACAGGCGATTTAGTGTGGTAAATAACAAGTGATTTGCTGCCATATAGCATGTGATGAACTGGCAAATACCCTTTAGTTGCTTACACTATTAATTCAAGCAAACATAATTGCATTAGATTCTTTTGATAGACATTTCCAGCAAGGCAAACAAAAGAATATTGTAGGAAAATTAGTTACAAGACTTTTTGCTGAGCAAGCAGAATAAAAGTATTTGATAAACAGGTGTAAAGAAATTTAGTTGTCAACATACATGGAGAAAGACAAGTCTTTATCTTAAATAATATAATATTATAATAGGAGCATGATCAAAAACAGATCATAAGATAGATCCTGCAAAACTAGCTTTAAGTCTACTCATTGTTTTAGTTATTTACTTGTCATATTTATTGAAAGTTTATATATATTATTCGACGACAATTCCCAAGAGAGTTTTCAACTTAAACACGCATTTTAATTACTCTAATTAAATATGCTAGTCTAGTCAGTTTTTATCCCAAAATTTCCCAGACTGAACATTCAATATACCCCATCTGTTTTAAAACAAAGAGTATAAAATACTTACAGCGACTGCGATGTCTGGAAAACTCAACGAAGCAAACGACAGGCGACAGGCCAAACATGCAATGCGTTTTATACCAAAAAAATAAAAAATTGAAATGAGGCCAGGCAGACAGTAGACAGGAGGGGAGGATAGAGGAGGACTGGCAAGTCATAAAGAAGGCCAACCTGACCTTAAAGGTCTGCGACCGTCTGGCAGGCGTCCTTGTCGTCGCCCAATGTCCCCAAATGTGATTTGCTTCGATAACACATTTTTTTTTTGCAGCGCATAATAAATGAGGCAGCTTTTGTGCTATCGATATGAAATACGAGAACTGTGTGTAAATCGAGCCAGAATTTGTTGATAAAATTGATAGCCTCAATTAGTTTAAAGATAACACGAGCTTTGAGTGTATTTGTCAGCAAGCGTTTGTGTGTGTGTGTGTGTGTGGATTATGTGTCGTTACTTGCAACATTATTTTACAATTTACTGAGGAGACTTATCCATGCATACATCATAGTTATAAATAGGCATGTTTGGAGTACATTTTAAGACTGTTGAAAAAAATTGCAGAACATATTTTTACTCTGTTCTGAAATTTTTAAAAATTAAGATATTTTTTCATAGTATTTAATAGCTAAAGCTTTTTTTAGTATTAAATATATTAAGTATTCTAAATTATACAATCAGTTTATAGACTTTGCGAGCTAATTTTCTTAGTGTAGTAAGACAATTGTTTGATATTCCGAAATTCTAAATTCTAATATAATATTCTTCAGTTTGACAATTTTGCCGAAGATGTCAAGTACTCAGCTTTGGATTTTTCTTTTATTAGGGATGATAATCTTCTCTCTTTATTAATATAAAAATCCCATTTTTATACATTTTTCATATTTTCCTTAAATAAAAACATATTTCTTCAACTCTCTTTCCCAAAGACTATCGTTGAATATTCTATTTTTTTTTTTCAATTTTGCCGATGTAAGTTTTCTAGAACTGTTGAAATTACACATAGTCGAGAGTTATTTCTTTAAAATAAGATACGTTAAATTGGAATTAATTCTAAAAGGAAAATCAAGAAGTGGAAGTTACAGACGAAACCTTGTGGTAAAAGAACAAGTCACGATGTTTGAGTCAATGAAACTGTTTCAGGGAATAAAAACGCGGAATAAAAATGCTGCTAATTGATGTTCGCTAACAAAGAATGTTGCAACAGCAGCAACATGCAACAGCAGCAACATGCAACAACAACAGCAATCAACAAGAACCACAATGAAGCCAAGCCACAGGTCTGCCTTTGTCTGACAGTGCACTAATTTATGACATTTTTAGTGGGTACACACTGTTTAAATTGTTGTTTTTTTTTTACTGATTTGTACTTGAATCAAGAAGGATAGCTGGAAAAGTTGCTGCTACTAGTTTTCAATGGATTAAAATGCTTAAATTTCATATATTTTAATACAATAAAATTTCATACACATGAGAAACAAACATCTTGAAATCTAGAAGGAAAATTTTGATCATCATGCTCTCTATCCATACTACAAATTTCAACTTAATTGTATAACAAACACAGAACTTATTCAATAAACTATTTAAACGATATTTCTTAACAGAACACAGGGTATTTAGTAGACCATCACATTGAGCTTCTGCACTTTTTCCACATTTCTTCACGAGTTTATCGAATGACTTAATTACAATTATTCTAATTTATTGCCAAATGCAATGCAAATCCATTTGTATTTGGAAAATATCAATGAAAATAATGCTGCGGAAATTGACCCCGTCCCTGCTCACACACACACACACACACACGAAAAAAAAACTGCCGTAAGCAATGCAATTTATGCAAATTACATGATTTCAGCCCAATTCGTTGGCCATGACATGCAACTGTTAAATTATTGAACATTATGCACTTAATTTAATTATTTTTATGCTGCAGCGAAATTTGTAGCAATATTTATGAAATTTTATTTGAAATAATGCCTTTGCATACCCCTACCCCCCTTCATCACCCGCCCCTCCATCATCCTCCCGCTATTGAGCTGCCCCAAATTTTGCATTTACCCATTTAATCCAGCTCTATTAGCAACTCAATTCAATGGGCATTACTTGGTCGAAATTGAAAACAACATTTGGCCGTTGTTATTATTTCTAATTGCCTTTTTAGCCAACTGCCCCAAAGCGAACTCCGAGTCCGCATTGGCATTAAGTAAAATGGCCAAAAACTGTATAAAAATTGCCAAAAACTGTGCGGCATTAGACGCTACCAATTGTTGAATTTAAATATAAATTATCGCATTAACATCAAATTTAATTATGCACATTCTAATAACAGCTCCAGTTTGTTGTTTCTATAGTAGTATTTTCTTTTTTGCTGTTGACGTTGTTGTTGTTGTTTTTATTTTTGTCGATTTACCTGCAATGATTGTTAGATTTTAGTGTAAATCATTGACATAATTAAGATTCAAACAATTAAAAGAAATTGCAGTTGCGGCTAACGACATAGAAAAAAAACAGAACAGAATATTAATTAATGAAAACTGTACATTTATTATTAACCTTAAGGGCTGTAAAATGTAAAAAAATAAATATAAAATGAAATAGTCATAAAATGTTAGAAAAACAATTTTTAGTTTAAAATACAATAGCAATAAAATATGCAATTTAAATATATAGGTAATCACATTTAATCTACGCTTTTAAATAATTTTAAATAATATAATAAATAATAATATATAGAGCTGTTATTTCTGAAATAAACTCAATATTCTTATCTCACTTTTAATCTATATTTTAGATTTAAGAGTAGTTATTTGCTTTATTGTAAGTATTATTAAACGGATTTATTTTTTATTATATTTTTTCTAACAAGCAAGCAAATATTGCTAAGCTTGAATTTTGAAAAATTTTAAAATTATTCTTATTTTTTCACCTAAATAAATGCATTTATTTCTTATATCGTAAAGCATTTTGTGTTGTTGTCCACGCTAAGCTATGTTTGCCGACATTGCTACGATACAGTATAACAGCGCGTGTTCTCTTTAGCAAGTACATGAGCCGCGTATAACAGTATCCAAGACAGCGCTCCACATACTTTATGCATAGCTAACAGCAGTTGTTTATGTTAGCAACAGAAACATTACACAGCACTGTTTTAACAACAGTTGGAGTTCAAATAGCAAGGCAACGATGAAGCACTTCAGTAAGTAATATAATAATAGTAATAATTAGTAATTAAATGAGTCAGAAAGCGGCAGTAGAGAATGCTTGACTGCAGGATACCCAGCAAAGCTGATCTTTGTAAACAGATAACTTTAAAATGAACTTGTTAAACATAGAATCGCCATTTATTTTTCTTACATAAATATGTAATTAGACCCTTTACTTTAAAAAAGTAAATAGGGTCTATTAATTTTTTTCTGTATTAGGTTAAGTTGGCTAATTAATTAATCTGTCCTATAAGTCATGATTTTGACTAGTACAATAAATTATACGTATATTTTAAATCACTAGAAAACTAAAATTTGTGACATATCCACTTGACCTATAGATCAATTTAAATGTATATTTATTAATTTATTTATTTACAAGCACAGATCAATTTAAATGTAGACAATTCAATTCTTAAACATATACATTTACTAAGATTTAGCTACTGAATGGAATATCTCAAGTTTCCGATAATTACTTACTTTAATTTATATTTAATTTTATCTTTAACAAAAGCTAAACTTCCACACCTTGAAATTAGTATTTGTTACTCGACAGATTAGTGTATTGTATTGACACTCAGATATACCAAAAATGAGGCAACTAATCAGCCGCAATTCATTCAAAAAACGCTTACGCAAAATTCTCACGCCGCGATTCGACTTGAAGAGATTCCCAAGGGAGCTGCCCGTTTAGCATCCCGTGGAGCTGCCTCCGCAAAGTAACCCCACCAAGAAACAGGGGGGGGGGGGGAAAGAAGGGCAACTTGATGGACCACACGTTGTGTAAAACTATTAATCATTGGTTTATTAATTTGAACAATTGAGATTTGAGTTAGAAATACGATTGAAAGCTACCAGAAAACTTGGCAACAACAAAATGAAATTAAATACATTTAATCAATAGAAGATTAATTTTAATTAGTGGGCTCCCAGAAGATAAAAACTTAAATAAATCATGCATTAATAATTATAATCAAATACTTTGTTGACAGCAGCAGAAACAAAAAGGCAACAAAACTCTCGAAACTTGCGCTGAGTGTTAAAATTCATTTCAAATGACAAATTAAAAAACATAGAAAAAATGTGTTGTAAATATTTTATTAATGATGTTTTTTAATCAACAGACACAATTTGTTAAACATTAAAAATGTGGCAGCAAAAAACTACTGTTAAAATATTTAACTAAATTTTTTAACATATTTTTTTTGCTGCCTTAAAATCAATAATGAACTGCCAACTGGAGGCTGTAAATGGAGCTTGTTGTTGTTGATGATGTTGCTGCCGCTTTGTGGCATCAACGTTGACCTTTCTAAATGACCGCAGTTGCTATGCCACGTTGTTGTTGTTGTAGTTGTTGTTTTTCCGGCTGCCTTTAAAACATGTTAAGTGGATTCGCATTTTTTTTTCATTTTGAGCAACGCGCAAAAAAATTTCGTTAATGACTTTGCTGGGGCAGCAGTTGAAAGTTAATTGTCGTTAAAGATATTTAAACGATAACGAAGAGAGCGAAAATGAAGTTAAATATCTTGAAAAAGCAAGGGAAATATATTTTAGATAATTTTAAAGTAGCGAAAGGTGTGTGAGATTAATAGAGAAATGGTTTGGGATTAGTAATTATCCTATCACTATTAAATAAAATGTTTAAAGTAGTTAAATGCAACGCTAGCTAAACTAATTTAATAAAGATAATAAAAAGAGTACAAAAGGCAGATACATATCAATAAGAATTATTGCAGTTCAGTAATATAGTTGAGAAGTATTTAAAAGATGGTTGAAAGAGTAGGATATTTTCCATATTAATTTTATTATTTTAAATAAAATGGTTACACAGTATTTTAATATAAACTGAATCACAAATTCTTATGTTAAACGATATGGAAATATCTGAAGTTTCATTAGAACGAATCACTTTATTAAAAATGCATTTAATTAAGAAAATACGACTTTTACAATTAAGTAGAAGAACTCACTGGTATTTCAATAATTTCCTTACAAAATTCAAAATGAAATGATAATAAATTTTGTTATTAAACTTATTATTTATAAATACAAAATTTAAACTTAGATCGCAAGCTTTAGAACCATTTTACAAATATAAAATGTTGCAGAATAAATAATAATATATTTTAGTTTATTTTCTAATACATAAAAAAAGTAAAAGCCTTTAATTAAATACAAATGTATGCTTTTAATTATTAAATATATTTTTAGCTAAATCAAATAATAGATAATAGTATGAAAACAATAATTTTCGACATAATCATTAAACGGTAGTCAGTCGAAAGTTTTTTTTTTCCAAAAAAAAACCCTGCAGCTTAATTTAGCCCAATTTAAAAACTGTTATTCCATAGTTTCGAGTCTATTCCTATGTTCATTTTTTAACTAAGCACTTTTTTTTGGCTGTCGTCATTTTTTTTGTTATTGTGTTTGGTCTTTTTTTTTGTATTTAGTTGAAACTGAAACTTTTGCAACTGACAGTTTTATCGCACTGGTGGTCGAGAAATGCAGGCAAATTTGTTCGGGTCCAAAAGTGGTGAAAAAGTTTTTGTTTAACTGCGGACACCGCGTCAGTTTTAATGACTTTGACGACGATGAAACTGACAAACTGAAAGGCTGACAAACGCACGTGTCGGAGTCGATGTCGGAGTTGGAGTCGAAGTCGGTATCGAAGTCGAAGTCTGCGGCAGTGTCAGACTCAGACGCTGTTTGTGCCACCAGGTTGCAAGCAATAGGGTTTAAAACACACCTTACGCACGTCTTTCTAACTAATTTCTGCGCTTCTCAACTTTCCCAAAAACACTGACAGACAACTGAGTCGGATGCAGTGAAGATTAGTCGGCTACAGACGAGCGTATTCGCCTGTGAGCGACTCTGTACTTGTTCTTTAACGTACAGATGGACAGACAGACGGACAGATATAAAGACGGACCGACAGACAGGCAGACGGATAGACAGACAGACGGACAAACAGACGGACGGACAGGCAAACGAACAGACAGCAGACAGACGGACGGACAGACAGGCAGACGGATACACAGACAGACAGACGGATAGACAGACAGGCAGACAGATAGACGGACAGAGAGACAGACAGAAAGACAGACAGAGAGACAGACAGAGAGACAGACAGAGAGACAGACCGGCTGACAGACAGACGGGCTGACAGACAGACGGGCGGAAAGACGTATAGACAGATTGACGGACAGACAGACAGATGGACAGACGAACATTGCTATATCGACTCGGCTGTTGATGCTAATCAAGAATAAATATAATTTATAGAACCTGCCATACTTTCTTCCGTATGTTGTGCACATTTTTATACTATAAACCTTAATGTGTCTGTTATTTGTGATAAACCTAATAGACCCTGTATACCATTTTTTTTAGAGTACAGGGTCTAAGCGAATGCGAGTGTTACAGAGAGATGCACATGTCGATGAAGTCGGTTTTGGCTGCTGCCAGAAGTTTATGGACCGCCGCGGGCAACTGACGGCGACCACAAAATTCAGGCAGACCGACAATTCTAAACGGCACTCATTCACATCAATAGCGGGGAAAAGGTGGAGGAAAAACAAGTGAGAAGGGAAGAAGAAGCAGACGCACAGAAACTCTGTCTGAGATGAAGACTAAAACGAGCAGTGGAAGCTTTTTAAGATATTTAGCTGCTGCGGTCTTTCATGTGTCTCATGTGTCTGGTTCTTGGAGGTCTTTAGGTCTGGCAAGTTACAGGTGTGTGAGTGTGAGTGTGTGTATCTATGTGTGTGTGTGTGTCGGTGCGTTAATTCATCATTCGCTTAAATGGGTGTTACCTGTTAAGTGCGTTTATCACGTGCTGCTTTGGCTCTGTTTTTTATGAGCTTACCTTTCCATGTTGCTGCGGTTAGCTGCCTTCCCCTCTCCCTGCTTCTACCCACTTTTGTGGCGCTACTTAAATTCATACCTCATCTTTAAAGTCAATAACTTTTCATAAGTTCAATAAAAAACGTGAGGCATTTTAATTAAAATTTAAACCCAGCGAATTTAATCTTGAATTATTATATAAAATTTTGAAATTTATTGATGGTTTTTTATACAATTTAAGTCTTGTTTTAATGATGATTAAAATACGCGAGAGAGCAGGAATATTTTCTATATATTTTTAAATTTAATAAAAAAGAAAACTTTACTCTGCTTAAATTTCACAACTGTATAAATCAATTCGTTTCCAAACAGAATACTTCGAGCCTATCTAAATAATTAGACATATTTATGTGTTCATAAATTTAACAGATATGATTACCACTCGATTTTGTTTTCTCATTAAGCGTGGAGCTCGAAACCGAATCTAAACTTCGGCAGCTTTTAATTAAAACCCGATAAAGGCCGAGAAATTCGTTGCGGTTTGTCTAAATGGCTCCACAAAAGGTAATCAAACTGAAAAAAATTCAACCAAATTGGAAAATGAAGAAAAAAAAAGAAGTAAAAGAAAAAAATACAAATATATATATATGCATATAAAATGCGATGACGATTTCTTATCCCCTTTTTTGGTGCGCACTTATTTATGTAAATCTTGAAAGCGTCCACAACGCAACTGACAAACAACCAAAATGCATTTTTTGTTGTGGAACTTCAATCTGCGGCTAAACCGAAACCAAAACCAAATCCACAGCCAAAGCCAAAGCCTATTGAATAATTTTGATTTGATTTCTTGGCTCTCTGTCTATTTCCTTTTTTGGTCCGCTTTAATCACTTAGTTACTTGATTTTCCACTTTATGACGGATTATGTGCAAATGTTTGTCGAGAAAACGACAAAAAAAATAAATCTATTGAACAATTGTAAAATTTATGCGGATTGGTATTTCTTCGTCCCAGTGAGCTGGTAGCTTATACTATCATTAATCATTTCGGATTTGCCCATTATGACTGACTGACTGCGTAAGGTTCTATGAAATTTATGTCTTCATTATATAAAAGGTAACAGACAATCTGAAAGATACAGCATAAAGTCAAGATTTTTATGGCGCATTAAAAGTGACGATCGTAAAAGTTTGTATAAGATATATATTTGGGATTGGTTAATCAATGGAATTTGTTAAGAATTTTATAATATTTGTAATACAATTGACTTGAGTACTCTATTTGGATTATTGAGTAATGTGCTGCATTTAGATTAGATTTCATTTAAGACTTGATAGTAAGTAGTAATGTTTAAAAACCTTGAAACATCGATAAATCGAGTTTTGCCTAAGCCATTTTTATCGAACTTAACTCAATTACTTTTTTAACCGATTGGCGAATTTTGTGTAAAATTGTAGTATAATTAACCAACTACTAATATTTGATATATTATTTTTGGAGTTATATATTATAGTTATAATATTTATAGTTTACAATATTCATATGTCCATAATTTCAACTTTTTATACCCCGTGGGGGTATATAAGGTTTGTTAAAAGTATGTAACAGGCAGAAGGAAGTCTGGCAGACCCCATAAATTATATACATTCTTGATCAGCATCAACAGCCCATTCGTTATAGCCATGTCCGTCTGTCCGTCGGTCCGTCGGTCCGTCTGTCCGTCAGTCCGTCTGTACGTCCGTATGAACGAAGGGATCTCAGAGATGGTAAGAGCTAGAAACTTGAGCTTGGTCTCCCAGCACTGCTAATTTTTGCAGGCAGATAAAGCTATCTATTTTTTGGGATGTCACGCCCCCTTCGCCCACAAATCAAGAAAAAGCTCATAACAAAAGCAGTTTTGTAGCTAGAGACTTGAGATTTGACACACATTATGAGTATTTTGGGGTTGATGTGTCCATAAAATTTCATCACGATACCATGCCCCCTTCACCCCCACGGGGTATATTACGGTCTTGGTTCCAACTGTTCACATGTTTGTAATAGTATAACATAAAGATACACTCTATCTAAATATATATAACAATTATATCTTGTAAAATCACTTACAACAGAAGATACACTCCAATTTCTAATTCAAAACAGTTTCAACTAAATCAATCTCTGTTATCACTTGCTTATATTACCATTTAAGTAGCTTATGGCCATAAAATGGTGTTTTTTATTAGAAAACTAATTTTAAAGCTGCTCTAAATCGAGCTAAGCTGCTTCTTCGATTGTCAACACTTCAAAAAGCATGCCACAAAATCTTATTGTAGTTGCCACATTCGGTGGCATCAACTTTGTTACCATGTTCATCCATTTAGACGGTTTGTATCCGGTAGCTGTTATAATTCCAACTAGAATCCAACTCCAACTCGTATCCAACTCCAACTCCAATTCGAATCCAATGCGATCCGTTGACCGTTTAACTCTCAACGACTTCCGTTACGCTTGAAAAGAATTTTTGCGTTTATTTGTTTTGTCGACGCTTTTGTGTTATTCGAAGCTTTAAGAGATGCTTATCTATCTCCTCCTTCCGCTCTCTCTTTCAGCCACTGTCCGTCGGTTGAACTCTTTTGTTATTGTTCATTAATATCGCGCCGTCGATCGCCGTTCATAATTGTCACACATTTTCAATAATGAGCGAGTGAGCGTGAAAGAGAGCGTGAGGAGGGGAAATATTTACTGGAACTGGTTCTCTGAGTCACTCTTTAGGTCAAATCTCTGGAAATCCGAACGCTTTTTCTCTCATTAGCGCATTTTAGTGCATCTACTACTTTTCTCATTCCCATTCCCCAAATCGCCACAGCTTGCACAATTTTACAGCGACATCTTTTTATTATTATTTATAATTAGTATTTTTAAACGTACATTTGCTTTATCATTGTACTAATGAGAGAGACTGGAATTTTACAAGGTTGCTTAGAATAACGGTTAAAGCGTGTGAAGTGCACAATGAACTTTTGACAACTAAAATATAAAGAGAAGAAGGAAAGCAATAAAAATTAAGATTAATTATATTATTAAATAATATTAATTATATAAATAAATTAAAAGTTAATATTTGAATTTGTATTTTGTCAAGCTAATTATTTAACAAACTGTATTGATGCAATTTTGCATTTTAAATTGCAATTAATTTAACTGAATTTCAAAACGAATTCTTTTGGAATGAACTCACAACAAAAACAGAGAGTTCATGCAAAACATAAACAAAACACAGCAGCGTTCATTTTACCGGCTTTTTGTGTTCACGCAAATGAACTCACGACAGCGCGCTCTCGCTCTTTTAATTTGACGCTCACTCAGAGAGAAGCGCTCTCTTGATCATGTAAGCACGTGCAGTAGCGACAGCAACAAAAGACAACAGTGAGGGGGTCAAAGGCAGTGTTGCCATTTTAACTATTTTCTAGCTAGAATTCATTAATTTAAAAGTTTATATGAAATTTGGCAATTTGTAATATATGATTCGACTACTTTCCAGATTGTAACTTAAGATTGTACTTAAGAAAACCAACATATATATGTAGGAAATATATATTAAGGACAAAACATGGTCTAACATGGAAATTGAGGTTATGAAACAATTTAATAGAGCAAATATTTGTCAATTGGGTAAATACTACTAAAATCGTTAAATGTTATTTTATCATTGTATTTTGTAATTTTAACCATTCATAATAATAATTAGTTGTTTCTAGCTACTATTTTTGGCAAACTTAGCTACTTTACTCCTTGACACATTGGCAACATTGATCAAATCGTCATGCATTCTCTCTGCCTTCTGTTGGCGCGCTCTCTGGCTAAATTCAACAGCAACAACGACAATTCAGATAGGAATGTGCGTTTCTCGTGTTTTGTTCCACGCTGCACGAAGACACAGAGGCGAAAGATTCTCTGGCATGGTGAATCGTGTCTGCGTTCGGGTCACGCGATCGTCGCTAGTTGAACGAAAGCATCCCATTGGAAGAGACGCGATCATCGCATTTGGTCTTCAGTTCGATTTTAACACGCGAAGCGAACACGACGTACGGATTTATGATTCGGCTGCGCGTCTGCAATAAAAGTGATTAAACAGTGTCTAAAAAAAGCGAGGAAAGTGCAAGAGCAGCTAGAATAACGCATAAATTACAATTTTACGGAATGCTCCTCTTTGCTTACATTAAGAAAACGCTCTGTGTAAAGTTATTTTTGGAGTTTTTTAGTTTTCGTTTTCATTTCCATTTCCAATTTCGCTTTCGTGTTCCGTGTCGGGAGTTTGCAAAGTTAACGGCACATTTGCATTTGCCGGGGGATCCGAGAGGCAATTTACAGTAATCCCCCAACCCAACCCATCCTCCCGCTCCATTTCCGTTGCGAGTGCAAAATATTTTGTGAAGAAATAAAGAGAAATACTCGGGGAGCATTTTTATTTTTGCCCCCCGCCATTCACATGTGTTTCTAATAATAAAGTGTTTATTTTGGGCTCTCAAGTGAATTGTTGTTGTTGTTGTTGCTGTTGTCGAATGTCCATATACAATAAGTGTTTTGTTGTGCCAAGTGCAAATGCGGATTATCCTCATATGCCGACGAATGGAAAGGGTAAGCATAACTGCATTTTATCCGCAGATACATAATTTTATCTCTCTCTATCTCTATCTCAATCTTGCTATCACCCTCTGGCAATTGTGATTTGTGCAGTGTTGCATATTCCTAGTATCGAGTACTTTTCACATTATTCTCTTGTTGTGAAAAATTGCCACTTTAATGGATGCTGTAGAAACCTAATTTGTGTGATTCCCCCACTTAGATAAGGCTTCCTTACCCTTTTCCCTTTGCACATAATTTGTGTGATTCCCCAACTTAGATAAGACTTCCTTACCATCGTCTCTCTGCTCCCAGTGGAATGAAGAACTCTGTGGATGTTTTCCTTTTGTACAGTTTAGGTAAATCATCATAATACTACTAAATTAACAGTCTATTTTGGCAAAGAACTGAGAATTACTGCAATGACTGTACTTACAGATACATATTATATATTTCCGTTGGGTTTCAGTAAAAAAAATACCTTTAATTAAATTTAAACAGGTCTAAAGAGACATAAGATTAGTGTATTCTCTAGAAGTTGCTTAAAATTAAATATAAACTTATAAAATAAATTTTAATTATTATATAATTGTTCAATTTTAATAAATTTATATTAAGTAAACTCAATACAGTAAATAATTACTATTATATCAACTAAAGCTATGTTAAAGAATCCTTAGAAAAGTTAAATCTCTACAGCTTGTTTAAAATTAAGTAAATACCTAAAAAAAAATAAAATAAATAATGATATACATTTAAAATTTGAAGAAAATAATATTAAGTTAAAATAACACAGTTTCCATTACAGCTTTTAGTTATAAAGAATTTGTTTAGGATTAAATAAAAAGTTTAAAAATATATATAAATAATATAAATTTTAATCTTTAATACATTGTTTTAAAGTAAACAAAATATATCGTTTAAATATAACATATTTTCAATAAAAAACTATATAATAAACAAAATACAAAATATATACAATATAATAATTTAAATGACGGCTTTTCTAAGAATCCTAGGAAAGTTAATCAACTAGAAGTTGTTTAAAATTCATGAACAGGTTCAATAATAAATATTAATGACCTGGTTCTTAATAAATTAATCGAAAGTGAACAAAATACACTTAATAGTTTTTATTTAATTTTAATTAAGTTGAAATAAGCTATATATTTTCCTTAAATTCTACAAAATTAAATCAAACTGATAAATACAGTAGAAAACTTATAATTTAAATTTTAATTGCTCATAGGTGTTTCTATATTTTCAAAGTAAACTTTGAAAACATTTGCAACTAATAACTTTTGGGCTTTATTTTGTTATCCTTGTTGTTGCTTTGTTTTTTGTTTTTTATTTTTTTTTATGATTTTTCTGGCACTTTAACTTGATCTCTCGTTTGAAAGTTATCTACTTCGAAGCTCTCTAAAGTCAAGTGAGGCATTTCTTGTTATTTCGTGTTTGTTTTCAGTAATTTTTCTTTTGTTATTAGAGAGAATGTCAACCTCAAAACACAAAACAGTTGCCAGTTGGCCGTTGCCAAGTTTTTGCCATAGCAAAAATCCGCCTTGAGGCAAAACTTTTAAACAAAAACTCACAAATCATATTGCATACCAGCCACAAGAAACAATAACAAAATAAACAAGGCGGGCATCTGTCGTGTCCCCTCCTCCTCTCCTAACTCCTACCCTCCTCCACCTTTTGCCACCCTCGAAGCATCCCCATTTAAGGCAAGTGTAGAGCTCGCCAACTATTTGCACACATAAATCTGACTTATGACGCCCACTCAGAGGCCTTTGATGGGCGGGATCACATTGGGAGCGGTATCGTTACAGGGTCTGGGCAGGTCACAACAGTTACTGTTGATGATGTGATGTCTCTGCCCTTACTCTTCTTGCCCATTTTCTTCTTTTCCTCAGCGTCAACTGCCAAAAGGCTTTCAAAATGAAAAATGCTGATAACTGCAACAAATCACACGAGCACACACACACACACACACACAAACACACACACACACTCATGCACCCACTGGGCACTTGTCGACGTAAACTGAGGAATGTAAACTCGTTCATAAAAATCATTTATGGCCCCAAGACAATAACAGAAACTGAGCAAATTTCCCTAAACAGCCGCCAAAGCAGCGTCTAATGTTGAGTACAATTGCCACAATTTGTTTTTACTATTATGTTGCGAATTATGAGTGTAAATGTGTGTGTGTGTTTTTTTTTTTAGTATAAATTTGCATTTATTTTATGATATTTTTATAAACTAATCAACTTAAAGTCTGTAAAAAAGACAGCAGAAAAACTGTTAAAAGCTGAAGCATTTGGAATGTTTGTCAATGACTTTTTACCCATTGTTTGCAATCTAATTTTTGTTACTTATTTGTCAATTTAAATTTTTTACAAAATATAAAATTTTTTACACTTATTCCATGTGTTTTTTTTAAGAAACTTTGTAAGTAAGCAATATCATTTTAATTATTGTCTTCGCTCTAAATTGATGCTGCATATGCATTCTTACTATATATAATATTTTAAACAGGAAAGAGAAACATTTCTTTAAGATTTAGTGAGAAAGTATAAAGCTTTAAAGCTATTTCGAAGAAAATGTATCCGAAAGCTTCTGAAAGCTTCAGATTTCAGCTTAGATTAAAGTATATTCATTTAGTGATCTGAGAAATAAATAAATCAATTGCAAATCGATTAACTAACTTAAGTTAAAACTTTATTGAAAGCTGCTGAAAGCTTATGCCTTTGTTTTAAGCTTATTTTCGTTTTAAAAATCACAAAACACAAATTTATCAATTATAAATAGCTTAACTTATTATAAATTTGAGACAACTTAAGAAAGAATTTAATTTACTTTGTTTTTCAACCAATCTCTTAGAATATGCTAGGGCTCCAATTAGAAAAATCTTCAAAGATGATCATAAGTAAATGCAAAAGGTCAAATGCGCTGCTACGACAGGCAGACGAGCTTTAAGTGAAGCAGTAAGGAGTGTTCCAAAGATGATAATCGCTTTTTGTAGCCTGCCTTGTTTTTGGGATTGAATAATTTACAATTCCGTGGTATCCAATCGTGTTTTATTTATAAATACACTAACTTGACAACTGTACAACTTGACTTTGTTGTAATGTTGGTAACATTTTAAAGATATATAGAGATGTTTCAAGTAATTCAAAACTTAAACGATTTGCTGGCATCTTAAATTGTAACATTCCCAAAGTCGAGTAAAGTATAAATTACCGAGTTTAACTTTGAATGCTGTGGTTATGGTGTTGTCGCTGGATTAGCTGGAATTGACAGGCAAAATAAGACAATGAAAAATTGCCCAAAAAACACCAGAAAAGCGAACGGATGAAACTGCAGATTGAGGGGGAGTTGCTGGTGATGATCTCCCAGCGGACCTGGGAGAAAGATGATGATGAAGATGCGCGCGGGAGAAAAAACGTGACGTACCCAGGGCCAGTTTTGGAGGCATTTCGCGATTTGTTGTTTTCGCCTGGGCTAAAGAAAAACAACACAGACAACAACAACAACAACAGCAAACAATTGCAAACTGCAACAGACGACAGTGAGAAATTTGCCTTGTATAAATGCAACTGAGTAGCAAAGTTTTGGCTCCAATGGAATGCAATCCAAATGTCAAACTATTGCAAATTGAGGGCGACAAGTAAAATATTGTATTATCGATGGGCTTACAATATTGTCAGTTCGCTATTTTTGACATTAATGATAGTCGAGACAAGAAATTCTTTGAGAAACTTTGACAACGACAGTTGTAAGTAGATGCTAGCTAGAGATGCGCAAGTCAAAATGTTCTACAAGAACTTTAGAATTAATTGTGTAAGAGGCAGTACATAATTTAAAAATATAGAAGTAGTACTCTTAATAATTATATACATTTTAGCAAATTTATGGACGTTGAATGTGAAATGTTTTATAGAAAATTTAAATTATTTGTAAAGCTTTTTCGAAATTCCACAAAGTTGAGATTCATTTCTGGCAAAGCAGTTTTTGATTTTAAATTGTATTAAAATATTTAAACTAGATAGAAACTATTCAATTTGTAAGGTTCTTAATAAAACTAAAGTTATTTGCAAAGCTTTAACTAAACATTCATCAAAATCTCTTTTGCAATTCAAAATGAATGTCTTATTAATATTATTAAATAAGAATGAAGTGATTTCATTAGAAATTTTTTATAGAAAATTAAAAATAAAATATTATAATATTATTAAATAATAAATACCCTATTTAGATTGAAATGTTTTAAAGCAATTGAAAGAATTTTATAACAAAATTAAATTTATAATATTAAAATAGATAGAAGTATTAAATAAAAATTGATAAAAAATTATAATAATAATTATATATTATTTGTATGCTTCTGGCATGCATTGACAATCGATTAGTTACCGTGTCACGTGCTCATCTCTATGACAAGCTGTCTGACAATCTCTCCCACTCTGCTGGAACTGTCGCCCTGGCATTTTCGCTAAATTTTTATTTGTTCCCACAGTTTGTCGCTTGGCATAAATACGTCGTTAGTCGCAGTCTCAGATACAGATACATCCACATCCACATCCATAGCTGCAGCTTCAGCTTCAGCTCCAGCTCCACTTGAGTAAAAACTTGCAGGAAGCCGCCGCAAAAAGTTGAACTAAACAACAACAACTAAACAACAACAACAATGACAACAAGTAGAACCTTTCGAAGTCATCGCAATCCTAATAGTAATAGTAGTTACTGCCATACAAGCACGTTTAATGTTCTTGGAGGCGGCGCAACGACAACAACAAGAACAACAACAAGAACAACACTGAAGAATGAGAACAACAACAAAAAAGTAAGACCGTGTATCTTCAACGTGAAGTGTCTGTGAAATGTTGCACAAGTGAAAACAACAAATGGGTCGCCTTGTCAGTCGACTTACGGCAGGCAGTGTGTGGCACAGTTGACCCCACATGCCACACAGTTACCCCTTGCTCTTACCCCTGCCCCTTTTCTTTCCCCCACTCGTTGCATTCACGTTTCTTTGGGGTCTGTCGATTAGCCGGCAGTTCATGTCAATGTCTGTCGCTGCTCCCTTTACACCTCTATCCCACTCGGTTGCCCCTGTCCCTGCCACTGTTCCTGCCACAGTCAATGCTCCACATGTAAAGTTTTGCCGCCTGGCGTTGCACAATTGCTCATCACATTGAGCTGCTCTCGCTCTCGTTTCGACTTCCATTCGAAAATGAGAAATTGTCGCCGATTGTCAGTTGTCAGGATGTGCCACAGTCCCCCACCTCTCTGTTCCTCCTAGCAGTGTACCCCTAAGTGCTTATAAATCAACTGTGCCTCATAACTCTGTTTCTTTTTTGTTGCAAATGTCGCAAAGCTTAATGAAGTTCGTCAGGGGACACTTGGAACATATTAAAGCATATGCACGATTCCAGATTGCAGAACTCGCAGAACTGGCCTTAAAGAGGATGTTTGTATTTATTTATAAGCATAATTTTCAACTCTGTACAATGTTTCGAGTTCGTTTAGCAAGTTCCCCTTAAAAAAGACCACAAAATTGTTATATTTTCCATTTTATTTATTGAATACGCCGCAAAAAAAAGATAGAGAATTTAAATGATCTTTTCAATTTGTTAGTAGATTAATGTGGCAAAAGAAGGGTTGGATATTATATGATGGGTTCTGTTTAATGATCAATGAGATCTCTAGCTGCTGACGAGAATTTAGGTTGAAAATACAAATAATTAGGAAATATAAAATATATTAAAAAATTAAAAAAGTTATATCTTAATTTGTTAAATAAAAGCAGAAAGGGAAAGGGTTTCTGTTATGCAGAGATCATTATCATATTTAGAAAAAAGAAAGAAGAATAACCTCTTTATTTACTAGTTTCTTCCTTTTAACATTGTTGAGTATTAACCTAGTAGAAATTCCTCAACTTTTCACTCTGGCTTTCGATATGCAGACAATTTGAATTTCTCGTCGAATTCTCCCACGATTAACAAATGCTGCAAGCTCTGAAACTAATTGTTTCATTAAAACCTCGGCAACAGCTTAACCCACGACCCACATGGTGGTACAGTGGGTAGCATAAGTAGTTCTACGAGCTGCACTCGTCAGGCTAAAACACATTTGGCTACCACTTAATTTGCACTAAAAGAAACTCAAGCTCAAGGCACTGCACGTTCTCTTCGACTGAGAATCGAGTTTGAAACTCCAATAAACATATTAGACGGCATACAGAATACAATTGCTTAGGACAGGTAAAACAAGGAGGAGGAGGAGGAGGAGGAGGAGAAGGAGGAGGAGGAGGAGGAGAAGGAGGAGGAGGAGAAGGAGGAGGGTGATGGAAGAGAAGAATTAGGTGGAGGAGGTGGCGTAGAAGAAGGTGCTGATGCTGCTAGTTTGTCAACCAATTTGAAAAGCCGCTGGGCAAAGTATCGTGAGAATCTTTTGCTGCCACAAAAGAGGAACGAAACTTGCAAAAGGAGAGAAAAAAAAGAAGAACCAAAACAAGAAACGCAAAGTCACGCGCAAGATTTGTTTGGCCCGAAGCGGAGGTCGTTGTTGGTTTCCTCTGTCGATGAGGCCAAAAATATGGCAAGAGTTAAGGCCAACTTACAAGCATATAAAGAATGCATTTTGCACCAGGCCAAGTTGTTTATATGTACACACTGAGAGAAATGCTGTACTAAAAATAAGTTCAAATGTTGTCGAATTAAGTAATTGCGACACCTAAAATCTATGTTTGATATAAGTTCCACTTACTGAAATAATACATAAATATTCCTTGACCAAGTAAAAATAATCTTTATATTATCTTGAAGCCAGTATAACTCTTTATATAATCTATATATTTAATTAATCATAAAGTCGAGATTTTTACATATTAATTAAAAAATAAATTAAATTTAACATTTACTATACTTTAACCAAATACAAATCAACTTTGTATTAATGGAAAAAAGTAAAGTATAAGTTATTAAATAAAGTGTCTAACTAATCGCAACATCTTGAATCGAGATCTTAAATCAAAATTTTTGCGGTCACTTGCTTTAAATTCCTTGTCTGCAATAAGAAACAATTTAATAAAATTAATCTTAGTATAAAAATCATGTTTAAGCATTGGAAAATTAGTGTAAATGGCAAATACTTGATGTTTTCGCTCTGTGCATGTGTTTTGGCCCTCTTAGCGCGGGCGTGCAAATAAATCTTGGCCACAATTGCACTCTGTCTGCACTCTTGGCCCAAAAGGGGCCAAGGCTGCGACGCAAGTGTTGGCAATCCCATGCAGGAAGTTTTGCGCGTGTCGTACCATCTATGGAGAATTTCAGAATTCAGAATTCAGCCAATTTTCGAATTGTCTCTAGGCCTGGTGACTCGAGACTGTGGCTGAGATCTTTAAACGCTAAACAGTTCCACGGAATGCGTTGTGATTGAAGGCACACCGAACTATGTGGAGTTTTGCAGACAGATTCCAGCTATCAGATTCCCCCAATACCAAATCAGGTTGCACTTGTGTATGCGACTTGTTCCATGATCATGATGATGATGATGACCATCATCATGATGATTGTTTTCATGTAGCACAATTTATTTGTTGCCTTTTTCATGTTGTCCACATGTTGTGACTTTGTTTGGCATACATAATAACAACAACAACAATAAGAAGATGGAGCAAAGAAAGAAGTAGAGATGTCGATAGATCACTGACTGATCATCAATTCGCTGACTGTCTGACTGTCTGTCTGTCTGTATGTCTGTCTGTCTGTCTTAACCTGGCCTGGCCTAATGATCGTCATGAAATTTATTTTGTTTGGCATGTTTATCTGCATCTTTCATGTTCGCATGTAATTTACTAGTGCCTCTTTATAAGTCTGTCCTTACGATCAGTGATCTGTGTTGATCTTTTGCTGTTTACATGCTCGCTTATTCTTCAATCGTATTTTCCAACCTAATTAGCTTTTTGACTTGCCTGTTGTCGATGTCGATGTCGCTGTCAATGTCGCTGATTTCATGTTGGCCTGCCTTTCGATTGTGAGTGATCTTCTTCACGTCGAAACGATCAGCGTTGCGTCAATTGTTCATGAGAAATAAAACGTGCTTTTTTCCGTAAGTGCTTAAATGGAAATTGAAGTGGAATTAGTTGGCTAACAAGCCGGCAATTATTGCAGTCCGACAAACAGAAATAAAAAAACAACAACAATCAATTCGATTAGAGTTGAAGTGTTTAGCGATCAGTCTGAGAATCAAACGATCACTTGCTGTATTCCCATATCTGTAAGAAATGATCAGTTTTTCAAGAGTCAACTTTCTTCGTATCGCAGTGAAAAATCTTTAGATGGGGAAAAGCAAGAACTGATCGGTCTGAGAATCGAATGATCGCTATACTAATGAGAATTATGTTACACAATTTCTAGACACTTCACATTCAACTTATTAGAAAACTTATTGACCTGACAATAAACATGACCTGATCCCTAGTTTCTTAGATTGTTTCTAGATTGAGCATCTAGAATACAACTGAAATAAGTAAGTGATTAGTATGATCACCTTTTAAATGTGAATTATATTTATATTTGTATTTATTACATATTTGTTTGTATTTAAGTTAGATTCAATATTGTATTAGTTTCTAATTGATTAGGTTGTTTAATTGTCATAAACTAAATTTATCCCTCTGTCTAAAACTCAACTGTATTTCATATTTGAAACTATTACTCAGTTTCTCAATAATCCACATTAATCTTATAATGTTGTGTTGCCTTTCCACCTATCAAAAACTCGTTATTGTCCTCAAAAACAAAAATGCAGCGAGAAAAAATGCACAATTTCCACATATCATAAAGAAAGATCTCTATCTGAGGGCCCATTCAGCGGACAAAGACAAATTGCCACATTAAGCGATAGCCGATCTAAGGGAAATAACAACAATTAATTCAATTTGCATTTGTTTAAAATAAAACAAGCAGCCGAAGAGAAGAAAAATGAAATTTTTGCCATGCATATGCAAATTGAAACAAACAAATTGTTGAATACAACAACTGGAACAACAACAACAACAACAACAACAACTGGAACAACAACAACAACAAGGAGAATCGATTGAGGCAACAACGGCCGGCGGGGACTATCAAAGCCATACAAAATAGTTGTCGGCATGCGATTTTATTGACCATTTCAGATTCAATTAGGGGTAATTTAATTTCAATAATAACTAGATATGTGGCCAACCCAAGCGACAGACACAAACATACTCAGATAGACAGATACATAGATACAAATTTGTATCTCACTCGTCTCTGTGGCTGATGATAGCTCTATGCCGCAAGCTTTTGGGCACATTTTCTGTTGCATGTTGGTTACAGTTATAGGCTTACATATATGATGATACTGTTACGATTGTTATTGTTGTTTTTTTTCCACGTAAATGTGTAACTGGTTTTTCTGTCTCTTTTTTTTCTATTTTGGTCAAAAAGCCAAATGTTAATTTGAATTTTGCGTGCGGTAAATGCTTTGAAATTGCTACGCGTTGCACTTATTTAACTTGTTTTTATATCTCCTTCTCCGTCTCCTTCTTCTGTTGCTGCTTTGAGTGGCACTTTAGTAACTCCAACTTGGCTAATGAATATGACTTGCAATTGTTTAGACGAGTATAATCATGAGTACTCACACATATGATTACTAAGTGAGCATTGTCTTAATGAAAAGTGTGTTAGTTGTGCAAACAAATTGTTGCATGTGATGATGATGATATTGTTAGCTCTGACTTGTGAATTTATAAAGTTGGTCAAGGAAACCGCTTAAGAATAGAAAAGTTTCCTAAGAATAAACTGCATGCTGTGAGGTTTGATATTAACACAAGTAAAGACAAAGTATTTTACAAAATATTTTAAGAAATATTCTGCATACTCTGCATCTCATACAATAAAAGAATTGTGTAATATTATATGTATAATAATTATAACTCTAATTAAATATTATTGTATTTTAGTTAAACTTACATCCGGATTCAATTCTATGCATTTTATCCATGGGAAATTTGTCTAGAATTTTCTAGACTTCAGGAGTATTATATGAAACATAACAGATGCTTAAAATATTAGAAAGACTCTAATCTTAAGGACAAGTTATAATTAAGAAAAGAGAACACTTTCAGAATTTCTGTCTCGTCTTATATTTTATTTATCTTAAATTCTTATACCCAATCCCATCATAATAATGAACTTTTCATTTCTACATCCCTTATCATAATTAAAACTTAAATTTGTACATTAAATATTTATTCCCTTCACATCGTGTTATCATTATTATAAATATGTTAACATGCTTGGACATTTCTCGTAGTTAACTAGCACAGTTGAAATTCCAAGCTGTCTGCCCTTCGTCAGGTATTTTTTAATTCATGTGCTCAATTTCAGCTAATTTGTTCGTCACTTGACCACAACAACAACAACAACAATAGCGAGAAAAATGCCAAAATACATTTTTGTTGTTTGTCTTGATGTGGGACGCATTCTCTGTCTACCTGTGTGTGTGTGAGTGTGTGTGTCAGTGTGTGTGTGAGTGTGTTACCTTTTGTTAGTCGCGTGTCCATTTTCGGGTCCGTATTTGAATGTCGACTCCGGCACCTGCGAAAACAAAAAGAGAAACACGCAAATGAATTTTTTGGGTTATTGTTAAACATTTCTGTTGTTGTTCTTGTTTTGTATTTTTGTTGCAACAACAGATACACAGAGCTTGGCGCCGCTGCGTGCAGTTTGCGGTTGAAAGACCGCACGATATTTGCTTTTCCTTGTGAATGCAACGAATGAAACATAAAAATTTCAAATTCGAACAAAACGAAAATTATGATACAATATTTATGGCAGCAACAAAACGGCAGCCGTGAAAATGTTGCCAAGCACACGCACATTGTATCTATGTTAATTAATTAACAATTAATTAAGTGAAACAGCAAGACAACAAAGGCAACAGCAACAGCAACAGCAACAACAACAATCGATGACGTCGCTAATGGTTAATGATGAGTTTTTTGGGTTTTAGGGTTTGGCCTCATTTTGAGCCGGAGTTTCGTCTCCGTCTCCGTCTCCAACTCCAGCTCCATCTCTTACTCTTACCGGTTACGGTTAGCGTGCCTAAACCTCAAATTGTTTGTTGGCTCGAAAAAATATCAAAAAAGAGAAGCCGCTTTCAAAGCTGCCGTTGTGCGGGTTTAACAAACTGCATGTATGCGTGCCCCAAACGCATATCGATATCAATATCCAAATATCCAAATATCCACATCCATATCCAAAAATACTTCAGTTGGAGTCGCTGTTATCAGGGGCGTATATCAAATGCGGGACAGCTTTTTATTAGACGCCAATCGACGGCTCCTTCGCTTGACCCAAACTGAAGCATATGAAATTGATTAATACAGCATGATAAATATTTTTTTTCTCAATTTATTTATTTTTCTTGTACACGATATCGGTTAAGCCCATGATGTATAGTTTTTCGATAAGTTTAAGTTTCTAGATAATAAAGCAAGTTGAGGTGTGGCAAAAAAAAGAAAAAATAGTATTTGAAAATCCATTAAACAAACATTTAATGCAGGAATAAAACGATTAATCAGCTGTGATCTGAGTGAAAGTTGAGAAAACTAAACAGATTCCATTCCGGCAATTTAATTAGTTGTCGCTGAATGGAATGAAAGAATGAGTTGGAAAATAAAGAACTTTTAGTACTCACACAAAGACACACAAAGCTGCTAAATTCAATTAAAACCGAAATTACTCAGCTGTATGTACTAGATAGCAGTACAAGAGACTTTGGCTCATACAGCTTCTTACCTCCATTTGCTTTGGCAAAGCTGCTGCTCAGCATCGGGCCATTTAACAAGTGCAAAATCTGCGTATAAATCTTCTAATCTCTTTGCCCAAATCGTGAACACAAACACAAGCCAACGCCTTAGCACCTTGGCGAGAAAAAACCCAGAAACTGTGGCCCACAGCGGAGGCAGAGAAGTTTGCGTCTAGTGTGGTTTGGGCCATGTCCGTGTCCGTGTCGTCGCAACAACTAAAAATGAATCAAATTAGAATGCTTTGCCAAGCCCAACAACTTCCGGCTGAAAGTGAACTTTCCAAAAAAGGGTTAACCAACTCCCGTCTAGGCCATAAAACTTTTGGGTGAGGCCATTATGCGGTCTAAGGTGGCGTTGCTTCTACAATGGCGCCACCTTTCTGTGAGTGGGTGGATCGAAGGGGTTGGGGATCGGATTTTGTTGGAAATGGCCCAAAACAACACAAATTGCTTGCATGTCTGCGCACTTTTATGACAGTCGCAATCAAAACTTGTGGCAGTTAATTAATATTTGAGTTCGTGAGTGTCTTTGTGTGTGTGTGTGTGTGTGTGTGTGTGTGTGTGTGTGTATTGTGTTTACATCCTGCAAAATTTGCCAAGCCTTGAGCATTTGCCAATGATTAATTCGTCACTTGATAACGATTTGATTAATTAGAAAATGCAAATTTCGTAACAAAGAAAAGAAAAAACAAACATGCTAATAAAAAAAGAATATTAATTATGCTAATAAAAATATAAAAAGCTATATATCCAAGATTTTATTTGTTAATTCGAGAGCATTTAAATACTAAAATTATTAATAATACTAATAGAAAACAATTATCAGAGATTTTAATTGGATTTTTGCATTATACTTTCATTACAAGTATTAAAAATGATTATAAAATATAGATGACACTTTTTAATTGTTAATATATCATTAGAATTCAATTCAAGTAGTCAGAAATATTTATAAAATTTGCATTGTTTATTTTTAAATTTTTAATCTAATAAATTATGTCTTTTTCAATAGAGTAAAATTTATTTCACTTTCTGTTCATCTATCTGAAAAATAACCATTTATTTTCTTTATTTATTATAAACAGAGAAATTCATTTTTCAAAAGTTAATCTGCTGGAACATGAAATAAAGAATATAACCAATTAAAAAAGAATCGTTAGCAACTGTAAAGGCGGAACAGGTACAGAATGAGAAGTTGTATTTGAAACAGTGTTAACAGCCACGCCCAATAAATTGAAATACATACACAGATGCCAGCCGAAGAGGTCAAGAAAAGTGCTGAGTAATTGTGCCAGATCTAAGCCAAGTAGCGTTTATGGTAGTTGTTTCGTGTGGCGCAAAAGACTTTCAACTTTTCATGTTAAATCTTTTAAAACTCATCAACATCATTTAGGGGCCTGGCCATGATAAATGATGCACATGTCCAGGGTGTATTTTTTTTATTTTCATTTCCCTTCCCTTACATAACAAGAATTCATTTTTTATTCAACTGTCGAGGAAGTTGAAAAGAAAAAAACTGCACATATCATGGCCAACATCATGTTGTTGCCAAACAACAATAGTCACAATAATCATAACAAGGATATTTAAAGCAACTCGAGAGTCTCGACATTTATTTTACATTAAAATTTATTATACTTTTCTTGAGAATGGAATGTGTCTAACTGAGGAAGTTATGGGTCTGTGGAGCTTATGAATTAACCGCAGCACTTATCGACAAACTCAGCGGGACTTTGGGACTACTCCAATTCTGGTGAAACGATTCTCCGTCGTTTTCGGTTTGTTATTTATTTATATGGAATTTTTTTGTTTATTGCTGCGCTGCCTAAGTGGAGCACACAATGGACACAGCTGGAGGAAGAAATTTAGTATGAATGATAAATGATGCTATACGCAAATTTGTTTATGAGTGCAACTTTTGAATTGATGTCTGCACTTCTCAGTCACTCGCAGCTGTGAATGGTTATTTCAATTGTTAAAACATTGCAATCCAAGTGATCCATGATTATCCATTGCGTAGTAAGTAGTTACAGTTTGCTTAGTCGGTCGCTATCGTTAACGCTTTTATGGGACTCTAAAATCAATGCTAATGACTCAATTCGGGCTGGCAAATTAAGCAGCGGGATTTATGCCTTTTGGCCAAGTACAGCCACACAGGCCAGGCACATAAACATTGCCCCCGAGGAGCCTTACATAAAACTGACCAGCAAACGACAACGCATGCGATGCAAATAAATCAATATTTAAATTTTATTAGCCGTGCCACGGGGCGTATGCGCGCTATCAGCAAACGAAAACAAATGAATGTTTGCCCCCTTCGTTTCCCTTGCGCTGTAAATAATTGTTAATGGCCACATAAATACGAACATACATGCGTTAAGGTATAACTTTCTTGTTTGTTAAGCAAACATTTGCTTTTCCACTAATTTACACACACACACACACACACACACTATTGTATGCACATGTGCGTGTATTGTGTTTTAAGTGGCAAGAAAAGCAAAGTCTTAGCTATTAAAAATAATATGGGGAGTTTTAATTAAATTTATTGCAGATTTAAATTAGTCAATTGATTAGGTCTCTTCAGTGTTTGTTTTAAACTCAATAGTTTTTAAATACACTCTTTAATTCTATAACTTAACTGTTTGTTTTCACTCTGTCAATTTGTATTTATTTCTTTTGAGATTTTAACAAAGATAAAGATTTTTAAAATTTAAATTCATCTTTATTCTTATCGTTTTCATTTATGGTATTTTAATTGAACAATAGTTTTTCGTTTAAGTTTTTAAATGCATTTTATAGCTTAACAAACAATGCAGTATTATTGTTATAAATTCTCTTAAAAGCTTTATTGAATTGAAAACATATCTCTAATAACTTTATTTGCTTTCATGTGCAAAAATATTATTATGCATTGTCGCTTGCGAGAATATATTTTATTTATTATATTTATCAAGACAGTTCTTTATTTTTATTGACAAATTGCTGTATCAAAAAGCAAGCATCTTACAGACCAAAGACTATAAAAATAGTTTGTCTTTATTTTCGCATGCTTTTCCTTTCTTTCCCGCAATAAATGTGAGGAGTAGAAGGCAGAGGGTAGCAGAGAGTGGAGAGTTTGCGATTGAAGCTGCCGGGTAATGATAAACATTTGCTTGTTGTTCTCGTTGTTGTCTTAGGGTGGGGTGGGGGGTTTGGTAATGGCACTCGTATGTAATGATTATGGGGCCACTTTTCTCATAAAAATTCAAGCGGCAGCTTCATGATGATAATGATGACTATGATGGAACAGCTAGCCAGCGAGGCAGAGCCTGATGATGTCAAAAACAAGCAACAAATTAAGCAAGCAGCAACAACAAACACTTGAATTGAATCATTGATAAACAGGCAGCGAATTTCTATTGCCTTTGATTATGCTGCTGGGGATTTTGGGCTTGGGCCTGATTATGCAGAAAGTATTTTTGCCAAACACATCTGAGACCCAACCCGACCAGACCAGACCAGACCACATCATAATCATTATATTTTATTATATATATTAACACGAGAACCCACACGAAATCAACTTTACCTCTCTCCCAAATAAACGATGTTGCACGCCTCAAACATTGTTTGTTTTATCAAGCGAAAATGCTCCAATAACAAAACTGAATTTCTGGTAAGTGAGGTCGTGTTGGGGCAGATACGAGATGAGGGTAAATGGCAATAGAGCGGGGTAATTTCGGGGAGGAAAGTCAACGCTTTCGGCTTGTTTTCACTTTGGTTACTCGCCGTCGCTCTACGTTGATTTGCTAATTCTGTGGGTGTGTTTTCTCGGGCATTTAGACAAGCTAAAATGTCGCCCCTTTCCCCTTCTTTTGGCTGGGGTTGAATTTCCTTTTGAAATGAGATGATTCGGTCTGTCTTTCAACTTGTGTTGGCCTGTCAATTGGTTACTTGTGCAAAGCTGAAATGAATCGCAAGCTCTTGTCGGGATTTCCTCTTTGACTTTAATGCCATTAAATTAATTCCAAGTTGCGTTAATTTGCCAAAATAAAACAAAGCAAGTTGAAATCTAATCCAATCCCCAACTTTATTCAATTGCTTGTTAAATAAAATAAAAAATAAATAAACATTTGAAGTGTCCAATATGTTGTTGTCATCCCTTTGGCTCTCGAGTATATATTAAGATCGATGCCACAGAGACTGGTGAAGACCAGTGAGCACATGAGACGTTGCGGGGGACAGACGCAAGTTTGGTCTTTTTTCAGGTACGTGAACTTCAATTTGTGATGGAAATCCGCAGGCGGATAGTAATAGCAAACAATGAAGAAACCATCAAACATGAGCGCTGCACTACAGCCAATGAATTCCAGTGATGGCCAAATGAGTTGAGATATTACCTTTTGCTCCTTGAAATCATCATCGATTACCTCCTGCAGTGTGATGATATGTGAGCCGAGATTTAGAAACCATTGCCTCACCGTTCGTCCCTCCCACTCGGTGAGCACCTTCAGGCGTCTTCTGGGCACAAACAGCGAATTGTGACCCACCACGGTGGAATCATAGCCCATTACAAGGCAGGTGTCTCGTTTGGGACGACATAGACGTAAATATCGTTCAGCCAGGGCCTGCAAATGGACATTCCAATAGACCAGATTCATGTTGGCCAAACGATTCTCATAGGCCAACTTGTTGCGCAATCCATTGTGAACATTTACCATCTTGGCCCGAGATTTCATCGTGTCAGCCATGGGCACAAACCTTTTACAGTTCGGTGACAAGTTCATCGGATTCTTGGCGCACAGGAAATTGAAGGTGCCATCCAAACATGTCGTATTCAAAGGTCAAATTGTTGACTTGCTGCCAAAGTTATTATAATACGGATTGGTGTCATTATCATCCTCAACTTGTTTATGTGGGCTAACTTGAACTAAAAAGCTGAGCAGTAGAAATTTTATAATTTTCATATTGTAGTTTAACGAGCTACTAGATACGAGTATAAGGTTCTTATTTGTGATTCTGCTAGCTATTAATTGTGTGTGAAGAATATTGTGATTCCAATTTCTACAAAGGACTGCGGTCATGTCTGGTTGATAATCCGACTTTGGAACCTCAGAGTAGTTTAAGAAAATATGGACTTATCCCAATTTATATTTACCGAGCTGTGTTTTATAGCATTCATAAGCTAATACAAACATTTCCCCTGAACCCAACTACTGATTTTATAGCTAAATTACATAGCTTTCTTAATGTAGATACATTTAAATGTATCAAAGTTTAATTTACTGTATCACGCTAACTAGAAGATAAGTCAAGAACAACTTCAAAGAAATTCTACAGCTTAAAACTAATAAACAATTATAATATTAATATTCATTGATAAGTTTCTGTTTGGGTAAATAAACATTAGTCTATTCGTTTTTCGTATGGAATCTACAGACATAAATAATATACTTATATAACTCTTCACACTGTAGAACTGAGCTGCCCAGTTGCTTTACCTTGGACTTGTGGCAAGCATAAAAACTTGGAGAATAAATTGGCAAAGTAAATTTCATGTGATTTCCTTTTAGCCAATGTCGAAAGCCAAAGTGAAAGCCAGTGGCAATGGTGTGAGTTTTCCAGAAAATTCAATTTAATTCAATTCCCGCCAAGGAGCAGCCACAATGAGGGCCAATGCAATATGTTTATCAGTTTATTGATTTTCAGCATACAAAACAAACATGTTTCCCCAACGGTTGCCCCGCCCCCCCCTCTCCTCGATTTTCGATTGCAACGTGCCACATGCAGACATATATACATACATTTGGCAAATGTATCCACATGCCGCACGCTCCACTGGACAGTTGCCCCCTTTCTTCTCATTCTCCCCCTTTCTCACCATCTCGAAGACTTATGTCAAATGGCAGAAGATCAAATATCCTGTGGTTAAAATGCGATTCAGTGATAAATGCGACACACATGCGACGGCCAAACAAACAAACAAACACAGTCCGAAGACCCAGATCCAAGACCCTAACCATGTGTGGCACAGCAAGGTTAGCAATGGGGTCATTTGTGCCCGTCACGCGCCCCACGCATAATGCATGCCGAACCATCAATATAGAAAGAACTTTTCCTCCTTCCTCTTTCACCACACACCCTATAGAGTAATCCCATTCCTGGCTATATAGAGGACCATTCCATTTTCATCCATCGGAAAACTTCTTGCACGTTCTCATTGCTGGGCGCCATTAGTTTTTCCCCAGTTGCAAAAAGGGCTTGGGTTTGGGTTCATGACTATGTTTGCGGTCGAAATTAAATTGCAATTTCAAACTTCCTTCAGCCAGTTTCATTTTTATGGGATTTGCGTTGCGCCACGCTTTGTTGCAACTACTTTCCTTACGCTCCCTCGCTCCTCGGTTGTGGCTACGTGCAAAGTGCAGCAAAAGTTTACCAATGGATAAATGCAGTAGAAATAGGGATTGTGATAGGAATATGGATAGGACTTGGTTTTGGTTTTGTGTTGGTTTTGGTTTTAGGTTTGGGTTTGGGTTTTTAGGAATAGGTGGTCTCAGTTACCGTTACGGTTAGTGCATTTGATTTGCACTTGGAGTGTCAACAGTTCTCTCTTCCTCCATCAGTTTTTGTCTGTTAAGAGCAATCAGAAAATAAAAATGATTCTTTTTCTGAAGCCCTTAAGCACCTGTCGAAAGGGTAGCATGATTATGCTGTGAAGTATCTTGAATTTGTTGATATAATTTAAGATTGTGTAAGAGAAGGAATTGTTTAAAATGGTAGTGGAGGTATAGCTCGATAAACTGGTTAAAATATGTAAGTTCTCAAAATTGATAGTAAATAACAGCAGGGAATATTGTATTTACGAATACTTAAGTATCAATATTTCAATGTTTTCGCATCATTTGTTTATAACAAATGCTTAATAATGTAAATATTTTTAGGGAAACGATATATTATTGAATTGTCACTCATTAAAGCTGTCTCAAAATTCTATTACAGTTTTAAAAAGCGTGTAATGATTATACACTAAATAATATTGAATAATAAAGTATATTGATTGTGATATTTTGGTAAAGTTAAGTTTATTATAACATATTAATTCAATACCATTAAAAGTGTATTTATTATTCAACTTACTGAATGTTAACTATGTTTTCCTGTTATACTCAATGCCATTTTCCTTTTTTTCTGTCTTCTTCTTTTTTTGATATTTTGTAACTTAACTAAGGCTCATTCATTTAGCAATGTCAACAGTTGGCTGACCAGAGGTTCCTTTGTTCGCACTGAATGTGCGAATGAATGACTGACTGAATAAATGGAAATGGAATAGTGGGGAATGATAGGGAATAAAAGGGCATAGAACGGAAGGCTCTGCAGCTCTTGGGTTCTTGCAACTTGCCTCTCACGTAGCCACAGTTAGTTTGGGTCGTGTCAAGTGTCGTTGTCACTGGCGCGGAAATCCAAAACCTGCCAACTTGACTGAGCAAAAACTGACTAAACGACCGACTGACTGACAAGCTGACTGAATGGTCGTGCGAAATCTGTGCGCTACCAACAATGGCAAGAACTTGACCAAGTCCACTTTTCCCATCGCTACCAGCATTGAAAATGTGGCAAGAAAAATGATATGATGGCATTCAGGAGCGCATTGCAAATGAATTTGATAAATGAAGCAAACGTTTTTTTTTGCAGCTCAACAGATGCGAGTGAATAGTGCATCAAGAATTGAGAGTGCAATTCCATAAATTCAAAAGAGAAAAAAAAGAAGAAACCAAATGCAGTCGCTTTTCCACTTTATAATTTGAACTGGAAAAAACTGCAAAGTCAAGACCTCGCGATTGTGTTCGATTGCTATTTGACTTTGACTTGCTCAAAAGAAGAAGAAGAACTATAATCTAACACTCTCAAGTTTTCCCTCTGTCAACTTGCTTCTCCCCTCGCCATTTGCCTTCCCTTTCTGCAACCAAAAGTCACCCACAAAGCCTGCAATTAATTTCACTTTCAATTTAGCGGCGGTCGCTTTTAATTTTTATATATACAGTGTGTGTGTGTGTGTGGGTGTGTTGTGTGTGTGTGGGTGTGTTGTGTGTGTGTGGGTGTATGTGTGTTTCTGTAGGCGGTTGCATTTAACGCCAAATGTGTTGTTAAAAGCCAGAGAAAAGCGCGCCTCAACATGGAAATTACTTTTAATTGCTACAATTTAGATAATCAAATGATTTTTGATGTGAAGTAAATTAACCAAAAGCCACACCCACATGTTGCACAGAGTGTGAAACAGTGTTGAAAGCTGACCAGTGTTAAAAGCCGTAACAATTAACACTTGAGTCGTAAGCTCATTACTCAACGACAATCAACTTGAATTTTCATTTTATAGTTTGACAGAATTGCCTTCAACTGAAATTCTAATTTAATTAGTGAGTAGTAGTTTCAACTTTATGTTTCTTAATTTCATGTTATATTTGTAGCACAATAATTGCTATTTGCTTTACAACTTCTTAAACAAATTGCAGCTCACACATAATTTTTGATAGCCCAAGGGTTTCTTTAATATACGAGTATATTTTAGGCCACATTTAATAACCGGATAGTTGATTATTGTTTTTTTTTTTGTAACTCATTCTCTCTTTAGTCGAATCAATTAAACCTTCCTCAATTATTAATTTGTAAGCATCAAATTGCAATCAGCAACTTCCGTTTTGGCGCTCTCCAATTATGCACAATTCACATTTTTTTCGAGACGCACGAACAAAACATTAGCCTAATTCCATAGCTTAGGTTCGGCTTTTATTTCCACACTTTTAGATCCGGCACCTATTTGATATAATTAGTCGTCGCATTGGCTTTTCAATTAATGCAGAGGCCAACAAATTGAACGTGCAACTTTTTCGACTTATTTCGTAGTGCTTAAAACCACTTAAATAAATTCTACAAAAAAAAAAATAGAAAATAGAGAAAAAGTCACCCTTCAAAGTAAATTCTATATGCGAGTAAATCGTAGACAGAGTTAGAGATGCGAGCGTGTCACGAAAGTCATTAAGGATGGCCAGTAATGAGTCATAAAAGAACTTACCAAAATTGTAATAAAAGCTTAAATATAATAAATTATTATTTGATGTCAAATATAAATATTTAAAAGTTGTGTATTGGAATTTGACTGTATCTTTTGTATTTTACAAATATCAAGTGTTTAAAATATGATCCAACATTGATAACATATTATCTCTTAAGTCTACGAATTTAAAAATGGTGTTAACAAATTTATTTTTTTATTAAATAAATAAATTACTTGTAATAAATTAAATTAAATAAATTAACAGTAATATATCAATTTTTAAAGTACAGGAAAAGAACAAAATCTGACTGGGAAAATTGTATAATATTTCAACTAAATATTTTTAGTAAATGATAATATATTGTTATGGTTTTTATTCACGCGTGACGTTTTGTGTTCTCAGCTCTTTTACACTATATAAAAATCACATGAAATATGCGGCACAACTTTTGGCTAATGCCCAAAGCTCGTTTTGGCCGAATAATAAGCAACTTTTTCGACATTGCACGCAAGCGAGACAGGTTGCAAGAGGTCAAGGAAAATCAACAAAGGAAAAGACATAGTTAGAGAGAGAGAGAGAGTCAGAGAAGGGGGCACTACTTGTAAAGTAATAAACGCTTAAGTGGTCGCCATTGTTTTGGCATCGCGATATTAGACTTGGAAATGGAACTAAGTTTCTGGGCAAGTGGGTAGAGTTAAGGATATTCCATAACTGGCAGATTTCCAGCTGTAACCTTCCCAACTTATTAATAATTAATTTACTTTTATTTATACAAACATATTTATTTAGGCATACTTATATATATCGTCTCGGGATTGCATAACGTACTTTACTTTTCCCTACACTCAGTTGGCCTTGGCTCTTAAATAGTTTAAGAGTGTGTGTGTGTGTTTGGTTATGGCCATAAGAAGTATTGCCAGCCATTCTATTTGTTGTTGCTATAGCTCAAGCAATGTTAATGGTATTTTTT
The DNA here is from genome assembly GCA_958299025.2 of Drosophila histrio. Classification (NCBI taxonomy): domain Eukaryota; kingdom Metazoa; phylum Arthropoda; class Insecta; order Diptera; family Drosophilidae; genus Drosophila; species Drosophila histrio. The sequence goes on from OY282580.2 coordinate 9,305,742, forward strand.
CTGTGTTTTATTGTTGCTCAAATACAAACAACAAGGAGCAAACTATTAGGTACCTCCTTATTCAGTTCCTTCAGCTCCCATGCCTCCCTCAGTTTGTGGCCAATTGACTTCGTTTTTAACTTTGACATTTTTACAGTTTTGGCTTTTGGCATTTGGCATTTGACTTTTGGTATTTGGTATTTGCAGTGTGCAATTCTTCTCTGGACTGTCCATGTCCTTGGCATTTACATTTTTCATAGTTTTTAATGCATTTCCAATGTCTCTAGGGGTCTGGTGAATCGTAAGTACTTAGTTTGACTTATTTTAGAATGTGTATCGATTGAGTTTGTGTAAAATAACTAGCAGAAAACAATTCATTAAAAAAATTATTTAAGCAGCTTTTAAATTACATTTAAACTCAAAGAGAACCTAACAGATTCTAACTATATAACTATTGCAAATAAATGTATTGTTTCTTCAATTCGATTGTCAGCAGAAACTTTTTAAATAATGTGACTTCTTTAAAATAAAATCTGTCTGTTGCGCATGTTACTTAAATTTATTTGTATTTTGTGAATTTTTTAAGTACCTCTTAATTTAATTTATGTTTGCGCCTCGCTCTTAATACTCCTATAACTATTAGACATCCCATTCCAAAACCATAAACCATAAGCAAATGTATCTAAAAGGCATCTATTCCTTTCCATTTTGCTTAATCACCATTATGATTTATCTTTACGCAAAGTACTTAACTTTATTTCAAGTTACTCAATTTTCATTTGGTGGATTTCCAATATCCAATAAAAGAAAAGATACCCAAAAGTTTGGCGTGCTTTTACTTTAATGATTAATCTTTTTAACATTTTTATAATCAAACACTTTTTAATATCTGCAATAAATTGCAATCTCTGTGGCATCTGCTGTGCAATGCATTCAATTTATAATCAATTTGCAGTTAAAATTCGCACAATGGCCAAAATGTATGGCGATGCCTGCGATTGAGTGCCAACAACCCAACAGCATTTTGTTTATGACCCATGCAAATTTATTAAACACAATTGCAATTTTATATTCTCTCGATTTTCGAGTTGTGTGTGTGTGCTTTTTTTTTAATCTCTTCTTTTTGTTATCTGCGGCTAATTGTGAAAAGCCTCCGAAATTGTATGGAAAGCGGTATGCGAAAATTTCGTTGCGCCAAAATTAAATGAAATGCAGACACATAAATTGTCCACAGACAAGCGGTGTCTGACATTGAAAACCGTTGAAGGGGGGGAGGGGAACACGGAATGAGAATTGACACTGGATGGAGGCATGTGAATGTCCTATGCAGACTTGTTCAAGTGTCGCAACACTCATTCATTTAATTTGGCAGTGGCAGCGGCAACTGAAACAGAAACAGAAACAGACTCAGGCCTTAATTAGCCGCAAGCACTTGAAACAACTTTTTTGGCCAAAGCCTTGTCAATTGTCGCCGGGTTGTGTGTGTGTGTGTGTGGTCGTCCTAAGACCATCAAGAACTCATTTCCGACTCTTGGCCAAGGGAAGACCCTCAATTGCAATTGCCACACTGCAACTGCCGCAAATTCCTTGTCATTAAATTATTAAATGGAGCGCAAAACGCACAGCAAAATAACAAAAAAAAAGACATGGACTCTCCCTTGTGTCAAGTTTTCATTTGCAACTTTGCTGCCTAATCAAAAGTTGTAGTCAGTTGTGGCAGTTGCAAGTTTCCGCTTCAAATTCCCTGTCTTTTCCCCCAGCACTAATTATGAGTGCGTTGTTTTGGCTCTGTGATGTTGATTAACCTAGCCAGGATTACCCAGATTCTGTCCAAACATATGTGGGTGCCTACAACTTGTAGCTTGTTCATTTTCCCTCAGCTCGTTCATTCTAATTGAGTTTTGTGAGCTCGTGACAGACACCAGAGACACCATGGACAAGAAAATAGAGAGTAAAACAAAAAGAAAAGTGAAAAAGAAAAAGAAAAAAATATACAAGACTGCAACTCACACTTGTCGTCTTTTCAGTTTGATGCATGGCATTTTAATGGAAAGCCAACAGGAAAATGAAGATTAAGCTTCTGCAGGATATGCGTTGAGTTTTCGGTTGAAAGCAGAGGAGAAATGAAATACAGCAAACTGTTAAAGAACATTGGGCTTAAAAGTGTGCGATTTGTATATACATATCTGGTGTGGTTGCAGTTTAACTTAAAGCTCTCCAAGTGATACAGTTCATTTTACCAACACTGTCATAGCAATAGAATCCCAAGTAGAATAAGCTTACTCGAAGATAACTGGCAACTTAGTTGCTATTATCTGTATCTGTTCTTAGTTTATGAATACTAAGTACTGCAGTTAGTCTCTTAGAACTAAGCTAAATTGCTTTGTTAGTCATGTTGATAATTAACCAACACTGGTTGGACTTAATAAGTTTTATAGAGGGTTTTTTACATAGTTCATCTCATTTCTTTTAAGGGTATGTAATTTATGTTAAGCTTACCAACACTGGCTGTCTAGCTAGGATTATATTTCCATAATAAATGCGCAGACGCTACCCAACACTGTTAGGTGGCTTTACTTGTAGTATCTGCCAACTTTTCTGGTTGCCAGTTCATTATTTAATCTGTAAATAATATGAGGCGCATTAGACCGTTTGTGTCTCGCTTTCCCTTGCCTCAGCAAAAGCTGCTCCTTCTCTTTTCCCCTGCCAGTGTTGACTAAACTTTCTGAAATCAACTATAACACACACATAGTAGTAAGTAGACAAGCTGCTGCACAAATGAAAATCAATTTTTGTTACTTTACTGAATTTGCCAGGAATGAAAGGGAAGTAGCTGCAAAATACGATTTTGACTAGCAATCGTTATGTATATGTTAGTGTGTGTGTGTGTGTGTGTGTTGCAATAATAAACGTATAGCAAAAAAGTTTATCGCTGGGCAAAAATCTATTAAGAAAGTTTTGCCAGAGCGCAGCAGTTTTACTTGGTTTTTGTTTCATCGTGCCACAAAAGTCGAAGATGCTGCTGCAAAAAGTTGCAGTTCCCTTTATGAATTCGTTGTTGTTGTTATTGCTGTTGGCAACTTGCCTATACATAGATAGATAAGTGTTAGCGATAGGCTATTGAAACTAAGACCCAACTCTTAAAACAAACCGAAAACATACCCAAAACATTGAATATGAAACAACAATGGAAATGGAAGAATTTTCCTTACCTTCGACGCAAAATTATTTCACTCTAGAGTTTTCTCAAACTCTGTCGCATTTGTTTTATATTGTGCGTTGACATCATTTTCGGAGGCAGCTGCACAAAGCTTTTCCCAACAGCAGCTCTGGGAAAATGTCAAGAAAATTGTTTCGACTCTAGCCGCGAGGCATTCACCAATTGAGTTTTAATTAAGAAAGTTATGAAATGCCAGAAAGCATTTTGCAGTTATAATTCAATTTCAAATACAACTACAAAGCTGTAAACTTACCAACAATTCCTCCTAACATTCTCACTCACTGACATCCTGAATGACTGACAGTCCAAGAGGCAAGTTTTCACTTGGTGGCAAGTGGCAAGTGGCAAGTGTATCCAGCTCATTCAAAAGCGAACCATCAATGCCAGACATATCAATTGTCATTATTTGTTAGCATCACATTCTGAACTAAAACAAATACGTACACGAATACATACGCACTTCCAGAAGAGTCTAATGGCGCCTCGAAGTCTCTACCTATTTGTTTAATATAGATTATGTATACCCTAACTGAAGGTAATCATAATTTCAATGTTAAATATGATGTATTTTTAATGTTTTTCCTAGTCGTTTATCTTTAGCACTGTATAATTTAGAATATAATTGGGAAATATTATTAAAAAGTTACCATTAAAAGTCTAAAGTCTAGTGGTATTTGAAAAATTAGAAATTTGCAGGGAAGACACAGGAAAATACTGATTAGATCAATAAGTGTAAGCATTCATTCAGCAGACTATACAATTACTAGGTTAACACATATTTCTACTATACTTTTCAGCTTTAAATAACCTAAATAATATTAACTGATTAATTGATTGATTGATTATCTCTGTTCTGTACTTTGTTCTGCTTTTTAAAAAAGGGTATTAAATAATCGACTTTCGATGATTTTACTTGATTTTTTCACACTGTCGAACTTGAAAGTGCTTTGAGAAATTGTTTTTATTGCTTAATGCGCAAGAAGTGGGAAAGTTTTGTTATTGCATTGCTTTTATTGCGGTATCTTTAAAGCTTTTCAGTTTTTCCGGGGGAAAACTATCGCATTGGGGCGTGTAAAGTTTTGGCATTCTCAAAATTAAACAGGCAAACTGCGTGTGAGAGACTTAAGAGCGACAGCTAAAGGCTTTGTTGAAAAATATATACAGGATTTGTCGGTAAAATGAGAAGAATAAAAATAATAACAATTCTTAAATTAACAAAATTAAATATTAAATAAATACTAGTTTTTTAGAGAGAAAATAAAATATTTTAAGATCATTTTTATATTTTTTTAGTCAATTGCCAGTACCTTTTGAAATTGACATGGCTAATGAAAACATTGAATGCGAATTTAAAAGAGCACTTCACATAAATATTAAATAAATAAGAAAATGCTCCACTTGAGCAACCCAAATTGCTGCTGAAGTCCGAGCTGGGGATGTCAACGGATCTGGCGAGGGAGTTGAATAGTCCGACACGTACGTGACTCGACTCAAGTGTGAAACCACAGAGAGCTGGTCCACACAGTCAGCAGGATACTAGGACACGGACAGGACATGACCAGGCCACGCACTCACCGACTCTTATGTGGCCGGCGTGTTTGTTTGCTCAACTAAACTTAGACTGTAGCTGGTTGATGATGAGAATGATATTGCTCCTACCCGAAAATGTCAGTGTTGAGCATGTCGTCCTTAGCAATGAGATACACGCTCTGCCGTCAGGTCAAACCCGCTCAGCTGCCAGGAGCATGTGTCTAGCTGGTAACAGCCAGGTCTCAGACATGACCATTGCCTGGGCTGTTGTTCTGTTTCTGTTTCAGTATCTTTTTGCTAGGAAATGGATGTCCTCTTTCACTCCCTGCTTGTACTGCTTACTTCTGAAATGAAGATAAATGTTATAATGTAAAGTTGAAATGCTGGCTGGCGTCTGTTGGCAGTCCAAACGGAAACACAGCAACGTATGAGTGACATGAGTTGGATATGTTTTACTCGTATGTGAGAGAGAAAGTTTTGCAATGGCATTATGGTATTATATTAGTGAAAGATATGCATATGATAAGCTAGCCTAAGTAGCAGGATAATATTATTTAACCAGCTGGCATTACACGGTCTTAATGTCACGTTTGCATTTATTTGCTATTTTAAATAATTGTCACAGAACAGTTTTGCGAATTCCGTATGTTAGGTAAAAAGATATACAAATGTATATTACAGGCAGAAGAAAGTTTTTGTGTATAATAAATACATGTTGTCTGCAAATCTCCGGGAATAACCATATTTTTCGCTTTAAAGATACATTATTCTATGTATCATTATTCATTTATTGCATTTAAAATTTCTAAAAAATGTTTTGTTAAAGGGAACAATACAAGTGCAGTTTGAATACAATTTCTAAACCCTTATTACTCTTCCAAATCTACTACGAAGTAACTAGTTTATTAAACATTTTCTTTTTTATTTCAGCTGTCTATTTCATGAATATCGGGATAAAATACAGAAATGATGCAGTAATAAATAAGTAAGTAAATAATCATTAATAGAGAATAATGTACACTACAAAATCCGCATTAATATCAACAAATATATGCCTGTAAGCAGTAAGTATATTCTAATATGAGTATCAATCTATAACACTTATCAAAGAGCTGTGTAAAGGATATCTCCACGTCATGCCCTCGCTCAATTCTAGTATTTAATTTGCTGTTTAAAATATTTGCATATATATTTTGCTGTTGTTGTCAAAAAACCAAACCATATATTAAAGTTTAATACTTCATATTTTTAGCATGCAAATGTTTTTTTTATTGTTTTCTTATGTTTTTCGCAATATTTCGGCATTAAATTTTCATGCCCTATTGCCAGACTCTTGTTTTCTGTGCTGCCCAAAAAAAGATACAAAGTATATACATATACATTTCACATTTTGTATTCATAGCGCGTTTTGTTATATTTTTTATTAGAAGATGCAACCAAGCAAACCACAACAACAACAATAGCAATAACAAACAACAAACTGTTTATTTACTTTAGCGCGAATGGAGATTTTTCCATTTTTGTTGCTATCTTTTAACTTTTGCTGCCAATTTTTTCGTTTTGTTTCTTTTCTCTTTATTCGTGTTGGGATACTTTGCGGATGGAAATTATTTCAGCATAATTTGACTCATTAAAATTCCATAAAAGGCGCAGAACAAGTTAACATTTAATTGCTTTTTTAACACCATTCTCCTCAAGTCATCGATAAGAATTTGATTGCGGTGTCTCAATACCTCAATACCAACCTCAACATAAGAGTCTAAGATTGTGTTTTGTAATTAAAAATTGTGTCAGGCCTGTCTGTTTGCATGATATCCTGCTGATCTGTTGATCCCCTATCTTTCCAACAGTTTTCGCTTCATTCTTTCGCTTCTCTTGCCATCTTCTCTCATCTCGCACACATTGCACGCACATGTTGTTCTCGTACTTCCTATGCGATGAGGTAGGAAGGAGTGAGTTCTCTTGTGCCTGAACAATATTAAAACAATGGCATGGCATATGGGCGTCTGCCCTCATAAAAGGTTCAAATTCTTTGGATTTAATAAAATAGTTGACCTTTTGGGCGCAGTCTTTCCGTCTCCCTTTCTGTGGCTATAGTATCTATATCTTTCTCTCTTTATCTTAATGGTTCTGACTGACATTCACGCACGCGCACACGTTCGCATTATTTTTTATTATTTTGACTTTATCTGAAATGCTTATCCATCACTTAATGCGATGCCCCCGCCTCCCTATAGCTCCCTGTCCCAGCAGCACAATGTGGGAACATGCCTGGGTCGCTCATTCGACTGATTATGATGACATTATTGGATGAGCCCAATGCTCATGAACCAGCATCATTTGCGGTTGTGGGTTGTGGTTTTGACTCGAGCTGTGGCATGTGATGTGATGTGATGAGGCTGCCCCTTGATCGCATAATTACTGAGAGGGGCGCGTAGTTATAGAATTTGACTTTGGGTTCCCCTCGCTGACACTCCCTTCCTCTCTGTTCCTCACTTTTACTATCTATCTCTTCACTCCGGACTCGCACAACATCTGTTGCAGTAGCCACATTTTGTTTTGCCCTTCTTGTTGTCGCTTCTTTGTCTTTAAATTGTACACACGATACCCCGCTTAAGTTGCAAGACAACGGATATGCTAGCCAGCTTATAGAATAAAGCATTACTTATTTAATATGATTTACATAATATAGAAATATAATGAATTAGATTAGTAAATGCAATGCTGATAGGCTATTACAAACATTTATAAAAATTTTATAAATAAAATTAAAGGCAAACGTGTTAAGAAATTGTTCTGAATTGAATTATCACTTTTGTAGCGGAACTCATTACATTTAATCTGCCTTTCTGTCTAGTCTGTCTAGTTTTCCATACTATTTTCTAGGGTATTTAATAGTCTTCTTTATATACAACATTTTTGCTTCTTTTGTTTTAGTGCTTTCCGTTTTTTTTAGTGCATTTCGTTGTCACCATAAGTTGCTCTCAACATTTTCATTTAATGCGCTTCATTTGTCGCTTTATTGTGACAGTTTCATTTGTCGGCAGTTCATTAGTCATCGAATTTGTTACAGGACCCGGTTCCCTATGCCCTGTACCCTGCTGATATGTATAGTATCTCTACAGGACATATCCACGAATTGTAACTAATTTATGTGCACATATTGACACCTTATGTTACCTATGGGAAGTCATTGAAAGCAATAAGCGTGGGATCGTTAATTTAAAGATTATAATTTGTGGTAGTTTTTAGGCTTAAAGTTAAATAATGAAAATATTCGGAAAAAAATTTAAACAAATATTATAGAAATGAATGAACATAGATTTCTCGAAACTTTATTTATTAATTGATACTTTTTAATATGAATTATATGAATAAACATCTAAATTAAATTGATTGGTTTGGTTTATTATGTTCCGTATCTTGAGAAGATACCTTCAAGTTTAAAGTCTAGATTTGTGATCTGAGTTATGCAGACCGTGAAAGTATTATTAAACTTTCATATTTCTTTACTTTTTAATGTTCTTTTGGAGTTCTGTTTGGTTTGTGATCACTGACCATGCATAAAGAGATTTTTATTTGTGGTAAAATGATTACAATTGTCGGCTTTCGTTATGTTGCTATATCGTAAAAAGAAACAAATTTGCTATGAATGCAAATAATTGCTTGGCGATTAAATATAGATAAAATGATGTGTGTGTTCTGAAATTGCATTATTGTTTGTGTTTGAATGAGTAATTAGTTTTATAACTATGTTATTTATAATTGATAACTAATTATTAATTATAAATAACAATATTTCAATATATGAGCTGTGATTGTATCATATTCTAATTAAATAGTATTAATAATACAATAATATAACCTAATAATTGAATAATTAAGTTTTTATAGAGTGCTAACTTCTAAGTTGACATAAAAGCCTGTTTCTCACTCTATATCTATAGTTTACTTAGCCATATTCATTTCAATTATTATTTATAATTCTAATTTATACTTGTCACTTACTCTAGCATTAACTTTCCTGAGAACTTTTGTGAATTTGTAATTGAAACGTTTTCCCCACGTCAAGTTACGAATTTATTTCTAAATATTTGATTTAATTGCGCTTTTAGCTTCACTTTTTGCAGCATTTGGGCTAATTACAGTCACATTTTGTCTGAGTTTGTTAGTTTCACATCCAACTTGTGTCTACCTGTCACTTACCACGAACTTTTAGCCAACTCAGCTGTCATTATGCCCCCCGCCCCCGCATTCCCATTTCCCATCCTGCCACCATGTTTGCCACATTTACTCGTTGCTGTTGCAACACATTTTAATTCCAACGCTTTGGGTTAATTAATTGCGTTTCTTTTAAATTTCAAATTAAAACAGCCTTAACCCAAAAGTGTAGTCTAAAATAACAATCCTCCCTTTGGCCCCCTCCCCCTTTTATCCACCAATTTGATACCCTTCTTCTAGCAGCAATTGCCAAAAACTTACGCATAGCTGACGCTTAATTACAGACATTTGTGGAGTCTATTCATGCTACCGTGCACCAAGTCTGCACAGTGTGTGTGTGTGTGTGTGTGTGAGTTTGCTGTTGCATGTTCCATTTGCCAAATCGTTCCACGTTCGCTCCTTGCGAACCGTAAACACAAAGTTCCACTCAGAATTCCGTTTGCTGGCGTCGCGTGCGGTGCGCGTCTTTTTTTTTCGTCTGATTGGAATTCGTGCGACGGTAACGCTACTTCTGACTCTTAGGTGTGTGTGTGTGTGTGTGTAGTTGTAGTGCCTGTAAACAACGCAGACTCCAGAACATCTGTGTGTGTGCATTTCCCACTTGGCGTGTTCCCATTTCGCTGCCTGCACTTTTTTCGCCCACTTTTTCTGTTGTCGTTTCTTGGGTTAACTTTGTAAGCGTGTTTGGCTGTGTGTGTGTGTGTGTGTGTATGTTTACTTCATCATATGGCGCGCATTTTGCGTGTCCCTCCAGGTTCCTTTACTACTCATCCCCCTCCCCTCCTCTTTGCCTTTCAGAGTTGCCAACTTCCTGACGCGTCCTTTTGCCATCGCGTTGATTTCATGCTAAATTTACCAACTTTATGTGAACGTTTATTGTGTGCATAACTGTCGCTGCCGGGAGCTCTATATATTCGTGTGTGTGTGTGTGTGAGTGTGTGTGTGTGGCAACCTTAAATAACTGCACATAACTGTAACTGTGTATAATATTGTAGCGAATTATAATTTTTAGCTACGCTTCGTTCCTCTCTCTGTGCAGTCAAATGCAAATTTCATTTTATGTTTTTGCATTCATGCAAATCACAATTTACGAGCTTGACTTGAACTGCGCTTTTGCATGACGTTCCCCGCTTTCCCTTTCCCCCTCCCCAGGCCGTTGAACAGAGTGTGGTTTAGCATGTGGGTGAAAACCGCTAAAATTTTCTCGGAAGTGTAGAAAAATAAATTATAAACAAGCAACAAATGGTAGAAATCTAAGAATCGATTGGAAGTAAGGAAAAAAAACTTGTAATTTCATGAAAATCAATTAAATATATCTATTGTTATTTAAAATATTATTAGAAATTAAGCAGCTATATTTTTATTGAGATTTCAAACTTTCTGATAAGGGCAAAACCACTCCAAAATTAATTTAATCAAAAATAACAAATGTATAGACTATTTTACAATTTATAAATTTTTTAATCCATGCACTTATTTTTAAAATAGTTTTAATACCTTTCTTCTTAATAAAAGTCGAATAAAATTATTTAAATAATAGGCTACTAGTCTATTACATTGTTTTGAGTAATATTGCAGTTCCAACTGTTACAATAATAATATTATATAATAATTAATAGGTTATTTGGTATATTTCTTTAAATTTATTTTTCTATTTCAATCAAAACAAGCCGATCAGTCGAGCGAGCGCGACAGTAGGATAGCCTGTGCAGGTCTTCAAAGAAAAGTATTTTCATTATAATGGTATTTAAATATATCGCTTGAAGTCGATTTTGCTTGCATCGAGAGTAGGTAGCTTGCGATAGTCTGGCAACATTGGATTGCGGATATTAATTGTTTATGTTTAGAGCCACAGCAGACGAAAGGCAAATCAAACATACATGAACAAACGCATCTTTTCGTTCATTATATCGTCGGGCGGCGCAGCGACTGCGCTGCTACTGCGCTGCAACGCATCTGCATAAATTTGTTTCTTGAATAGCTTCTGAGTTCAATATCCGATCGTACTGAAATTTGCAGCACAAATTGAGAGTAGGATACTTGTCTTGTGTGCCAAATCTCAAGTCTCTAGCTATAAAACTGCTCGTGTTATCAGCTTTTTCGAGTTGTGGGCGAAGGGGGCGTGGCATCGCGATGAAATTTTCAGGACACATTAAGCCCAAGCTTTTTATCATGTGTGCCAAATCTCAAGTCTCCAGCTTTAACACTGCTTATGTTATGGGGATTTTTCTAATTTTAAAACCAACGGGACATGATATCGAAAATTGAAAATAAACTTGATCTGCGTATGGTATTCAGGAACCTATATTCCAAATTTGAAGTCTCTAGCTCTTATAGTTGCTGAGATCCACGCGTTCATACAGACGGACAGACGGACGGACAGACGGACAGACGGACAGACAGACGGACAGGTGTCAATCGACTCGGCTATTGATACTGATTAAGAATATATATACTTTATAGGGTCGGAGATGCTTCCTTCTGCCTGTTACATACATTCACACAAATTCATTATAGCCTTTTTTGCCCATTTTTAATGGGCACAGGCTATAAAAATAAGTATAAAAGGAAATTACTTAGATTAGTTTTTTATTATTTAGAATTTTAAACGAATGTCTTATTAATTAAATACTCTCACTGTATATTTGTCTGAATCATCAACATTTCTTATCATTTTCACTTAGTATTGAATATCCCTAAACTAAACTTAGCCTAAATTAATAAAGCCTTTTATCACTTCAGTTCTAAAATTAAAGTAACATAAAATATAATTTCATATTTCATTTTATAATATTATTTCCTATTCCTGTTTTATATTTTCATCGATCTTTGTGTCGTCTGTTTATAAATAAATAAATAAATAGATAAGTAAATAAATAATTAAGTAACCAAATAGATAAATCAATAAATAAATAAATATGTAATTAAATAAATAAGTAATTAATTCAATAAGTATATAAAAAATGCCTAAATAAACAAAATAATTAAATAAATAAGAATCTTCTGTCCCAAGTCTCTAGCTCTGTCTCTACCCTCACCCTTAACTAAATACTAACTTGGCTAACTTATTTTGCTGACCATTCTAAACAGGCACAGGCCAAAAGTCGGCTAACCGACTTACAAAGTTATCAAAAGCAGCTGCCCAACAAATTTTAATAAAACCAACTAAAATAAATAAATAAATTAAATAAAAAACAGACAAACTGAATCGAGAGTCTGGCGGAAACTCATGAAAATACAGGATATTACACAAATGCCGATAAACAGTGAGCACCAAAGGAACAACAACAACAAGGATAAGAAGAGGAAGCAGTTGAAGCTGTGAGAAACTAGTAGAAGTGAACGAAATGTAGGAAGTCAGGAAGTTTCATCTGCGGTTGGCAAGAGATCCAACTGTGAATAACAACAGGATGTGCGCCTCTCAGGATGTCCAAAGACTCGAAAAACAGATGATGAAACTTTCTCTCTAACAATCTCTTGCTCTCACAATCTCATGAAGTAAATTCCAATTGCAACTCTCTCAGAGAGATAGTCGTAGAAAGAGAGTCTCTCTCTACTCTCGCTGCACAGTTTTGGTGGTGGGAATTTGAATTTTTTCTTGTCTTTTTCGCCTAGGCAGTGAGTAGATTTTACAGTTTTTCTGTTTTTCATCGGCTCTGAGGACTTTTCCAGACTGCTGCTCGCTCATTGTGTCGATTGAGTTGCTCGTGACAGGACAAACGTGCCGGATAGTGTAAAATCTCGTGTGGTGTGTTGACTTCTCAGATGGCAATTTAGCAAAGCGACAAAGCGCGCACCGACTGAATGCAAAGGATATATGAACACACACCGTCCTCCGCAATCGCCGCCCCCCTCACGTTGTATATAAAAGCGCTAAACTGTGTGTGTATGAGTGTGTGTGACTGTGTGAGTTTGTGTGTGTGTGTTTCACGTCGCGTGCTGCATGCACATGTGTGTGTACGTCTCGCAAAATGGGCACAGTGAAAAATTGTTAAACAAAATGGCAAAATAAAAATGTTTATCGAATGCCCATAAATTGTTTTCTTAATATTCCACAAAAAAACGCCGCTGGCAAAATCAAATTATCAACAAAATTATTATACATAGAGAGAAAAGCAGAAGAAGTAGAAGAAGAAGTAGCAAAAGAAAAGTGTCGTGAAATTTTGTGAAAACTAAACAAACCAAGTGGAAAGCGAAAAGTCAAAGAAAAAACTCGCTACGAAGTTCTAAAAGCAAAAGAAAAAGCCACACGCACTCCATGAAAATCAATAATTTGGATTAGTAGCTGTTGTTTGAATTTCGGCAAAGGATTCAAAACAAAGTAAGCAAATTAATAAACAAATAACTAAAATAAATTAAGCTATACAAAAAGTTAAAGTTTGACAAACAGAAACAAATAAAAATTGCTTATGATATTTATTGGAAAATAATAAAAATTAACAGCAAAGCGGCGTCGCAGAAAATTGTTTAATAAACTTTACAAATTATGCAGCATAAACATTTTATGCTAAGCGTTTAGAATTAATTAAAATTAATTTAAATTAATTATTAACGTACCTGTAGAAAGCGTGCAAAAAATGCTAAGAAGCAATTGCTATTTATCTGATTTTACTCTGTGTGTGCGTGTGTGTGTGCGAGTATTTGAGGTTAACACACCTTAGACATATACATACACGTCGTACACACACACACACACACGCATACATACACAGAGAGACAGATATGGACTGGTGTGTGTGTGTGTGTGTATGTGGAGAGCATGGAGCGGCCCCAAAAACAGCTCTGGGCTGCTCCTGTGCGTATGCAGCAGTTTTTCTTTTGTGCTCCCGCTCCCGTTGCGGCTGCATGAAAAATCGATCGATGGGTTACCCCCTTTCCACGTCTGGTCACCCTGCGTTTCCCTGCGCTCACTGAAAGCGGCTGCCGCTTATCAGCAGCTGAAATACTCCTTCGTAGTATTCGTACTATGCACAGGAATTGGCAGCACTGTCTGCAAAATTTATACAACTACTACACAGTCTGTGTTTGGGTGTGAGTGTGTGTGTGTGTGTTTGTGTCAGACTGTATAAGTGTGTGTGAGCTTTTGGTGGGGTGCTTTTTTGCGCAGTTGTCGCTGTTGAGAGGCAACTTTGCAGATTTTAAAGCCTGCGCTCTGTGACCTGCTGCTCTTTCGCCCACTCTTTCTCATCCAATCTGCCTGTCTCTCTATCTCTCACTCTCTCCCACTCTCAAATCTCTGCTACCATGTGCTGCACTTGTTCTTGCCACTTTGCTTTTGCTTAGCCTTTCTTGCCGGTTTTCTGTTGTTTGCTTTTCTGTTTGCTTTTGCACGCATTCTAGAGTGTGAGAAAAATCGCCTGGACACATGTCTAAACTATGCACAGAAGAAATTTTATTAATATTTATAATTGCAGCAAGTTTAAAATTAAATTATATTAATTTAAATATAAGTTATTAAAATTTATTTAATACGCAGACTAGAACGTCACTAAAATCGCCTGGACACTTGTCTAAACTTTGCGCATAAAAAATCTAAATAAATATACTTGCAGCAACTTTAAATAATAAATAAAATTAATTTAATCGCTTGCAATTTGCGTGTAATAAAATGCATTAAATTATTGTTATTATAGTGAAATTGAGAACATAAATCGATGCGCAAATTGTTTGTCAAAATATATTATAGTTTCAAAGTTGTTGCTGATTGAAAAACCTGAAAAACTAATAACTATAATTTGATAGGCAATAATATGGCAACAATAAATACAACAACAACAACTATAATCTAGCAATTTGCCAGCAATAATGTAATCAGTAAATTGCGTCTACACTTTGGGCCAAAAAAAAGACGAAGACGAAGAAGAAGAAAAAGCAAAAGACAAAGCCTCAAAGCGTTTCGAAGATGTTTTACGAGAAAAATGAGAAGATAAATAAAAAAAAAAACAAAAAATAATATATACATAAATCTACGTGCCAGTCAGAAAATAATAAAGCCCTGTCTGGAACACAGACAGAGCAGCATGAGCAAAGTGTGGCACCCTGCACAGTGGTGCGAAATGTGACTGAAAATGTATAAATATAACTAACCCGTTTGCCAAGTTGCTTTAATATCTTTCAAAATTAAAATAGCGTAAATATTGTAGGAAATTTAAATATATTTTAAAGATTATTCTCATAATGTTTGCCTCAATGTGCCTCGTTTTTTGGTCCATTGACAGCCATTGGCAGCTGGGCTGATGTTATCGCCTTGGACCAAAATGCCGCTGACTTTCAACGGTGGGAACTTCTGAGCAGCAACAAAAAAGACAAGACTGCTTGCCACCTCAAAGCTTTGATATTTCCCTCGCCTTCTACATCATCTTCTTCTTCTTTGTGTTGCTGTTGTAGTTCTTGGCCAAGTCAAGTCAATAATTGACTTATCTGCAGCAATGCTTTGGCCTGCACCATGACGCCAAGTTGTCGGTTGTTCTTCTTATTGTTGCTGAGGTCTCTTCTGCGGTTGGAGCTAACATAATAAAGCTCGATGGCCTCGTATTTGACTTATTGCGGTCGCGACTCGCCGTTGCATGAACAAACACACACACACACACACACAGAAAATTCATTGATAGACGCGCGACGCGGCGCGTTGCAAGAACTGAAAAACACGTGAAATATTGGGTCATAACTATTGATTGGGTTTGGGGGCCTGTTTTGCGGTTAAATTGAAAGCAAAATAAAAACCGAAATAAAAACCATTGTAATGTGTATGCAAAATACGCGTAGAGAGATTGCCAACTTCCTTCTGAAAACAGTCTGTGTGTTTTTCTTTTGCTGTTCTTTGCCACATTATAATTATCATTCACGCCACAGTATGCAGTTAATTTTTTCTTCTGTCTGCGCCAAATTGTCTATAACAAATTTAGTTATTTCTCTTATTTTTTTAGGGCAATTTTCCGCTTAAGCGACAAGTCAAGCTAAAAAGAAAAACCCCTAGCAAATGCAATTTGTTTGAACCTTAACCCAAGTTGATCTGTTCCAAGGCTTATTCTTCTACATCTTTGTTCTACGCACGTTTGGAGCATTCGTTGTGCTGGAATTGATGAAGCATAATTTAATTTTCTTATTGTTTGCATTGCAAAATACAAGAATATTTTCCATGTTGACCTCCAATGGATGGTGAAATGCACGTAACGAATTTGCATGGATGTTTACATATTTTCTTTTATTAAATTATCATACTTATAGCATTTATTTCAAACTTCAACTATGAATAACTTTGACAGTTACAAGCTAATACATTTCAATTGATTGATAAGTAGATTTTAAATCATTAAACAATTTTGAATAGCGAAAGAAGTAAGTTTTGTAAGTTGACTTTTATGTTAAATAATCTAAAAATAAATTAAAATATAAAAGCATTTACCGTCATTTTAGTTTATATTTCCGTAGTTCTGCTCGAAAGTTCGCTTATAATAATTGCAATTAATTTATTCTATTCGAATGCATTCATATAAATAATGTTTAAATAAATTTATTATAATGAGTTAAATCTCAAATGCATTTATAGCCTGAAATACATATAATATTGTTTAAAAACACATTTTGCCCATAGTTTTACATTTAATCTAATTATCGCCATATAATTTATCTTTCAATTTAAATGTATTGCAGCTCGTCTTAAAAAATTCCCACATTTTGAATTATATTCTGAAAGAGTTTGTTCGGTTTTCAAAATATTTGCATGCCGTACATATTTCTGAAATTGTAATTTTATGAGCTTCAGCTTCGGTATGCCTCTTGGATATTCCGTGGGCGAGGACTTTCCATATTTAATGGCAATAAATCTTTATTTTCAGCCAGGTCCATGTGCGTTTCATCTTTGGTTTGGACCTGCATGCCAGCCATGTCCGTCTCGTCCGACTTGTGGTCTTTTTGAGCTGGCGAAATAATAAAATGAATTCTTTATGAATGAAATTTCTGCTTAATGCATTCGTCTCGACCGCTGCGTTGTCCACACATGCGGTTCACACATGTTCTCGGTTCAACATCAGATGGGTAACTCGTAAGATCGGCATCTTGAGTATGTTTGAGTAGTATGTGTGGGATTCTTCTACTTGCTGCTGCTGTTGTTTTTTTTTTCACATTTCAAAAATGCAATATTCTGTTTGTCTGTTTGTGTTTGCCATTTGTCATTTGCCATTTTAATTGAGTTTTCAACATAATTTTTTGGACCCAACATGTGATATTTCTAATGGAATTTCATTAAATTTAAATTTTGCATATATGCAGTTTCCGCTTTCGGGTGCACTCGAAGGCCTCTCGCAATGAGTTTAAAGCCCAATTTGCATTGCTCTCCATTCGGTTTTTTCTTGTTTGCTTTTCTGGTACATTTCCCGCTGCATTCCGTTGCTAATTGACGACAATTAAAATTTATTAGCTGGCAACAGCAATTAAATGCAAGAACCGCACGCAATTTGTGTTCGCTCCGAACGAAGAAGATTTTACAATTTTCAAACAAAAGGCATCAAATTTATTTCGAAGCGTTAAAAAGAGTTGTTATATCCGAAAAGTGTATGCTCTAAGAACCTGCATAGCAGAAAACTGATAGAATTTGTAACTGAAACTATTTTGGTATAAGTTGTGATGCTGTTAAGCGGCTCAAAAATGATTCAATCTCAGTATTTATATTCTGGAAACGCTCAAAGAGTTGTGAATCATTTTAAATAATTCTCAGTAATTATAATTGCAATAATGCATAACTTATTTGTAGACTACAATATAAATATATGTATAAATTCATTATATTTGTTTAAATGTTTTGAAAACTATCGCAGAATACTAAGCAATAAGTTCAATTTTGTTCTTTAAGTGAACAAGATATATAAAATGTTTCTAGCGCACTGTTGTATAGGGAAACATATACTGGACTTTGTGGCTAAAGATTCCCTTAAGCTCTAAATCTGTGAACCAGTTCAAAAAGCAGATCAGTGTTATATTTAAGTAAATACTGAAAATACGCTGCGGAAATTTGGTAGACTGATAATATTGACATTGATTTATTTACGTCTTAAATGAAATCAATTTTACAATATATTCACGTTGCAGTTTATCTTGCCCAAAGAGAACTAAGCATTTTGCCTGATCCGAAAGCTCGTTCATCCGTTCGTCCACTCGACAATCAATCAAATTTAAGTGGAGGCAGCGGCAGCGGCAACTTGAAGAGGGGGCAGCGTTGAAGTGGCAGGCAGCGGGGCATTAGCTGCTAATCTGCATATTGTGCCGCCAGTTCTTAGTTTATTTTTGCGCCAAGTGGCACTTGCAACAAATTGCTAATGGAGGCGACACCAGCTGCGGCATCTGAAGCTGCGGGTTGCTAAAGTTTATGCAAGTTGCAAGTGACAAGTGGCAAATAGAAAGACAAAGGGAAAAATATTAAGACTGCGCCAAAAAAGAAAGAATAAAGGAACATGAATGAAATTGCAACTTGACGCAGTGTTGCAGCAACAACAACAACAACAACAACAGCAATAATATCAAATTGAAAATCGATGGAAATTGCAACCCCAAGCGAAAAATCAAAGTTAGGCAAAGGCAAAGGCAAAAGGCTCTGTGCCGGGTGATTGCCCTCTTTGCCGGCTCTGCGGTTGTACTATTAGAGGATATCCCGCCTGTGTATACACACACATATACATATATACATAACTGTGTATGTGTGTGTGTGTGTGTTGCTCAGCATCCTTTTGGCAGGACATACAATTCACATGCGATATTTATGTGCGCTCGCGCGTCACATCCTTTTTATTGTACTACTGCTACTAGAAGGAAGGGTGGCTGTGGCACAGACTGCGGGGAAGTGAGTGGTCAGGGGTGAAGGCAGCAGGGTGGCGACGACAAATAGCAACCTGAGTGCGACAATACTTGTGACAAATCTGAACTGGAAAAAAAGTTATGAGTGGATACGACACACAGACACAGACACATCCCTCGTAGCCGGCATATAAAAATACTGAACTCAGGCGCTATAAAAATGTAAAATTCATTCAGAGCAACAGAAAAGGAGAAAACAGAAAAATTGAAATAAGAAGCAGGAAAAAGATGGAAAAGATGAGGAAGAAATGACAGCAACAGCGTGACTGCGCATAAATACGTGGGCAAAAGAACAAAGCACTAAGAGTGAGAAGAAGGAAGAATGGGGAGATGAAAGCACCGAACATATGGGAGAAGGGAGTGTAATCAATGATATTGCACAGGACAGAGGGAAAATGTTAGTCCAAATGTTTGTACGAGTTATGAAATGATTATAAAACAAATAGGAAGGCTTTTAAAGCTATGAGCGGTAGATGGCGCCAGAGCGGGACTTCCCCGATTTATACTATGAAATATTGATTACTTAATCACTTTTGGGTTTATAATGCGATCGTAATGAAATTTTTAGGATGGGTTAATAAGAGAGTTCTGCAAAGTTTACTTATGAGTCACGTAATAAGAATTAAATACAATTGTTATATACATTTGGCATACAGAATTGAAGACACTCATAGAAGGACAGGTTTAAATATTCTCAGCTATTGATGCAGAGTCTAATACACCTACTCTGTCTGTTACATACATTACTCTTTACTGCTTTAACCTTACTGCCCCCCTTCTCAATGGAAATGTCTATAACAATAAACTTTTAAATAGGCTTGACTTTTATTTTATTTATGGCCCGACAGAAACATAAGTATCGTTGCTGAAAATAATATACAGTTTTTGCTTCGAATTCATTTCGCATTGCAGAGAAAAAGTTGATCTTTTTCAACCAGTTTACCAGCCCATTTAAAATGTGTGGGATTACCAACGTTTTGCTTAAACTGTATACATTTCTCTTATTTGTTTCCTTTATTTATTTAGGCACTTTAATTCCCAATGGTGTATTTTTCTTTATACACATTCGTGTGTTTTTGTAGCTGCAATGTATACCAATTAATTTTTCGTCGCAATTGCCGTCGGATGCGATTTTCAATTAAATTAGTAGAGGAGGATTGCGGGGGATGGGAAACTGTTGTAGCATTTTTTGGGCCAACAAAACGTAGTATGTGGCAAATGAAAGTGTAAGGCGTCAAAGACGGGGAAGAGGCAGATACAGATAGAGAGAGAGAGAGCGAAATTCAAATAAACAAGCTGCTGAATGGAAAACAAACAAAATGCTATTAAATGTGCACAAACAGGGCACAGAAATGCAAATATTTAACCTTGATGCTAGTTACACATGCCACACACGTGAGTGTGCGAGGGTGTGAGTGTGTGTGTGTGTGCGAGTATGTTGCAAGTTGAATGGCCTTTTTACTTGTGTCGTGAGTCAACCTCCCCTTGCAACAGCAAAAACCATAGAATGCATTTTGTATTGATTCGCGGCGAGTCTCACAATGCGCTGCGCGAGAAAGAGAGAGAGAGAGAGAGAGAGAGAAAGATAGACTGCGTTCTACTTTTGTATATTTTCTTTTTGTTTAAATTCAATTTTAGTGCATTGCACTTTTTGCCAACGTCAACGCCACGCCGGAAGTGCGGCCTGGAAGCGGCGACAGCGGCGGCAGAAAGGTGGCAACAAACAGTGGGAACGTGCAACGTGCAACGTTAAAGGGCGGCGCAGACAGTTTGGCAACAGTTGCAGTCATCAACTTTTGTTGTTATTGTTTTGGCATATTGCCAACTCTTGTTCTTGCGATTTGTTGTCGCTCTACGGATAACCCTTAGTATATTCTTTTCTTTTCATTTATTTCTAGTCTGTCTTCTCCTTTTTTGGAACATTTCATGCTTGATTCAACAGAAGACCAAGTCAAATAAAGGAAAAAGAAAAAGCATTTTTTTTTTGTAAATAATTTGTGTAGCTTCTTCCGAAACCTTTCAAAACGTCACGACGACGCGGTTCCTAAAAGCATCGCATGCTAAACGCAATGCAAAAGAAGGAAAAAAAACTTAATCGCCGTATGGCCAATACATTGTAATCAACAATTGACCAAGTTAGCTATCTTCTGGGCCAATACACACGAACACGCAAATATTTGTGTCTGCAAATTTAATTAAGGTGTTATTACCTCTACTCAACACCTTGCAGGCGTCACCACTATTAAAAGGAGGAAAAAAGTTAATTTCAAGAAAAACATTTTCCTGGAAGACAGTTAAAAGCCGGCACAAGCTAAACAAAGTCTGATGTCTCAGCTGCAGCTCTTACATTTCAATTTAATGACTTATTTCAGAGTATGTAGTCAAAAGGTTGGTTTTGTTCAACACAATTGTGATTACAGCACACACACACACACACACAGACGTGTTGTGCCTTGGGGTAGGGCGCCAAGTTAATGAGCTTATAATTGAAATTGCTTTCCATATTTACAAATAAACGTGCATTGTTGTTGGTATGATTTTATCAAATAATAAAGCCTTCTCTGAGTTTGCTTATAATTTTGTGGTTGTTAGACAATAGTTCTATTCAAATTTGCTAATTATACCAGTTAGTTAAGAGATTTCACAATTAATTCCTTAGACTGAAAGCTGAGTTTTCGACAGAATTGCAAATACCACAAAGGGTTTGAAAGTCGACTAATTGTATACGTTTTAATTACCTCAAAAGCTCTTAATTAATTTTACAAATACAATTGTATTAATCGCTTTTATAGTCTAAAAATGGAATTTATTTATATATATTGATTAAGTCTACAGTCGAAGCCTCTGAGTAAATATGCCTCAGATAAAACAAAATAGTTTAGAGAAGTATTTGTATATAATTAATATTGAAACATTAAATCAATGTGCGTTGAATACTTTTTAAATAATATTATAGTTTCTACACTTTTGTCAAATGAAGTTTTAATCGTGTAAAATGTATTTGACTGAATAATTTTAGATATTAAAATAGCTCTATTAGCTTTATGTAGTGTGAAACACTTTGTTGATCGAACAACTTGCTAAGCTAGGGTCTCTTCAAAGGGCAGTCTTAAGGTGTTTTCAGCTCAGACAGCTCAGTTATCATTATCGCTGAATTTCCAATTAGCGGCAACTGCTTTGGTAGCTGCATTTAGCCTACAAGCCTACCTGCCTACCAACATGTGCAGTAGGCGTGTCACCAAATGCCCATGTTAACACATAATTTGTAGCTGCCCAGACAAGCACCAGAAGGAGTCCGCAAACGAGTCTCGGAGTCTGAAAGTCGAAGTCACAGGTATCGCGTTACCTGTGCGTGCCGCGACAAGACTCGATGCCATGTCTGGGGTCTTGGGTGTGGTGTCTGGTCTGGCTACTGTGTTTACCCTTTCTGTTTTTTTTTTCCTTGATCTGGGTCTTCACATGATATGCAAATATTTGTCGGCTGCATTGTTCGAGGCGATCCCTTTTGGCACGGGTACAAAAAAGTGCGTAATGACTTTATTTATGGAAGCTGGGAACGTTTGTCGTGTAGACAATCGCCCCGAGGTGTAATTCCGCCAATATTTGCATTTAAAAGTCAGTTCCGAGATGTCAGCCTCTTCTCGCCTCGAGCGTATTTGTTTAAGGGGTCTGTCTCCTCGCTCTCTGGCATTCGCAAGTGTTGACAGTCCTTTCGGCCAATAAATAAGCTCTGCATTAATGAGATTTCTCGGAAATCTTTCAGATTTAAAAAAAAAATGATGAAGTGTGAGCATATACGGATCTCTCTTGAATTTAAATAGCCAAACAACAGCTCAATTAATCATTGTCTGCTCAATTTCTCAGTGTCATCAAAATGGGCATGAAGCTTGACATTTTCCCAATGCTAAACCACAATGGGGCAACTTGAAGTTTGGTTCCTGTATTATTCCTGTTCCCAGTTACTCTGCCTCTTCTCCAATTCATATTTGATGAAGCACTTCGTTTGGGCTGCCGTTTTTCCATCCCTGCCGGAAGTATTAGGCGAACCCTCAGCACCAGAAACAGATTCAGAAATAGGCGCCGTTACAAAAACAAAAACCCAAAAACCCTCTGCCTCAATTTTCCCCTTTTCGGTCTGCCTCTGGATTCTATTTATTTGGAAATGCCCGTTGTGGTCGACTACCTGAATCTGAGTGTGTGCGAGATTGTGTGTATGGGATTTGAAAGGAGATTTGCGCGTGTTTGCCCTGTAGGGGTTTTTATTGTTGTTGTTGTTGTCGTTGTCGTTGTTGTTGCTGTCGTTGTTGTTGCTGTCGTTGTCGTTGTCTGATTGCGAGTGCCACGCGCTGCATACAAAAAAAGGAATCTCCTTTTGACAGGACCTCGTGAACGTGTCGTCGCCTTTGATAAAGTGCGCTTGAATATTTCATGCAATACCGAACAGACACAATGTGTTCGGTTCTATTCAGTTCTTTTGTATTCCTTAAATTGCCTGCTAAATGCTTAGTTTCAATTTACATAATATTTTCGTAGGGGTTGTACGCAATTCCCTGGAAAAAATATAAAAGGCAGGAATTTTGTTATAATTTAATAATCATAATTATGTAGAATACTTTAACTCGGGGGTGTGTTGGTAAAACAACCACAAAAAGTGTTGGAAATATTACATAATTATTAAGGAGAGGAGAAAAGTTCGAGGAAATTTAAAAAACAAAAGTTTCTGGTTCAAGAATCTGCGGGAAAAGCAGATTATAGTCTGTTAGATGAAAGGGAATTTGCTCTTTTAATAACAATTCGAGGGGATAGGAAAAGTTATATATTTTAAATGAGAGAATGTGAATGAAGTATTGATTATCATTGATTCTTATTCTTACGCCTTTCCTTTGTTTATATTTGGTTTAAATGATAATGCAATTGAACCAAATCACATCTATTTTTATTTGCTTTAAAATCAATTTTCTGCTGTTTTCCTCTTCAACTTTTTCCAGTAGCCATTTGCCGGTTGACAAAATTGGTAAGGGAATCCATCAAAGTGCTAACTTTATAGCATTCCTATATTATTTACGAGCCGTGTCTTGCTTCATGCCAAACGCCCACTCAAGAGCGACAACATGCCATTCACTTTCGACGCCTTCGAGGGTTTCCGACATTTAACGGCATTTTCTTTTGTCAACATATACTATATTTGTTTCTCACCTTTTATCAGCGGTTCGCATCTTAATTGCAATTAGCTATGAAAATGTCTATCATAAAACGGTACAGACTCTTGGAAGACAATATTCACCTGGGGAACTGGTATCTCTACGATCTACTAATCAGTCGTCTACTGGTTCAGCTACCACTACAAATTATCAAGTGCTGTGATTTGCATAACCCGATGTTTTGCCGCTAATAAACCCATTGGTTGGCCATAACAAGCCGTGAGACACAGATCTTTGATTATAAATCATTTACCATTTGTTTGTGTTCCTCTTTTTTTTGTGAGTTTTTCTCGGTTTCGAGTTTGAGTTTGAGTTTGACTTTTGCCGCAAAACTAAATTATTTCATTGTTTTAACTAATTTGATTGGCTGGCATTTTGCAGCGGCGTCTAAAGATGCGTGTAAAAATTCATTAGAAATTCGCAGCGTTTTCTATTAATCAAAACAAAGACGATGCCTTGTGCAAAGCAATACGCAAATTGTTTAGTGGCACTTAATTAAAAGCGAAGATAAAGCGAATACAAAATCAACTTTAAGACCAATTTTAAAGGAGTTGGGGGAAAAATGCCGAGCACTCTCGTATATGCGCTACATTTTGGCATAAATGAATAAATTATTTGTATATTTGGAATTTAATATGCTTTAATATGTATTTATGCATCCATTCAAATGATTGATGCGTAATGCCAGCCGGAAGATAGACAGATGAAAAATACGAGAAAAGTTGCCGACGTAACGAATTTTAAATGCTCTGTAGTTTTAAATTATAATATTGAAGAATGAACATTATGACTCTGGTTGATTGATTTAACTATAAATATATGATATTATAAAATTACAAATAATTATGTAAATCTTTTAAAAGACTAGCTAAACTATAGCTTATTTTCTTTGCTATTTTTGCTCTTAAGAATCATTATTAATTTTATTTATACAATCCGCAAATAGATGCTGATAAATTGACATATTCTATATTTATTATATTACTTTAATGATTATATACTTTCTACTTTACTCAAGTTTTGCTTAATTCCCTGCACAATAATTAAGCTAAATTTTGTGATATCTTACCACGCCCACCATCAGGGCAACAGGGCAACAGAGGCAAGCTTGGGGCACAGTTTGGCAACCACTCCTCCACATCTCGACACTGGGAGCAATTTAAAATCGATTAAAAATCGACGCTGGGACCACCTGCTGTGCACTTAGCTTGGAATCGGACTTGGAATTGGCTGAAGAGTCAAGTTGTAGTATGTCTGTCTTTCATACTGTCAATAAATTCCGACAAAAGCTCAAGGCGTTGCCTCAACATTGTTTATTAGAATTTTAAATGTAGCCAGCATTTTAACAAGTTTCAGTAGCACAACGGAAAACACACAAAAAACAGGCCTCAATATTTTTTTTTTTTATATATTTATTTGTTTGTGTATTCACAAAAGACTGCGCTGTATTAAATTAACGCGTGCCTGGCAGCTCTTTTGTGATTGTCATAAATATTTGAAAAGCGCGGCCGAAAAGTGCTTAAATATTTCGGTTATTAACTGCATGTGCTCAATGCCAAAAACGACAAGAAAAAGAAGAAAGAAAATAAACAACGATAGATGATCTGTGTAGTGTAAATGCATATAAGATACTCTGTAATCGAATGATTGGGAAATGCATAAATAGCATAACGATTATTATGAAATATGACATTCAAATATATGCTTAAATACAAATTAGGACTATTTGCCTTTATTTGTGAATCAGGGAATAAGAAGAATTCCCTTCTGAATTGAGTTGACATTTATAGGAATCAAAGATGTGGAAATGTAAACCATCCATTTAACCATTTACAGGGTATACGAAAACTTGCCTAATGAAGCTTTAATTGTCGTTTTTTCTTTTTATAGTCAATAGATAGGCAATATTGTGGTATCTTTTTTTTTTTTATTGATTTTCGTTGCTGTTGTTGTGTCGAGTTGTGGCCAATGGCATGCAATTAAAATTCATGGCATTTTACGAGTATTTACTAGCTCTTCACCCGCACACACAAACAAGCAAATAAACAAAAATTGTTTTGTCTACTTTTTGATTCATTTTGAAGCTCGTATTATATTTGGCTAAAATGCACATAAACCAATTTTGAATTGGCATTTTCTTTGACCGCACGCTTGATTGCCACATATGAACTCATATCAAATTTATGAGTATTAGTTGTAAAGCTTTTAATACTCGACATTTACAGCACGAACTATCCATAATAAAGTTATGAATGCTTAGCTCATTTATTGATAAATATTTGCCAATCCATGATAAACAACAGCAGATTGCAGTAACTTTTGTTGCCATCAAGTTTTTCCATTCCCCTCTTAGTTTTTTTATTATTATTTTTAGGTCTGTTTCTGGCTCTCTTGTGGCAAAGTCATTAATTAATGCTTAGACTGTTGGGCCTGAAAGTTTGTTGAACAGAGAGTGAGAACATATTGATAAGAAAGGTCAAGTGACAGGTTTTAAGGTAAAAGGTATTAGGAAACTTGAAGGCAACTTCTGCTAATTGTTTTGTGTTCCAAGAATCAGCCAGAACAGAAAGGTATAATGTGGAATTTAATTTAACAAAGTTATTTTAGGAATTTGCTTCATTTATTAATTTTCATCATGGAAAGGATTCGCCCGCTTTTCCCCGCCTTGTTAACATTGTCAAAGTTTGCTTTAAAAATAAAGTTTACCCATTTCCTAGAAATACATTCATTTTTCATTGTTGTTCCATGTTTTCCCCTATAATTTCTATAGCTAATTTTCATCTTGAAGGTAACAACTTGCGCAATCAGTCTGGCAATTTGTCAAAGTTTCAGTGCCCGACAAAGTCAATAATTAAACATGCCTTGTTAGAAGATCGTTAGATTAATGACAAACATGTTCCCTCAGCCGTAGTTCTCCCTATCTTGTAAAGTGCATTTGCTGAACCTGAAATCCTCCCGATAATTACGCGTAAAAAGCAAATAAAACTATTGTCAACACATTGGCAAGTCATAAAATTGGAAACGTGAAACGGCTAATATCAAAATTGGGAATTATTTCCTTTCATTATGTTTTTTTCTTTCTTTTTCAACGTCCGTGGCGGCGCCTGCGCAGCTGTTGTAAATTCCATGTGTGTCCCTTCCTGCCCTCGGCTTGAACCTTTGTTAGGACTCTGAAATTACAGGGTGCGTGCCGGTTCTCTGATCCCGTCGACTTGGCGTGCATATATGCAGTACTACAGTGGGTAATTAAAATAATGTTCAGAGTGAAAATTTTCAAGGGCAGCCATGTGTGGCACACATTTGGACATGTTGCATGGGGTGGAAATTATAGCAAAACTAGCGGGACACCAAAATACATCAAACTAGACTCGAAAAGCCACGTGTCGAGTCGAGTCGAGGTTGTAGTATGTAGAGCATGTCAGCAGCATCAAAGGGCCAAAGCAAAATATCAAATGCTGCGCAAAATTCTTGACAGCGACATTTTGTCATAGACTAACTACCTTTCCCTCTCCCTCCCTCTCTCACTCTATCCCTCTCTCCCTGTCTCTCTTTCTCTGTTTTCCCTGTTCGTGTGCTAAATATCTTGAATATTTAAAATGTTCTGCTAATGTCATTAAAAAGTTTTTGCTTTGTGCAATATTTTCTGTTTGTTGCATGCACTTTGTGCACTGACAACCAATTAAAAAATTTTGAAAAGTTGACAATTTTCTTTTGATGGCGTTAGAAATGTTCGTTATGCTATCTCAAGATAATTTAAATGCTTTCATGGCATTGTGAAACAAACAAATGTTGTGGCTGGAATTTTATTTTAATAATAGAAATGTAATTTGATTGTCTACTCTGATTGTTTTTATGTCCCGTTTAAGCTCCTTGTGTAATCTGGCTTTTTAAATAATTGGTAGAACTTTTCTTTCAATAAGCAATTTTATATTAGATTTAATTATTAAGAGTAAAGCAACAAATATTTTTAAACAATATTTTTTGCAAATGAAAATATGGTTTAAATTGAATAGTAAGAGATTTAAAAGTCAAATAAAACATTTCTTAATATAAATAAATGTCTGATATAAAAATAAAATTAAGCTGACATTTTTTCAAATATTATAACATATTAAATTAACTAGCTAGCTATAAATATTGTTAAATTAATCTTACATTTGTTTGCTAGTGCTAAGAAAATAGAAAAGGTAAATTATTAGATCAAAATAAATATATAAATAATACTGTAAGTATTGTTTATGTATATATTATTTACTACAAGTGCTTGTCACTAATAAATTAATTTACAATATTATATTAATTAAGTTTTGTTAGCTAGAACTTTATTCTTCCTGTTTGTGCGCTTTTCTGCACACAATTTAATTATGTAATAATATTATTCTTATTTAATAAGCTCAACAAAATATTGACTTTCTCTACGTCTTCTTTTCATTACAGCCTGCCGAAGATAAAACAAACACAGCTATAATAACAATAATGAATTGAATAAGTTAACGAACTTAAACAATTTACATAGGACCTAGACGAAGACAAAAGAAAACTCCATGTATTATTCAAGTGTTACGTGTAAGGACCACAATTAAAACAACAACAGAACACGAAGTTCAATTTAATAATTAAAAGAGTATAAACAAGAAAGGAGGCAGCAACAACAGGAAGAAGAACGTTCAACGCGTGCCACAGGCAAAATGGTGGCACGACGTTGCCACACGTTGGCGCCCACAGCGCGAGGACTCCAACGTAATTGCAACGCCCTGTTATTCTCCACCTCGCGCCGAAGTCACATGTTGCTGCTACTGCTGATGTTGCACCTCAGCAGCAGTCTGCTTGCAACAGCGGCAACACCAAGCTATGCCGGACTGAGTGCCGAGAATGCGGCAAGAATGTTGGCCGGCAGTCCAGGTGAGGTCGAGAGCACAGTGCAGCAACACAATGAAGGACACAGTGAAATGTCGCTGGTGTTGCCACACGATACGTATCCAGGATTTAGCATCAAGAAGTTTAAGACGCGTCCGTTGCATCAAACAAATGGCACGGCACATCATATTGCCGGAGGCGGGGCAGGAGGAGCTGCCTATCATATGCTGGACAGTGATTACTCCAAGTATTTTACAGTACTGGACGATGGAGTTGTAATGACCACGGCTGACATTTCCCCGTTGGTCAATCGACCCGTTCAGTTGGTGGTTGTGGAGCAGACACCGAATGCCACAAATACGCACAGCCTGCAATTGTTTGTGATGCATCGCAATGATATGTTGCGTTTCTCCGGTTCCCTGCTGGATGCCAGTGGCGAGGTACGCGAGAATCATCCAGCGGGCACCCGAGTGCGGGGAGTACCCCTGATGCAGGCCTTCAGTGGCTCCATATTGGACGAGGAGCTCGCTCAGCCGAAGAAAGTGCGATACACTATCATCGATGGCAATGTGGATGATGCTTTTGCGTTGCAGGAACGTCGTGCAAATCAAAATGTTCAGTTGAATGCCAAATCTCTGATCATCGAGGGCGATGACGAATCGGGTGTTTGGCTGGTCACAAATCGACCCTTGGATCGGGAGCAGCGTGCACACTATGATCTCTCCGTGGAGGCATCCGATGTGGATGGTTTGGATAAAACCGTATCGAAGATACAAATCACAGTGTTGGATGAGAATGATAATAGGCCGATATTCAAGTCGCAGGATTACAAATTTGCCATTGCGGGACAGAAATCCTCGAGCATGGATAGCAATAACAGCGTTATTTATCGACGATTTGCCATACTGGGAAAAGTAGAGGCCACCGATGCCGATGGCGATAAAATAGCCTATCGCCTGAAGTCTCCCAGTAATGTGGTCATCATTGTACCACAGACGGGTGAACTAATGTTGGCCGGAGAACCCACCTCCAATGAATTGCTACTCGAAGTAATTGCCCATGATCTTAGATATCCCAGTCTGCTGAGTGCCCAACCAGCCAAGGTACTCCTTGAATTCCTTGCTCCCGAACCCGTCTCCTTTATAATGCAACATCTGGAGCACGACGAGGTCAATGCCCATTCACATCATCGGGAAAAGCGACGCGTGACACGCGCCGTTCGACCCACCAAACGCATTGAATTTACTGAGGCCGATGGCGACACGGAGGGCAAGTCCGTGTTTCAGCTGGAGAAGGAGACGGATAAGGAAACGTTTAAAATACGCGATGATAATCCCTGGGTTACGGTGGAAACAAATGGCGCTGTGCGTGTCAAAAAGAAGTGGGACTACGAAGAGCTCGGACCCGATAAGACCATTGATTTTTGGGTCATCATCACAAACATGGGACACAATGGTGAGTACAGCGAATTTGTAATTAATATAAATTAAACTAGTTTAGGTTAACAAAAGTGTTAACTCTATGGTGACAAATCCTTTGGACATCTTTTGATGTATCATAATACTCGACACAAAAGCTAGGATTATCTCTTCTTTAGGAACATATACATTTTTATGTGAAGACAGAGTGTCAGTCTGCAGTAGGTTGTAGGAGAGACTGGCCAGCGAATTATATTCTACATAAATAATTTGGAATAGTTCTTAATCAAGTTTAATACCTTAGAAGGGTATTCTTGAGCTAAGGTTTGAAAATAGAAGAATTCCTCTTTGGTTAACTTACTTAATACCTTTTGATAATTTTGCTAAAAGTAGGTAGACTGAAATACTCCATATTTTCAGTTAGTTTAAAATGTTCATCTGTTGGAAATCGTTCTGGCAATAAATGTAAATGCTTTTGTAATGAAAACAATTTTAAACGCGGAGAAAAATATACAAATACTGATAATAAAATTGGGTTTTAATCCATTTATTTAGCAGATTGCGTTGGGAATGAAAAAACAATTGTTGTGATCAATATTCTCGATTTTAGAAAAAGCGCTCAATAAATTTATTCTCTAGTTTAGTTCTAATTTCATAAGATACTTTCCATGTTCAGAGTACTTCGTGCAAAGGCACGGGGAAATGTTTTTAACTAAGTATTTTTAGATCAGACTGTCAATGTACTCCAAATGGGCTCTCATTTCTATAATTGTCTGGCTTAATTATTTTTACAATCATTCCACAATTAGCTTTGTCTATTTGTGGTATTTGACAAAGCGTTGACATATTTTAACAAAAAAACCCCAAGGCATTCTCCACATTATGATAACAATGACTCCAACAGACAAAACTAGACTCAGCATAGTTTCATTTGTAATTCATATTGATTTGAAGTGAAGTGAATGGTTTCCCCCATTTATTCAAATTTATAATACTAAAATCCACACATTGGGACGAATAATTAAAATATTTCCAATGCTCAATGGGAACAGAGCAATTTCACATCAAACATCAATTTCAATGCTCGGACAACTGTCAACATCAATGTGTGAGTTGCTTTTCGAAAGAGTATGCACATGGAAAACTCACAATTTTCACAATTAAATCAGAGGGAACAATGTGATTCTATTGCTGAAGCTGTCTTTGTGGAAAAGTTGATATTCAAATATTTGGTTGTCATGACAAGTAATTACGCTTTGGAGTGTAGCAAGTAGAGCACAAAAGGACCAGAGGAAAACCAAGGGAACATACCAAGGAGGAATAATTGGAAGGAGGTGTAGAAGTTGAGAACGTATCTGGTTGGTTGGTTGGTTGGTTGGCTGGTTGCCTGGTCAACAACACATTTGGCCATTGTGTTTTGTCAGTTATTTCAAGCGTAGCTCAATAAGCAAATATTGAAGCATTTCCAACTCAAACTGAGCAGTCCAGTCCTCTTCCTCAGGACTGCAGCCAATCAATTGTCCGACTACCTGACTGTCTCACTGCCTACCTGTTTGACAAAATGACCAAAATGAATACTGCAAAATGTCCATGCGGGGACAGAAATGACACAAACTGACAAAAATGTTTCAACTAACTGACAGACAGGCTCATGAATTGTTCAACTTCTCGGACTGTCGACTTGCAGTACAATATCCACATTATTTCAGTTGAACTCAACGTCGGTTCTGGATTTTACATTTTCCTTGCTTTTGTTGCGGATTTTCTGCGTTGCATTCGCTAATTGTTACACAGACTGGAAGTAAGCTTGAGTTGGGAATTGTAGCTTGTAGATTGGGGTTCATCTGTCAGTCAATTAACAATTTCCATAAATTCATTCATGCAACTGCAACATGTAGCACTGCACTCTCAAACCAACTCTACTGTTTTTTCATTCGCCTTATTCGCTTTTTTTCACTGCCGATTTTCATTAAATTTTTCATTGTGTTCTTTAGCCTGACACATTCGAAGGGGAGAATGAACTTATCAATTATAAATAAAATGGGGATTTTTAAAAGCTGTGAATTGCGAGTAAAGCAAAGATTCTGAGAGTGCATGTGTATTGATTGTCTTAAGTAAAGTGATTTCTCCGTAAGTTACGGAAATAAATAAAAAATATAATTACTGTTGTAAAATGTTTACTTAAATGACGTAATACAATACTGTAAAAAGCTGAAAATCGTGCAATTTTTATAAACAACATATCGATTATTTATCTTTAATCAAATGCGAATCATTTAATGCTTGGAATTTAGATAACTGAAGTTATACAACACTGCAAACTTAAATATACCGAGCAGCAAGTCTCTTATAGTTTCAGTTAATAATTACTTTTCAACATTGCAAATAGAAAAGTTAAGAACTTTTTGTTCATCAACACGCAGTGTTGTGACTTACTGAAGCTATTAAGTAAACGTTAAACAACACTGTTAAACGGAACTTCATGCAGTACATAATAATATTAAGATAGTAAGCCTAATATAATTATAATTATAATTATAACATAATTGGGCATTACATAAATCCAAGAAACTTAAGCAAACACTAAATAATAGTTAAATATTGCCATTTCCAACACTGCTCCACATGCAGCATTTACACAAGTGTTGCAACTTGAACAACTCAACGAGCTACTTAACAACATGCCCGAAAATCATTATACTTATCGCTAGGATACACAATGAGTACTCACAACCAATT
The DNA here is from genome assembly GCA_958299025.2 of Drosophila histrio. Taxonomy (NCBI): domain Eukaryota; kingdom Metazoa; phylum Arthropoda; class Insecta; order Diptera; family Drosophilidae; genus Drosophila; species Drosophila histrio. The sequence continues at coordinate 9,338,756 of OY282580.2, forward strand.
GGTGTCGGCTACTCAAATATCATATGTCAGCAGATCTGATGCGATTCATATGGGTTGCACATAGAACTGATTGTTACGGTTGCTGTGTTCTGCAATCCGAGTTAATTTATGTAGAAAACGAAGCGAAAGACAAACAAATATAATAGAATGCCTGTTGGGCCACTTGTGTGCGCCAGGACATAAATGCCAGATAAACATAATTCATTTGATAGACACAAAAAAAGTAAAAATAAAAGAGGAGAGAGAGGGGAACGCAACTAAAACACTTAACAATGCGTTGCACTTGGCGTAGACGTTTGTTGGAGGGTTTCCTGGGAAGCGAAGGACAAGAAATTTACGACAATATTTTTCATTCATTTAAAATGCTACGCCAATACACACCAGCTACATAGATTGAGAGCGAAAAAGAGAGAGAGCAGCTGGAATGCTGAAAGTGAAACGAAATGAAACGAAATGAGAAGAAATTCCGAGCAGGCGCAGTGAGAGAAGAGCAGAGCGAAAGAGAGAACGAGCCGTGTTATTTTTAGGGGTTGGGTTACGAGTCCAACAGGAAAATGCTCGTAACAATTAGAAGGAAGAACTCACTCCCAAAAAAAACCCAGCCCAATGTTGGGTAAAACAAACGCATGATTTGTAATGCAGAAATGCAGAGCGGCGAGGCATGCGGTAATAAGGGCGCAGTACTGCCAGGGATGGGGTTGAACTAACTGACTGATTGAGTCGCCCACTCGAATGGCGCGTGTTTGTTTTAGAAATTCGCAAACGCATTGTTAGCCAAAAAATTGTATGCATACTGCAAGGGGGGAGAGAGAGAGAGACAGGGAAGAACAGCCCCTGAGATGGGTTGTAGTGGGGTTGGGGTGGTTTACTGCTTTTTGGCATTCCGTCAGTAATGCAAAAACATAGCACACATAACGACGGGCCCATGTTTGAATATACGAGTATATATGGCATATATAAGAAAGGGAAGGCGTTGTTTTCTTCCTCTGCTTTGTTATTGTGCCATGTAAAAAGGGAAAAGGCATGAAAATTTATGCAGTCCATGAAAAATGAAAACTTGCACGCATGCAAAGCAACAATAACAACAACAACAACAACAACACATGCACACAGAATATACAGGAAACAGTTGCTAAAAGGATCACAAAAGGGGGCAGAGGGAGACTGGTTGATAATGTAAAGTTATTCAGCAAAGGGTGTGTGTGTGTGTGTGTTTGGCATGTGGCATGTGGCAGGTAGCTGTTACTCTTGCTGCCTTTTCTGTTTTAGCTCTCAAAAGTCAAAGATTGGAAAACCAAAAGAAGAAACTTTTTACTGTCCCTTCATATTATTGAGCTGCTTTTTCGGGGGCGTGCCACAGTGTGCCACAGCTGCAACTTTTGCTAGCGATAAAAACTTTTATTTTTGAGGCAACCACAACAAACACACATACACAAAAACCTGCAGCAGGACGACGACTAAAGCTCAGGCGAAAACTAATGTCGAGCTAATATCACAGACATACTCGTAAAAGTAGCGAGCAGAACTAAAAGCCTCCAAGGGGAATGTTATACCTACTGGGAGGGAAGCAGAAGGGAAAGATAAAATGTCATAAACTGCAGCTGGTGACCATTAAAAGAAGCCCAGCATGCAACGTGCCACAACATGCAACATGCGAAACAGCACGACTAATTTTTGATCACCATTTTGATTGCCAAGCAAGGAATGTAGCATAACTTCAGGCGCACAACATTTAAGAATGGAGGGGGCAAAAGTATGGGGAAATAACAACAGAAGCAAAAGCAGAATTTGATAAATTATGTAAATGCAAATTCAAGTAATGTTCTAAGAAAAGTCGAGTTGCAAATTTACACGCTTTGCTCAAAAACTTAAAACTTGCAATCCAAACACACAGATACACATTGTAGTATCTCTGTGTGTGTGTGTGTGGGAGGGTGTGTGTGCTAGGACCGGGATTACTCAGCTAGATTAACTGTTGCTGCTTTGTAGGCAAAGCAACTTACATAATTAAGCATTAATTAACATAATTTAAATGCATGACAGAACTTGCAAGGTCTGTATAGACATCCTCAATGATTTTCTCCAAGGACTCTAAGTTTGATGTGACTTGTGGTTGTGGTGGAAATTCCTACAATGATAATAAATAGTCTTTGTTTAAGTCAAGTGAATATTTAGAGAATAACAAATTTTTCAATACAACAGTTGATATTAAAGTCAATTGATGGCATTCTGAAAAAGAATTTTTAAGTAACACTTAAACTTTTATAATATAATACCAATTTGTCTCATTGTATAACATTAAACTTTTTCCTTTTCTAAGTCTAGATATTTAAATATTTCTTTATTTTTGAATAAAATGGTTGATTTCGGGCATAAATTTTAGAATGGTTAGAATAAAGCTCAGGATTTATTTGTTTAATATAATATGTAATCAGAAATGAATACTATTATTTTATTAATTGTCCTTCAACACTTTTATTTTAAAATTCCCAAAATATTGCAAGAAGAACATAAATTCGTCGTCGCCATCGTTATACTTCGCTTTCAAAATTTAGTTTATTTTATCTATTTTATGTGTTTGTTTTCGGTCCATTTGAAATTCATATTTTGATGAATTTCGAAAGTTCTCTGTGTGAATTATTTAAGCACATGTTTGGTCTAAAACTCAACTCGAGCAGAGTTTCAACAACAACAAACATGAGGGTAAATATCATTTATGGCATATTTCATGTTGATGTTTTACTTATTTCTGTTTCTGGTTCAGCAGCAGTTGCCAGCTTCGACCTCGCGTAGAGTAATAGAGAAAAGGAGTGATAGAGATGGAGATAGAGGGAGAGAAAAGGATGGAAAACAGCGTGATGCTCTTCTGGGCTTCAAAGTGTTTTGGCCTAAATTTTGAAGAGCCGCAACGACGAAACGCTGAAGGAAATCGCGCAGCAAAAGTTTCGCGACATAAATTTTCTAAATGGTAAACGCCAGAGAGGGAAACGGGGGCGGAAAGTGGAAAGTGGGCGTGGGCGTGGTGGGCGGGGCAACGGGTGTCCGACAGCTGCGAGTTTTTCAATGTGACAGTCGAGCATGGTGAATATTTAGCAAGTTTTAGTTTACGCTACATAAAATGTATTGTACGCATACACAATGTCTATGTAGTGGTGACTGTGTGTTTGTGTGTGTGTGTGTATGTGTGTAACCTTCCAAGGCAGCCAAATGCTTACAAAAACAATGCCAACGCACAAGAACAACAAGTGTGTCACACAGCTGGCTGTGATGATGTTGTTGGTGCTGGGATTTAGCTCAACGATGGGTCTACCTTTTGACAGGTCTGTATGACACACACATGGACACACACCCATACACCCACCCACTCACACACTAATACATAGCCCTGCATACGCACAGAGTGTATAGGTTATGTGCGCGCAAATCTTAACCCAAATTAAAAATGCAAATCGGTTTTATTTTTTGGCCAAAACGTTTTGACACTCAATTTGATTGCTAACGATTTTATTGTTGCATAAGTGTGTGTGTGGTTTTCATATTTATTGTGGTTCTTGTCATGATTCTAATTGGAATTGCATTTAAATTTGTTTGTCATGTTTCACTGACAATATCTGAGTCTATTTTTGGGACAGCTGGGAGAAAGGTAAGCTAATAAATATGAAAGATTGTGAAAAAGCATTCCAAATAATAGTTTCCCAATAAATAAATATAAATAAGGCAACAAATATGTTTGAGAGTTAGTTAGTTTTAATTTTTACTATTTTAAAATTGAAACTCATAACGAAAGTTTTAGATTTTTGAATTAAATAAAGCATAAATCAACATTAAAAATATATTTAGAATTCAGTGAACTTTTGGCAAATTTATTATGCAAATAAATTATTATGAATAAATGCCAAAACGACAGTCAAATAATTTGCTTTAATTTGCAAACATGAAAAGAGCATCAAGTATTCTCGAAATTCATTTAACAAGGAAAATTACTCATGTGCACAACGTAGACAGTTTGATTGATTTGTGATTTGCTATTGTGTTTGTGTTTGTACTGCTTATTTTTGTATTTCAATTTGTATTTGTATCTGGATGTGAATTTAGATTTACAAACATGAGATACTCGTAGATTCAGGGAGGTGGATTGTAAGTCTAATGTATGTTCCTTTTTTTTGCACTTAATGATTACTTTGTGTTGATGAATATCGAATGTAAATAAATACTTGTGTGTGTTGCTTTTGTTTGTCTTTGTTTTTCTTTTTGGCCAGGCAAATGGCAGCTTTCGATTTTTACACGAGTAATTTAAAGTTCCGCAAAGTATGCAATAAAAAATTTCAGTTTTGCTCAAGGGAAGAAAATAATGATTTCATATTTGGGTTTACTTTTTTGTTGCGTATGATAAGTAATAGTTGTAAATCTGCTAAAAAAGCAAACCTGTGAAATAATATTGAAAAAATTCAGCTTGTTTTGGTAACACTTTTTTCATTTCATTGCTATCCACTTGAAAATTTATCTGCCATTTCACAATTTGTTATTTAATTGGTTTAGAAATATCGAAAAAAATCAGGGAAAAATATTTACAATATCTGTTATTCATTGAGCGGTTTGTAAAGTGCTTTAAACTGAGTTCAAATGTGATTTCGTTTATTTCGCCAACAGTTAAAAATCAAAAATGAAGAATTCAATAGAAAATATGCAGTTTTAAACAAATGCAGAATTGGGGAGGAAAAAAATGATTGGAAACATCTGATTTCAACCAATTAGCCATCTCCAAACTTTAGTTATCTTTAAATATTTTTAAATACATCGCCAGTTAGCCGAAATTGACTGTTTTATTAGCAACAATTGTAATTTAATTATCAGATAATGTAAGTAACATTTAACACATATTTTCATTGCTTTAATTAAATTCCCTTATTTATAATATCGTCAAGTTTAATTTCTACATAGAAGAGCATAAGTAATAATTCAGCGTTAACTAACAAATATCAATCTATCTATATATTATATTTTATATCTAATAAATTAACTCTTCCATTAATGCAACCTTTCAAAGCAAAAGAAAAACTTCAAATTGATTATTAAGTGATTTATTTTCAAAGTAAACGTCCTCACAACTTTATCACTTCATTGACTTTGCCAAAATATACTTCTAATAAATATGTTTAACACTAAAAAATGTATTCAAATTATTTCAAGCAAAAAAGTTGTTTGCAAATTTCCTTTGATTTATGCACAAATTATCGGTAAAGTTCACTAAGAGTCTACTTGTGTTTTATGAACTTTTCTAAAAACACAACCAGCTATTATGAATTATATTAAGCTGATTTTTCGGCCAAAATAACAATAACAAGAGCAACAAAAAGTGTTGACAGCAAAAACAGCTTTACTAACAAAATTGTTGACAGCCAAAAAAAAAAAAGTCAAAGCTCAGCAAATTTTACGCTCTGTCGATTTTTGTCTACAACAAAAATTGATACAAGTTTTTGCTATACTATAAAGTATTTATCTATACATAAGTTAATGTTGTTGTAGTTGTTATTGTTGTGCTGCTTTGGCCAAGGGTTGAACGTTGTGTACACTCTGGCCATGTTCTTCTCAGTCGTCTGTTGACTTCGTGTTATTATACCATTTGTCGTTTAGTTTTTTTTTCCCAGTTCTCTTCTGGCTGCGTTTCCTGTTTTGACTGCACAAACTGTGCGCCATTATTTATTGTTGGACTGGCCATTATGTATTATTGCCATTGCACATTCGTACACTGGCGGCCATTTTGGCCAACTAAATAGAAAATGGCAAGCAAACAAAAGTCGCATCGTGAAATTCTTCTTCTATTATTTGTTTTTTTTGTTCGCAGTGCGGATGAGGCAGCTGCTTCATCCGGCGGCTGCCATGGCAACCAATCTGCCTCACATGCACACACACATTCTCAAACTAAAGGGCGCCATTTTGTTGCCAACTGTATATGTGTATGTGTGTGTGTGTGTCTACCCTTAGGCAGTTTTGGCTTGACTGAAATTCTGGCTCTCTGTCTGCTCCGATTATTCTGCGGTTGCAACTTCGTTTTGTGGCTTTTCAAAATGCCGTTGACAGTTTTTGTTGTTGTTATTGTTGTTGGGTCTCTGTCTGGTTTATTATGTCATTGTTGTTGTTGCTGTCGCAACATTTTGTGACACATCACACACACACACACACTCATCATTGTTGTCGCTCCATTTAAAAATATTTTTGCAACATTTTCAAGTTTACATAATGAATTACGGCGTGTGTCGAATGATAATTGATCGATTGGCAAATGTTTTCCTACAAAATAATTAGATTTGCATGCGAATCTGCGAATTTTACAATTGGTTTTGTTAATTTGCGTATGAATAAAACATGCAAATGTTTATATAACAATTATATTTATATTTTGGGCATGTTTCGATTTTCATGAATAAAATGGAGCATAGTATTTTCTTTACTTTGAATAGTATAAAATCTCTATTATATTAAGCTATATTTATATCTCCAGAAACTCGCTAAACTCTCTAAGCAAAGTGAATACGGAGTTTGGAACAGGTATGACAATATTTCACTTTGTCAAACCCAATTTAAATTCACATTTTAAATTCTATCAACATGCCAATCAATCAATCAATCAAGTTACAAAATCAGCTACATTTTCAATTGTCATTTGATAAATGGAACTGACCATGTCTCCCCCCCACTCCCCGCCACCCCATTGTCTTTTCAATGCGAAAGAAAATCAATAAATTCTGAAAATAAACTTTGATAACACATTTTACAAACAACAGTTTAACGTGTGGCAACACAGTTGCAATTAGCGAGTTGAAAATTGCAACTTGCGGCATTTGTTAACTAGTGAGATCCTTGCAAGGATGTCGTTGCGTTTTGCCTTGTTTCCATTTGTTTTGCCTGCGTTCGCACATCCGTTTTGGCAAACGCCGCAGTAATAATTCATGGCACAAATTGCGTTTATTACAATATATAGCGTTACGTTACGGATAGGCAAACCGGAGGCCGCCACGCGAATAGCCAAAGGCCAGTTAACCCTTTCTCGCCCCTCAAACTTTCCCTCAATTCGCCCCGCGGCGTGCTGATTTGCATTGCAAAATGAAAAGAACAAGAGTTGTGCATGGATAACGGCAGGCGTTTTCTTCCTTGCGGCAGTTATTTATCACATTTTGCCCCGCACTTGAGTGGATATTGCGACTCTGTGATTTGTGTGGGCGTCGTTTGTTAGCCAACACTGGCAACACGTCATGGTCTAATTAGTAGCGCACGCCATTGAGCCAAATAAAGCTATCAGCACACTGACGGCGAGAAGTTAACGCTCAGCGTCTTTACACTTGATTTGAGCTGCAGCAATAGGAGCCACAAATCACAACCACTCAACCACTAAATGTGCGTGGCTTTGTGCCACTTGATCCATGAAATTTCACATGTCAATGAATTTGATTTTGATTTTGATTTTGCCGCACGCTAATAAATTTAGTGCCATTCAGATGGCTGTTGGCTACACTTGGCCTCATTTTCGGTTCTTAACTAAAAATAAATATTTATTGATTGTTTCAGCTATTATATTCAGCTCTTCATTTTGTATATTTATTAACATACGATATGCATTGACACATAATACGTTTTTAAAATGCCGCAAACATTGCACGGGAATTCAATTACATTTTTAATTAATTTTTATAATGTGTCAATAATATTTTATGTGCAATTAATGGCCGCAAATATGATGAACTTTGAATACAATTGACAGAAAATTCAATTCAAAAATATATATGTATGTATATTATTGTTCTTGTTAATAGCGAACTGAGAGTAGTAATTATTTAGCTCATAATAAAATCAGCTTTATATGTCTGCTGTAAAATGTGTTGAAAGATAAATTTATAGTACCTTAGTTAAGGAAATATCAATTAAATATGAGCACCGAAAAGTATGCTATAATTTAGTTGATAACTTAGAAACAAGCCATAAATTAACTATTTTGACATACTTTATAATTATCGCCAATTTATGACCCAATCAAGCCATTTCAATTAGCTTCCTTGTTTTTAGTTTCATCAGCCTCATAAATTTAGATCTCTAAACTCATAAATTGAATCACTTTTATGTCTCAATCCGCAATATAATTATTTGCAAATAATTAAACTTGTGTGTTATGTAAAATTTGTTTACAACAATTTTTTTTTAATTACAGCAGAGCTCTTAAATGAAGTAGATCAATAATAAAGTAGAGCATTGTTAGCTCAGTGCAATTTAAGCTCTTAATCAGCAAGTAATTGCACAAGTTTTTTACGACAAAATATTGTATAGAATAACATAAAAACAAAAAGTCATATTATAATATGTTGCAGCACTTTTTATAATCGTTTCACCTATTTAGTTAATATTTATCACAGAATGCTCGAATGGTGAGAACAAAAACACACAAATGTAATGCTTTTTACGAGTGTTTCAAATAACATAGAACTGAACTGAACGCGACACAAATCAAACAGCAGGTGGGCAAATTTGCTACAAGGCTGGACGAGGCCAGGCCAGTTTGCCATTTTGTTTTCACAACGCAAATACAAATTGTTCGAGGGGTTTTATGACCAAAAAACTTTCTCCAACAGAAAAAACGTGGCAATGTACATGCTGCGGTGTGATGGTTGGAGGGGAGGCGAATGGAGCTTTGGTTAAAATTTGTTTTGGCAGGGCCAACATGAAATTGTGCAGAGGTTCCCCAATGGGCAGGCCAATCACACTTTGCACATGCAGCGTTGTTCACACGATGGGAACACTCGCTGGCTGCAATCCCTGTCCCCCCCCGATTCATCCCCAGACCCCTGTGTACCAGCCCGAGATCCCGACCCCTACCCCCACCCTCTGAGTGCTGAATGCCGTATGGAATGCACAATGGGGGATATTCAACGTTAACTCATTAAAATGCAAAATGTTCGCGCTTGTGGAGCTGCTGCTCCTACTGTTGCTGCTGTGCATTTGCCGGCCAACAACAAGCTGAAACAACAACAACCAGTAACAACAACATCAATTCGCAGAAAAAGTCTGATAGTGTTTGGGTTGCTGGAACTGGCCTTTAATGACAACATGCCAACTGGCCAAAGCGTGTAAATTGCTGCTCCATTGTGTGGTTTTAACTTTATTGAATGGAAAGTGCGTGTCAAATGTCCCAGCAATATCAACAACAACGAGAACAACAACCGGCACTACAACAATAAGCATCATTTACATGGCTTTATGTGCCAAATGAGCCATTTCTTGTGTTATGCTGTCTGTTAAACATTTTCAGCATTTAAAATTTTTGTATAGTATATGTATGCTCTTAATTTAGGAGATTTTACGAGGGATACTGAATTTTCATTTCCGGTTTTTAGTATGCACAACATGCGAGACTTAAATCAGCATCAAGTGAAGCAGCAACCACTTGAAATAGACAGCACGTTCTACAAATTTTCATAGCATACATTTCAGGGCTTACGAAATGATTACCATGGAGGAAGTTTTAGCGGGAAACAGAGCGAAAGTGGGAGGGAGAGTTGAAGTGAATACAGAGAGAGAGAGATATAGAGAGAGAGAGAGGGTGCATTTCTTATATATATTCTTATGACTACTTATTGCGATTATTATTGGAAAGCTGATGGCATAAAAATGCATATTAAATGCGACATAAACAATAATTTTTCGCTTCTTTCCTTTCCGTTTCCCCTTGTCATGTATTCCTCCTTGATGGGGTGATATTTTTGTGGCGCTGCTCAAGTGGCAACACATAAAGTGCAGAGACTGATTTATGGGGCAACGCTTGTGAAAAAGTAATTGATACGTATATGAGATTGCGTTATGAATATGACCATGCAGTAAGACAAATAATGAAGTGCTTGATGGCGAAAGCTTGAAGGGTGCGTTTTCTCATGTGGTTGTTAAAGTGGATTTTAGTTATAGCAGTGAAGCAGTTAAATTCGAGTTGATTTCTTTAATTGTGTCAGCGTTAATAAAAGAAACTGCTAACAATAAGTTGGTCGGTCGATATTGTGATTGTTAAAATTAAATGTGAGAGGAAGATAAAGGTTTATTCGTTTATTCATTTGTATTAAAGTTATTTGTATGTTTTGAAAGAGTTTAATTGAACTTAACATTAGTGAGAGCTTAAAAAGTTTCTTGTCTCATGTGAATGTCAAAATTCATTTCAGTTTAATATAGAACGCAAATCCTTGCAATTATGTCAATGCTGAGATAATAAAGGATCGTGTAATCATAAAGAGTATTCTCTTTCATGATGTTAATGAAGATTTAAACAAATTTTTAATTAATTTTCTTTTATATTAAGAATATGTCATTTCGATAAATCGACAACAATGTACATATATGAAATATATTGCTAGTTGGAAACGCTTTGACACAATAAATTGCCTATAGTATGACTGCTAAATTAAGGCATAAATAGTAGAGAACAGACATGACAGCATTTATTATCAAAATATTCGAGCGTAAATTACATTTAGCTAAAAGCTAATAAACTTGGCTACTTGCTGGCCATTAATTAAGTGCAATTCAACAACCAATTCACAGTTCAGCACGGCGGCAATTCAGCAATTTCGAAATGTTTATCAGAGACTTTTACAGTTGAATGCATTTTCCAGGGTCGTAAATTTGCACCAAACACTAGACAATTTATGAACTTTTAACTTTTTGAAGTGAAACTTAAAGCTACCATTTGCCAATGCCAAAGAGCACTTCAAATTTCTAGTCACTTGGCATTTTTCTAGCTTTTCCCCCATAAAGCACACTGGCTGGCTCATCAATCAGAAGCCAAAGTCCTAATACAACAAAAAAAAAGGTGGAAGAAATGAAAAACGTAACTAATGTGCCGTGCCAATGCCTGAGGCTTTAATGACTGAGACTCAGGTCGACTCATCTCTGGTGCCTTTGGTTTGATTGGTATGCAGGTGCCCTCTGGCACTTCCTGTCGCTCTGTTGTGACTCCTATCCAGTCTGAAATTGCAATCAAGTCAGAGTCAGCGCAGTTGCTGCTGCACACAATCGCCATCAAACTCAATCAGGCTCATGGCTGATGGCTGGATAACAGCCAACGCAAGCCAGATAAAGCACTGGGCCCCCGACTCTGCAGCATCTGTGGAGCTACGGCTACTACTACTACTACTACTGGTATTATCTGCTGCTCTACTACCTTCTACATTCCAAACCTCCGGCTGCGTAAAGAAAATTTCATTAATTTTCGCTTAATGTCTGCCATGTGCGCAATTTCACTTCACTTTGAGTCGAGGCAGCAGTTACCGTGTCGCAGTTATGCAAACTTGGCCCAAACGTAGAACCAGTCAGGTAGCTGGCCTGGCATTAGGTTTACAGATTGTGTGGACCATTATGGCATTTTAAACGGCTTTAAAGCCTTTACAAATGGCTTAGTTATGAGCTCAAGTCAAAGCGAAAAAGGGGATGTACGTAAAGGAGTTAAAAGTTTATTTAACTAATGTTTGTCTATTTAAAATGTTTTCAATACGATTTATTTCCTATCTTAAGTTTAAAGTATGTTAAGAATCCTCATTTTGTCATCTTCTAAAACGATTTGCTATCTTGAAAAATCATGAAGCTTTTCATGCAGTTGTTAATTGATTTAATTATATTTTTAATTGTATTTGACTGATTTCAATTATTTATAAAAATTAGTGTGATAGTATAAGACATACACTTGAATATTTGAGGGTCTATTAACTTTGTAATTAAAAATTCTCTACACAACTTTGTCTACTTGTTAAACAGTTCAATTGCCCAGCATTTATCTCTTTTATTGAGGACATATTTTAGAATATTACTAAGATAGTCTATAACTTTCTCTATTACCAATAGAGCATATTAATTTCGTGGTTTTCCGTGCAAGAAACTTTGCTGCCTTATTTGCAACTGTCCTACACTTGCCTTGACAGCTAATGGCCCCATGGCCTTCTTGGGGGTTTCTGAGTTTTCTGCGTAAATTTTAATTGAGTCTTCGCTCGGTTGGGCAACTAAGAGTTCTCCTGTCTTCGTTCTTTGCGCTGCGCTAATTAATTTATTAATGTTGGATTTTTTTTTTTCAATTACTTTTTATTTAGTTTTTTTTCGCACTGTTTGCTGAAATTGGCAATTAAATAGACGGGCATTAGCTGGTGGACTGACTGGGCAATGTGTCTACGAGTTGTGCTCCAAATGATGGCCAGCTTATGCTTTATGGCTGCCCCGTCAATGTGGCAACATCAGCGGCTAAAGAGCTGCTAAAAATGCTGAAGCATTTGCGCACACTGAACGTTTTAAATTGCGGGCTTTATTTGTCATAGCAGCAGCGAGGAAAATAAAAGAGACTCAGGGATGGAGAAATGTGACACCTACTAAAGTAAAAGTCTTTATGGCTGTCTAAGCAGCGGCAGCAAAAGCAGCAGCAGCAAAAGCAGCAGCAGCCATAACATTATCTTTATCTGAAACTGCCAATTTGCTGCCATGACATGCGGCAAGGCGTGGCAGATAAGCAGACGCAACCGCCACGTCTCTATCTGCCAGTCGCTGCCACCTCTTGGTTGGTCTTGCAACACACATAACTGCACACAGATTTTGTGCCTGAGCTGTCGCATAATTTTGCATTCATTCAGCGAAGAGACGACACCAGTTTCCAGTCTCTGCCTCGGGGGCAGGCAACTTGCTGCTCGTACCTTTACCAGGTGTTAACTCATTTGCGTTGCAGTTAAGTGACTCAATAAACGGCAACTCAAACTGAGGACTGCACGCTGTGTTAGCCTCTGAAAATACATATATGTATGTACACACACACACACATCTACATATTTATATAGTATAGTTGTCTCAATTTGAGCCTGAGTTACATGCCAGCTTATACCGGATACGCATGTGGCATGTGGAAGCTGCTGATTTGCAATGACAAATTTTTAATGCTGTCAAATGTTTTCATTAGCCTGACAGTCAGTTTAAACCAGTTGCGAAAGTGGCTAAGCGGGTAAATTATCTGGCTAAGAGATGCTGACAAATGTGACCTAAATGAGGTCTGAATTATTGCGCATCAATTTTACTATTCAAGGATGCTTAGCATAAATAGTTAAACATTTGTGCATTTAAGTTAAAATTATTATCTATGCTCTGTATGATATTTTATAATTATATTCTAAAATATGTAATAAATTTAGAAATAATAGTTGTTAAATATTATTTATTTATGTCTAGTAATATTTAATTAATTCTTTGCTTCCTTTTGTACGTACATTTATTATAGAGCTTTAAGTGCAAATATAATTTATATTATTTGTGTACTAGTGAAATTAAATGAATTAAATTTTAGACGAAAAGAAATTGCTAAAAAACAATATTTGATTTTCATAAACTAAATATTTGTTTTACCTTTATTAACAGCTTAAGAAAAATACCAGTGTTTTGCTTTTGTATATTTTCTTTTGCTGACTATTTACCGCACAACTTCTCCCCCGCATAATGTTTGCAAGGATTTCGAAAAAGTAGCTGGAACAATTCCCCAGTGAATTCATAGCTCACACTCCCTCTGAACTTCATCAATAAGTTCAATATTTGACTTTAGCTTTAGCTACTCCACACACGCACAATGCTTTTGTTGGCAGCTTCATTAAAGGCAAGCCATCAAAAAGTGGGGAGAAAATGTAAAGAATGAAAGGAAAGAAAAGAAAATACCCATCAAACCTATAACGCAGATATTATGGGTGTCATAAAACCCGGCAAAGAAAACTACCTGCCCGTAGTTATCGCTGGCATAAACCGAACCCACAATGAAATAACCGAAAGCAACAAAAAAAAATAAAATAAAAAAATAAAGAGAAGGGAAAACCCCAAGAAATTCATTTGAAACTTTGGCAAAAACGCAACTGCAATGTCAAAGTACAGGAAAAAAGTTTCGACTTGACTGCATTTTAATCAAGCAAAGAGCAAAAAATATGAACCGCAATTTGTGGCACCCTTATACTACTTAATATGACTTTCTTCTACCTTGTCTACGTTCTCGTTGGGGGCACAAATGAAGTGCTAATGCTTAGAGAGGGGGAATGACAAGTGGCATCAATAAAGCTTTGCAGTCACTTCTCTGTATATCTGTGTCGCCCCTAAGTTGCAGTTAAATTGCAGAAAAGTAACAATCAAATGATGATGACATAAATGTTGCAGTTACTTCATTTTATTAGTTGCAAAAATTACATTGGAATCAAGTCAAATGAATTGGAACAAAATAGCAGCTGCTTTTAGCTGTGAATTGAAATGTTAGGAAAATTAGCTTTCCAAATAATATGGAAGCTTTAAGCGAGTCTAATTGTGTTGATTAAAACTCTGGTTAGCTTTAGATAACTACATACTATGTCTTGTTAACTTCAATGACTGCTTGGATTTTTACATAAAATTGAATTGAATTGAATTGAATTGTCTTGTTACTTAAAATTCGAAGTAGCTCTCGAAGCGCATGAAAGCTTTGTTAGCGTATTCAATTAAAAGCTTTGAGTCATAGCTTGCATTACAAAATATATATTTATTTAATTGCTTTTATTCTTAAAGTTAAACTAATTGGGCAGCTTCTGATTCTTTCTGTTCTGCCTTATTCCTATCTATCTATTTTCTTGACGATTGTCATACCAAACTTAATTATATTTTCTCACTTGAAGCGTTTTAATTGTTTGCTGTCTGAAGCTGACACAACAACTTTAAGAGCTCCTCAATTTGTGGGGTTTCCATAGTCACACTTTAATTGGTTGTAAGCAGTAGTTTATTATTTAGAAGTGGCTTTCAGCCATTGCCATTACAGCCACATACTTATGACACTGCTATTGTACCCCATTTCTTATCAAAATTACCACATGCATTAAGTGACAGTCACACGCATGGAAACATCAGACTCTTAAGAAGTCAAAGCCATGCAATTGCAGCATCAGGAGCAAAAAAGAGATGAGAAGAAAAGTGGCAGCATCAGTTTTAATGCTCTGGTTATCACTACCGAGGGATAGCTTTCAAAGCCATTCAGCCATTGTCATCATAAGCCAAGGCATCTCAGAGTGCTGCAGTGACTGCTTAGGGGTTAGTATCACGAACTTGCAACATGCAACACAAGCAGAACCCAAAAGCGAACCCGGAAAGGCGCCAGTCTTTTGTTTCGCATTTACTTTGCACTTCAGCGACGTTTGAGACAACAATGTGAAACCAAGAGAGAGTAACACGAGGCTAAAACTGAGCCAGTGCTGAAAAACAACGGAAATCCAGTGCCAGTGCTGTTGTCGTTGCTGAAATTCTTTTTTGTTGATCTCAGTGTTGGGTTACACACGGGGCCAAAAAAAAAAAAGAAGAAGTGAATGAATGGAATCGCAAAAGCCTAAAGCCACAACGACTATGACGACGACAACATCGTGGGTAGACAAACAAAGCTGCTTATTGTTTCAATGGATTAAGTAGAAGCCCAGCCATGGACCATGGATGACTTGGAGTTGTGGAGAGACTAAAGTGTAAAGTGCTGAGCGTAAGATGATGCAGAGCAGAGTCGCCGTGCCAAGTCCTTCTCAGACAAGGGCATGAGTTGTCGCTCAGGGTGGCTGCACTCACTCACTCACTCCCTAGTCCCGTTCTTGGTTCAACACAGACGCTACACAACTGCCATCGGCCTCAAGTGGGTGCCAGCTTCAAGTTTCTCTTCCACAGCTTCCCCAGCTTCCACAACTTCCTCATCTTTTCATTTTTTCTTCATATACTTATATCTACGCAGACAACTCTCTATATATGGAACTTATGTATGCTTTTGACGGTGGTGCGGAAGTGCTCAGTAGGTGGGCAGGCAGAAATAACTCTCATGAGTAACTTGGATTCAGTCCATGTGGGTGGTCCATCCTTCCCCTTCTTGGGTTCCCCTTCCCCCTGAATCTCTGTGCTAAATTGATGCGCATAAAAATTGAATTTGTTAGGGAAAATTGACAACTGAAAGTTGTGTTACGTGCAACGTAAGCGAAATTTATTTATATTCTACGTTTTATAAATTTATTTTAATGGTCTTGTAATGTGATGTCATCTGACGGGAAAAACAGCAAGAGCAGTAGTATATCCTTCCTCTTTCCCTCTCGCTCTTGCTACCTCCTTGTGTGAAAGGAAAACTGATGATAGTTAGCAGCATGTGAGGACGAGAAAGTTACAAAATACAAAACAGCTAATAGAGCATCATAAATCAGTTAGATTTCTACACATGTAACACTTTCCTTCACTTTAAGAATGTGATTTTGTCCTCTATCAAATAGTGAAAATAGTGAAAGTACGAGTATAGTTGATAAATGAGCTTCAGAATCAAGCGTTAAAATATTCAGTGGATTTTTCTGGCAAGCTTGTCTCATTTGTTTAATATCTTAAGGAGCTTGAGCTTAATTTAAATATTAACTATATTTATAATGTAGTTTGATTATATTTGAGTTTGCGACTTTTAAAGGATAGTTTGTCCCATCCTTTATATTTAATATAATATATATAAAAATTTTACAAATATATTTAGATTATCTAAATTATTAGTTTTTCTTGAAACTATTAAAATAAAATTTGTTCGACAATCAAAAGTGAGCTAATATATAATAAAATTGTTAA
Organism: Drosophila histrio; assembly: GCA_958299025.2. NCBI lineage: Eukaryota > Metazoa > Arthropoda > Insecta > Diptera > Drosophilidae > Drosophila > Drosophila histrio. The sequence goes on from OY282580.2 coordinate 9,355,385, forward strand.
GCTTAGAATCGGGACAAATATAATATTTTAATTATTATTTTTTTTCTGTCACTATGAATTGTTTTCTTTAAAGACATTTGGTTTTATTTTACCCCTGCCGGAAACTTCCGTTTATTTGCTATTTCTTTGTTAAACTGTCTTCTAAAATTATGTTGCAACAAGGAAGAGACAGCTAAATGAAATAAAATCAAATGAATATCATGGTTGGTTAGAAGTTGTTGCCAAGTCGGTTTTAGCATTTAAGCCTCAGCAAATCTTTTGCGCTTTTGTCGTTTTCTCATAACAATAGCAAATTCTGCAGACCCGCCTTTTTTCCACATTTTCCTTCTTTTCCCCCATTTGAAATTTTGTTTCGTTTGTAGCCTGAAACATCGTGTGCATTGTCGCCACGGAAATCCGCCATGTTGGCTGCTGTTGCTGTTGTTGCTGCTGCTGCTTTGTGGCATGCCCCAATGCACAATGTTGCGCGCTCTTTTCGAAAACAACGGCTTCCATTTATGCATTTCGTGTTATTTAAATTTCAACTTTACCTGCCAGCAACTTGCCACAATAAGCCATAGAATAGCGTTACAATGCCAAAAGCTGGCAAATAACAAAACCTTGGTAAATGTAAAAGAAAGTTAGCAAGACGCCTCAAGAGAGTGCATTCTTCCATTTCCCTTGAGGGAGCACTGCCAAAGTTTGTTGCATTTTTGTGCAATCTGTTGAACAGCAGAAAATATATATATATATTTTGGCAGTATTCTCCCTCTTAACGTGACGAGCTTTGGCTCTTTGTCTTTAGCATGATATTTGCTTACTGGCGTGAAAGTGGGTGGAGTGGGGGTATGTGGTTGCTGCCGCCTGTTTACAATTCACTTTGCTGCACTTGAGAAATTACACATGCTTCCCCCTCCCCTTACCGACTCCAGCCCCTCCCTTATATACGTATCTCTCGTTTTGCCTTTTATCGCGCTCGAATTTCGTTCGCCTTTGTACTCAGTCCAAGGCTCGGGCAAAGGGCAAGTAAATCGTCTGTCTTATTTGTCTGCCACTACACTCTTTACACACACACACACACACACTCACATAAGGCCACTTCACCCACACACACACACTTGAAAAGCAACACACGCTTCTAATATGCGCCAGAGTCATCATTGGGGTTCCTTTTTGGACCTTTTGTAGGGCTGCCATGTTGTTGTTATTGTTGTTGTTTGTTGTTGTTTGTTGTTGTTGCTGTTGTTGTTGTGTTGCTTGTGCTGTTTGCGCTAACCAACAACAACGACAACAACATGATTGGTATTTTCCGCTGCAGACATTTCTCGCAAAAGGTAGCAAATGGCGACCCCTGCATTATTTTTCTGTTTCCCTCTTTCTTTTTTTGTGTGTATTTTTTTTTTGTATTTATTCCGTTGCTTTCAGGCGGCAGTTTTATTGATTTTCTACATAGCTTCAAGTTCTTTTTAACGTTTTTTCATTTTTAAGAAATTCCTGCGAATTCTCGTTAAAAATGTGCAACCTTTTCAGCCATTTACTTATGTATTAAAACTGTTTCTTTAGCCAATAAGGGCGAGAGTCGCTAAAGGCTCGTTCCGAGCAATAAATTGTGTTGGCGAACTTACTTTTTACGGATATTCCCACACAGAATTTACAACAAACACTTTATGTTTATTTAATAGATTAAAATACTTTAATAGAGCAGTTTTTTATCGAAGAAAAATGTCAAAGATTTTTTAGAGCTTTGAGTTCGAGAAACGCCAAAAATGCCATGGGAATCGAGAGCATTTCGAGCAATAAATTGTATTGATGTAGAGTTCCAGATTTATTAGCAGAAAACCTATACATTAATTTACTGTAGCTAAATATATTAATTATTATATTATTATTATTACTATATATTATAATATTGGGTTATAAACAAATTGATTAAGGGTATTCTCTTAGAGTATATATGTTTTTAAACTTAAATAATATATTTTATATGAAGCTGTATACTAAACAGAAATAATACCGATCCTGTTCAACTTACTCAATAAAGTATGCTTAACTTATTGTAGTGAAATTGTAGAGAATTTGCAACAAACTGGATACTTGCAACATGCAACATTTGCCTTGGACTGCTTTTCCAGCTCATTGCCTTTGAATAGCTTAAGTGAAATTCAAGCGCTTTAAATTACACGCCCTGCAAATTGCTGTTGATAGGGAGAAAATGAGGAAATGAGGGGAAAAACTAGGGGGAAATAAGTTTTGCGCCTAGCCAACTATCCATTAGTTGTAATAACAATGGCAAAGTTTTTGGGTCTACCACAGGCACACAGTTGCTGCAAAAAGTATGCATATGCAAAGACAAACAAAAACTGAAAAAAAAAGAAAATAACTAAAAAATATCCATCTTTTGTTTCCATTCATTTGCAGCTGGCATCAAGTACACGGATAACCAGCGTGTGATTATCCTGGTGAAGGATGTGAACGACGAGCCGCCCTACTTCATCAATCGTCCACTGCCCATGCAGGCGGTGGTCCAACTGAATGCACCACCCAATACGCCCGTCTTTACACTGCAAGCACGTGATCCGGACACCGATCATAATATACATTATTTCATTGTGCGCGATCGCACAGGCGGACGCTTTGAGGTGGATGAGAGATCGGGTGTGGTGCGTACACGCGGTACAGATCTCTTCCAGCTGGACATGGAGTATGTGCTGTATGTGAAGGCGGAGGATCAGAACGGCAAGGTGGACGATCGACGATTCCAGAGCACGCCGGAGGAACGTCTGTCGATTGTGGGCGGCAAGCGGGCGCCACAATTCTATATGCCCAGCTATGAGGCCGAGATACCAGAGAATCAGAAAAAGGACTCCGAGTAAGTAGAAAATGGAGAGCAATTTGTGTAGGTGAAGCCGAAAATCATAGCTTATTATAAGTTCTATCTCTGAGATTGTAATTTTAACGTAACTAAACTCAATCAGAATCAGAAAAAGAACTCTGAGACTTACACTACTTGGCTGTCTTGGAAATCTATGCAAATGTATGTTGGGCTGCCAATAAAAGTTATGCGAATTAGAGCGTGACAATGTGATGGTCCTGCTCATTGAAATTCCAATAGGAAAACAACTGTCAAAAGGCAGTCGAGCGAGTGACAGATGAAAAGCCAAGAGTGCTCTGGCAACCCTATAATATATGCATGCATTTTACATATCCGCCACACGATGACAACCCCCAACCGCAAACACAAACTGCTATCTCTCTCTCTCTCTCTCTGTATCTCTTGCTTACACTTGTTATCTTTCTCTGTCTGCTTGCAGCATCATTTCGGTAAAGGCCAAGTCCTTTGCAGACCGTGAGATACGTTATACATTAAAGGCGCAGGGACAGGGGGCAGGAACTTTCAACATTGGACCCTCATCGGGCATTGTCAAACTGGCCAAGGAGCTGGACTTTGAGGACCTGCGACAACCGCACGTTTATTCGCTGATTGTGACAGCTACCGAGGATTCCGGTGGTTTCTCTACATCCGTTGAGGTAAGTTGAGGAAGCCAACGTTAAATTCATGTATTACATTCCACCCACTTCTCCCCCTCCCTTAGTTAACCATACGTGTCACGGATGTGAATGACAATGCGCCCAAGTTTGAGTTGCCCGATTATCAGGCCCACAATGTGGACGAGGATATCCCGTTGGGCACAAGCATATTGCGTGTCAAAGCCATGGATGCGGATTCGGGTGCAAATGCTGAGATAGAGTATCTTGTCTCGGATGATCACTTTGCCGTCGACTCAAATGGCATTATTGTAAACAACAAGCAACTCGATGCGGACAACAACAATGCGTACTATGAATTTATCGTTACGGCAAAGGATAAAGGAGAACCGGCCAAGTCCGGCACGGCCACAGTGCGTGTCTATACCAAGAACAAGAACGATGAGGAGCCCAAGTTCTCGCAACAAGTCTACACTCCCAATGTGGATGAGAATGCCGGTCCGAATACACTGGTCACCACTGTGGTAGCCTCTGACAAGGATGGCGACAATGTCCGCTTCGGTTTCGTTGGCGGCGGCACTTCGTCGGGTCAGTTTGTCATTGAGGATATTACGGGTGTCATTCGACTTCATAATAAGGCCATCTCGCTGGATCGTGACAAGTACGAACTGAATGTGACGGCTATGGATGATGGATCGTGTTGCGTTAATGGAGATCAGACCATTCACACTTCGACAGCTGTGGTTGTCGTCTTCATCACGGATGTGAATGACAACAAGCCTGTGTTCAAAGATTGTGGCACTTACTATCCGAAGGTGGAAGAAGGTGCACCTAATGGCAGTCCGGTTATTAAGGTTGTGGCTACAGATGAGGACAAGGGCGTCAATGGACAGGTAAGTTAAAATTATGAAATGTAGAGGGAACTTAGGAAAAGAAGAGTAATTGAACTTGTAATTGAAGTAATGGAATTAGCATCAATCAGGCATAATATGGTTTTTTCCAATACTTTGTACGCTGATTGATTAATTAGTTAGTCAAATAGGCAGTCTGCATGCGAATAGACGATCAATCAGTCACTCAATCAGCGAATCAATCATTCAATCACTCAGTCAACCATTCAGTCAATCAGTGAATATATTAGTCAGTTAGCCAAGTAGTCAATCAGTCAATTAGTTATTCTATCTATCAGTCAAAGAGTAAATCAATCAGTTCGGAACTGACGCCGTCAATCACTCAATCATTGCATGCGTCAGTAAATCAATTATTGAGTGGCACACTGAGTTCATCTGTCAATCAGTCAGTAAATCAAGAAGTTACTCATTCCGCCAGTTAGTCATTCAGTCAGTTATTTAGTCAGTCAATCATTCAATCGTATGCAACTTTCATTCCATGTATTACACATTTTCTTTATCAGCAGACACGCAAACTGTTTAAATTGTTGCTATCATTATGCATTATCAGATAAAACATAAAATTTTAAACATATATGCATATATAATTGAATTTTAATTTGTTTATAAATATATAGTAGTAGTGTGTTGAAGGAAACTTTGTTGCTGCTAAAATGAAATGGCTTCCAAATTAATTGTGGCTCGTGATATTTAGGCCATTTTCAACACGATTAGGGCAAATTGCATTAGAAAGATTTCGTGTCAAGATTTCGCGAGCTGAGCTGCCAAAGTTGCCACGCTCCAAGTTCAATGCACTACAAAGTGCCACATTAGAAGGGGTTTTTGGTTGCATGTCATGTATGTGGCGAGCAACGCCTGAAAGCTATAATCACAATTGTGTCAATCATTAAACAATTTTGCATGTTCTTGTCGCCCGTCAGGTTAAATACTCCATTGTACAGCAACCGAATCAGAAGGGCACCAAATTCACAGTGGACGAGGAAACCGGAGAGGTGTCAACGAACAAAGTTTTCGATCGTGAGGGAGATGATGGTAAATTTGTCTCAGTTACGGTAAAGGCAACAGATCAGGGGGATCCCAGTCTGGAGGGTGTGTGCTCCTTCACTGTGGAAATCACCGATGTTAATGACAATCCGCCGCTCTTCGATCGACAGGTGAGAAGTTATAAAATCACAAATATAAATCAAATAATATATGAATCTCGTTGTTATAGAAATATGTGGAGAATGTCAAACAGGATGCCAGCATTGGCACAAATATTCTGCGTGTTTCCGCCTCTGATGAGGATGCTGATAATAATGGCGCTATAGTCTATAGTCTAAGTGCTCCTTTTAATCCAAATGATCTGGAATACTTTGATATACAGGCCGAATCTGGTTGGATAGTGCTGAAAAAGCCACTTGACGTAAGTGTTTGGTTTCCCCATTATTGTATCTTAACGTTTAATACCATTTTTAAGTTTGCAAACCCAACTAACCAAGTTTTATAATTTAAAAGAAAAGCCAAAAAGAGAAATTACGAAAAAAAAATACCTATAATAATATTTTATAATTTTATTACTAACAATCCAAAGTTGGGCGTTTAGCGCTGTCCGAGTTTAAATTAAAAGAAAACTCAAACAGTTTTCATATTCAGTTCTGATTTTCAGTTCAAATGCACCTTTTTTTTTCTTTGTGCCCAAGTTAATCTATAGGTAGACTAAACTATCAAGCTATCGGTTTTTTGATAGCACAAAAAAATAAATAAATTTAATTCGATGTGAGAGCAGTGCAAGTTTTTTGTCACAATCGAAAAGAAAGTAAATGAAATACTACAATACAATACTATTTTAATTTTTTCTTAATTTAGTATTTTGTTTAGTTTATAGTGCGTAATTGGCCAAAACTTAAAACATAAGCAAAATGCCAAGCGAATTGATTTTTAACATTTTTTGAAACAAATCAACTAACAAAACAAAAAACGAAAAAACTCAGAAAAATAATAATAAACAAAAATAAAATAAGGTTGGCACAGGTTTGGGAAATGGAAAGCTTTTAACAGCCAGCTGCTGCTTTTATCTAGGCTTAAGCAAATGTACAAAAGAGAAAACTAAATGGTTTTATTAACTATATATACTATATATTTCCCTAGAAACGATCACGCCTATTTTTGAGCATCGTTGTACTATTTTTGATGGCTTACAACGAAAAATTAAAAAAAAAAATTAAACAACAGAATTTTTTCTGTCTTTCGTTCCTTTTCAATATAGTTTTACTTTATATTAAATTTTTTTTTTATTATATTTTGCTACCCTCTGAAAATCCTAAAATATCCCCCATAAAATATACAAAAAAAAAAAGATTAGATAATTCTTTTTTGTCGAGACTACGATCATTTTTGAATGTCTCTTGCTAAAAGCTATAAAATCGATTTTTGATTGTAGCTAACAATTTTGATGAGCGCAATTTTGCATGCCTCTGGAAAATGCGAAAGCCAAAGTGTTTTTCATTCTGCCTTGTAATATACCAATATATATATACGAACATAAGTGAGAAATTAATATACTAAACTGTAAAACAGGCGACGTTATTTAAATATTTTATTTAACTGCACCTTTTAAAATATAATTTGAATTTAATTTAATTTGTATATGATCAGTTGATTGAGGCGAGTTAATGTTTATGTTTTTAATTTCATATGAAAAATCTTTTATGTGTGGTACAATCGAAACTGTTATCGACAAATTTAGGGTTGTTATCCTGTAAGTAATCGAATATACTCGTGTGAAGTGTCTCATTCATTTGCTTTTAATTATGTGCTAACCCAAGCAAACAAATCAAGAATCGCAATTAGCACTTTAAATTATGTAAGCTAACTAAACTAACTTTCTGTGAAAGCACAGATCATTCAATACTTCATGTTGTATATAAAAGAAACTCTTCCCAAATATATTAATTTATATATATATACGACATATCTGCATATAACTTTCTAGTTAATTTTCAAACACACTTCATAAGCGCAGGAATTCATGTTATACTAGAGCAAGAGATAGTCTCGTCAAAAAGTAAAAAAAAATAATATATTTCCTATTAATATATGTATGTTTCTCTCTCATAACTCATTGACTTTCCGAAATTCTCCCGTCTTTACTGAAACCATTCCTTGCTTATCCTCTAACAAGTCCTTCGATGCTTTTCATTATAAACCCGCCAATTTATAATTATTTTCGAAATATTTTACTTATTTCATTTTGATTTATGTTTCATATATACGTATATTCTATACAAAAATACAAAATTTCAAATATAATGTTAACTTGTAACGACAACGATGCCAATGAAATACGTAATCGTAACGTAACGTAATGTAACACACAACGTAAAACCCAATACACAAACCGATACTTAACGAAACAAAACTAACATGAGCGTTTAACATTGTGGCTAACATTTGGCTGTTAAACTGTATACAAACCCTCTCAATCAAACAATCAATCGATCAATCAACAGCGCGATCGTTATCGACTGCGCGTGCGTGCCTCGGATCGCGGGGCTCCACCCTCATATGCCGATGTCGATGTCGAGTTAGATGTCGTCGATCGCAATAATAAGCCGCCCATTTGGGATAAGAGCATTTATGGGCCGATACATATACGTGAAAATGTCACTGTGGGTACGGTTGTAACATCTGTTAAGGCAAGGTTTGTATAGCCAATGCACACTACACTCTACACTTTACACTACCACTACACTCTACTACAAAACTACTTACTGCAGATAATTCGTACATTAGTAAATGCTGCGAGTTGAAGCGCTCCTAACAAAACAAAGTTACTTACAGCTGCGACCCTAACATAGTTAGATTTTTGAAATGTATAACACCATTTTGGCTAACATAGCTTTAAGCTTCCGAGTAACAGCTCTGTTAAGTTTTGAGTTCTATTTGTTACGTGAGTGCGAAACTTAACTTAACGTAACATTATAGTATAACAGACTAACATTGTGTCTTAGCTAAATTTACTCACTCAACGAAATAGGGCTCACTTAACGAAGCTTACTCACATAACGAACGTAGCCTTAAGCTTTCGAGTATGAGTATTTTTAACATACGGTCTCTCTCTCTCTCTCTCTTTCTGTCTCTGTCGTCTAACATATGTAAAGCTTACGTTTTGAACAAAAGCTTTACGATACAAAAGATATTTTTTCGTATACCGTAAAAGCTCAACGTTTTTTTCCACAACCATCAACAAAATGATTTGACAAATATTCGATATGATAAGCCAAAATCTGAATAACTACTGAAAATAAGTGCAAAAAATCTTAATACTGTTGTTGGTGCTTGTTTTGAGCAAACTTTTTGTATGACAATCCAAAAGGGTTGTCGGGTACTTTTGCATTTTGCTGCAACTTCACACCACCCTCCACACATTACCCATTGGATTATGCTTACCCAGAACTCTGACTTCTTTCCCCTCTCAGAAAAAACTACCCACACATGGTAAAAAGATATGCTTGAAATAACTGTGAACTCTCTGAGTTCATTGCAAACAATTTGGTGTTGGTTTTTTAATTGGGAAACAAGAATGTATTTTATACCAGGTTGCAGTTTAGTTTAAGCTCTAGGAAACAAACAAGGTAAATAATACTAAAATATATTTTAATAAAAAATATAAACTGTGTTCAAAAATGTTAAAAAGCAATAGTCAAAAAAATTTTAAAATAAAAAAATTGCAATTCAAAAAGTATGCTATTAAAATTGTAATACTAAAATGCACAAAGCCCTATTTTCATTTCATTTGTTATGCATTTAGTTTCAATCATATGGAATACAATAAAAATAATATCGATATATTTACATATATTATATATTTATATAATTATGCTCAACTGAATTATTTATAATTAAATATGTATGCGACAAATATTTAGTTACGTTGTTAGTTCTTTTCTTTTTTTGTTAACATTTTGATGGCTAGGTCGAGACATGAAAATAATTTGCACTGCGAGAAAAACCTTTTTAATATGGGATAAAAGAAACCCAAGAAGTTTCTGAAATTTTTGAATTTTTGAGTTTTAATACTGATACTATACTTCCATAAGGTGTTGGTTACGATTTTAAATTTTTCTTTCTTCCAAATCATTTTGCTTCAGTTTGTTTTGCTTTTAATCAATAACTTAAACTAGATTTGAAAACTATCTAAACTTTTTTTGTATTTTGCATTTTTTTCCTAAAAAAAAAAACAAAACATTATCGACGTGTCTCTGTGTGTTTTTGCAACGATCGCTTGATTTTGAAAAACGTGTACTGAATTTTTGTAATTGAAAAAAAAAACTATCGTAATCTATATGTATGTGTATATGAAAATACAGCGCGAGACATACAAATTAGAGGCGATGGCCCAAGACAAGGGCTATCCGCCATTATCACGTACGGTTGAAGTACAAATCGATGTGGTCGATCGGGCCAACAATCCGCCCGTTTGGGACCATACCGTTTATGGGCCGATCTATGTCAAGGAAAATATGCCCGTTGGCGGCAAAGTCGTCTCGATCAAAGCCAGGTCTGTTAGTGCAACGTTTTACAAAACCAAAACAAACAAAACAAAAAAAAACCAAAACAAAATAAATTTTCACAATAAAAGCCATATATATGCCATTTTGCTTAGTTAATTTAATTAAGCTACAATTACAGTTAACGTAACATTTATCTAGGTGTTCAGTTTTAGTTTATCATTACAATATTTTTCGGTTTTTGGTGTCATTACGTAGTTCTCCTAGTCTTAAGTTCTACTATGTGTGTGTTCTGAATGTTATGCTAGTTGTTAAATTCATTTCATTTCTCACTTGAGAGTGCGTTAATGATAAACAACATTTTCTGTTTTCATTTTTGCACTCTCAACATTGTTATAGCTCCCTCGTCACCCATCCTCATAGATATGCAGCACCCCAATCCACCAATGCACCAGTAAAAACACATTCCATTGCCTTAGAAACTTCGCACAAAATTACACAATATGCACAACAAATATTCTTTTTTTTTGTTCCCATTTAATTTTGTTTAAACAGAGTAAAGCTAAGATACTATTGCAGCAGAGAGGTTTATATTTATTTATTAATTATTATTGTGAAAAGAGCTGGGTTATTATAGCATAAAGTTGAAGAATTTTAGAGTAAATGAAGTTCGTTTGTCGCCCAACGTGGGTCTCCCAACAGAATCATTTCTTCCGCTTTGAGCTCTTTGACCTTCAATTTAAATTACCTGCCAGCCACTTTGACCCTTGGTCAGACTTTCTTCATATTAAAAAAATGATCAGAGACTTATCTTTGCTTGACTTATGTCAAGAGTTTCTAGCGCATAAATGTAAAGTTTGAAATAAATAAAGTTTTGTTTTTTATAATTGCAATTAAAAACTTGGAGCAGCGCACTTAAATGACTTTTGGCTTGCAGTTTGCCAGCTCTCTCTCTCTTTCTCTCTTGTACTCTCACTATCTCCCTTTCGCTGTCTTGCACTGTGGGGCAGCATTAACATAACGAATTGCGTTTTATCTTCGTGGCATTGCAAGCACATGGCACTGACGTTTTAATTATGCGCCAGTTTGTGGCCACTGGCAGTTAGTATTCTGTCTATTTCATTTTTTTTATGATTTTTTATTGTTAGCACTAAAAGCAATGCACTTAAAGCGGGTCTGCAGATTGCACATACGCACCGTGGTACAGCCCAAACCCTGCACCAGTTTCTAGTTTAAGTAACTTATCATTTCTATGCTAAGTAATATATTTAGGAAATTGCCAACTATTAAACGTGCTTGGGTTTAATTTCGCTCGTGTCAATTATTTAATGTGCAATCATAATTTAAAAACCATTTCAGTTTTAACAACAAAATATTTTCATCTCTTAGTTTTTGTTTTGTTTTTCTATTTTTTTTTTGCAATTATCTTGTCCCAGCACAAAATTGTCAACTTTGTATATTATCTCGTATATATGTATATATATATAGAAATAACAAAAAAAAAACAAATATATATATATAGTTGTTTGTGTAGCCCAAGATGCTATTAAAGGAGAGCGACAAAGTGTGTTGAGACTGAGGCACACAACAGGAAGCATTTTCAAGTGCGCGCGTATATATCATAATAAATGTGTTTGTTGTCCTGGTTGTGTTGTCGTTGTTAGTACTTAGTGCTTAGTGCGCTTAATGTGCGCACTTTCAAGTGTTTGCCGAGTGCCGAGCATACATTTAAACGCTAGCTAACCAACAACAACAACAGCAATGAGTAGAACGAGGGTCAATTTAATAACAAATGTGACGCTAAATATAATAATTCTAGACTTTTAGACCTATCAACATTTTTTGTTAATTAAGTTTACTTTGAATATTTAATTTGTTATTTATTTTCATTTTCTCAGGTGTCTATTAGCCTTAGTTAAATATATAGTCATATATATATAGTACAAACTGCAAACCTAGGATTTTTATGTATATTTAAAGTGCTCAGAAAAGTTCAAATATATACAATATATATATATATACACTTTTGAGAGTTTCTTTCACTTGACGAAAAACACAAAACTAGTTTTCATTTTGCAATACAGAAAACCAACGAAATTCAATTGATATATTACATATATATATACACACACTTAAAACAATAAAAAAAAATAAAACCACTCACAAAATAAAACAATACAAAAAACCATGCCCAAGTAACACAATTTCATGCAATCCACAAAAAACTTTCCCAAGAACATCTCAAACTCCCCCCCAAACAACCATCTCAAAATGTTGCCACAATTTTTTTTGCTATACGAATCCCTTATCCTGCCTTTATCCTTCTGCTATCATATTGTTTTTGGCTCTCGTCCTTGGCAACAATTTTTGGCGCAGTCTGACAGCTTTCGCTTCTTTATTTTTTTTTTACTCGAGACGCAACATTTTTAAGGCAGTTTCTAAGTTTTTTTTCTGTCAGCTGCAAGTGTTGTCCAAGTGCAAATAAAATTTATTTTTTGTTTGTTCTCGTTGCCTAATTTGTTTTTCATTATCATCGCCTTGCCTTCTACACTCGGCAAACAATCATCTTGGCGAGTGTAGACTGTATATTATATTCCCAATCCCACTCCAATAACTTTTGACACTCGAATGGCAATTAAATGTTTTGAAGCCATTTTTTTATTTCACTCTTTCTGTTATTTTAGAGTTGAGTTTCCGTTTGACTGCTGCTGCTGCTGTCGAGCAGAGGTTTTTCTTTAGCGTCAAGCTTTTCCGCTTTAATTTCTTTTTTTGAAATGCACGAAAGACGCTCACAAAGTGGGAAACAAACCAATTTGAAGCGCACCTTTTTTTGTTGTCACACAGCAAATTGAAAGTCTTGAGAATTAATTTTTGCGTTCTTGTGTCATAAATCAAATTTTTGTATTTTGATATGTTGCATGTGTGTGTGTGTGAGTGTGACAGTGTGTGTGTGTGTGTGAGTGAAAGTGTTATGTACAACTTTTAAACTTCATTAAGCTTCAACTATTTGAACTCTTCATTTTTATGTAAGAGCATTCATTGAGAATACTCCGAATACTTTATAATTGTTTTTTGATATTCAAAAAGTATTTGTAGCATAAAATTCATAATTTTCAACTTAACATTTCATGTAGCAAACTCTTTCTACACTAACTAACTAACTAACTAACTAACTTATTAACTTTGAACTATTAAAAAAAATTTGCTCACATATACATTATTTTTGGACCCCCGTTAACGTCTGCAGTTCGGGCATTGAAGGCAATCCGACGGTTTTCTATAGGTTAATGCCTGGGTCAACGGCACAAACGAACAAATTCCATACATTCTATTTGCAACAAAGACCGGACAATGGTGATACCTGGGCCGATATAAAGGTGAATCATCCGTTGGACTACGAGAGCATTAAGGAATATAATCTAACCATACGTGTGGAGGTAAGTGAAATCGCTTCAACTCTATTTTCAATTTAATGTTGCAAAACTGTGTTTGCCCAAGCAAAAGAAATAAAAGAACCCGAAATGGAAACTTTTCAAGTTCCTTGTGCCAGCTCAATTAAGCGCGCAGCTTGAGATGGCGGCATGTATTTGACTTTTGTATTTGAAAATGACTTCAAAATACGTTTGTAATTATTTTATTTGAAAAGTTTTAATTACTTGCGCGAGTTTTTGTCCCCGTTCACAGTTCCCCGCACCACGCCCTGACGCGACATGCAAATGCAGTGTGGCAAGCAATTTAGCTGTCGAGCTTGACTTGGCCTGGGTTTGGGTTTTTGGGTTAGGTCGGGAAACGCCGCAATTCATTAGAAGCTTCAGCTGATTGACTGACAGTTGACAGTTGCCTCGCACACTGAATTCTCAATTGGAATTCAATCAGAGTGAAGTTTTGCAACCAACTAATGCTCAGCTCATTAGTTGAGCCATTCATCCAGTCAGAAATTATTGACAAATTGTTTCAGCTGCGCTTTATAAATTAAATATGACCAGAGGACAGTTCTAACACAAGTGCGACAAATGAGAGTTGTCCCTTTGTGGCCCCCCAAAGGACACTCGTATATCCCTTGCCGTATGGCATTAGTTTCATAGTTGTTATTAAAATTCAATTGCCCTGGCATTGCATTTTGCATTTCGCATTAAATGCAGTTAATTAAATATCATCCCCCGGACATGGCATTAGTTATTTGCAAATGACACTCGAATGGCGTGGATTGTTTTTAGCATTTTTTGAAATTAATTTTTAAAATTGTTCTGCGGTCACAAAATACATTAAATACCAGTTTTAAATTTATTCAAACAACGAGAACTCTAATTACAAGATTTGGCGCCCTTTTTTGTTATCAAATGTTTTGCGGTTAAGGGCAACAACAAATTCGTTGTGGCTAACATAAAAATTACATGAATAATAAATGAAATTTTTAACAGTATTCTGTTATTGAAAGTGAATTTAAGCAATACAAATCATACAACATTCTGCTAAGCAGTGCGATGAAAGTTTAACTTTCGTTTAATTGGGATCTCTCATCGATTTGTTTGTATTAATTATCTACCATTTGTAGATAACATACCAATTCAATTATTTATCTTTTCTAAATTCTGTGTAGCCGCCTACACGACAATATTTAATTAATATTTTGTGTTGTGAAATATATGTAAATCACATACGAAATTCTCAGCATGCCTAATCAAACTTCTGTCAAGGATGCTGGAACCTGCAAACTCCGTAATTAACAAGCAAACTAGCAAAATTCATATTTACTCAACCAGATGGCATTACCACAAAATAAATAATTCATTTTGAATTGCGAATTAGTTGCTCGGCTTACATCTCCCTCTCTGATTGAGTTTTATGTGTGTCGAAGTCAGTGCAAACATGTGCTCCATCTATTCGAATTTATGCATATCATATGCTTTGAATTAATACACAAACTATATATAAACGAATTGTGTGCAAATAAAGCTAATTCTGTTGATATATTTACAAGCATTCATACTAGTACAATTTATGTTTCGGCGAATCTCAATAAAGTAATTCACAAAACATGAGATTTGCTGATTGATTAAAGTTGGTCAATCAATCAAATGAGTATGTGTCAGATGATCAAAAGTTTGGCTGATGAATGTCAGGTGTATACAGAAAGAAATATGAAATGTGACACTGCAAATGAACTAGAGAATACTCTAATCACAATTGTGATACAGTTTCTAACCATTTGAAGTCGAATAATATAAATGCTAAGCGACCCATTGGTAAAAGAGTAAAAATACTATTTATAAAAATCATTAGAAATATCTTTTAAGCCATCGACAAGAATATACTTACTTACCCTTTATACTCATTATAATTTAAATGAACAAAAGTCTGCTTGAAATAAAGTCGGAATACGTCAGATAATTAATGTATGCATAGCCCTTTTTAACAGAGTAAGCAAATATGCCGTCCTTTTTCTCTTTCTGTTGACAGAACTCGAGGCATAAGTTTTATTGAAAACAATTTTCACGTAAATATTTACAAATATTTATTCACTCATGTAAATTCATGCCATTAACTTTGGTCGAACGTTAAATATGCCAGGAATTTTTAATATTGTTTTTTTTTTACACAATTAATTATCCAATTTATTTAAAAACTGATAATAAAAATTAACATATATTAAAGGAGATAAAATATAAATGCTTTGATTGAGTATTTAAAGGCTAAACTTGTTTCTTTTTTTTTTTTTTTGTATTGAAATATTTGCAGAACAATGGCGCCCAGCAATTGGCATCGGAAGCGACCGTTTACATAATGCTCGAGGATGTTAATGACGAAATACCGTTATTCACGGAACGCGAACAGGAAACAGTGCTGGAGGGTGAACCGATTGGCACCAAAGTGACACAAGTGAATGCCATCGACAAGGATGGCACATTCCCAAATAATCAGGTGAGCACAGAACGCGAACAAATTGAGTGAAGCCTGTGAAAGCAGATAAAAAAGGGAAGGGAATTGGAAAAGGTGTGACAGGAAATACCAGACGATTGTTGGCAAATGAATGACTGTGAGAGCGACGACAATGAAGTGGGCCAAAAGTGTTGCAATGAACTGGGATAAAACACAGTTTAAAGCGCCATTTGGTTAATGTGCCATGAAGAGCTTTCATTACAGTGGATTTAAAGTGGATAACAGAGTGCTGTTAAGCTGTATACTGTTAACTACTTGGCATGTTAAATTGCATTGCTGTTATGCAGCAAAATGTTAGCTATAGCATAAATCATTTCAGTCTTCGTCATAACAAATCTATTCAACGGCTTCAAATACAAAGTCTATAGTGAATAGCAAGCAGACTATTTCTAATCTATTAACTGTTCTATTAACTTGTTTGCATATAACATGACAATTCCTTAATAGAGTTTAATGTTTCAGCATTTGAACAATTAATCTATGATAAGAATACAATTTAGTTAACATGTCTTGCTTTAATTATGCACACACTTAAGTTAACAATTAACAGACTATGATCTGTTGCCTACATTGCATGTTAAGCTGCTCTGTTATTAACAGTCGAACCTGAATTATCTTCAACTTCAGTTCTTTCGACTTAAATACAGCAACTTTGTTGCTTAATCAAGCAATCTGCGTAGATTGGAGACTCATTCTTCAGTTAGTACTTTAGTTACCTTGACTGTTCCTTTTTTACATATTTACAAGGACCGTTCACACTTTTAGCACTTATCAAGCTCTTGGCTCCATTTATAATTGTATTTTTTTGCCCTTGCTCAACTGCTCAGCCGGCTAGGCTAATAAATGTCAAAGAGTTGCCACCTTTTTTTTTTGCTGCAGTATTTTCACACGCCCTTAAGTATGCTAAGTCCCTAGTGAAAGTTCAAAGCTTGGACAATAAGGAACGAAGAGTGAAACAAAAAAAAAAAACATGAAATGAAATGAAGAAAACTAAGGAGAGAAAAATAAGAAGAAGAACGAAGCATAGTCTGCTCGCCCTTTTATGCGGCTGACAGTCGAGACCTTGGGGCCAGGATGAGAAAGGGATTGTGCGGCCTTAAGCCACACTCTGGCGATTATAATAATATGCCACTTTGGTGACTGGTAAAATGGTAAATGGTAACTGGTAGATGGCAATGGCGCTGGCCATTCTCTTGGCCACATTTCGTGTCCTGCAGCCAAGTAATTTGCATGTACGCGCAAAATGTCCGCACTAATTAGCGTTCTTTTTACATTTCTTTGTTTTTTTTCTTCTTTTTTTTTTGTTTGTCTCGTTCTTGTTTTTATCATTTATAGCCAGACGCGTCGCCAGAATTTGATTATCATTATCAGCATTTTGGCAGCGCTTTAAGTATCGTGCTGTAATTAAATTTATTCGACATTCTCGCCAGAATTAAATTTCTGGCAAATTTCCGCTTTGAACTTGCACATGTTTTAATTAACTTCCTGGCAATTTTTTGATTTTCCATTTGCCATTTTTCTATTTGCTACATGTATATTTTTTTCATGTTCTTTTCTCTCTTTTACAGGTTTATTACTACATCGTCGACTCGCCACGTAACGAGGGCAAGGAATTTTTTGAAATTAATTTGCAAAGCGGCGAAATCTTCACCAAAACCGTATTCGACAGGGAGAAGAAGGGCGCCTACGCCCTCGAGGTAGAGGCTCGCGATGGTGCTCCCTCTGCGAGACCCAACAGCAATGGACCCAATTCAGGTGAGTCTCAAAATGACAACAAGCTTTCAGTAATGAAGTTGTATAAATTAAAAAAAAAATTGGGTTTACCTAAAATGGCCAAGAAAGCGAGTAAAACGGGTAAAGTGTAAAGAGTGAGAAACTGCATAAAATTGCTTGTTTTGGGTCTGAGTTTTCTAGCTGCTGTTGAACATTTAACATGTCATCTAAATTGCCAATAGGTTTCGAGTTTTTCCTGCTCGTATTTACACTGCGACGACAGCAACTTGTTTGCCGCCCTTCAAACCGAATATCTACTGTAAATATTGACCACGTGACGACGACCCAAATAAGTCACAGTGCGAACAGTCAGTCGAACGGTGTCTGTCGATGTTTTTGTGTATTTAGCCAAGTGCATTTCGGCTTTTATTGATGCACCATGTTGGCCACGCATTTGCCACAACCAGTGGCAGCACATGGCAAATAAATGTTCGAATATCGAAAGCATTTTCCAAACCCAAAATCATCATCATCAACAAAGGCAGCAACAGCAGCAGCAGCAGCAGCTGCAAATGCATTATGTTCTTAGTTTTTGGGTACATGTTGTGTTTAGTTTTTCGTGTCATGTGAAGCGTTTTAGTAGCAAAATTAAAAGAGACTTTACTTATAAACTTTTTGTATAGTATACAGTGAACAATCTCTATGATCATTTTAGAGATTATCTTATTAATTGCCTTTCTTAGTTTGATATTTATATATCCAATTAAGTCAATTGACTGATCACTTGAATATTCATATTCTAGCAGCATTTGAAGTAATAATTTAATAGAAAGTTTACTAACTGACCTGTATTAAAAGTATTTCTACCTGCAATCAAATCTTTATATAACTCGTAGAACATATTTAGGCAAATATCTTAGGTTATATTTTTCAATTAACGCTTAAAATTTAAAAACAAACACAATGTTAACTTTTACTTCGATTTTTCTATTAACATTAAAGATTTTCTTTGACCTTTACTGTTTCTATTAATAATAGTGACTGGAATATTTAGTTTGTCTGTTTCGTTAATGAATTTTATTTTATTTTTGTAAATTCTTGATCAACTTAAAATTCTTTCTACCCAATTGCCACTGTATTTTGCAGCTATTAATTGTGGCTCCCCTTGTAAATGTGTCTCGTTTTCATAAAAACATTCGAGTGCCATCTGTTTGGTTTCTAATTTCAACAGAAGCTTAAAAAAAAGCTATATAAAATCTATTCACTTGCCACAAGTGGCAGGCAGGCCCCTCCCCCCACCATATTACACTCCCTCTATCCTCTGTTCATGTATTAAATTGTACGCTAAAAATAAACAATTAGGCGCATGTCCAAATGCCACAGAAACACACACACAATTTTCAGCATTTTCTTTGCTTTTCACCAAGTATTTGCTGTTCATTAAAAATTGCCCCTGAAATGGCAATCAATTTGTGTATGTACAAGATATATACATATATATACTTGTATATATGTGTACATATATTTTCTATAGATTTGTATTTTTATGTCCTTGCCAAGTGTTTTTCGATTGTTTAATATGTCGCTGAGCTGCGCAAATAAGCATTGTTGCTAAATGGAAACAACAGGATAAAATAAATCATAGCATACTTTTCAGCGCGCCAACATTGAAAATGATGTGCAATCAACACGCTCAAAAGCCAGCGAAGAGTCGTTGCTTTTGGCCATGAAAACGAGCACGAAAATTAAAAACTTTTTTCTCGCTCTGTTTTGTTTGTTTGCCTCACTTTTCGGGCCGTGATGGAGAGGGGGATGGAAGAGACAGAGGCGATGCATGTAAATTACAACAGTTGTTGGACTAACCGAAGCTTACAAATATTGATATTCATGCAACAGCGAAAAGTTACGCATTGTTGGCCAGGCAACAGCTTGCGGATTGCCCCATTTTGTGGCAATAAATATGAAAATGCCTGCTTTTGTTTATAAGCGTAAAATAAACTATTGTTAAAAGTACAAATTAATAAGTATATGACAAGGGAATAAATGTATTACTAGATTTGAGCTAAATTAAAGGGAATACCTTTAAGTATATAAGAAACTACTGCTGTCATTCTGATGTCGAAAATTAATTACTCGTTTTATTCAATTCTATATAAAATTTCATTAAAAATAATAGAACCTTTAGAAAAAATACACCTGCTGTTTGTTATAAATATTCTTTTATCAAAATTCTCAAAATAAATTTACTTTGTCATACTTTTATTACAATTCCAAACCAATTATTTCTGTTATATGATATTATAAACAGTCAAAAGCCGAGAGACAAAACAACAGAGAGATTATCAGACTTATAGTCCATAGAAACTCAGTTACACAGCTCTATCTTAAGTTTTTCATTCCATTCTTTATAGAAGTCGTATTAAGAAGCTGAAGTGTAACAAAATAATTGCAATAATTGATTTTGAAAAAATGCCATAAATGATTAAGATTGCATTGACACTTTTCCTTTTCAAAATTTAAATACTTTGAAGCATTTGATAATAATTTGCAAATTTATTTAACATTTTTCAGTCTGGTTTTTTATGTTACTTATTTATTTAGTCAAACAATTCAAATTAATTCGAATTGTAAATCATGTATTGGAATATTTGTTTGCTACTTTTAACCGCATGAAATGCAAGCAATTTGTTGTGTTGTGTTTTTGCTTACACAGCTACAAGTATTTTGTTAGCTTGATTATGCTACGAGTTCTCTATGCCATTCCCATTCTATTTTATTCTATTTTATTTCGCCATTTTTCTGTGTTTTGTTGCAATGCTTTGAGTGCATTTGTTAGCAATTTCGCATTTTGCTGTGCAACTCGAGTCGGGATCGTGCTTGCTGTGGGGTTTCCACCATTTTCCCTATTTCCCAGAGCTTCCTCTATGTTTGCCACTTTGTTTGCCCTTTGTTATTGTCTGGCTTTGAGTTGGCTTGCGAAGCATTTGACTAGAGGAAGCAGTAACAGCAGTTTTTTTTTTTTTGCAATTGCGGTTTCATTTCAACTCTGGACACACAGTGTTGTGTGTGTGGGTGTGTGTGTGTGTGTGTGGGTGTGTGTGTGTGTAGCTTAAAACATATGTGACCCTGTGAACTCCTTGCGATTTATATGCCCAAAGCTTGTGACATTATTTGTGGGTGAAAAGGGAAGTTGAGTGGAAAACAAATGGGAGTCAAATTGCACTCGAATGGGAATCGAATTTGTAAAAAGGGAACCCCAAAATCATTTGCCTTTAAATAAGAAAAATACATGTATCTGTAACTGTTTGTCTGTAATTGTATACAGTTATCAATGTTGTTGTTGTTCTTTTATTTTGACTGTGTTTGCCTTTTGTCTTGTTTTGTTATCTGCGGTACGTGCTCTTCTTAGTTATGCATACTTTTAGGCTTAACACAGCCTGCACGTTCCATTGACTTTTACTCTGACTTGGCCAATTCATGCATAAATTGCGCCGCAGGGCGCAGGCAAAACAACAACAGATAGAAAGACAAGACGACAAAACGACAGACAGCTAGACAGAAAGGCAAACAAAAACATGACAAATGCAAGAAAACTGAATTTTAAGTTGAGCGATTGTCTGCAGAATCTGTCTGATAAAAGAACCATGACAATTTCATGATTTAAACACTTTTACAGTGTTGACAGTATATTTATAAAGATATAAATACACATTCTCATACCTGATCAGCAATTGAGCCACTGTTAAACGTTGCCCTTAGGGTTCACAGGGTCAGGCAACAAAATTGCCGCTCATAAAAATCGCATTAAATAAAATAAGCAAAATTTGCATGACACACTTGACTCGACACAACAACAACAACAACAAGAGCATCAACAATGCCAAACAATAGCATCGATTGTTACACACATCATAAATTTTCCAGCCCGAAAACCCGATACCAAAACCGAGCTGAACTCTTTCTTCTTTTTGGCCAAGAAGTTATTAGGCATTTCAGCCAGTTTCGGGGCGAGGGCATAAAATGTTGAGGCAGTTTTCTAATTTCTGGGGCGGAAATAAGTGCTCATAAAAAATGTTCATGCTACTCGTAAAAATTGCCAAGCAGCAGCGGCAGCAGTCTTGATATCAATAATACGTATACGCAGCGTTGCGCGAACTACAAGTAAAAGAACAACAAAAGTAGCAGAAAATAAAACAATAACAATATCATCGTCTAAACGCCTCGCTCGTATCATATTCGATAATGTTTTCATGTGCTGGCCCCATCATACAGTTTATTGCCTTGTTTCGCCAACTCCAACGCCAACGCCTTTTTGGCCTTTAGCCTTTTGGTCTTTACTGGCAACAAATTGCGCAAAACTATTCACTATTCGATGTACGCTCTTTGTAAATAGTTTTGTTCGATTTTCAGCTTGTAGAAAACTTTGAGAAGAAAAAAAATAGTAGCAGTTGAAGTTGAAAATGTTTTCAATTGCACATACGCACTGTTTGTCCATATTCTCGGTCTCCATCTTTTTTTACTCGAGGTCGTAAATTCTGCCATCAGTCATTGGACTTGAACTTTCACTCGTTATTTGCACGCTCTTTTGTGGCCATTTGTCTGGCTTGAATCGACGACAGCTTTTGCCTTGCCCAGTTCATCATTTATGATCGATGTTTGAGTGGGGTTTTGTCAATTTTTGAGTTCACAACTTACATTTCAAGCAATAAACTAAAGGCGTTAAATAAATTTCTTACTAATAATTATCTTACTTTCTTTTCATTGCAGGTATGTGTACTATTTAAATGTTGAAAACAATTTAAGGTAGGATTTCAATATGATACTGTCTTAATTAAAATAGAAGGAGTCTCTTAGGGTCATTCCCTTATATGATAATAATATTTCTGGGTATCATTGCAACTTATTTTACATTTCCTAGTTCATTTGCAACCTCCCAAATAATGAATAATGTCTTTTCCGCATTGGCAACTTGTTTCTCTTGCTTTTCCTGGCTTCCTCAAGTCAACAAGTTGCCCAAAGTGCCAGCTGCATTTGCAACTGTGGAAATTGTCTTGAGAACTGTCAATGCCCAAGACGAATAAGAGTCCCAAAAAGAGAAAGTAAAAATGCGCTGTTGAATGCGGGCAAAGAAAGCAAAAGCGAAACACAAATATACTTATACTATGTATATATATATATAGTTACTTTCAACCATTGAACAAAGCTACAGGCACTTGAAGCCATTTTCCCGAAGCGTCAACTCACTTGTTAAATTAATCTTTAAACATTTGCCCATTTCCCGTTTAAAGTGGAAAAGTCTTAAAGCTGCTTAAATAGGCAAGCTTAAAATAGACTCAAGTCTGGACGCGTCAATGGGCGCGTGTCTAGTGCAATAAATCTTGCAGATTATTTTAATTTCATGCAAACTATTCGAGGCTAAGACCGTGAAGGGGAGGGGAAAAGGGTGAAAAGTGGAGCGTTGAGTTGCCTGTCAACAACTTTTGCGACTTGAGTGCGTAAGAACAACAACAACAACAATAGATAACACAAAAGAAAACTTGGCCCACAGCAGAAAAGCGTAACACGAGAAGCGTCTTTTTTTTTTTTTTTGAGTAACATCTCCAGCTTTCCATATCGCCAGGATATTCTTGTCTTGCTCTCAGTTACACTCTCTAGACAGACAATGGTAATATGCAGTCGAGATGGAAGGAACAAAATAAAAAATCAGGTTAAAATCCACAAAAACGCAACAGAAACGAAGCGAATAAAAATCCGAACGTATTTAAAATTAACTCTCTGAGCGTGAGAGCGCGAAAAGAGAGGGAGAGCGAGCGAAAGATTTTCGAATTCGAATTAGCATTCGGTGTGGTCTCTATGTTATGTGGAAGTAACTGTTAACAGAGTCAAAACAGAAAGGAGAACTTAATGTCGAACTTCGTAAAAGTTGGCAACGAGCTGAGCAAAATTTCAAGTGGAAACTATTTCACAATTTGCCTCCAGCTGTTTTTAGAGTGGAACTCATGTTAAACAAGAGTTATCGAACTTACGCTCCCCTCTGTCACAACAGTAGCTGAGCATTGTGGATGCCAACTTACAGTTCGAATGTGTTAGTTGTTATTAGAAATTTATTAAAGTTTGAAATATATTTATTTATTTATTTGTTACAATAAAAGCACAAATATTTCTCCTTTTATTCTGCCGAATTCTAATACACAGTCGCTTCTCTAAAATGTTAAATGGTAAATGCTAAGTAACAGAGTCCAAGCGCTGCTTCATTTTCCCCTTACAACAATGTGTATGGTAAATGTTAAATTTTAACAGATGTCCCTAGTTTCGTAATTTTCCCCAACTGCTAACTAACAGACTGAGTTACTTGAAAATGTTCTCTGTGTTGTTACACTAACTGCCAAAATTGTGGATGCTAAATTGTATGGAGAAGCTACATTAACATTACGTATACGCCTGGTGCACACTTCAGGCATTGTGGAATCTTGCATGCTGTCTGCAATTTGTTGCACATACGAAATGTTAACCGTTGTATTAACAGCGGCATTAACAGCGCCGGCTTTTGTCAGGTCTTTGAACTCTTTTTGCGCGAATAAATGATGACAGCCCCCTCTTCGTTTCCCGCATTTGTGAGTGCACTGCCTTAAATGCTCTGTAGTTATTCAACGAAGCATGCACGACATGTGAGTGTGTGTGGGTGTGAGTATGTGAATGTATGAATGCTGACAGTGAATGAATCGCTGAATAGAAATTCTTATACTATTTCTGACCTTGAGCAGTTGGCAATTGACTTTCGCTTTTTCTTTCGCTAGTTCAATGGCTTTAAAGCTTAGTTAGTCAGTCTCTTGGTGTTGCTTGCATATGAGTAATCGCTTATTCCCTGCTCGACATTTTGTGCTGAGCAATCACGTTGCGTCGAGGACACTTTTCCAAGGGCCAACAGCGAAGGTCCTTGACAACGGACACTCTGTGGGCAGAAGCAGAGCTTAAACAAATGTGCCCCCAAACATGTCACGCCCACTTGGCAGGCAGGAAAACTTTCGAGTTGCACACACACACACACACACACACACATACGTCCATATCAATTTAATGCCCCAGCAAGTCATTGTGGGCGCGTCTATTGAAAGCGAGCCTCTGCCACTTGACCATATTTATGGCCTAGACCCCCGACTCCGATTCTAACCCACTCTTGGCAACAACTGCAGCAGCTCCTGTGTGAACGTGCAACGCGCACTTTTCAATAAACTGCTTAGTCGGTTGCATGCAACCACAACAACAAAAACAGCCCCAATAACAAACGATATCTTGCAGTGCTCAGTGATTTATAAGTGGGGTCAGTGGCAGCTCTTCTTTCCTTTCTCACTCTTCCCCACAGTCTCTCTCTCTCTTTCTGTCTTGCTGCTTCTTTCTCTTTCTTCCCACAGATTCTTCTTTATACTCGCACTCTGTCTCTCTGGTGCTTTGCATCTTGTTGCTATCAAAGCGCAAATAAATTATCGTGCCCAGTTTTTGCTCCTTCCAACCCTCTTCACGCTTCTTCCCCCCTTTTCTCACATCTTCCCCTATCTCTATAAGAAGTGCTGCCTAAGCGTTTTCTGATTAACTGCAAACACCTGTGGCTTCCTTCAAATGCAGTCGAAAGGTTTCCTGTTGGAATTGAGAGGAATATTCGTAGACTAATCACTCTATTAAATATATGAAAACAAGTGTTCTATTTGTTTTGTTATTAAGACTGTTAATGTATAAGAGTTTAAAAATTCGAATATTATATAGCAATTGCCTAAAATGTATGTAATTTTATGAATATTTTAAAGGTAAAAGAATTCTAAAGTCTTATAAACTACTACGTTGACTTATTATTTAGTAAAAAATACATCTTATAATATATTTATTGAAAGTGTTCTACTTTTTATAAGACTTTAGGAATTAGATTAACATATAGAAATTGCATAAAACGTGAATACAAAGTATCTTAAAGTAAGAGCAAACTTTGAAAGTCTTAAACTACCTTTATAATACAACTAGAAGCTTTGCAGATGAATATCGTAAGCTAAAAGTTCTTTTAGAAGTGTTATTCTAGCAAATATATAATACTTCTCAGTGTGTTGAATAAAATTATACTTTTTATTCACCGAGAACTTTTCATACTTTCTTATGCATACAATTTATAGAGTCTGTAGAAAAATGTCGTCAGCTTAAAGTCACTTGAATAGTGTTTAACTATCGAAAATGTATTACAGGTCCTGTGGAAATTGTTTATTAAAAGATTTTATGCTTAAACTAACTCAAGTTGTGTTGGTAACTTACACATTCCATTACTTGTATAACAGTTTGTTTTGCTTATGCAATGATTCAAAGCTAATTAAATGCTACTATGCTGAATATTTTTGGTTTCTTGCCTGTCAACACTTTTAGGGAGTGGAATTTTAATTAGACCTCAGCCCAAATGCAAAACACATTCGTACCTATAGATACACACACACACATACACACAATCGCAAAAATGCAGCAATGTATTTGTGGCACCTGCTACCTTGCCGCAATTATGTGAACTATTTGTGAGCCGTTGTTGTTGTTGGCAATCATTAACCGAATGCCATTCATTCACTTTCGCTCTCACCTTCAATTGTCGACACATTTAAGCACAAGTGACACGTGTCAAAAGTCGGCAGCAGCAACAACTACAAAAACAACAACAACAACAATAAGAAAATGTCACGCCCACATGACGCTTTTAATTGTTTTGCAAGTCCTTTGGCTTTTGTGTCGAAATTGTAAGAAGCAACGAGGCATGAAGCGTAGCTGATTGAATTTTAACACCAACAAACAGTGTTGATTAACTGCAAAAGGAATGCTATTGACCTTTAACAGGGTTGCAAAAATGCAATTAAAATAGTTTTGCAGCTTATTAAGTTGAAATTCTCATAAATAACTGCAAGTTTTAATGGAGAAAACTTTATTATACTCAAGTCACAAGGGTATTCAGAGTTCGGTGAACTCAATTTACTTTGGCGTTTCTTTTGCTACTGGCCAAGATTAACGTCAGCCACGCTTGCCACCTTTTGGGCCAAATGATTAATGACAGCGATTTTGTGTTGATGGCCAGCTGAAGGAGCAGCATTTTCCAGCTCCCGCACGTGCTGGAAAATCAACTTGTTGGCGCCACTTGCTGACAATGATAATCATGATAATCATGAGGATTATGTTTCTGGCCACTTGAGCTACTTTTTTTATTCGCCTCCTTCACTTTTTTTTTTAATATTTACATAAATTAATCAGCGCAAAGCAGACGAAAACTACAACTGAACGAAACTGAACGAAAGCCCAACTGACGAACAGAGGTCATCATAAATCCACAAAGCGAACAAGAGCAGAGTGTGAGTTAGAAAAGATTCCTTTGGTCTTGGCTGCATGTCTAATGATTACACTCCTTTGAGGGAAAGGTGGAGAAAAGCAGCGAAAGCATCGAAAAGAGAAGCAAAGCGAGAATCAAAGCGTAGCGAAAGCGGCTCATCAATGCGTGTGCATAGAGGAAAAGGCTGCGAGTCGTGTCTGGTTCAAATTAGTGGAAATAGCAGAAGGTACGATAGGTGACAGCCAACGCAAAGGCTTAATGGCAAAATGCAGGGGGTGGGTGGGGGGTTTGAATCACTGCCGATAGTCTGCATTTGTCACGTGCAGCGACATCTGGCGTCGGGTGGAGGAAGTGATGTTACCAAAGTCATCCTGTCGGTTTGTTTGCAAATTTGTGTGTGTGCAACGTTTGATTGAAAGGCGTTGCGATATGTACGAGTTACACTCCCCATAAACCCACACACTCACACGCACACACACACACACACGCCTTCCTGTCACACACACACACAGCTCGCTTATAAAAAAACCAAATCCCTTTCGAATTGTGGAATGTTTGAGGGCTTTTTGCATTTTTTATAACACGCGCATTGCTGAACAACACAATCAGTCAGTCAATCAGTCAGTCGAGCAATCAGTCAGTCAATCAGTCAACCAATGTATTGCAAATTATTGACTAACTATGTGTTTTATGTAATATACTCGAGATTTTGTAGAGGCAACCAATACATAAGTGAAATTGATTGCCACATGTGGAATGTGCGGCTGATTGTGGCAAGGTGGCATGCGTGCGAAAATATGAACTTGTTAATTTATGGCAAATATTAATATATTTATTTGTTTATCGAGTTCTATAAGTTTGAAAACAAAACATAAATAGTTCCAACATAAAATTTTACAACACTGGCATAATATCACTCTTTAAATGTCAATAAACAAATTTTATATGAATTTATTTATTTTATTTAATAAAACAATAATTAATAGTTATGTTGAAATTTAAAATAAATTTATGACAGACGATTTTAGGTGACCCTGATAAATTTCAGTATCACAGACATTTCGTTTCATTGTTCTCAAAAGCATTTCTCATCCACATCTCTGGAGATTTGGGAAGCACATCTGAATTTTTGCTTTTCAATTTATGTGTTATTCACTTTTTAATAATCTCTGTTCCATTTGTGCCTTGCGGCATGCAACAAAAACTGTTCCCCAAAGTACTGTTCTTTTGATGTTGCCACATGCGCTGACCATTTGCCGATAAAGGTGCACACTGCCAGCTATTTGCCACAGAAGACACACACACACACATATTTCCTGGACATGCAACGAGCTGCGGCCTTGCGATAAAGTTGACACTTTATGCGTTTTGAAGCGATGAAGCGACTGCAAATGCAACAGCAGCAAAAAGCATTTGCCTCAAGCGGCATGTTGCCGTTTGCCGTTTTGGAGAGTGTAAACTTGGATATTTGCAAACATTTTTTGGCAATAAACTTGACTTTTTGATTTCAGTCTAAAATACTTCGTTTGAAAACTGTAATTTGAAGCGAGTTCAAATGGCAAAAAAAAGTGTGGCATAGAGAGAGAGAGAGCGTAAAAAGAAATAAGAAAATAAAACCTAAAAGGTTTATAAACTCTGCCGTTTATTAAGAAAAAAATGTAGTTTTTCTGCTACAGTAACTCATTTACTTTTAAATCAATAGCTTAACAAGAGTACTTTACATTATAACAAATATATAAATTATTGAATAAGTTTGACCCGAAAAGTATGCTATATATATTTATAATTTATATGAAATATGTTTGTTTTGCTTGGACTGAAGTGTTCTGGCTTCTTTTCAAAACATTTTCGATGATCTACCTAAATAGTTGAAATGAAATAAAATTAAGCTATAATTATAGACCTAAATTCTATGTTTATTAGTAGTATTGCCTCTGCAACTGCCACATGGCAACTCTCTGCCTCTTCATATATCCGATCTCTCATCGGGTCATTTGTCATTTGATCCACTCGAAATTCACACAAATGGTTAGGAAAATATTCCAATAACAAAAGATACCTTTTTGTTTTGCAATTTGCTACAAATTTGTGCAAATTCAAGCGAATTGACTGCTGTTTCAACATTTAAATTTCATTTGCCAATGGCATTGGTTTCCTTTTTTTATGCTTTTATTTATATGCTCTTCACCGCAATCAAATTGTTGATGCATTGATTTTTATGCAGTTGCATTTGCCTGTTTTTTTTTATTATTTTCTTCTTTTTTTTTAACTTGTTCACGAAAATCAATTAAAAGAGCTTAGCACACGCGACGTATACGCAATATGTGTATCTATCGTACCTGTCTGTATGTCGTTCGCATGTTTTTGGCTGCTGACCTGATTTTCACTATGCATGCATATGTGTGTGTGTGTGTGTGTGCGTCCTGCCATAAACTGTGTTTTGTACAACATCAAAACAACTACAATCTCAACAACAAGAACAACATAAACAACTAAGCGACTTAGTTGTGTAATTTAAATTACCAACACGTGTGTTGCTCATTACTCCTTACTTCATTGCTTCGCCCCTTTCCTCTCGGCCTTTTTTGCCCGAGCCGCATGCATACGAAATGTTCTTCATTTTATTTTATTTATTTTATTTCATTTTGTTGTTGTTTGGTGTGTGTGAAGTACAACAAATTGTAATTAGTTCAATTACGGCTTTGACACGCCCCCTACGCCCCACATTAATAGTTACAAGTGTTATTATTTAAATAATAATTACATTTTGCTATGTTGCTGCATTATTATTGTTGGTGAAACTCATGTAGTTGAGTCAAAGTAATTGGTTTGCATTACAACAGCAAACGATCCTTAAACAAAGAACATTTAGGTAGCTATATATTTGCATGTTAAGAGTCACTTTTACTTAAGCTCTGTTAAGTAATTAACTTATTATAATAACTAAATTTCTTACCGTACTCAGATGCTTTAAGTTTTTCCTAGAATTCTCTTTCTACTTTACTAATGATAGCGATCTTCTACATTTTTAATGATCTCATTAACATTTATTGCTCTGTAAAGTATTCATTGAGTTGAGCATTGAATACTTACGAGTATATTTATTAAGTTCCACGGTAATATTAAACTTAATATTAAACTGCCTCAAGATTTCTAGAACTATTAAAAATCTTTTCAACTTATAATAGAATTTGTATTCAAAACTAACTCAATTTATTGTTTCGTGGGTTTGACTAGTCGTCACCGCTAAGTTCCGTCAACTTTTAACGTTTTTCAACAATTTATTCAAACTTCTTTTCAAACTGTCTGGCCATTCATTCATTCATGCCATTTGTATTCAAAACTAACACAATTTTTACGCATCGAATGTTTCTACGCAATGTTAAAACTTTCATGTAAACGTGGGAATTTAATTAAAAACTTTATGACAAGATGTTGTTGCTGCTGTTCCAATATTTTACAAGAAAAACAAATTCTTTATTGTCGCATTTTCATCTTTTACATTCTTTTTTTTTTTTTGTTTTATTTGAAAACAAGTAAAAATGCTTGGGAAAGTTCTGTGGCAGACAATTGTGGCTGCCACAAGAGCAACAAAAGCCAAAACTTTTCTCATGTCGCCAATAATAGCAAAATGAGAAGAAGTTGTTGATGTTGCTCTTGTTGCCGCTGTGAATGTTGTGAATGTTGTTGTCGCTATGATATATTGTCATAAGCGTTGACGAAATGCAAATATAAAAATCACAAGCTGGAAAATCATCTAAAAGGAAAACGAGAAATGAAAACACACTGACAAAATGTCCGCAAACACACACACAGATACTCAGACACAGATACAGATACGCAGTTAGCACACACAGCTGCGTTTGACAGTGGAGAATCACATGAAAACAACATGTCGCTGACATGTTTAGAGCTAAGCGTGAGATTTGGTGGGGGAAGGGAGGGAGGTAGCTACCCGAGGTGTTGAGTTGGGGCTGGGGGAAAGGAAACTCACTTTAGACGCTTGAAAAGTTTTTGGCATGCCTGGAAAAACTTTTCACATATTTTACTTACAATTAAATGCAATTGTTCGCTGAGAAAGCAACGAACGCGGAAATGGAAATGGAAGTAGAAATGGAAACTCGACAAGGAGACGACCCTGAAACGAAGGTCGCATCACATACACAAATGCGAGTCTATTTATATATGTTTATGTGTATGTGTATGTGTATATGTATGTTTTAATCCCCCCTTGACTCAGCCTGTGGCTTAGTAACAAACTCAAAATAAAGTTAACATTCAGCCACCTGAATGGGGACAGAGAGATGGTGAAGGCGGAGGAGGTGTCTGCGCGGTTGTGTAATAATTTATGATTTTTGCTGCGCACAGCGCGTAAATTATGAAAATCTACTTAAACTTGCGCCAAACTCAAACCGCGCGCATTCAGTATAGGATAAATAAAAAACAAAAGGGAGGGTCGAACGAAAGGGAAATGTAGATGGAGCAGGGGCATGAAATGGGATCTCAGTTCCAAGGCAATGGACTAACGAAGCAAAACAAAAGTCGTAGACTTTTAACGCTTGTTTCGCATTATTGTTGTTACTGTTGGTATTTGCTGTGTTGGCATTTTTCTTATCTTTCTGTCATTTTTTATTTCCTGCTGCCAGGGGATAAAATACCACAATTATGATTTGTTTGATGTCTAAAGATAGAAATGGTAGCATCAAGCGCTAATTTATAATCAGCTTTGTCACAGAATCAACAATAAAAGCAATTATAATTGATAGTCAAAGATATAAACAAAGATATTCCAAATATAATAAAATCTGTATACCATTTAAATTATTCCTTTATTCAAAGAAGAGTTCAACAAAAACATGTTCATCTGAGAAATTGAAATTCTGTAAATATATTTCATGTAAAAGCAAGCTGCAACTGTTGACTGATTCTAACTCTTATTTACCGAGTAACTCAAAGTCAAGCAGACTCTACACCTGTTTTCGTTTTCATTTGGTAAATCTCTAAGTTAAATTCCCATTTGTCGCATTTGTGCAAAGTACTTCATTACACTTGTACTTGTATTAAGCCTTAACTCGTGTCTTCACTTGGTATGTTAATTTCTTCCGCTGTTTTTTTCCTGTTTTCCACTTCTACGTTTGTTTATTAAAAGCATAAAATCCACACTGAGCAAACATAATTAAAATTGCTTAACTTCAACTTTGTCGTTTTTTTCGTTTGTTGCCAATTAGTTATGAAAACGTGCGTTTAATTGCGCGTAATTAACTCTAATGAATTCCAATTGTTCTTTTGGCCAACATCAACATAATTTAATAAAAAGACAACTGTGAAATGTGCTCAAAATTGTTGTATGTTTGCATGTCTGTTGTTTGTTGTTTATCGTTGACTGTTTGTTGTTGTTTTGTTGATGTCCTGTGTTTGCTATTTGTCGTCAGCTGTCAACGATGTGGTTTGGTTTTGGCCCAATCACGATTGATGTATGCAATCATTAATTTATGTACAATCGAAGTGCCATAGGGGCAGTCGAATTACTAATTAGGTTAAACAGCAGCAACAACAACAACAAGAACAACGGCAAAAATTAGTATAATTATTGAATTAAATGCAACAATTAAACAATATCCAAACTTTAATCGAGTCGCAATTAATTAAGCAATTAAGCAGAATTGGATTAAAATTTATGGCAATTAAATTGAGTTTAACAGCGACAAGTGATTCGTTTGACGATCAACAGCTTATGTTGTGGTTACGAGTATGTTAACAGAATGTTATTTGTAACAGCTGTAAGTGTTGAACACTCTTATAGATTGGAGAGATATTGAATTCATATCTTAGAATATTATTTACAGATCTTGAAAATGATAGTCTCTCTGAAATATAAGTATAAGTCAACTAACTATAGTTTGAACTACTTTTTATTATAATATCGTATTATAATATCGCATTAGCATATTGCCTTCTTATCGTATTTCCCTAATGTTGTAAGTGGCAGAAACATGCATCAATCATCATCTACTTTTTCTGCTTAGCAAAGTAAATAAAAACTTTGCATTTTTTCACTATGCTTCTTATTTTTTTGGTTAGCAAGTAAGTGAACACAACAATTCAGGTCAAAAGATGCATAAAACTGTCGGCATAATTCACAAGTTTCAAAGTAGCCTGGCTCCGATTTGGCGACTTTATTGCCAAAAAAAAAGAGAGTGGTGGGCATTTGGGGGGTAATAAGAGGGAACAGAGGATAGCATAGCAGACAAAGTACAAGTGCAATTACCAATTAGAAGTTTCAAGTTTTGTGTGTGCAGCGGAAACATTTTCATTGCAATTTCTGATTTATACGCAGTGACAGCGAAAGTAAAACGAAGGAGAATGAAGAATATGAAATCGTGGGCAGAAGCATGAAATGTATGTGTGAGGGGAAAGGAATGGGGGAGTGAGACTCAAATAAATCAAAGAAGCAAGACCGTAACAAGTTATTATTCTTCTTTATTTCGAGACTCTTATAAATTCCAAGTATGCAATAACGAAGCCAAAGAACAATCAAATGTCAATGTGAGAGTAAAATAAAAAAAATTAAGAAAGCATGATGAAAACAACTGAAAATATGATGAGAAATAGTTGCATTTGTTGTACATTTTCTAGTTAAATATTTAATGAAGAGAAATACGTCGATGATCTAGTTTAGTCATAAGAGATCTTATAAATAGTATACTATAAATAAAACTAATTATATGTATTGTCACATTTTATGTTCATCTGCAATGTTCGATAATTTATCGATTAATATTGTTACATCCCTGCTCTTAATTGTATCTAGAAATGTCTGCGTTATATATCTATTTAGCTCATACTTCAATTATCGATTGTTTATCAATTTTCGTTTACTTAATGTGAACACTTTCAAATTAGTTCCCATGCCAAAGTTTGACAGCATTTCTAGGCATATTATTGTAAAAATTCAAAGGAATTTAATTAAAATTCCTCGCTCCTCAACTTAATTTGGCAACTATATGCCATGTAGATTATTAAACATTTAATATGCAAACAGGCGACCCTACATTCCGTCCCGCCAACCCCTTCCCCCTGACAAGCATGCAAACACTGTTATTATTAAGTAATTTTTTAAGAGAGCCGCCCCGCCCCGCCTCTTCCCTTACTTTCCCATTTCGTCCACCCACTGTAACTCATTGCATTTTGTTGCTCTGCGGTTTTAGACGACATGTCGCATTGTTGTTAAAGCAAATTTCCGTGCTGCATGCAACAAGGCAAAAGGAAATCTGCTTTTGCTCTTTCCTTTTGCTTTCATTCTCCCCCTCTACCATTCTTACCCCTCTACCTCTTTTAACCCAAAGAGCTCAACGCTTTTGACTTTTAATATGCAGGCAACCCAAAAGCCGTCGTTACCTTAAGCCCCACCTTCCGCCCCTCCCTCGTACCTCTCAACTGCATTGTTGTTGCATTAAAATTACATATTTTGTTGGGGCAGCTCTGACGTTGAGTGTTGCTTTGTTTGAAGTGCTACTTGTCCCCTTAAAGCACACACACACACACACACACACACCCTCTACATCTTCCTCCCCTAACTATACTTACTCCTTTGCTAGCACTGCAAATTTATGGCTTGCAACTTTTCTCCCTACTTCCCTTGCTCTTGATTCCTTCCCTGCATCCTTTGCACAGTCTTTTATTAAAGTTTGCACATTTCGTTCTTCACATGCTCCTCGTTTATGATTTTGTGCACACTTTTTTCTATACTCTAACAAAGGGTATTCTAATTAAATGGAAAGTGGGTGAAATACGAGTATATTCTGACTATTATCAGATAAATTGTTGTTAAACACTTGTGTATGAAAGTATAAATTTATATCGAATTCATATTTATGATTGTAGGTGGCTCTTTATATTCATTTGACAAAAGGAACATTCATTTAAATATTCTAATTTCTCTTCTATCTTCAATATGATTCTTAATGCTTTTTAAAAGTTAAATAAATTGAATCTCGTGTACAGCAAAGCAAAAAGAGATTTATAGCCATAAATCTATGTTTTTATGTCGTATCAGCTCAACAAATTCTTGTTTAAAATTGCCAATTAATTTCTAAAATATATTTAATAGAGTATTTCTGGTTTCGGGTATTAGGTGAATAAAGTGTTTATTTTTTGTTACTTTTTTCTACTCTGACAATTTTTCATATGCAACGAATTTGCATAAAAAATAAAACAGCAACAGAAGCAACAGCAGCCACCACGCCGAAAAATTGTTGCGTTGCTGTTTTTCTTTATCTGCGTTGCGAGTGGGCGTAAAGTGGGGGAGATACCAACGGATCTGTTGTTGTTGTTTTACAGCTACGCCTTTTGCCTCATGAAGATATACGAGTACATGCAAATTTTGTGCCAGTTTTTCATATTTTTCCCTCAATTTTCCTGCCATCTTTCTCTTTTTGGACACTTGTAGTTTTGTGCGTGCTGCCATTGCATATGAGTAGCCATAATCATCAACAACCCACTTATACCCTGTCACCCCCTGCCCCCTCTTTCTTTCTCCTTGAGCAAGCTGCCACACCGAAGCACTTATTAATCTGTAGCTTTTTGATTGAAATTCTATCAAGCTGTTGAAAATGCTTAGATAACGATAGATGACCGAAAAAAAAACGTTACTAAACTTTAAAAATCGAGTTAAAATGATAAGCTAGGGAATAACAGACAACCAGATACCCTGTGCCAACTCTGAGATACTTTAACTCGTTGTTAGTCACATTTAGGTAAATGCATAGCTTGTACAACAATGAACGTTAGATGGCGCCAGTGTTGTCCTTAATTAACCAACACTATCTATTATTTATTAGATTTTGCTATCATAGTAAGCACTGGCAAATTTTGTCAAAGAAAAAGAAAGCTTAAATAATATAAGAAAAATAATATTTAATTGAAAAATGCGTAAGAGTATTATTTGGAAATACTTTAAGGCCACTGAGAATCGTCTGGCTGAATGCAATATATGCCGAAGTAAATTGTCGTATAAGACAACAACTAGCAATCTTAGAAAACATATGGACCGAAAGCATTCACATCTGCCAAATTGGAGGCAACCATTGCAAGTAAAATTATTGTAATTCAAGAGAGTTAATGATAGTTTAATTGAGTTTAATTAATTCCATAGAAGATCAAGAAAAGTCAAAAGAATGATGAAGAATCAGCGGATGTGTCAAGTGAAACAATGCAGCTGGATAAACAGAAGTTTAAGGAGAAACCGGTAAACAAAAGTAAAAATATCAATATGAATAATACTAATAATATTGAAAGTAAGATTGGCAAGGGATTCGGCGAGTTCAAAGAACTCTATCAACAGCAATTGACTGAGAGCAAAAGACATCATTTGGCCCTAGAGCAATTAATAGCTGAGAAAATTGCATTGAGAAAGCAACAAATAGAAATTGTGCACAATACAACGCAGAATTAAATAGACTCAATTGTGAACAAATTAAAAATATGTTTTTATTTTATTCAATAATTTTACAAAGTTACAGTTAAATTGTTTGAATGTTCTGAAAATCACAAACATATGCCCAGCCTTTGCAGCTACAAAATACTTTAAATGCTTGCATTTAACAGAAGAATACAACAATTCTTATTGTATACAGGGTATACAAAAAATAGAATGCAAATTGTGCAAGCGCTCAAAGTGTAAGTTGCGAATGCATTTCAATTTTGCAGCAAAGTCGTTCAACACTGGCAACAGAAAAAATTGTTAACAAAGGCCGCGAAAATATGCAATTGAACTGGGCCACGCCCCCCCCCCCCCTTACACACACTCGCCCCCAAAACACAAAAACGCACACACACACACACGGCACAGTGGAGCCAATAAAAACGCTTTGTTGGCATAAAAATTGGTTTTCTCCCGGCCAGACACAGGATTTTGTGTAAAGCCTTGTTTGAGTTTTACTCTGCAGAGGAATGGCTGGAAAACGTGGTGTGCAGTGACCAGAGGGGAGAAGGGGAGCTTGTAGATTATCCCTTGGATTATTCTGTGCAGCATGACTGCGTTTTAGTTGCACTTTCTTGAGCACAAAGGGCAGCTGCATGCAGGTACAGGACCAGGATATATGATATTTGCATAAAGTTCGTCGCAGTGTATACTCACTATATGTGTGGGTGTGTGTGTGTGTGTGTGCTTGGCATATGCCAGTAATATACGTGTGTTGCCTGCTTTCATGCGTCTGCAACTCAATAATTCTCTATGCAGGCGCCTCAAACTATGCAACAGACTTTTTTTTTGCTGAGAAGAAGCCAAAAGTTCTGCTTGCATTTCTTTCACAACTCTGCAACAACAGTAACAACAACAACAACAGCAACAACATGTAGAAAAAGAGAAGCAAGCGAAAGTTTCCATTGCCTAATTGCAAATGTGTTTCCAAGAACCAAAAATAATTTCCATAATTTGATTTTATACAAAAGTTTACAACAGTTTACAACCGAGAATGGGGCATGCCAGGGTCATGTTTACGCTGTGTACATATCGAAAAACGCAAAATTAATTAAAAGAAGTAAAGATCGTGTCAGTTGTGGATAGACGACTAACAGATACGCTGTAGTTAACTAGTACTTTCACTTTCGAATCGGTATCAGTTATGGTTTGATCCCATTTAACTTTCCACTCGACTTTCCTCTCATCAAATGTGCAACAAATCAATTTTAAACCCAAATCCACTTACCTTTGGAATGTTTTGAATGTTGTGCTATCTAAGAAAAATTTGAATAAATTACAATAAATATCTTACAAGCTAATTCAGAGTTATATATAATATAATTAATAACTAGAATATTTGCAACACTTAAATTTCAACATACCCGCCACACTTTCGACTTACAGGGTATGCAAACAGACTGCAAAAGCTACTCACACCAGTTTTCTCACCCCACATACAAATATGTCTTGAATTTTTTCACCGCTTTTCTTGTTGCTGTTTTTAATTGAGTTCATCAACAAATTGTTTTCATAAAACTTCGACTCTTTGGGGGACGATGACTTTTTTCGCTTCTCATTTTAAATAAAGGAAACGGAGGAAGTGGGGGAAAAACTGGGGGAAGTAATTGGTGGAGGTGTAATACGCTTAGGATTTGGTACGCGCTAGAGCTTATAAAGAACACAAATTGCCATTGTTATGTGTGTGTGTGTGTGTTTCTGTGTGTGTGTCTCTGGTTTGTTCCGGCTTTCCTCTTTTCCGCATTTCCTTTGTCTCTTTTTGCTTTCGGTTTTGTCTTTGTAATCCGATGCGCTTAGTAATTTTTAGAGGTTTTCCACATGGTCACGGCTTAAGCGCACACACACAGTGCCCAGAAAAATATGCCACACATCCTTCAAACCTTGACAACAGTCGCCAGTCACATAAAGAGCACACGAATGCTTTGAATATGGGCGTGTTTATGCATCCTATAGCAATGACAATGACAGGGCAACAACATTTAACATGTGCCAGATTTAAACAGCTTTTTATTTTTGACACAATTGCAATTATTTATGGAAGCTGAAAGCTCAGTTTGCTCCTTCCATAAATGTTTCTGAGTTGTTGTGGAATTTTAAATATTTAATTAAAATTAAGAGACTTTTTTAAACGACGTGTCTTTACTTTAGCTGTTCTAGCGACATTAAGAGTCGCTTTAATATTAATCTGACTTTTATTTTAAATTAAGTAATATTGAATAACATTTTAAATTAACGTTTTTTGGCATTTAAGTGCAATTTAATAGAGTCTCTGTTATCATTACGTACTGTTCCAATTTTTAATTGGAATTTTGGATAGAATTGTTATAGAAATATACAAAGTACAACTACAAATAATTGACTTAAGTGAAACTAGCATTATGTTATGATTATCCCTGATTGAAGTACATTTTGCACACAGTTAACATTGCTGTAAAAGTTAACATAATTAATAGAAACGTTTACATTGCTGTCAAAGCAAACATATATCTTTAATACCCAAAAAATAACAGTCGCATTTTTAAACAATAAAAGCTGACTTGAAACAGAGTGTAGAGCATTAGAAATCGTAGAGAGTTAACCTTTCACCTTTCAGATGTTGTAGGTGTGAACTCAATAAGCTATATAAACAAACGGGACTTAAGAGTCAAATCGGTAGCAGCGACTGGGGGAAATATATATAAAAAGTAAACCCTTGGCAAATACAAATGTCAGCCACAAAGCAAACGAAGGCAAATGGAAATCCTGTCCGGCAATAAACAAACAATGCTTGCCATGATTATATAAGTGTGTGTGTGCGAGGGTGTGTCTCTCTGTGTGTGTGTGTGTGTGTAGGGTTAAGCAGAGGTTCTGCTGTTGTGCGGGTCAGTTGCGGTCAGCGAGGGTACGAGTCGAAACCGTTGGCCAGTTTGGTGTCAAAACAACAAATTGTTTTATAATGCGCAACCCGCCAGACAAAAGGCAAATACCAAGACAAATACTTAAACACACACTCACACTCACACACACACACTCACATTCAGCACACGTGACGCTGTTGAACAATGGCAGCAGCTTGAAATTCAGTGTAAAGAAGGCGTGGCATGAGGTCTAATCCATTTGGAGCTTAAACAAAGCCTCTGTTATTGCATTTCAACCCAGGGCCAATTCCTAGGCGCGGCGGTCAAAAGTCACAACAATGGGATCCATTTTCGACTATTGGCTTGAGGGTAGCTGCGGGCGTCGTGCAGAGTGGTGCGATGGTTGTGCCGAGGTGATGCGGAAGTGTAAGGGCTTTTTGAGCCATTGTACGTTCAAAAAGGGCACTTAAAAACATTTTCGTAGAGTGCGAAGCCTAACTAATTGTTAGCTGCTCCACTGCCACGCCCACTCATGTTCAGACTCTCCCTCTTTTTCAGCCAGCCTCTGCCTGAAACCCTTCGCTTGAAACCCTAATAAAAAATGGTGCACGTTATGAAATAGTTTAGCGTAGTTTTCTCACTGCTTCTTTTTGCACCTGTCCAAAAATTTCAACCCAAAATGCCTTTGTTATTTACATGTGTGTGTGTGTGTGTGTGTGTGAGCACTTTATGACCTTTTGTGCTGGTTAAAAAAAAAGGCTCTAAGAGCTGTTGCATATTTCACAAAATTAAATAGTTTTTCAACGTGCTCAACTGATGATTGACGGCATCCATTGAAGATCTATAGATGCCCATCAATAGCAACGCAATTTTGTGAGGTGTTTCTAATTGCAGATTCTACAGTTAACTAAAAAATATTTTATGATTAAATTGAGTATACTTAAGATGCAGTTAAGAACCTAAAAAGCAAGTAATTCATTTAAAATTGACATAGATTTTAGTTTATAAATGTTTGCCATTAAGTTGGGTATAAGAATAGCACTCTTGGATGCCTTTATGATCGCTTTAGTCTCTTATCAATAGTTAGATATATCTTTTTTTAATTATTAATAATAATGAATATAAAAATAACGACCAATGGAAACTTGTCTTTCAGCATAGGTATTTTATCCCCAATTCACCAGATATATCAATTGTTAGAACTTCAGAAAGATAGATATATTAGCAATAGTAAAGAACCTTAACGAAAGAACTTAGTTAGATTTGTAAAAGAGCTTTCATTGCCAACTTAGTCCTAATCATAAGTTTTCATATTTACCAAAGAACAAGAACAAATACAGAACATTCTCGACTGGAAGTTGTATTTGACGTGTGTAAAACTTGCAGACCGTTTGTCTCTTTTTGCATTTCTTTTGGCAAATTGGAAGTGGCATCGTTTTAAAGTGATTATTTATTGAGTTTACACCTCGGCAGTTGCAAATTGGCCTGACTAATGCAATTGAGCGTGTGAGCGACTGACGAAAAGTTGTGCTTGTGCTCATCATTTCAGCTCGTAAATTGGCATTCATTTGCATTACCGTCGAAAGTTATTTGCACATGTGTGCACTTTTGCCTGGCCGCACGCTTCAACAAATTGCAGCTACTAAAGCGCTAAAACGTGACACAAGACACCAGGACGAACACAAGGATAAGATGAGTAGCAAGAGGTGGAAGGGAACGAACGTCGTATTTGTTGTATTTGTAGTTGTAGTCGTAGTTGTATAACTCAAGCAAATCCCCAAGTAAATTCGAGTGCAACAAGCTGGCAGCGGATAAGGTAAATGTGCCAGCTTCTTAACGAACTCCTCTGTTTCTCCTTTTGCCACGCCCTGTCTGTTTTCTATATATTTTATTTCACTTTACTTGCACTCGAGTGCGCCTTTTACTTAAACGCTTATTGGCTTAGTCAAAATGCAGCTGCAACTGCCATCGACTCAATAAACGTCATATCCTTATGCTGCTCGAAGTGGCCAAGTTGCCTATAAGCCGCTTTACTTGGCCTTCTCACAGCTACGCAATGCATTGATGCACTTGGCTAAGTGATAGAATGACAAAGACAGAGAAAGTGGAGGAGGGAGGAGGTAAATCAAGACAGTTATAGTCATGTTATTTACCTAATAAATAAGATAAGCCGTTTAGTATTTAGAATACAAATTGCACTTTTAAATTGTAAATGTAAATTAATACTTTTCATAATTTTATATAATTTAAATTTCAATTTATTACTGTTGTATCAACATTTAAAATTATTAATAATATCTAATATAAATATAAATCTAAGCCCGCTCTATAGACTTGTCTTCTTTTCTTATATTTACAGGTATGTTAACTGCGCTCACTATTAAACCAAATAAAAATCGTATGTATGCTTTATATTATTATCAATCAATACTAATTCGGGCTAAAAGGCATGCATAATTCTTTAGATTTATTTAAATTTGCGTTAATATCGTTAACTTTCAGTCGAAATGACAGCAAAAATTCACATAAAGCGCTCATGTGGTGCAATCAAAAGTGCGAATCGCGTTCATAATACGTAATGTCATTAAATTGAGTTTAAAAATCAATCGAGCAAATATTTATGAATGCACTTGCATAAACTGACAGCAACAACACGCTGAAGAGTGTGGGGTGGCAACACTAGCCGGGGGAGTGGCAGACTTACCTGACAATGGCGGCGTTGCCATTTACAATTCTTTGTGCAAAATAAACGCAAAATGACAGCGAACAACAAGCGGCAACAACAGCAAACGGGACGCGCAACTTGTGCCACAAAGTGCGAGAGTAGTTAAAGTGTCAAAAACACACACAAACAGGCAACAACCACGCCCACATACACACCGCCACCTGCTTTCAAGGTGTGTTACAGGCAAACGCTTAATTTTCCCATAGATTCTTCTACAGTTTTCTCATATACTTGGCGTTTTAAGCTCTACTGTTCGAGCAGCCCTCGTGCTTCAAATTTGCGTAGTTAAAAATATTTATGCTCGGAAAGTCTGTTTGATATTTGATATAATTAATTAAAATGTTGCTTATTTGGCCCACTGTGCGCTGCTGTTGCCGTCATGGCCACGTTTGTCATAAATATCGAACAAGCTAGCTTCCACCTCTCTTTCGCACACTCAACAGCTGACTGAGTCAATGGGTGGCCCACTTTGTGGGGCGTGGCAGATGCCCAAGCAAATACACAAAAACAAAGTCAAGCGATTGATTTAAATCGCACTTGAAATTATGTATATATATATAGAATATACTCCCATATATGTATATATATAGTAGTTGCGTGATTGCCGCGAGGCGACATATGAATTTACGAGTGTTTCAATTGGCTGGACGTTTGCTATTTCAGGTGTCTGGCAGCCCAAGGGGGCGTATGCGTGTTTTTAACTTATGAAGACACGAAACGGCATTGTTGTAATTTATGAGTTTCAAGTGCTGCCACAGAGCGCGTCTGTTTTTAGGGGTCAGCTCTTTCGGCCAATTGTTTATGGTCCAAACACACACACACACACACACACACTCAGAAACAGGACATGTTACATATATATGCATGTGTCTATAAAGTTACGACAAACTGCCTGAAATAATTTATGCGTATATGTGAAATAAAGTGTGGCCTGCTCAATTTAAATTGAATTAAAATATCAAATCATTTGAAGTTTAAATATATTGTGATATCCAGCAATAACTACTTTTCGCTGATCAAGTTATTTCTATCTTTTCTGCTATTTCATTTACAAGTTTTTGCTTGTGGCACGATTTCTGCATTTAATAAGCAACATTCTTTTGGGGTCGCATAAACATTTCACATTTCACAGCTCAAGTGTTTATGG
Source organism: Drosophila histrio (assembly GCA_958299025.2). Lineage (NCBI taxonomy): Eukaryota > Metazoa > Arthropoda > Insecta > Diptera > Drosophilidae > Drosophila > Drosophila histrio. Next base: position 9,398,439 of record OY282580.2, read on the forward strand.
CAAAGTTACGAAACTTTAGCTAAAACTTGCCAATTTCATCATCAATATCAGCAGCTCTGCGTTTGAGTACCAGGCACTTGGTTATAAAAACTTTGAAAGATCTGCGTATAACAAGGAAAAATGTGGGAGTACGTATTAGAAGACTGTCAAAATACCCTGTAAGACTGTGCTATTTACTACGGCCAAAGGAAAACTGCGAGCTTAGATTTTTAGTTGCTGCTTTCATTCATTTACCTCTCACATCTCAAAGATTGCTTACGGGGTATCAGCACACTATAACATTTTTGCATTTAACATTGTAAAAGGAATTCACGTGGATGATGCTGTCAAAAATGTTACGCTACTTTGCCAACAGTTGCAGTTTTTGAAGTATTCTGGTTTTGGGCTTTCCATCCTGCAGAGGATGCTGATGATAATGAGAGGGATGAAATCTTTAGCTTACCTTGCCTTGGCCTGCCAACTGCGTGCTAATAAACTTTTGTAGTGCCCGTAGAAAATAGACAAAGTTCTTTCCTAGCTCACAACGGCTTAGTTTTTTAGTGGCTAAAGTGCGGCTTAAGATTTTCGTAGCAATCTCAGTTTAGTTGGCCTGGGATTACGGGTGTGACTAGCGAAAATGAACTTTGAGGTGCGACAAACAGCACTAATTTAAATTGAAAGAAGGCAAGAAAAAGATACAGCAAATTCTGTAAGTAAATTCAGTCATTCAACAGTTATCAAATATATTATATATGAATAGTTAGAAGAATGTAATATGAATATTGGTGTTGAATATCACCAATTCTATACAGTTTTTCTTATACGTCTTTAGCGAAAACTCAACCACAGAAAAGTCTACAAAAGTGTCAAGTATTCTTTCGTTAAAAGTTTTGAATTTGATTTATAAAATACACAAAGTTGCAAAAGCATTCGAAGCGCAGGCGCACTTATACTGTATAAGTTATTTATAGCAACTCAACTTAGAACAAGTTGTCAAAGCTTTTTGTCTTATATTTCAATTGGAACTTTTGTTGAACGTTGTCCATGATTTCCATCACAGAATATATAAGAGCTAAATTTGTACAGCTTGTACTTATACTGATGCTAAATTAATAAAGTGTATAAGAAGCAGTAGCAGCCAAACAAGATTTAGCTAGAGCTTTATTTAACTGTTTAGGTAGACTAGTATATTTCATAGCAACAGGATGAATAAGATCTAAATTAGTAGACCTTATAATTGTACTTATACTAAAGTTATCTTTATAACTCGTTCTAATTGTAGTAACTAATTTATTTGCTGCAGTAAAAAAGAGTTTTAGCTGTCGCTATGCTTTAGATCAGCTTATACTTATACTTTTAGCTACGTCTATAAGACTGTATAAGTAACAGTAACAAATGCTTAAGCTTACTCTTATTATATTTGAGGTGAAAGCATTCTTAAAGACAGTTTTCTATCGGTTCCATCACACGGTTTATAAGAACTGCATATGCACAGCTTATACTACGTCTTCTACCAACTGTATAAGAGTGTATAAGTAGCAATATAAGTTGAGCAAAGTTTAGCTCAAGCTGTTATGATATAAATTTCGAATTTAGTATACTTTTGATTTTATATATTCACTCATTTCACTTATACTATATAAGACTGTATAAGTAAACAGCTTATACACAAATTGCATGAAGCTTTTGGGACATTTTAATTCGGAGAAAAAATCGGGAACAAATAAAAAGGATCAAATTACCACTAAACTAATATTTCCCTTTTAGTCAATTCACAAAGCTTCTCAATCTTTTAGCCATAATTCTGGTCTCAACTTTGTATAACAGTTTGTAGTGTTTTTATGTTTTAAGAGTATTTCGTGGTTTTGTTGATGCAGTTCTTAAGGGAAATTAAGCGAATCCCAAAGTGCTTCAACTTTAGAACATTGATATCTTGGCTTCGTGGATGGCTTGACTTTACTTAACTTGGCTTGAATGCAGTTGAGGGTCGCAGTGGGACTCATTAGAGTAAATTATGAACAGTTTAAAAAGTCATTAAGAATGTGTAAAGGAATAAGCAAACAAGTCGAACAGAAGAATAAGCAGCAACAGGAAGGGGAACAAGCAATTGGCTGTCTTCTAAGTGGCCAAGACGAGCTGCAACTTGTTAAAAGCTAATGTTAAGCTGCTCAACCGTTAGAACTGTTGACTGAGTGGCAAACAAGACCGTGCAACGAGTTCATGCTTCGGGGAAAGGTAAACAACAACAGCAACAATGATGAACAATAACAACAATGGAAAGCCAAACACATTTGTCAGTCAATTTTCAATCGGCATTTGATCCTTTGAGCTGCACGTAAATTTGTTTGCTATCAAAATGGGAAAGCGTCGACGGCGGGAATCAACTGAATGGAATTACTATCACAATCAAAATCAGAATCGGAATCGGCATTGGCATCGGAATCAGAATCCAAATCAGATTCGCTATACGAATCGCAATCAAATCATGAGAACAACATGTGTGAGAACCGAAATAACACCTGCCCAATATACACACACTCAGACACATGTATGAAATGAAAAGCTTTTGTGTATGTGAATCCATATAATGCAGTCAATTGAGTTTTGCACAAATACGTTGCGAGGATTACACGTTGCAACATGCAAAGCAACAAATCCTTGATACTACCAGCTGCCAGGCAAATTTATTATTCCAAATTTAGAAAATCTTCTGCAGGTGTTTCAAAAAGTGTAGCCTACTTATCAGCGCAGAAAATACTTCTACAATTGAACTCGCCGTCATTCAATCGAAATGACAACTCATTGGAAAATAATTCTAAATCATTCGACTGTAAATTTTTGTAATTAAGCCAGCGATGCATAATACTATCTGTCAGATTTAAGTTGAAGCTCCTGTAATTGTGATTGAAATTTCAATTTCAGCATTACAAAATTTCCATTTAAAAATCATGAGTAAATGTGGATTAATAATTGCATTATGCATAATTCTTGTATTAATTTCAATTACATTTATAGAAATGTTTTCCCCTAAGTCGTTCCTCCCACACTCGCTGAGTCGTCGTTGTACTTCGTATTTCCTTCCTTCCCGCTACGAGGAAGTGTAGGAAATTACAATTATTAATTACATTTTATGCGATTTATTGTAATTTTGATTTATGCGATGACTGCTTAACACATACATTAAGTGTCTGTAGATTCTTTGTATACTCTGGCCTTCAAAATGTAAGAACACTTAAAGCATTCTAACTTTTGTATTAGAAATAAATATAAATCATATGCACAACATAATAAATAAATAATCAAAACATTTTGAAAGGACATTAAGTTTTTAAACTTCCCAAATAAATACTTATATAAGATCAATCAATCGACAATTTATTTCTAGTACAATAATATGAACTTTTGTTTAATTCAATCTACAAACAATTTGAAAGAGTATGCAGTCTTCGATATACTCAGAGATCTTTAGCTTCTCCTGCTTATCGTACAATAAAATATAAATCAAATCAAAGATTTCTTTGTGTTTTTGTCTAAACAAATTTCAAGAGAGAGAGAGCTGCCCGCTAAACATTCAGTAACAATAACCATTAACATTGATTGGGGACAGGAAACAGAAACTGTTTCTTGGGGAAGAAACATGCTTTCATATCGCATTTTAATTAATTATGAGTATTTAAACGAAAAGAGGAAAAGGGGGAGATAAAACTTTTTGAGATGCTCGTAATTTTGTAATTTTCAATTAAGCAACAATCATGCAGCATGCACAAAGTATACAAAGCAATAATTTAGATGGCGAAATGAACAAAAACAAAGCAAAACAAAAACGGAGGCAAGAGGCTGAAAAGTGTCTCCTTGTCTGTGTCTGTGTGTGTGTGTGTTTTTGTTTGTTTTTTTTTTAGTTTTTCTCCAGTTGTTGCAAGAGGCAGGAGCAGATTTTTCAGTTACAGTTGCTTGTCTGCTCCGACTGTCTGCGCAATTAATTTGCAGCAAAGGCGGACACAAATCAGCTGAGAAACACGAACTGAAAGCAATTGCTGCACTGCCAAGACGCAATTCTCGTTTCCCTTTTTCTTACCATTTTTTCGTCTCCTTCCTTCTTCAAGCTGAATACGCATAAATTCACATCCGGCGACAAGATGCTGTAGTCAGTCTAGAAGTCAGGCAGGGAGGAAGACCGGGTGGGATTTGCAGTTTACCTCGCTCATTTCGGCCTGGGCGAAAAGAACGAATTGTAAACGTTGCAGTTTCTCAGTTTGGCAACATGGCAACTTCCGCTTTAGCGAAACGACACCAAAAACGAAGCGAAACGAACGAAACGAAACGGAACGGAAATGTGCAAATGAGCACACCATGCATATCTTAAAAAGGGGTAGCAAGAGGAATATGAAGGGGGAGAGTGAAGAAATTCTGTCTTCTGCCCTTACCATTTGCAGGTCCAGTTCTAGTTTTTCAGATTTTCTAGTACCCAATTTCATTTCTACTGCTTGTCACTGACAATTTTATACTTATTGTTGTTCTTGTTATTGTTGTTGTTGTTGTTGTTGTTGTTGCACCATTTGTGGCAGCCATAAACGAAGATGACAGCAGCGAGGCAGCATCAGTTTCTCTGCACCCAAGGTTTCACTTGACGCTTTTGTTTTTTCGCCTAATTGGAAAACTATACACAGACAAATTGCCAGAGTGATAATGCTGCAACATTGCAACACAAACAGTTGCTGCCACACTGCCACACTGCCACATGAATATGCAACAGACAGTGGCATTCTGCATGCTGATTATCAATTTGCCGTTTATGCTTAAATGATTGGAATTGTTGCAAATTCAAATTTTGGTTGCAGAACTGAACATTTGAATGAGCAAACTCATCTGTAGATCCAATTTCGCGAATCGTATTACAATTAGCATAGACGAGTTTTCCATTTGTGTAGAAGGGATATCATTAACAGCTCTGTTAATATTTGCAGAAATTATGGCTGACAACAACAGATAATCAGACAGAGAATTTGAATTACTAGACATCTAATATTAACATGAGAGAAAAGTTGTATTTCAACATTTGAAAAACACATTTGAATAGTTTACATATTTGCAAACAAATGATTTTATTTTATTTAGTTAAAAGATGATGAAACATTAATAATAATTAAATATTTGACAGCTGGTTGATCACTTCTAATAGAATTATACTTAATAGCTACTGTTAGGATATCGAAATAATAGAAATTTGAACTATTGGTTTCAATTAAAATATCACATTTTTATATAAACGTTATTTATAATTATGTTAACAGCAATCTTATGCTGTTATTAAAGTTCCACTTCTTAGTTTGGCAGTCAGATAATATTGTTAAATAGCATACAATTGCATAACTTATACAATTACAATTTAAATTGTTTTAAACTGTTGTCTTAAATTAGATTCGATTCAAATTGAAAAGCGGTAACGTTAATTTCTCAATTTCCGCACGGCGAAAAGAAACCTTAACCCAAATAATTGAAATACTGGCACGAAAAAACCACAATGAAATTTCGTTGCTTAGCTATTTCAATTTGTTACTCATTTGCACGTCACAAACAGCAACTACCCCTGTAAACCCCTTCGAGCTCCAAAGCTAACATGGCTGCCAATTGACGCTGCATTGGGCAAACAATTTGCAGCCACTTTTAAGCCAAATTTGTGTGTGTGTGTGTTTATGTGTGTGTATGTGTGTTGTTTCAATGTGAGCCTTAATTAGATTGCATTTGCGCTTAAAACCGGGGAAAACAACAACAAGTAATTGAAATACCCGTTTGGCAAGGTTATGCAACCAAAACGTCGACAGATCAAATGTTGCCAACAAAATAGAGACAGACAACTTTTCACTTTTCAGCAAAAACAATCAAAAAGATTTAGAATTTTCAATTTGGAAACATTCCAATGAAAGTGTGAAATACAATGGCATGAAAGAGTTTAAGTGAGTTTCTTAAATAATTAGGCTTTGATTTTGATAAGGAAGCTAACAAAAAAAGTTAGGTATGAAGTTTCCTTTTAGCAATTACTGCTGATAATTGCAATTTCTCAACCTTAGCTCTTATCTCTCCTCCTTTCTCTTTAACTGTCACTGTTCTCAAGTACTCTGGTAGTTATTTTTTTGTGATTTAAGAACCGCAATCTTGATTTACTCTCTTCCTTGCAATTTCTGTATCTTTCACTGTTTCGCTTTTCTGCCTTAATTTCTCATCAAATGCCATTGAAGTCAACCGCAAATGCGAGCAAGCACATAGCTTACACACACACACACACACAATCACACACATAACCAACATGTGTGTGTGTCTAACTTTGACCACAAAAAGCGCGTGTCAGCATCGCAGCTAGCAGCGCTGCCAACGCCAGCTGTGATGAATGACAGCAGCGAGTGTGTGGCATCATTCATCAGGCTATGTAACAGCTCAACCCTCTTCCACCAGCCTCCAAACTCCCGCCCTGCCGAATCCCCTTTATGCCTTGCTTGTGGCATAAATTGAAAAATTCATTACAATTAGTCGACGCCGCTGACCACACTTTTCACATTGTCTTTCCCCTACTCCTTGTCGTTGCCACACTTGTGCCTTGAAGCCTTTTTCATTTTCATGCAATAACTTTGTAATTATCACATGGTGAAAAGAAAGTCAGAATAGATGAATAAACAACGAGGGTTCTTTAAGATTTGGCATTTTGTATGTATTTATTTACATATTTTAAGGGGTGTGCTTAGCCTTTGGCTTTTGTCAGAAATCTCTCTAGGAATTCAATTGTCTTCTTCACCCAAACATGCCTCAGATGGTCAAAATATTTAGACCAATTCATTTTTAATTGATTCTCCACTCTTATATTTATAGTTGAAAATTCTCTTACTTGCATTTTATAAGTTAATTCTACTCTTATCTGCTGCTATTACTTGTTAATGTAAATAAATATATTGCATAATTTCAACACTACATTTAAATGGAATTAACAGGGTATTTAATCAGTTAATACCTCATTTTCGCATATTTTTCTTTAAGGCGTGTGAATTTTATTGAAATTTACGCGTTTCTTTATTAGTAGGCAGCAGCTGTCACCATTGTGACCTTTGTCACACGACAACTCAAGATAATAATGTTCATTATCTTGTCAGCTGAGGCGACAGCGGAACCAGCTAACACACATACACACACACACACACTCAGCACATAGATACAGCTCTCTTACTTTATTTGTGGGTGTCTGCCTTCTAATTGATCAAAGAAAGTGGAAAGAGCCGAGAAAAGATAGCGAAAAAATGAAAGAAAGTTATCTGAACTTGCCTCAACAATTTTCACGGCAACTTAAAGCCGCTTAGCAGCTACTTAGGTGTTGGACTCCTTTCAGGGGAAGCGGGATGGGTGTTAAAACTTATGCCCGAGTGGGTTTTCGGGTTTGTGGGCGAATCTATTTGACAGACCAAAATCCTCTGCGAACTCAAACCTGGCCTAAACTTTGCCGACTCAACGCTCATTAAGATGCATTGCAAGGCAGGTATGTACATACAGGGGGGCATAAACTTTGAGAGGGGAAAGTGGCGGAAGCCTTGCCTGTATGCATTATGTTCTAGTTGCGCGTCTGATAATAACGCAAAGTTTTTCCACGGCTTGAGTTGATTATTATGCGAGTGGCAAACTTGGAATTGTTAGTGCGTGTTAAGGATTTTGCATTAATTATCTGAGCGCAGTGGCAAAAAGTTTAATTAAGTCATTATGCAATTGCATACGATGCACAACAAAGTAATTAAAAATGCAATTAGATGTGCATATCGTTCGTGAAACAGACCAAAAACAAGACTCTACAATACGGAAATCAATAAACTAACCAAAAGAAGAGTAAAACAAAAAGTTGTTGTGGAAAAACATGTGATAGAATAACGTTAAATGCGCCCAGAAAGTTTATGCCATAAAATGGTAAAATACATGTGCCAAAAGTTTATTTGCTCCGTCTGCGAATCCGTAAGGCATTTTATGACAATGCTTCAACTTGAAGCATTCGTCAGGCAAGAAGTTGTCTGTGTTTTCGATGCGTGTGTGTGTAGTTTTTATTAGAAGTATTTTATTTGAGTTCAGCTTTTATTGACTTATTGTCGAGAGGTGCAAACAACAAGAACAATAACAGGAAGTCGAACTTATCGATCAATTGATGCTGACGTCAGTTTCTTATCAATTTGATTTAAATGTGCGTCAGAGGGTCAAAGACTTTAAACCAAAAGTATCTTAAGTTCGCGCTAAACTGTTTGTTCATTGTGGCAAAGCTAAATGAGAATTTCTTTGCTTATTATAGTTCGCCTGCTCCTACTCCTTCTCCTTCTTTCTGCTTTTGCTGTTCTCTCTTTCTCCTTCGTTCGTAATTCGCATTGTCAACGCGTGCACAATTGAGCTCAAGTGCCAGTCCTTGGCTCTTTCCCCTTGTCTAGCTCTTCCCGTTCAAGTTGAGCTCATAACAAGTTTAAATGTCTTGGAAGGGCGGTCAGTTGATGTTATTGTGCACAATTGAGAGGTAGAGGGAGATAGAGAGTAAGAATAAGACTGAGACAAACTGAGACAGACTGAGTCGAGCAGAATAAAAGGCAAAAAAAAAAAACAAAGTTGGCTCTTGCAACTCGACGGTGTTTCTTTGTGGCTTTCAAAATGAAATATTATAAGAATGAGAATATCTCTCATACGCACTGTGGCACGCTTTAGCTAAGCCACAAGAAGTTTGCCAAAATTCAATTTCAATTTAATAATAAATATATTATTTTCAAATATCTAAAAGGCAAAACTTTTCTTGACAATAAGTTATTTCTTAAAGGTTGTCAATGTGAAATATATCACTCATACGCACTGTAGTAAGCTTAAGTTCTTGTGCTTTGATAGGCTAAACATTATGATATTCCTAGTACAATTTAACTGTCCCCGAAATCAATTTAAATATTGCCACAAAAATCGGCTTACACTTTGAAATTGTCAATTTAAGTTCCTTATTCCTCAAAGGACTCGTCCTTTAATGTCTTTAAGTTTCGTTAAGAAGCCAAAATTAAGCTCCACATTGCCAGCATTTCTTCACTATTGTTATCTATTATTATTATACTTATTATTATGAAGCGAACAACGCTTATTGTCCTTGCCCTGTCAGCAGCTAGACAATGCCAAGAGTGCAATTGTGTCAACTCCCAACTGGCAACGGGCAACTAGCAACTGGAAGTTGGCAACCAACCCTCCCCGTCAACTCTCCCCCAGCAAATGTTATTACCATTATTTTATCAGACGCCCACTTGACTTCAGTTTAGCTTCTGCTTGCCGACTTCATCTTTTGCTTTCCAGATATTATCTTTATTTTCTGTGCACATAATTTACAAAAAAGCAGAGACAAGTTATGAGTGTGTATGGGTGTGGGACAAGTTAACAGCTAATTTAATTTTCAACTTAATGAGGAATTGGAGCATGCTTGAAACTAAACGAAACTAAACTAAACATTGCCCTCAAATTAACAAAAGGCCTTGTCTAAGCAGATGGAAGCGAATTGTGTAGCTACGAGTAGATAGTTGTATATATATATTTTTTTTTATTGAATCAGTCTGGCAGCTCTTTATACTGATTTCGAGTCTTAATTTCGTAGGTGCACACTGATTGCCATGGCAAAGGCAAAGGCAAAAGTGGATAGAGCGTGTGGGTAGTAATAGTTAGAACGAGGTCAGCCTAAGACAACGGCAAACAGAATAGGAATCAGCAACAGAAACGGAATCAGAGTCCAAGTAAAAGTCCGATTCAAGTTCTGCTGCATCAGCAAAAAAAAAAACAAAAAAAAAGTATATATATGACAGCAGTTTTTGCCGACTTTTTGCAATTGAGAAGGCAATAAGCCAGAAAACAAGCACTAGCAACATCTCAAAAAACAAATGAACTAAAAGCTGAACACGTAAGGTAAACACGGCAAAGTACGAGCAGCTTACAACTGGCAGGCACTGTAGTAAAATTTCCTTTTTTGCAATTGAAACTCTCTCTGTCTCTCTCTCTCTTTCTCTCTCTCCGTTCGTCTCGCTGGGCAGCTAAACATTTAACAGCTTAACTTTTGTGGGCAGCCAACTGCAATTAATCAGTGGCACGTGCCACGCCCAGTGCCCCCAAATGCCTCTATCGTTTGCACGCGCACAAATTATGGGCAACATGGACAATGGCAACAGCAACAACTTGGCCAGCAACAATGACAACCAACAGCAACAATATAACAACAAATGGTGGCGATAAGAATACGAGTTGCCACTTGCAACGTGTTGCCAGATTGTTGACGTGACTTTTTCCGTTTGGTTTGGCCTTCAGTTGGGTTTTTATCGTTGTTATTGTTGTTGCTGTTGCTGATGCTTGTTGTAACTGCAACAATGCGGCAACTATTTTGATATTTTCTGTTAAATGGTCTGAGTTTTTTTCACGCTCTCTGCAAATTACTCGAACAAACTGATGTTGATGATGACAATGCTGATGATGATGATGGGAATTCTCATGATGTCGATGTTGTCTGTGATGATGTTAAGTTTTGTTCGTCTCATTGTTGTTTTTTTGGCCATGTTAAACTGCCTTAAATGACAGGAAATTGCGTGCAACACTTGTGACATTTTTTAAAAGTAATTAAGTGCAAGAGGATGAATAAGTGAAAAAATTTGATTTCATTTTGTTTATAATTGAACTCAATGCGAATGTTTTAACAGGAATGTGATATGTAAAAAAATATATATAATTATACAAAGACAAATAAATATACTTACTGCCAATGGGAAGTAAAAGTATAATAGACAAATAGAGATAAAAAAGAGATAAGAGAACATGAGAGAATATTGTCAGCTGGCTTGACAAGTAGATGCAGTAAATTTGTCATTTATTGCCAGCTCCAAATTAATCGATAACACTTAAATTGTAACACTGCTAGAGGCGGTACAATTTGAACTCCCCTCTCTCTATCCCTCTAACTAGAATAACGCATTTAACGCATCAACGAAATTCGCACATGTCACCAAATTTCCTGTTATTTGGCACTTTGTCTTTGTCTTTATCAAATTTCGTTTAGTTGTTGCAGCATTTGTCTTGCGGCTGTTTATTTTAACTACATGACATACGCACCCTCCTTCTAATACTCCTCCCTTAAACACAGCCACGCCCACTAATTCGAGTGTCAATTAGTAATGTATTTTCTTAATTAAAATCGAGTAGTTTCTTGTTTTGGCAACAGTCGATTTTGCTGTCAAACTTCGATGTTTTGCAGATAATGTGAGTAGAAGAACTTTTAACACAGTTATAACACTTTGTGGATCTTAAATTAAATTTACAACTATTGCGATTGTCGTGTGGCATAATTAATGCTTATGTAATACTTGTCACACCGACAATTGTATCTTTGACTTAACGGAAACACGGCTGAAATTCTCATTTAACATTTAATATAACATTTTAATTATATTCTACATTTCCCCGTACTTTTTATTAAAATTTGAATTTAATTTCTTGTGCTTTTATGCAATTAACAATTGTTAAAATAGAAAAGAAAATATGCATTTATTTTATGACAAGTTCTGCGCTTGACAAACGCACAATATGTTGTAATTATGTTAAGATGCCCTGTAAATAGGCAATATACGAGGTGTATCAGTTTACTGTTAAGCCGACGCTAAGTAGATTTTGTTAAAAATCGTATTTTAACAATTCGATATTTATTTATTCTTTAACTTCAACTTGGAATACTATTTTTACTTCCAATACTTCTTAAACTTTAATATTTTCTTCTCCTTCATCATTTACGTATAGTTTTTGCTTTACTTTGAGTTATCTTCTAACTTCAGTTTCAACTTCTTTGACTCTTCTTTCAACTTCTTCTTATTTAACTTCCATTACTACAACTACTTCAACTTTGAATTTGATTTCACTTCAACTTCTGCACTTATTAATACAGAGTAACCAACATTCGATGCCTTGCAATTTAACTAATACCTATTGAAGTTAGATTTTTAATTTACAAATAGACCTTTACCCCAAAAAAGAAAAATAAGTTCCGCAATTTATATTTAATTAAAAAAGAATAAATTCACGTTCTTCAGAATTTTTTTCGGAGAATGCTTGAAATGTTAACAAAGCGTCGAAATTCACTCACACTTTATATAAGCTGATGATGTAGGGGTCGACACAAATCACAACAATGGTGTCAAATATGACAATAGAATGGTGAGAAAGAGAGAGGAAGCCAGAGGGAGAAAGAGTATGTGGGGGAGGGTGTGGCTAACAAAATGCTTTGTAATCAGCTTAAGCTTGAGTTTGAATGATTTTTGGGTTTTTCGTTCGTAACCTGACTTGTATAACTTATATATAGCATACTTTTCAGAGGGTTGCATTCCCTTTTTTTTAGGGTTACGTGTTGAGCAATCTGTGGCGCTTATATAAACACTTTGCTACCCCGAAACGACGACACGTGTGGCCATTTTTCCAAATTAAGTCATTTGTCAGACGCAGTTTACAGCGCGAGTTTTGTCAGGTGTGGCCAGCTGGTGTTTTGTTTGTGTATTGTTTGCTTACACTTGAAAATCCTCCCATCGTCCGTAATCAACATTAGATACGAGTAATTTCACGCCTGGTCGACAGTCGAGTGTCGAGTGTCGAGTTTCGACTGTTGATGTCTAATGTCTCAAATGCATTTAATTAACTTTAATTTGTTTTAATTAAAACTTGAAAATGGCGTTGCGCTGCTCATTAAGTGACTTGCCCAAAATGGCAACGTTAACGAGATGCCCTCACAGGGTGATAAAAAGATAGACAGAGAGAGATGGAAAGAGCGGGATAGAGCGCATACATATGCAACTGTTTGCCATGTGCTAAGTCTGCATAATCCTAAACAACAACAATGCAACAAAAAGGGAAATGCTCGTAACATAAAATATTGTAAAATGGCGCCCGGTTGCATTTTAATTACATTTGCATAAGACGCAGCTTATCTAAGCAGCGAAAGAGGCAGCAACAGCGGACGGAGAAAGAGATGGCAACAGCGGCATTTACAGCTTTCAATATATTTAGCATATTTAAACAATAATTGCTGCTAAGAGCAATAAGTCAAGTGAAGATGCAAGAGATATTTAACAATACGATATACGTTAAAGAGGAGATAAAAAAAGCAGAGAGAGCTAAAAAGCTTAAAGCGAAAAAAAAAAAAATTAAAAATGACTTTTATGCATTTTAAATAATAATAATAAAATTAAAGGGGACAGCAGCTAACTGAGATCTTTTTAGATCTCATATTTAGCACATTTTATTATATTAAACATGATTGATAGAGAAACTGACATATAATTAAACTTGATATTTCGTTTATATTACAAATGTTCAATTATTACTTTACTGGCAACTGTCAAGCTACAAACAGTTAAGCTTAGAAAATATTAAAATAGTTGGGTAATTCATCAATTTATCATATAGGTATCAAGTCATCAATAAGTTACAGCTTACATATTATATATAAATTATTATACAAATTAAATTAAAATCCTAATTAATGTTTTTCAACACTTTCACATTTCCTTGCAGGTAAATTAATGAACACGGATGAACAACATTGTGGTCAACAAATGCAGTATTGCTGTGGCTCTTAGTCAGGTTGGTTGGTACTTTGAATGTCCGAACACGAGACCAGGTCGAGGTAAAACTTTAATTACTTTGGCGCTAAAGTTCAGCGCACTTAACTTTGTGTACTCCACAGAAACTTTAAGCCGCTTACCAAATACGATTACCAAAGCGTAAAGCGAATCTGAGCAAATTGAAGCCAAAACTTTGCCATTTTTTCTACTTCTTTTTTTTTTGCCTTTTGCCGTACTTGGGTCAATAAAACAAAATGAAAACTGCAAACAGGGAGATAGGCAAATACTAGTAGGGGTGAAAAAAGAGACTAACAGAATATGGCAAAAGGAAAAAGTGAAAAAAAAGAAAACAAATGCATGCCTGAAATTCATATGCAACACACAAAGATAGCGAAAAGATTTGTAGACTGACCACATAAAAAAAAGAGAGAAAAATAGAAAGAAAAAAACGAAACAACAACAAAGTGGAACATGCATTTAGTCCCTCCCCCCTCAAAAAAAGAAGAGGTAAAGCAACACTTTAATTCTCGAGTGGCATTGTGGTCATTGAATACGCATTCACCTTGTTTTCACGCTTTCCGCTTGACTGTCGGAAAAACTGTCAGAACATAGAAAATCCCAGGCAATACTCGTATCTCTCTCTGGGTCTCTCTCCCTATTTCGATTTCCATTTCCGACTCGTAAAAATCTCTTTTCGAATAGTTTTTGACAACACAAATGTTGGGTGCACAAATAATTTTTGCATTGAATTGAAATTTGGAGAAATCGAAAATGAAAAATGGAAAATGCAATATCACATCCTATGCAAATTCATGCCCAGATAAGCTGCGATTCCGTTTTGGCATTTTTGAACTTAATTCAAATGGATAACACAACAAAATGGTCTCTCTTTCAATTGCATAGTTTTCCAATGAATTAACTATTTGTGATTCGTTGAATCGAATGCAAAAGTTGCAAGAAAATTCATAAGAAAGTCTTTTAAATATAATTTGTAAAACTAGAAGATGTGGTAAATATATTTAATTGGAATTATAGTATTATTAGCTCACAATTTAATTTGTGAAGTATTTAAAGTAACATATTATACTGATTAACATTGAAACTTGGCAGATAATTTATGCCTTTATACCAATTTAGCTAATCAAATTGAAATATATATATTTTAATACATGAGTTAATTGGATACATGGCATTGCAAGAATATGTCAAGCGTTTGCAATTCAATGGTTTTCATAATATTTGTTCTTTTGCTGACTTGGACTTGATCAAATTTCAATGTCACACATTAATTAACCTGATTCACAGCTGCCATGTGAATCGAATGAGTTTTCATTAAATCAATATAAAAGTCGGTAGAAATACGACTTTGGTGCACATAAAATGCAATTTAATGCTTGAAGCTGGTGACAAAAACATTGCCATACACACACACATACTTTGCCTGGCCAAGGACACAGACACATGTTGTAAAATAGGAGTAGAAATAGGAGCATAAACAATATTTATAGTTATCCTCATCCCCCTATTGCCCAACAATAACAACAACTACTCTTATATGTCTGAGGACAATTCCACTTCCCCCCATCCTGGCTAACGACTATGAATTTTGCGGTCATAAAAGCCAAACATTGTGGCCGCAGCTGTGTTTGTTATAGTTTTCCAGTTTTCTCAGCTTTCTCCCAGTTTTCCTGGATGTTACACTGGATGGGTGACACGGGCAGACAGGAATTTTTATTTATATTGCCAACTTCATTTGGGCCCCATTCGATCAGTATTTGAAGCACATTTCAATGGTTTTTATGGCCTCCAGGCTAAGCACATCAATCAAATGGCCAAATATTATTGACAAAACATGCGCCTACCCTGATTTGATTTCTACTACTACTTGTTTCATTTTTTTTTATTCCTTGCTTGCATCACATTGCGCATAAAATTGTCGATGAAATTTAGTGACAAAGCAGAAAAACTGCCAATAAATACAGAGACTGGGGCGTGCCGCCGCAAACTAGGCTACAATTTTAATGTCAACTTAACGAAAACGTGAAAAGAGATAGAAGGCGAGTAAAAGAGAGATAGAGCGAGAGAGAGAGAGAGAGGGATGCGAATCGGATGCTGCGTAATAGTTTGATAAATTGAGCTAAAAAATTGATTGATGCTTCAAGTTGGAGTCCTTGCCACACCATCAGCAACAGCAGCAGCAGCAGCATTCGTGCGGCACAGTTGCAAGCAACCCGGCTGGCAGGCGTCGGGTCTGTATTCAATATAAATAAGCGCAAATCGCGTCTGTGTCACTGGCGGTCATCATGTCTATAAGTCAAGTTGGCCTCGTCTACGCGTCAGAGCATAAATCAATGTAATTAATGCGAATTTAGCAAATGCCTTTGCAACAACAACAATAACAACAACAACTACAACAACACGACTACCTAATGGCATTTCGAGTACAATAATTATTCACTTTTGTCTCTTTCATTCGCACACACTTTCTTTAGCTCTATCTCAGTGTTATTGTTTTTACGCTTCTTTATCATTATTTACACACATTGTCTAGCAGACGGCGGCCGTCAAGGTCGTATAGCAATTTCCACGTTGAAACAGTTACAAAAGAAAACGAGAAGAAAAGCCAGCGAATTGTTGAGCCATAATTTATATAAATAGCATTATAATTTCTTGGCACAACTCGTTGATGCCTATTAGCTACACTAATGTGCGAATTTCTTTATCTATCAATCGTCAAATATATTGCGAAATTATGCCATTTAAAAGTGGTATATTTTTGTTATAATTTAACAAACTTTTATTCGCTAAATAAAGAGTATTAAAGTTCTATGTGGTAAATGTACGAAATTACTTTGTGAATCTATTAAACGAATATTACTTATTTTTATATACATAAAAATATTATATGTTTCGCTCTGTCTATTTTTCTTTATTCTTCTTATACTCTCCGTTGGCTTTCTGTCTTGTTGCCCTTCTGAAATTAGAAACATTAGATGTGAGTCGTATCACGAATAATACGAGAATACGTCTTTCTTCCCTTTTTAGTCAATTTCTTTTCTCAATTTTCCCGCTAGGCAGTAGCTTAAGCTACGAGTTGTGACACGACAACAAACATGACATATCCAACTTTTCTCAGTTTTTCTTCCGTAAACTTTTGAGACATGACTTCTATCGAAACACGAATAGTAACATGATGTTTGATAATTTCTTCCCTGTATCTGTTATATTTCTTTTATTGTTTTCCCCCCCATTAAAGTGAGTTTAAATCGTGTCCTACTTCAATATTCTTTTCCATAAATAAGAGATCTTTATAATAATATATATTTCCGCTATATTTTTATGGTATTTTCTCATTCTCTTATCCCCCTGACGATCATTCTTTGTAAGA
This sequence comes from Drosophila histrio, assembly GCA_958299025.2. Lineage (NCBI taxonomy): Eukaryota > Metazoa > Arthropoda > Insecta > Diptera > Drosophilidae > Drosophila > Drosophila histrio. The sequence goes on from OY282580.2 coordinate 9,415,425, forward strand.
AACTGCCTTTATAAAATTTAAACCTTACCAGCATTGACATTCACTTAAAGTTCTTCGACTCTTCTTCCCTTTACCGCAATCTGCAAATAGTTGCTAGCTAAATAAGTATGCCTTGTGGGTGTTTCCCCTCTTTTTGGCCAGGTCAGTTCATTTAGCCGACTGTCAATGCAAACGCCGAAACTTTTCTGCGTTGAAAGATACAATTTAATGCTTGAGTGCTGCGAGATGCGGCACAAAACTCATTTCTCCCCTCAGTTCCCACAAGATGGAGGGACTCTTAGGAGTAAATCTGCCATGCCAGGCACGCGTAACGTTAGTTGGACTACAAGTTGTGGCAAGTTTGGGGCAGGTTCAAGCTGCTACCTGCTGTTGCTGCTGCTGCTGTTACCTTTTAATGGATAGTGCAACCAATCAATGCGTAAGCGTTGAACATATGCCAACTCTCAACTTGGTAACACTCGCTCAATATGTTTACACAACGCAGTGGTGGGAAAGGGGTAAGAAGGGCAGCGGTAGGGGAGAAGCTATTAAAAGTTTGCTCAAAGTTTCGCACATAATTTAAACTATGACATAGAGGCCGCAACTTACTCACTTCCGTTTCCCCCCTCTTCCCCAACATGATTAGTCAGCAGCAGTAGTTTTTTTTGGGCTGGTAACAGCTGCTTTTCTGCTGCCCGCTCCTCCCCAAACATGATATAGCACTTTATCCATTCCGATATCGGAAGTGGAGAACTTAAGTGACAGGCCAGCTGAAGGTGTCAACTGATTCTGAAAGTTTTGCTAGTCAATTCACTTCAATTTACTTCTATTGCCTCACCAAACGACCGAACAATGCCAAAGCAATACTCGTCGTCCATTTATTATGTTTGGCTTCTGTTGCTGCAACTGTTGCAAGTTGTTCTAGTCTCTGTCATGCCCCATAAACAAGTCAACTGCAAGAGTTGCCTTAGGAATACCACAAACAATGCTCTCACTAATCCACAAAATTATGAGCATTTGGTAAATGTGCAACAGCAGCAGGAACAACATGGAGACATATCAATTGTGTACTTAAAAGGAGTCGAACAGGCAGATACCCTCTATCAAGAAAAATTCTGAAGAAATTTCTTGTAGGGCAATTTTAGAGTAGAAATTGTGAATAGTTTTATCAGTACTGCAAGCTTAGCTTATTAAATCCTAGATCTGTTATACTTTAGAATAAATACCACAACATTTTATGGGTGCATTTAAGCGCTGCCTCGAATTCTATAGAAAACTACTCTACTTAACTTTAAAACATAATGAAAAGTCTTATGAATTATATGCTTATCGGATGTCCCATTATCTGATAAGTAAAGAAACTTCTGCAATTTTAACTGCAAGATTATCTCATATCATTTAATTACACATAATTAGTGTATTAATTACAGAAGGCTTTAGTTGATTTTTTTATATGTTTAAGTTCATTCCACTAACTTTTGGCATACCCTATTTGTCACATTTCAACTAAGAGGTATGGAAATGGCTGCAATTCTCGCCCATTTATGCAAATTTCAACATGTTTTCCAGATAGAAGAGCTTGTCCCTTTGCTTTTGGGGTTTGTAAACAAGAAAAAAGCAATAACAACTTGCACTTGAAGATGAACTTGGCATTAATTTAAAATTTACAACAATTTTAAGTTGAAAATTGAAAAGTTTTTCGACTCACGTTCCCTGTCATAAATCTTATGAACTGCTGTGCTAATTTATCATACACCTGGCTTGGTTGATATTTTTTTTTAATATTCTTCTTCTTTTTTTAGGGCCATTAGCAATTAATTTGTTGATATGCCGAAAATGTGGGCTTCATAAATTACCCAATGTTGCGTACGTGACAAAAATTTGTGGTTGATTTTCCATTAGTAGCTCAGCTGGCGTATCCTTGTAGTCCTGTCGTCCTGTCAATTGATTTAAATGGCTTTGAAGCTGTCGCTGGCACATAAACTAATTAAAACTGTACGTTGACTTTGCACTCTGTGCGACGGACGACAGTTTACAATTTGTCTTTACTGGAGTTGAGGATAGGAGAGCAGGGGGAAGTGCGGAGAAGGCGCCACTAAAAAGTTTAATTTAACCACAAAAACAAGGAAGAAAACTAAACTAAAGAATGGAAAATGAAATACGAAAAACGTTTGACTTTGCACTTTGATAGTTTTCACTAATTGCCAAACGCAGAAATGCCAGACAACTGACAGCGGAGCATCGAGAATTTGAAAATTTAGATAGGAGATTGTTAAGAGATAGGAGAACTCAATGTTTGCATTGGGACGTCATATGGTTTAAATGTTTTAAAATGGAAAAACCACAAAACCAGAAACATGACAATCATATACATGGCATACAAAAATCAAACAAAATAGAGATAGAAAATGGAACAAAAAAGATAGACAGAGGGGACCAGGGAGCTAAGATATGCGAGAAACCGCAACAACATTGTTGCACCTCGCATGTGGCATAAACAGTTGTCGGACAGAGCCTTTTCTCTGGCCGAAATCATAAAAAATCAACGAAGCAGCCAAGCGACAAATGCATTTCAACCATTTTTACGACCAGAGAGAGAGAAAGAACAAGAGGGAGAGAGTGAGACAGAGAGAGAGAGAAACACATACAGGAGCAACCACAAAACAGCAAAGGACAGTTTTAAGAATTGCAATAAAACATTTGCAACAATTTAGATGCCGTTACAGTTGATGTAGCAGCTATTGTTGTTGTTTTTGTTGCAACTGCAACTAGCCAGCTCTATACACACATTTTGATATCTACTTGGACATGCAGTTAGCTGACTTTATGGCCAGGCCACATTAAGCGCCATTAATGGCCAGCAACATTTCCGTTTCCGTTAGCCAACCAAGTCAAGCGATTCGTGTTGTGATTCCCCCAACCCCCCACACACACACACAATGTGTGTATTCGAGATTCAATTCCATAAAAATAGTGTAAGAAAGTCTTTCTAGTATATGGAGGCCAAGTCACCAATTAGTTTTTAAAGTTAAACCAAAACCATTGAGCAACAATGAAGACCAACTCTCTTAAATTTCATGTAAGTTTCTGGTTAAGAAAATACTGTAGAGAATTTGTTTCTTTTGCTTGTTGCGACCATTGAATATCATTCCAAATTCATTCAAGTGCAAAACTTGACGATAAACTTTGTCGAACGGAGAGGGAAACGGCATAATAAGTTTTATTCAAGTCGTCAGTTAAATGCTCTAACAGAGTTTTTAGAATGTGAATAACAGAGTATAGTATAACATGACTGTGTTATTATTATAAAAATATGTAAAATAGGTTGAGAAAAAGTCAACAACTAAATAAATAAAATTGAATCAATTCAACCATTTACTTTGACAATAAATAAAGAGCCTACAATAATAAATAATAATGCGAGAAACTAAATGCATGTTAAAGTTAACAGTGCACATGATAAATAGGGCTGACATCATCTATAACCTCAACATTCTCTGATATTTAGAAAGTGTATCAAGCGTATAACATACAAATATTTTATTTACTTGGTGTGGAAACCAAATTGTTAAGGAAAGCGTGCAAAAAATATGGCATCTGCGATTTTGATGTGGGAGTGTATGTAATATTTATATATATACATATATTGGTATGCGTATGTGCATACGCGAAAAGTAGCGCATAAATTTTGTGACTGTTGAAAGGAGTGAGGCAAGATTGAGGCAAGGCATGTGCAGCAATGCGTGGCAACACTAAAAGTCGACTGGGAAAATGGAACACTATTTATTTGGAAGTTCTCTCTCTCTATCTCTCTAACCCTCGCACAGCTGTGACACATTTTTATGTGAGCTAAGTAAGTGATAAAGTTGATTTTGATTTTGCCACTCGCTCAGGCTTGACTCGCATTTAGCCACGCCCCCTTTTTATACTACCCCCCACTCAACTGCTTACAGTCAAGTGCAGCGAAGCCAAATTGCTTCAATGTCAATTTTTATGGCTGTACAAAAGACTTTGTCATTGTGTGCCTGCTATCAAGAGTTTTCGATTTGTTGCCAAGCATTTGCCAAACATTTCCAAACAACTTGGCAAGAGGACTGGAGCCAGATGAATGCGAGTGTCAGAGCGCACAGCTCAGTGGGGGATTTTACTAAGTTGTACCCTCTAATCAAACAGAGTCTCAGGGAGTATGCTTGCAGCTGAAAACAATTGGATGTTTTGGAAAGTAGATAGTGCACTCTGTAAGGCGGAAACAACATTAACTTGGACTTAACAGAATTGAAAACTATACAGTATGCTAAATAAAATTAGGTCTTGTCAGTCGACAGTGCTGAGAAAAGTTTCTAAAAAGTGACCAAAGAGTTCATACGACATTTATTACATGATAGATCTAGCATAAGCTTAAAAGAGTTTGAAATTAAATTTCCTTTTAAAGCTTTGCTTTTTAAAGCACATTTATTTATACCTCCTTTTTTATAACTATATATTGTTCTAGCTTTTTTAACTGACACTGACTAGAAAAAGTCTCTAAATGAAACATCTGTAAAACGTTTTTCATTCAACTGCATCTGAAACCTTAAAGCCTAATGTCCTCTTAGGGTATAATCAGGTCTAGCAGCAGCTCTATCGCACCTTTTCTCATTGATTTTGGCTGCAATCGAGCTGCCAAAAGTCTGATTTCAGATAAACACATATATTTTTGGCCTTAAGCTCCAAGTACGGAAATAACTCATTTAACTGAGCTTTTATATTTTGCACAACTTCCTTTTGTTTTGCTTTTCTTCCTCATTTATTTGTGTCTCGCTTTTTGCCTGCTTTCCTTAAATTATTTCCTTATAATAAACGATAAAATTCCATACGCTTTCATGTCAACATTTCGCGGCATGCGACAAAAATCTGCAGCAAATAGCTTAAATGTCAACTTTCAATAAATATGACAACAACAATAGCCTATAGCCCACCTACCGCAAAATGTAATACAAGTGCACACACATAAGTACATATGTGTCTGTATGTCTGTATATAAATAAATTGAATTTTGATGTAATAAAGTCAAGGGAAAAATGTTGTGAGGATTTAATGAAAAATATGCATGAAAGGCAGGAGCAAAGTAAATCGAATAAAATATGTGAAAATAATAAGTGAGAGTAGTAGACTATGATCGAATATGAGGTACCCTATAGTCGAGGTTGATTTGACATAACTTTTGATAGTTACAATGAAATTCAGAATAAAACAAAGTGTCAGACTGTCGAAATTCCTTAGAGTTAAATCTGCTAAATAAATAATAAATGTTACAATTAATATTGAGCTTCAGAGTGGCATCTACTGTCGAGCATATACAACATCCACTACTTTCCCATTTGTTACAGGTCATATAAAATATTAAACATGTCATATTGTTAAAATATAAACAAAAATTGCATAACAGTTAATGCGGTTGGACAACTGTGGGCGCTTGGAGCGAAAGGGGCGTATACTTTAATTAAAGATCAGACAGAGCGGCTTTAAGTGCTGCAAATTATTGTAATCAAAATTTCTCTTTTCGCATAAATAGTTGCGTTAAGAGGAAAAGCAAGACTCGTTAAGTTATCAAACTGTAGATTAGCACAGACTAAACAGTTCCAGCTATATAATATATTCTGTGTTTATGGCAAATGGAAGTGCATATAAGTACGAGTATTTATTTATTATTTATTTATTATCATGTGTGTGGGCTCTCAAATTGCCAAGTTTTAATTAAAATGTCGTCGACAGAACTCAGTCAGGTTGGCAATTAGCAATGTCTTGCCATAAATTTCATTCACAGAATTGGCTCAAGCATTTGCCAACAACACTCACAGAGCTACAGATATACTGTGTATATATACATACATACATCATATCACACATACGCCAAGTGCGCCCAGATGCAGTCAGAGAGTTGTCAACCTGCTAACTAAATGTGCATAATTTTCGCTAGATAAGACGCCAGCAAATGCAAATTATAAACCAAAACACGCACATGAAAGAGACACTCATAGAATGTTAGAGAGAGATAGAGAGTTAGAGAATGTGTGAACGAGAGAAATAGATAGAGAAAGGTAGTGAAATTTAAGTAAATTGATAAACAGACATATTTCTGCCCTAAAGTCAAAGCACACGTGGTTTAGTTGTGACCCATTTTGGGAAGGCAAACGAAAGTTTGTTGTTGTTGTTAAACCTTGCCACATGTGCAGCAAATGTGTGTGCCACAAAAGCAAATTTTCGGGGGAAATCTTTTGCTTGGTCAACTTGATGTGAAATTTATTTAATTAAAGCAATCCTGTTGTCTTTGTTGAGGTTCTTGTTATTGCAACAATTATAAATGATTTATGTAATTTACTTGTAACTCGACACTGTCTGCTCTCTCTCTCTCTCTCTCTTCCTTCTGTTTTCCCCATCTCTCTATCTCTTTCTACATATATGTATGACTTGACTTGTTTGTCCTGTCTGTGTCCCACAATTGGGCCCTAGACGCAGTCACATGTATGACTACTTGAATTTCTTGCTTAGTTGCTTATTGAATTATGAATGCCTCAGCTGAGCAGTTGAATGTGGCTACGAATATGCATTTGGTCTTCATGCATTCATTCAAAGCCAATATGAGTACTATGTCATGAGCAACTCAGTATTGAACATGATATTGTTGCTTCTATTGAAAGTAACAATTGTCAGTTACTATATTGATATTTAAAGCTAAAATGTGCAGATAATAGACAGTTATTTAATAGCGCTACAAATAGTACCAGCATAATGTGTACACTTCGCATATAATCAAATTCATTAGAGCCGAATGATTCGTTTGAAATCTATACCTCAATTGAAGTGTGAGTGATTAAATGTGAATGCTTTGGCAAAAATTGAAGGATCCTTCAATGTCTAGTTGGTGAATACTCTCACTGATAGCTCTCTGAACTATGTATTTATGGAATATCTTATATCCAATTAACAATGATTAAAAACGGGCCTTATCTAACATATTTACAAATCATTCTTCAGATTTGTAGAAAAACACATAAGTTATCGATTACGAAAGTATAAACGTACGCTGATTGTTTAGAGAAAATCGCGCAGTATCAAATAAAATCATGGGAAAAAAGCAATATCAAATAAATTCTTAAAAGTCCCCCTTTTATCTTAAGTTCTCTTTTACTTCGATTTTCCATACTTTAATACAATTGAAAGCGTCATCAAAATCGCATAAATTGCGTCATCACTTTAACACTAGAAGTTTTCTCAGCCGGAAAACAAATGGAAATCGAAGACAAGTTTAACTATTTAATATGCAAAACGCGTCAATTTCTGCCACAGAACCAGAAAAGTCACAAATATAAAAAAAGAAAATAGGGATAGAAGCAAATGATTGTCGCCACGAATAACAGGCGTCGAATTGTTGTGCCTTCTGTCCGTCTGTCAACTTTTTGCGCTTGGTGTACAAAAATTTCATTCATTCATGTGTCTAGAGTACGTGATAATTGCATACTTTTCTCACAGTTCGCAGTCGAAGTACCAACCACTGTTAAAAATACTTTTTAAATTTGAACTGAGACATGAAAATGAAATGATTATTCTTATTCTTTCCTGTAAACAGTCACAAAATTCATACGCATTGGCATTGCCGATAAGAACGATAATCCGCCCTATTTCGACAAATCGCTGTACGAGGCGGAAGTGGATGAGAACGAGGACATACAGCACACAGTGTTAACAGTGACAGCCAAGGATCACGATGAGTGTAAGTATATTTACACATATTTGCATGACTTACAGTAGTAGACGCGTATTTGCGTGTGTGTCTCATATGACCATTTTGTTTTCTTCCTTTTGGCCATGTGAGTAATACGAATTGCTAACAATTATTTTCCAGCCTCACGTATTCGCTATGAAATCACCAGCGGCAACATTGGCGGAGCTTTTGCGGTTAAAAATATGACGGGTGCCATTTATGTGGCCGGCGCTTTGGACTACGAAACGCGACGCAGGGTAAGTTGGGCGTGGCATTACCGCCCACTGCCCATATATTTTCTTCTCTTTTTTGCAGCATGACAACCGATGTGGTTGCTGTTGTTGTCACAGGCTTCATTGTATTTATGATATAATCGCAATGATTCAGTCGAGTGTGAAATTTGTTTATGTCGCATTACAAACTCAAGTTTCTCTACTGAATCGAATGGCGGTATTACTATAGTCCGACTATTATACAGGGAAAAAAACCTTTTCGATTGTAAAAAAATCCAATCTAAACTACCTACAACAGTTATACACATTCAACGAACAATTGTCAAGACGCTGCTTAAAGTATGCAATGAAAGATAACTTTCATTGATTAGCTTTCAAGAAAATAAAAGAAAAGCTTGTGCAATCAATTTAGCAATTCAATGTATAACCCGACATCTCAGTGGCTATAAAATTCATTAAGAAACTGTAAGGAAAGTGCATTTCCTTCTGAATTTCATTACATAGCACGCTATGCCGCGCTCACCGCGAGGCTAGTTAAATATTTAACAGTTCAAACAAGTTTAGTTACACGCTGTGGTCAAAAAGTCAGAACACAAAGCTGCAACAAAAAGAGAGCCCAGGGTAAGGTAGAAAGAACGAAAGGAAAGGAAAGTAAAGGAAAGGAAAGGAAAAGGAGAAAGTTGCTAGAAACATTAATTGAATTTCAATTTCGAACAATTGGCCAAAAAGTAAAGTCAGTCATCAGTCAGCTGGCTTGGAGGACCTTAATGAAATGCAATTTCTATACAATTCCCATACATATGCAAATATTTGATTTTAAATTTGAGGCAAGAAAATTGAAATTAATAATAAATGATTGCATGACATTTAATTTGTCGTTCAGTATGAGCTGCGCTTGGCCGCCTCCGATAACTTGAAGGAGAACTATACAACGGTCATAATACATGTCAAGGATGTTAATGACAATCCCCCGGTGTTCGAGAGGCCCACATATCGTACTCAGATTACCGAAGAGGATGATCGTAATTTGCCCAAACGTGTGCTACAGGTCATTAATTATGTGAAATTAGTCAAAAATTAGATGCAATTAGATGCAATGATTTCTTTATTGATTCTATTTTTTGTTATAGTTTTTTTTTCGTAGCGCTTTTCCATGTTCTTGCATATGTATATCAAGCATACGACACGTTGCTTACGACACTTTGTTCCCAAAACATACAAATCCTTTACCTTAGACTTTTATTGCATGCCAGTTCTGCTTGAGATTTTATTGCACAATTAGTCTGGCCAGTAACAAAATGAGCCTGAATCTATTTAATTTATTTGCTTGAATTTTCGTTGATTTTAGAGCATAAAACCAATAAACTGAGAAAATTAATGTCATTCCAATTGAGTTGGCACTAAGTAAATATTTATTTCAGTTATCTACATTATTTAAGGGCTTAAATACTTTAAACACCTCTTGCTTTTTTTTAATTTTTTTTTTCACATGATGCGAGCACTTTCGGTAATTACAAAAGGTTTTAACATTTTTTCACACTGACAGTTTAAAGTGTACAAATTGTTGACGTTATTCAACTTTTGGGTACAAAAAACTGGCATATTTAAAGGCAGCTGCTTTTTGTTTATATTTATGCTTTGTGGAGAGCAAAAAAAAATGTTGATAGTTGAAGATTTAATTGATCCCGTGACATGAGTTATATGTGGAAATATTTCTACATATTTATCATACTACATAAAGAAACACTTGAATATTAAATAATAAATTGAATGAAAATGCATAAAAAATCACACGACATTAAAATAATAATATATCGATTAATCATTAAGCACGCATTGGCAATTAGTGTAGAAAAAGTCAATAAAACACGATTTAAAATGGTAGAAGAAAAAAATGCAAATATAATTATGAATAATTGAATAAGTTTATTAAAGTTAACTAGCAAATTATTATGCAAAGCGACAAAGGGACTTATAATAGACAGTTAAAGGAATTCGATCGCAGACATGCTCATATGCACATTTATAAACTATTGTGCAATTTGAGCATTATTTAAATTTATTTGAATCAGTTTTTTTCAACTTTTAAGTTTACACATAATTTATGCATATGTTGTTTTTTTTATGTATTTAAAATTTATTCTTGATTGTTTTATTTTCTTTCTTTCTCGTTCTTATTTTTTCGGTTATTCTGCATTCTCCCGTACTTTATTTTATTTATGGCTTTATTTATTGTTTACGCACGGCCCAAACAACAATTGCTGTTTGTTGTTGTTGCTATTGTTGTTTGTCATTTTGTGGGCGTACTCAGTATGAACTGAAATTGGTCGCCTCGGATAGTTTAAATGAGAATCAAACAACAATCGCCATAAACGTACGCGATGTCAACGATCTACCTCCAGTCTTTCCACAAACATTGTACGAGCGCTCCCTCAACGAGGAAATGGCCACGCCCTTCACCATCATGCAGGTCGCTATGCCCATATAAATATATATATATTATATTTCTATATATACTATATATATTTATATATATATATTATGTACATATAACAATTAATTTAACATGACAACAACAACAACAGGAAAAAAGTAAAACCTCATCGTAATCATTTCTCTTTCTCTGTCGCTCATGTAAATTATATTCAAACAACAATAACAACATAAATGCAATGATAAATTCATGGTGTACATCTTACAATTATATTTTATTAAACAACGAATAATGTTAATTGAAAGGAAATCTCATTGGCAAATGTACTTGTAGATATATAGTAGTATATGTTATTAAGGCCGTTTCCCAATTCAATTATATTTTACATTTGCTTACACTTAATTTGCATGTTCCGTGTAATGTTTTCAATAATGTTAATTGAAAGCAAATTATATATTTTACATTTCTATAACTTGCTTTCGCTTATTTTTTTTTACAATAAACCTCTACTTTCGTACTCTGGCGAAATGCTAGAGAAAACGTTTTCTGTAATTGATTTACTGGTTGTTTGGCTATTGTTTCTCATAATTTAATTTAATTGCATGCACAAATATTTTGTATATATATGTATATAAAAACACCAACATTTACACACTCACACATCTACTCTTAACACTAATTAAATTCAATGGGTTATTTAATTTTTAATGCGACATATTTATGTGCATCATTTTAGTGTGTTTGTTTTTGTGGTTTCATACGCTTGCGGTTAACTACTGTGGCATTTGTTAACTAAGTAATTAAAGTAAGCACATGAAGTTTTCAAATAGAATCTTAAATGCATAGATTTTATAATTTTATTGAATTATTAGAACAAATTCATTGTAATTGAAAATGAGTACATATTAAATCAAAATTACTAATACGCAATGTAGTCTGAGATTTGTAAACTTTAATCATGTTTGCATGCTTTTGGTATCGCTTTGTATTTTAGTATTTGTTTTATTTCTCAATTAGTTATTGAATTGTCAACTAATCTTTCAATTATTTCTATTTAATTCCAAACTGCACCGCATGGGAACAGGTCACCGCAACGGATGGTGACAAGGATCGTCCACAAAATATTGTCTATTTCCTTACTGGCCAAGGCATTGATCCAGATAATCCAGCCAATAGTAAATTCGACATTAATCGCACAACGGGTGAAATATTTGTGCTTAAGGTGAGTGACAACAACAAAAACAACAACAATAACAATAAGAATAACAATATCAACAATAACTCATTCTTAAAATAACACAACAATCTGCAATTTAAGCATTAACAAACTGTCAGCAGCCGCAACAAATGTTGCATAAAATAAAAAAATAAATGAAAAAATGGGTCTGAATTATCTGGTTGAGTATGCTCAACTGGCATGTACCCGGTATGAAATGCTTCCAAAAGATGTTTATAGTAATCTCTGAATGCATTTTCATTGCATTTCTCATTTAAAATTTAAAACTGATGCAATGCCATACATTTTAAAGAGATTTTATGGGATTCACAAAAAGCTCTAGACAGTTATCTATCTACTGGACTTCTCAGGCCTACCTTTTTCCAGTCGTTAACTGCCTACAGGGTATTGAAAAGTGTTTAAAAAATGCAACTGACCATGGCCACATTGGAATACATCGCAGCACAGATGTTGCGGCCAATGGCAAATGAAAATGATTGTGAAATATGCGCGCTGATTAAGCTCCATGAATGCACACTTAAGCTCACTCTGTGGGCCGTATCTGAATACCGCAATCCGACCCCGCATTTTCCCCCTTCAACGCCATCTCCGAGTTGCAGCAAATCCAGCGTAAATGCAGACGTGCGAAACTCATTATTTAACATTTAAGTTTCGGCTTCGTATTGTGGGCGGTATTGTGGGAACGCCTTTTACTCAACGCTAGTATTTCCATTGATTTATAAAGGTGCTGCGATTATTTCTCATGTTTTTATTAATTGAAGAACTTCAAGTGCAGTTATTATTAATAAAGACACTGCCAGTAAATGAATTAAAAGATATCGCTTGTTAAAATCAACTTTTAAATGATCATCAGTGTGAAATTGTTATTTCATTCAATTTTTCGAAAACTTGAACTATAATTATTTTTAAACTTAGCTTAACTTAACCAAAGACTGACTTCAGCATTAAAATTGCATCTACATTTTGCTCAAAAACTAAAATTTCTCGACAAATGTCTTCCTTTATGTTATATATTTATTCCTTTCTCTGCAACTGGTAACTACTAAATAAACAGTATGTTAACTACTCTCGAGTTCTGTTTCAATGATATTTCAACTGAATTCTAATTGCCGCTGCACGCTCGCAATTGAAAAACATGTAAAAACTGTTTGTTCAAATGAATTTAAATGAAATTCCCATGTATAGCTATAAAATGAGAATGGAGAATGTCAGCCAAAAAAAAAGAATTGCTTGAAAAAGTATTTTTTACATTTTCTGGCCATTAAGTGAAATAATTTCACAATGAAATACTCAACTAAAAACGGGATAACTTCTGTGGCTAACGTAATAATATTGCGTGAGTGGCAAATGGACAACAACAAAAAAGCAACAAAAAAAAAAAGGGGAAAAATGTGAAGAAAAACCAATGTGGAAAAAGAGAAACCCACAAACAGACACACAGTACCAGACAGAAAGAGACACATGTATATAGCTAAACTAATCCCTTAAATTGAATATGTCATAACAATGCTGTCAAATTTGTCATGCAAATTAAAGCGATGACGACGCACGAGGATTTTTTTTTTTGCCATATTATACATTTACTTTTTTTTCTCCTTTCATTTTTTACGACTAATCCAATGTCAGCGCTATGAAAAGCTGTTCCTGTTACTCCAGGTTCAGGTTATGCTTTGTTATTATTGTTGTTTTTGTTACGTGTGACTGTGGCTGTCAGGCCAAGGGGTTGGGATACGTAATGTGTGTGGGGAACTCACAGGGGAGGTTGGAGTTAAGGATGAAGCTGGCATAACAACATGCGGCAAGAGATACAAAGTGCTGATTAAAATCGTTTTTTCACAGTCCTCTTGTTATTATAAAGGTGGGCTTCCCAGTTGAGGGTAAGGATTGGGTTGATTTCGGTGTGGGTTAGGGTAAGGGAAAGGGGGGTGGGGAGCGGCTGTAACTTCACATCACTCAAGCTGCCTCTGTATGCATATCAAAGTCAAAATCAGCAGCAGCAGCAGCAGGAGGGACAGGACGAGACGACCCACAGGTTCAGCTCAGCTGGGCTGCCATTGTGAATGGATAATTTCACAGGGTTTCCCCGTTTCACTTGTGTGTTTTCGTAAGAGGAAGGAGCAAAGGGAAGTGGGAGTTTTCACTGATGTTAATCGGTTTTGCGGTTATGACAGCTAAAATTACACAATGGCCAGAACGCACACAGATACACACACACACACATGTTCCTCATGTTGCCCCTTTTCCTTTTCTTTTTCAACATTTACAATGTACTTAACTCTCGCTCTCTTTCTTGCCTTCTATCTCTTTCGTACAGCCGTTGGATCGCGATCAACCAAATGGACGGCCACAGTGGCGCTTCACAGTATTTGCCCAGGATGAGGGCGGCGAGGGTCTGGTGGGCTATGCGGATGTCCAGGTCAATCTGAAGGACATCAATGACAATGCGCCCATCTTCCCGCAAGGCGTTTACTTTGGCAATGTGACGGAAAATGGCACCGCCGGCATGGTGGTTATGACCATGACCGCCGTGGACTACGACGACCCGAATGAGGGCTCAAATGCCCGACTGGTCTACTCAATTGAGAAGAATGTCATTGAGGAGGAGACAGGCTCGCCAATCTTTGAGATCGAACCCGATACGGGTGTGATTAAGACAGCAGTTTGTTGCTTGGATCGTGAGCGTACGCCGGATTATTCGATACAGGTCGTGGCAATGGATGGCGGGGGGTTAAAGGGCACGGGCACGGCGTCTATACGTGTCAAGGATATTAATGACATGCCGCCGCAGTTCACCAAGGACGAATGGTTCACGGAGGTGGATGAAACCGATGGCACCGCCCTGCCCGAAATGCCCATATTGACAGTTACAGTTCACGATGAGGATGAGACGAATAAGTTCCAGTACAAAGTTATCGATAACAGCGGCTATGGCGCCGATAAATTCACAATGGTGCGAAATAACGATGGCACCGGTTCCCTGAAAATTGTCCAACCCCTCGACTATGAGGATCAACTGCAGAGCAACGGTTTCCGTTTCCGCATTCAGGTCAACGACAAGGGCGAGGACAATGATAACGATAAATACCATGTGGCATATTCATGGGTCGTCGTCAAGTTGCGAGACATCAACGATAATAAGCCACACTTTGAGCGTGCCAACGTCGAGGTCTCTGTCTTTGAGGACACCAAGGTGGGCACCGAGCTGGAGAGGTTCAAGGCCACGGATCCGGATCAGGGCGGCAAGAGTAAGGTCTCCTATTCCATCGATCGTTCGTCGGATCGTCAGCGTCAGTTTGCCATCAATCAAAATGGTTCTGTCACAATACAACGTTCACTCGATCGTGAGGTTGTTCCCCGGCATCAGGTCAAAATCTTGGCCATTGATGATGGTTCTCCGCCCAAGACAGCAACAGCTACGCTGACTGTCATTGTACAGGACATCAATGACAATGCACCCAAATTCCTGAAGGACTACAGACCCGTCTTGCCAGAACATGTGCCGCCCCGTAAAGTTGTCGAGATTCTGGCCACCGACGACGATGATCGTTCCAAGAGCAATGGACCACCATTCCAGTTCCGTTTGGATCCCAGTGCAGATGATATTATACGTGCCTCCTTCAAGGTCGAACAGGATCAAAGTGAGTACAGTTTAAACCATTTAATAAATAAATGCGACTTTATTTTAGGTAATTGTGAAAGATCCATTAAAAAATCAACACTTTAACTCTGTATATATCGAAAGTAGCTTGTGAAATATTTAGCATACGCATAAATCGGAATTTTATTGTCACAAGAGTTTTAAAGAATTAAGGCATTCTTTTAAAAAAAACTTTGGATCTTTCATATTTATTATATATATTTATATATTAAATATTGTATAGGAGTTAGGAGTATTTGGAAATTGCTAATATCGTTTCACAAAACTAAACTTTCATATGCATTTATATAAAGAGTTTGTCATGCTTTAATTACTTTAGAAATATTTAGTAAATAGAAAATACTCACCATATAGTATATTTATTTTGTATCAATACTTTCCAGCACTTAACTACTCAATAGTATTTGTTATATCCATAATATGCATAGTATACACTTAAAAATGTGAAAGGTTTCTAATAATACAACTATCCAATTTGCTATGCAAAAAGTAAACCAAATATTTGGACCCAAGTTTCCAATGAACAAAAATAATTGCCATATAAAAAAGGGAATGTTCTTTCCCTTTGTTTTTTTTTACATTACACATACGTAATACTTTCTGCTGACATCGTTAGCAATGCAATGCTTAGGAAAGCAATAGAACAAACAGATAACACATAAAAATGATATGGGAACGACAGTTAAAGAATGAGAGATTTCAGTTCAAATTTAGATTCGAATTTGAATGCGAATTACGTGCAGTGTCGCAATATGTGTGAGAGCGTTAACAGAAGCATAAAAATGCAATTACCTTCGAATAACCCAAAATGAATAGCTAGCCATAAAACTGAAATAGTAAACCGCAGTCCAAGCACCAAGCACCGCACACAACATGAAAATTTAAATATAAAAAAAAAATGTTTAAGCAAAGACACACACATAAAAATGGTTTGCTTCCAGTCAAAAATAAAATGGCAAATGCACAAGTTTTCAATTAAATTACCCAAACGGAGAGTCTCGGGAATCGCCAGGAATCGTCCAACTACATTTGGTTTTTGCCCCCAAAAGAACTCTGCATGCAGTCGATGCGATTGTCTTTGTAGGGGTGGGTGTGTGTAGGGTGTAGGGTGGTGTCTGGAGTGTGGGTGGCAATCCAATTTTGATGTGCCAGCAGGGAGTCAAAAAGTTTACGCCTGTGGCCTGACTTTCTCTATGTCTGTCTGTCTGTGTGTCTGTCTCTCAGCCTCTCAGTTTCTCTTCCATTGTCTCCCTTTCATTCTCTCTCGTTGCACTCCTTGTCTGCTCGTATTTGCATACAATTTGCCTAAAAACACACCATGGAGTGTCTTTAAAAATACATTTGAAATGTGTAGCAGGCGCAGTTGGAAAGTCCCTGGGAAGCAAGTGATGTGTGTGGTGAGCAGGATTAGTGCTGCCATTTGTTTTGTGTGCAGCACACACACACACAGCTGCACGTTGTGTGTGTGTGTGTGTGGGTGGTGTTAGCACTTGTTGGCTCAAAGGAGTAATTACAACAAATGGGAACAAGCTGGTCGAGGCAGCTCAAGTTGCCACTGCAATCAGCCGGAAACGTGTTGGCTAATAAAGGTGCTTAGTTTTTTGGGGATTCAACTGAAACAGTTATCTCTACCCGCCGCCATCCCCCTCTTCCCACAGCACGTCATGTGCCTTTATGGCAACCTCATTCATTGGTTGCTCAGTTAACTCGAAAATGCTTTTAAAAGCTCAGCAACAAAGCTAAATTTGTCATTAGAGAGCTTGCTGTAATTCTCGAAACAAGCTACAGTGCCACACGAAAGTTAATTGATGTAAATATGAAGATATGCGGAAAATGTTTTACATAGTTTAATTAAATGAACTGGTATATGTGAGCTAGTAAGTATGACTTTAGTATTGCACTCTGTAGATCATTTTGAGATGTCAAATTACGAGAAGAAGCTTCCCTTTTGATGTACTCAAAGGAATGAACAGATATTTGTCATGAATATCTAGTCAGATTAGAAACAAATAAATTAGTTACTACACGATTATAGAGTAATAGAAACCAATTGCATTTTGAGTGTATTTTTCAGAGAATACGATTTTGATTTGATAAAATAGACTGTTCAACTTAGAAAGAGTTCTAAATTCTTTATAGTAGTTCTGCAATTAACTTGAACTTTAATAAATCAATTAAATTTAAGTTACACAGGGAAATTAGTAGAGTTTCTGTAGCATTTCTTATCCAAACTGCGAATTATTTACAAAATATATATATCTTTCTATTCAATCTCAACAACAGAGGGCGCCAACGGCGATGGCATGGCTGTGATATCGTCACTGCGATCCTTCGATCGGGAGCAGCAGAAGGAGTACATGATACCGATTGTGATCAAGGATCATGGCTCTCCGGCAATGACAGGAACGAGCACATTAACTGTGATCATTGGTGATGTGAACGATAACAAGATGCAGCCAGGATCTAAGGATATCTTTGTGTACAACTATCAGGGACAGTCACCAGATACGCCCATTGGAAGGGTGTATGTCTATGACTTGGATGATTGGGATTTGCCCGACAAGAAGTTCTACTGGGAGGCACAGGAGCATCCTCGTTTCAAGCTGGACGAAGATTCCGGCATGGTGACAATGCGAGCGGGCACACGGGAGGGACGTTATCATCTGAGATTCAAGGTCTACGATCGGAAGCATACGCAGACAGATGTGCCGGCCAATGTTACGGTTATGGTTCGAGAGATTCCCCACGAAGCGGTCATCAATTCGGGATCTGTGAGACTTTCGGGCATTTCCGATGAGGACTTCATACGTGTGTGGAATTATCGCACACAGAGTTTGAGTCGCTCCAAATTGGATCGTTTCCGTGACAAGTTGGCGGATCTGCTGAACACGGAGCGGGAGAATGTGGATATTTTCAGTGTGCAGTTGAAGCGACGTAATCCCGCATTAACCGATGTCCGTTTCTCGGCACATGGCTCTCCGTACTACAAACCCGTCCGACTCAACGGCATTGTGTTGATGCATCGCGAGGAGATCGAAAAGGATGTGGGCATCAACATCACCATGGTGGGCATCGACGAGTGTCTCTACGAGAATCAAATGTGCGAGGGAAGCTGCACAAATGCCCTCGAGATCAGTTCCCTGCCCTACATGGTTAATGCCAATAAGACAGCGCTGGTGGGAGTGAGAGTTGACACCTTGGCGGATTGTACGTGCGGTGCACGGAACTTCACTAAGCCGGAATCGTGCCGCACTACACCGTGCCACAATGGCGGACGGTGTGTGGATACACGTTTCGGACCACATTGCTCCTGTCCCGTTGGCTATACGGGTCCACGTTGCCAGCAAACGACGCGCAGCTTCCGTGGCAATGGATGGGCGTGGTATCCGCCCCTTGAGATGTGCGACGAGTCGCATTTGAGTCTGGAGTTCATCACCCGCAAACCAGACGGACTGATCATCTACAATGGTCCAATTGTGCCGCCCGAGCGAGATGAGATGCTCATTTCGGACTTTGTGGCACTCGAATTGGAACGTGGATATCCACGACTGCTGATTGACTTTGGCTCCGGCACTCTAGAGTTGCGTGTGAAGACTAAGAAAACGTTGGACGACGGCGAATGGCATCGCATTGATTTGTTCTGGGACTCGGAAAATGTGCGCATGGTTGTGGACTTCTGTAAGTCGGCAGAGATTAGCGAAATGGAGGATGGCACACCGCCAGAGTTCGATGATATGTCGTGTCAGGCGAGAGGACAGATTCCTCCGTTCAATGAGTATCTGAATGTGAATGCGCCCCTTCAGGTGGGAGGTCTGTACAGGGAACAGTTCGATCAATCCTTGTACTTCTGGCAATACATGCCCACGACAAAGGGATTCGATGGTTGCATTAGAAATCTCGTGCACAACTCCAAGCTCTATGATCTGGCTCATCCGGGATTGTCGAGGAATAGCGTTGCTGGCTGCCCGCAGACGGAGGAGGTTTGTGCCCAGACGGAGGCCACAGCACGTTGCTGGGAGCATGGCAATTGTGTGGGCTCCCTATCGGAGGCACGTTGCCACTGTCGTCCTGGCTGGACGGGACCTGCCTGCAATATTCCCACTGTACCCACAACCTTCAAGGCGCAGAGTTATGTTAAGTATGCGTTGAGCTTTGAGCCGGATCGCTTTAGCACCCAAGTGCAGCTGCGTTTCAGAACACGAGAGGAACACGGAGAACTCTTCCGAGTTAGCGATCAGCACAATCGTGAATACGGCATTCTAGAGATCAAGGATGCCCGTCTGCACTTCCGCTACAATCTCAATTCGCTGCGTACCGAGGAGAAGGATTTGTGGCTCAACTCGGTGGCTGTCAACGATGGACAGTGGCATGTGGTGCGCATTAATCGATATGGCTCAGCTGCCACTCTGGAGTTGGATGGCGGCGAGGGAAGACGCTACAACGAAACCTTTGAGTTTGTCGGACATCAGTGGCTACTGGTCGATAAGCAGGAGGGTGTCTATGCGGGCGGCAAGGCCGAGTATACGGGTGTGCGCACCTTTGAGGTCTATGCGGACTACCAGAAGAGCTGTCTCGATGATATACGGTGCGTATGCTTTATTTTCTACATTTCAAAATAAATTAGCTGCTCAGTTTTTAAGCTTATTTCATTATAAAATGCAGAAAAAGATCTTATTAACATACATTATTTATTTCCAAACATGTATTTAATTATATTATTTTTCTTTCGCTTTTCTCCCGCAGTCTTGAGGGCAAGCACTTGCCCCTGCCCCCGGCCATGAATGGCACCCAGTGGGGTCAGGCGACCATGGCGCGTAATTTGGAAAAGGGTTGCCCCTCGAACAAACCCTGCTCGAATGTCATTTGTCCCGATCCCTTCGAGTGCGTCGATCTCTGGAATGTCTATGAGTGCACGTAAGTTTCTAAAGATGTTTGCCTTTCAAAGATAATTTTCAGCATTCACATTTGCATTGCCTTTTCGTTGCTCATGAATGAAAAACGTTATACAGAAAAAATATAGAAATTGACAAATCGGACTGACAAACAAACAGTTAACACTGTAACATATATGCAGAAAATCAAGCATACGCCACGTGTTACAACAAAGCAAATATTTTCCACCACAAAAATACCCCAAAAGAATTGGCGTTAAACATTCGTTAGGCTCAATCAATTAGAGGCTGTGCCAAAAATATAACAACAATCCAAAAATAAAAGAATAGAAAATGAAAAAAAATGGGAGTTAAGCTTATGTTACGTCAATCAAAGGACATTGACAGCCATGTCCAATCTCTGGCGTCGTCAGGACACTCGCAAGTTAGTCAGTTAACGTTGCGTGACAAATCAATTGGATTAGGTCGCAATTCGACCTCTGATGTGCTGTCTTTGTCTTTCTCCCACACTCTTGTTCACCTTTCACCTATTCACGCTTTCACTGGCACTCACTAGCTTACACACACACACACACACACATCGACACACACACAGCCTTTCACGCGTGGCGTTCTTGTGCTTAGTTGGCTTTTAGGCTTTCACGTTTTGTTAACTGAACTCTAACACAAACAAAACAAAGCAGCCGACTTACATTTGGACATACAATTGGCCCATCATTTATTGTTTTTTATTAACTACTATGTTTGCCCGCTATGTTATTCACATAATCATTCACAATCACAATCACAAGTTTTGTAATAAATGTTAATCTGAACTGATTTTGGCCTGTTGCCTCAGTTGCGGCGAGGGACGCATCATGTCGCCCGATTCAAAGGGTTGCATGGATCGCAACGAATGCCTCGATTTGCCCTGCATGAATGGTGCCACATGCATCAATCTTGAGCCGCGTCTGCGTTATCGTTGCATTTGCCCCGACGGTTTCTGGGGCGAGAGCTGTGAGCTGGTTCAGGAGGGTCAGACCCTCAAGCTGAGCATGGGTGCTCTAGCCGCCATTCTCGTTTGCCTGCTGATCATACTGAGTGAGCAATTCAATTTCAATCCAAAGATTAAACAAAAAATATATAAATCCTATATGCAACAACAACAACAACAACAGCTCGTATATATATTGATATAAATATATATGTATATTTATATAGTTTATCTCCCGTTCTATCATATTTTATTAGCTGTAAATTGAAAATCATTCATGCAAATATCACCAAACATATCATGGCTTATCATTTGAGTTTTCATTTGCCCTCCTCGCAATTGCTTTATTTGTTTTGCGCCAATAGAAACTCATTTAGCCATGCCATACCTTGCCATATCATTCCATATCATGTCATATACCTTTCCACACTCATACCATTCATTCATATGTCAAATGCACAAATCCAATCATTCAGCTTGCACATGCCTCGATTCATTCATAAAATGAATCACAGCTCACTGAATTTGGAAACACGAAAGAAAAAAAATACATAAATCAAACAAAGCACAAAAAATTTGTATTTTTTTGTGTTGTTATTTATCAGCTTTCTGATTCTTAGTTTATGATATTTATATTTAATATATATCTACATAATTCTTTATCTACATATATGTATAGAGAAAATGTGTTGTGCATTCGCTGTTATCTTTAACTTTGTACTTTACTCTTTGTTTATGGCACATTTTCAATTTCCCATCCACAATTCAATGTAATTTATATAGCTCACTGTTTCTGTGTATAAACATTTGATATTAAAACTAATTTACCTAGAACAAAGCTTTTGACAACTGAAAGGTATGTACTTAGTTTCCTTTTAACTAGAAATTTAATAAAATTTTCATTCAATGTCTATTAAACCACATATTTCTGAAATTAGCTAATAATTGAATATATATATAAATGAAATTTGATTTGAATAACTTTAAAAAACATTTACAGAATCAAAGTCTAAGAGTCAAAGCTACAAAAGCTTGGTATTTGTATATATATTAATTAAAAGGTTTCTAATACTACAAGTACAGATACTTATTAATATTTGATTTATTCATAATGTGGAAAAAGAATTTAATTAAAACAGATGAAGCTCGGCACTTATATTTAGGGTCATATTCACTCAGTTTTACTCTATCTTATTATTTGAACAAATGATGAGGTAACTTCAATTTGGGAGTTAGAACTAAATGGGAACCTTTAAATATCAGTTGAGAATTAAAGGGTGAACATTTGGTTTAATTCACCATTTTATTCATTTGAATAATTTGAATCAAAATAGAATTAAAGTTGACGTTAATTCAATTCAGGTAAATTTTAATTTTTGAGTCTTTCAAGAGTCCGAAATTGAAATGAATGCATTTAAATAATTGCCAAACCGAACCGTTTCTGTGGTCTACTATTTAAGAATTATCTGCAGCCTTGAAAATTTGTTAAAACACTATAATAAATATAAGACTGAAATTTTAATAGCTTCAACAATATATCAACCATCAAGGTCTAAACGTTGCGTAAAGCAAAACCACTTTTCAGTTGCACATACGAGTACATAAGTAACTTAGCTGTCACGCCCTTAAAACACACACACACACACACACACACACACACTCGCACATCGATGCACTTGGAAGAAGTTAAGCATGGAGCCCTGAAGAGCTCAAATGCCTTCAGGTAAGATAATAAATGTGCAGTCAAAGATACAAGTTGCCCATCAGGACGAAAGGCAAGGCAAAGCCAAAAACTTAGGACTTTGCAATGGCAGATTTAAGCTTTGGCATTTCGAAAAATCACAATGCAAAGAAAGAAAATAGTAGATAGAGAACGAGGTAGAAGGAGTGAGAAATAAGTTGGGAGTTGGAGTTGTGGTAGTTGGTTTCTGGTAGACAGCTCAAAGGAGACCTGCCAGTTTCATTTGTGTTGCCTCGCGAGGATTTGCTTTCGTTTCGTCTACTTTTTGGCGAATTTTCTATTAAATACAACTTGAAAGCATTTTCCGCTGCTGGGAGCACACATTACACATACATCTTGCCGCTGTTTGCACATTTGTAGGTAAATAATGTTCAAAACGTTCCAAAAAAAAAACTGAAGCAAAGCAAATTGTTTCCTGCCAACTTTAAGTAAAACTTAATGACGTAAAATATGGCAAAAGCTAAGAAGTAAAATAAGAAGCAGATAATCGACAAAGAAATAAAAAGAATTATCAAGTACCCACTTTTGATCAGCTTAAACTACGCACTTGGGAGCAATCACAGTAAAGAAAGCAAAAAAAATAGTAAGAAAACTATGCGAACTTTTCATTACTTTCTGTTTTTTTTTTTGGCTGCTGCAAAACTGCCGCTGATTTAGTGTGAAAGTTTTTTTTGCTGTCCGTTTCGTCTTTGTGCTACTGCCACTGGCCGCTGTGTGGCGCTTTTGTGCGATTTGTTAGCTCGTTTTTGGTCAAAAGTCTTTGGGCAAATCTCTGGCATTTGCCAATAATCGTCAATATATCAGTAAAGTGTCTTATGTCTGCATTTGAGAAGTATTCAAAAGGCATTGTCTGTTGACTTTTCTACCAATGAAAAATATTGGAAAAATGGTAAAAAGAAAATGCGAAACAACAAGCAAACTTGCCATTTTTATCATTATTTTTGCATTTGCTCTACGAAAAATATGAGCAGCAAAGTGGAAAATGAAGTGAAATTGAAAAAAAAAGAAAAAAAAAAGGAAAGCCCTCGAAAAATGTATAACTATGGCAAAGTTTTTGGATGAGCAACAACTCGAGCTTTGTAGTAATCTTAGAGAGTAGGGGAAAGAGAATGGAATGATAGGGAGAAACTTTGCTGTGATTCGCCTGAAAGAGCACACTAATAGCTTTTCAAGAATTTAAAAGAATCTCAGCGAAGGTCACACACATTTCCACATCGGGGGCCACCTGCAAAACATGTCAATTCCCACCGCATGTGCAAGCAAACTAATCAAAGCAAACTTATAGAAGTGCCAAAAGCATTCAAATGCCAAAAAACCCCAATGCAGCTGGCCAAAAGAAAGGGCCAACAAACTTTATTCAATTCGACAACAATTGCATCATAATCATAACAATAGCAGAAGAACAACAACAAGAATAGTTGAAGGGGAAGCAAGTTCAAGTGTAAAAACAAAAGTGCACTTAAGTTGCATGTTGTCAGTTGGAGCGGGAGTGGGAGTGGGAGTCGGAGTTGATGTTATAAGCCAGGGGCGTGGCAGTTGTAGTTTAGTGTGTTTTATGCCCAAGCAAATGCATAAAGTTTGTCAGAGCAAAAGGAAAACCCTTAAACTGCCAAACTATGCAAAGGAAAATGCGTACGAGAACAACAACAACAACAAGGAAAAAACGAACATTCTATAAGACTTTTCGACAGTTTTTCTACAAAGCAAAAGAAAAGTTGCAGTTTCATAACGACGCGTACTTTACTTTAAAAGTACAGAACGAACAAAGCAAAGCAAAGCATAGTACAACAGACACAGATACACAATCAACACACCTATCATACACACATACAGCTGTGGTCATATAAATAGCACTACAAAGAAAAATATATATTTTGTTTGAATTTTACAATTAATTAATAGACTAAGAGATTCAAACCGAAAGTTGTTTCTTGTTCTATTTTTTTTATTTTAAATAAAATAAATGTGTTTTTATCTGTACATTTCAATTGTGTTATTTTTATGACCATGATTGTATGAATTCCCATTGCATTGCATGATGAACAAACAAATTTTTAAATAATCTCTTTTTGTTTTCCAACACTACACAACAACGCCATACACCCACACACACACACACACACACACTCACACACACACACTCACACACACATAATCCGTACACCTTATGAAATGAAACTTTCTGGGCTGTCAACATCGATACGCTTGGTTCGCTCGCTCGCTCCATTGTCACGTTTAGCTGTCCTGCGGGCTATAAAGTCTCTGGAAGCAGTTGCGTCAACGAGAATGAATGTTTGTTGTTCCCCTGCCAAAATGGGGGACGTTGTCGCGATCATCATCCGCCAAAGAAATACGAATGCCATTGTCCGTTGGGCTTCACCGGCATGCACTGTGAACTGGAGTTATTGGCCTCTGGGGTGTTGACACCATCTCGTGATTTTATTATTGCCCTCGTCCTCTGCCTGAGCACATTGATATGTAAGTATACCACAGACAACAGACAACATACAGTATACAACAAAGATGCGGCGATAGCAAAAGGTGTAAGGACAACTCTGACTAACTTAAGGTTAAGTAACTGTAAACTAACAAATACGCTTGAGAAAGCGTAGGTGAAAGTAAGTAAGTCCTGGCAAAGGCATGCATGGCCAACAAGGATATTTAGTTATTTAGCACCTAGAGAATTCAAGCTGTCTGCTCAGCTTTACAATTGCCTGTGGAAAATGTTTAGGTATAGAATTCTACTATTTAAAGTGAATTTCTATTCCTCTCAATTACAATTAAAACAATTCGCAACCCAATTATTAGTTATATATATTTTAATGTGTAACGAAATCAACTTTAATGATAAAATTTAAACTTAATGATTTGCATGCTGTGAATAACAATTCCATTAGAATTCTATATAAGTTCTCACTGACAATTACGCTAAAAATTCGCTTGCTAATTCCAATGGCATACCATTTTGAAATCAATAAATGAAATAGATATATGATTCATTAGATCGAAACGTGCCCAATATGCGTACTAAATATTATAATTATTATTGAGTTTTTGTGCCTTTTGCAATTTAAATTTAAATTAAATTTTGTGAAGCTAAAAATCTATATATAAAGTCACGGAAACTATAACAAATATACAACAACAACTCACAATAAGGCGAGCTCAACTTTCCGGCGTTTTTTTTATGTTGCTGCCTTAGAATTCTCAACAGGTTCTAGCAGCACAACATAGAGAACAAGCTTGGATTGCTGGGTAAGCTAGCCCAAGTGGTACTGATAAGGGAGACTGCCATCTCCTGAAGCAGCTGTATACCAAGACTAGCTCCTTGCCTTTTGTGTTTCGTTGTATGTTGATATATCTGTCATATCGACATTAAATTGACCTCGAGTCGCCTAACAACCAATTTCATAAAAGTATAAAAATTAAATTAAATAGATTTTAAAATTAATAAACTAGTTTATTTCCCTGTTAATGATTTTCCTGTTAAATTTGATTTTAAGATTTGTTATTACTGAATTTTCTCAGTTTTAAGTTCAATTTAATTCTTCTTACAGCTGCAAATATTTTTTAATTAAATACCAGAAATTGAGTCAAAATTTGTATATCGAAACATACTTAATATACACAGACATACATAAGTATTTTCTTTTTATTGAGCTCTTATGAAATGGATTGATCGTCAGAGCAGAAACGGAATATACGTACTCGTATGTATATCATTTAAATATTTATGAAATTGCCAGCGCGCCAGAAAATTAATTAAGCCATCCATTCAACATTTTGCCACGCCCACGAGGCCCACGGGCCGGGACGCCCTTTGTAAGTGGCCGTTGCAAATATCAAAAGTCATTTCCGCAAATTACATGTGGCCAACCGATGCACATAAATTAAAGTTTATTGAATGAGCGAATTATTGTTTCTTTTTTTAATCAACGGCATGTAAATTAAACAACAAATGCGTATGTGAAAAAAGAAGAAGAAGAAGATACAAATAACAAGGAGGGAGAGAACAAATGAAAAACAGAAATACAGAAAAATCCGAGAAATGTGAATTTGAGTAACACAATAATTGCAATTACGCGTCGTCCATTTTGGGGCCATTGCCAGCTGCTCGGATAAAAAGTTGAGACTGTTCCCCCCCCCCCCCACACTCCCTTTTCTCACACCGTCAGTGTCTTGGCCAGGCAAATTACTTGGGGCCAACTTCTACGGCTGCGGTGGCCACGGAACGAAAAAGAAAAACTTTGCGACTGTGCAACAGATGCTGCAATATGTTGAAATACGCGCAGACAAAATTAGAAAACAGCAAGCGAAACAGGACAACAAGTTGGCCAAGATAAGAGTGAGAGAGAGCGAGAGAGAGTGAGAGAGAGCGAGAGAAAGTGAGAGAGAGAGAAGAAAGGAGGACAATGGCACGCCTGCAGCTCGATTTGCCATTTTGGCCAACAATTTCAACTTGGCTACAGTTACAGTTACAGTTACAGCCATAGCCACAAACTCAACAGAAACTGGGACAATCTGCGCCATATTTGTTTGTTCATATTTCTCTTTTTATTTTTTCTATTTTCCTTCTACGTTTTTGTATTTTTTCGAAAAAGTCGCGCGTGTTTTTTTCTATATTGCTTATAGCACATTTTATGCAATTCTCCCATATATATATTTTTTTTAAGAATTTAATTAAGAATTTCTCTATTTTTTGTTGTTTTTTTTTGTGGCAATTGTAAGCGAGCAGACAGTGTACAGATTTTCCACCCACCATTTACTGCATTTTCCGTAACGAAATTGCTTTACACTATGAGTAAAAATCGCCAGTTAAATGGCTTTTGCATGCTAAAACGAAGTTTATTTAATTTAGTTTGTTGTTGCATATACGACGAGTTCATATTAAGTGACTGTAGCATAGCACACATAGTATGTATACTAACTAATCGAGATGCATTCGTCTATTCGCACAGTACTCGTTCTGGTATTTGTGGTCTATAATCGACGTCGGGAAGCGCATATCAAATATCCAGGACCCGATGATGATGTACGCGAGAATATTATCAATTATGACGATGAGGGCGGCGGTGAGGATGATATGACCGCCTTTGATATAACCCCATTGCAGATACCAATCGGTGGCCCAATGCCACCTGAATTGGCGCCTATGAAAATGCCAATTATGTGTAAGTGCAATACAATTTTTGTATTTTACAGATTTTTCAATTTTTAAACTATTTTTAATCGACTGAAACTGAGCACTTCACAACGGTATTCGAAATTCCAAATTGGATTTTGTAGTTTTTTTGGTTTTTTTGCAAAAAAAAAAATATAACTAAACCACTATTAAGTGAACTTATTGGATTATGTATAGTTTAAACTACGTGGATGACTTTATTTAATAACTGGTCAAGTTTTAAGCTATATGTGAAATAGAGCTTTGTAAATATTAACGTCTCTCTACCTATTTTTGCCAAAGCCTAATCACAAAAATTCCCAACAAGAAGCTTTAAAAAGGGGATTCCAATTGTGGAATGCATTTATTGACTTATTTCTGACATAGATATTTGAAAATATGTTTAAAACAAATCAACTGCAAATCAAAAGAGTAACAAAACACACTTAAGTACCTAACGAATGTTGTAGTAATTTTGCAAAATACTCATTAAGTGCTCACTTTAGGTCTAAATAGAAACTTCTGTGCTAAATTCAGATTCAAATTCTGTATATCCAAAGAGCAGGCTTCAAATAGATTGCTTTCAATTTTCCCCTCTCATTATTGCCTTCCGTATTGAACTATCTAACATGTTTACATCGAATGTATATTTCCTCACATTATTTACAGATCCTGTGATGACGCTAATGCCCGGCCAGGAGCCCAATGTGGGCATGTTCATCGAGGAGCATAAAAAGCGAGCCGATGGCGATCCAAATGCCCCGCCCTTCGATGATTTGCGTAATTATGCATATGAGGGAGGCGGCAGTACAGCAGGTTCACTCAGCTCGTTGGCCTCAGGTGGGTGCTGGTTTTGATTTTGGTTACGTCATTAGCGTTTCAGAACTCACCATGACTAGATTTTGCACCCAATATCCGGCAGAACTTTGGCACACAATAGCTGGCAGGCAGTGTAGCTGTGCTCCCCCCAAAAGTAGGCTACCAAGTAGTACAAAATACCAGATTGTTGCCTTTATTTATTGTTCTAATTCTTTTTGACATTTCCAGGGCAACAAGGCTCAAAAACCGCTGAATATTGGGTGTAAAATTAAGCAATACAAATACTATAAACAAAAACTATACTATAAAACATACTATAAAACAAACAAACAATTAAGTAGTAGATGCCACGTCTTCTCATGTTTCCGCATGCTGTCAATTGTTGACTTTACTTAATTCTTGATTTAATCTTTCATTAATCATGAGGATATTAAATGAAATTCAACAACATGTTATACTGTATGTTAACATTAACTTAAACATGAGAATTCGAGCCATTTATCATATGGAAATTTTCGGTATTAACTATTTGTTACACACTCGTTGCAGGCACCGATGATGAGCAACAGGAGTACGACTACCTCGGAGCCTGGGGGCCGCGATTCGATAAGCTGGCCAACATGTATGGCCCGGAGGCGCCCAATCCGCATAATACCGAGCTCGAGTTGTAAGTTGCCAGCCCAAAACGAGACGGATTATGGGAATACCCGTAACACGAACGCAGTTAAGTAGCCACAAAAGTTGCATTTAAAATTCTACACGACAGTTGAGGATAGGAATAGACGTTATAGATAAACCGAAACAGAGATCCCCAGCTGACTTACACACAAAGAAGCGCAACCAAAGAAGCATCCAGCTAGCGTTGGCAAAACCCTTAAGTTAATTTAAAAAAAAAATACAAATAAAAGAAAAAATAACGAAATCGTAAAGAAAAAAATAGAGAGAAAATCTTTAAACACGCAAAATGACATTTGTAAAAATACTTCATCAGCATTTAAATTTAACAATTATATTATAATTAATTTATTAAGTGTGTGGACGCAAGTATTTAAAGGCGTTAGAATTTTGAGAGAAAGAAAAAAAACCGGAGATTAAGGAGAATTGAGATTTAAATGAGAAATCGAACGAGAGAGCATACCAAAGCTTAGTTTAGGCGTGTGCATGAAGAATTTCTAATTATAGTTTTGTGTGTTTGTGCGATAGAGATAAACAAAATTATATTTTTGTTCTGCATATAATTTAATTGTAATTATTATTTTATAAGTTATACATTTTAAGTGATTTCCGTTTGGCCTCCATGCAAGTCATTTAGGTCAGAGGCCAAGCGAAAGTCTCATATACGTTTTGTTTATATTTTTAATTTTAGTAATAATTAATTTACTTAAACAAGTATTAAATTGTTTTGACTTATAATTAATTTCTAAGATTTACAATTAAACATAATTAAAACTTTATATAAAATGAATACCCAAAGACTGTTTTCGTTCCATCATAACAAGTACATATACTATACAAACAAAAAACCATAATTAATATTACATACTATATAAATAAACTAAAAATTTTTAACTGGAATTTAAAGGGCGTTTCATGTGTGTTCGCCACAATTGAGTGTATCACTAAAATCTAAAAATATAAGATCAGAAATACACAAAAGAAAAGAAAAAAAAACGAGGGCGAAGTAAGCAGCAACTGTTTCTTTCACAATATAAAACTCACAAGTCTCTGTTCCCAGTTCCACAATCGTATTAGTTTCACTTACATGATTCTATTACCTTTTGAAGAATTTAAAAATGAATTGAAAATATACCACACAATTATGTGGAATTGTGGAAACTGGGCACAGTCCTTTTAAACAGAAAATACTCCTAAAAATGATATTCTAAAACAAAATTAAGCTAAATCTCTACACACACACACAGACAGAAAAGAAAAAGAAAATGTAACTAGCAGCCGCTAGCGAGAAAATGATTAAAAAGAGATATTACCTTTAGATGAACTTAGCGCAATTGATATAATTAAATGGAATACTTCAAAAGAATAAAAAGAAAAGAAACAAAACAAAAAAGAAATCATTATACTTATATGGTAAAGAAAAGTATTTTACATTGTATATATTATTAGTTTTAGCACGTAAAGCAAGTAATTAAAGCATACGAAATTGGTAGCAGAACCTAAAGTCTTATTAAGTCATTTAAACTAGTGTCGAGAAATTAAACGAAAATAAAAACAGATGACAACATTCAAACCACATTTCATATAAATATAAATATATATATGAATAAATATACATATATATATACTACTCGTACAAAAACTAATACAACAAAACAAACCAACTGCATTTAAATAACCTTTTTCCACACGACAAAATACAAATACAAATACAAAGGAATGAAAAACTACAGCAAAATGTTATTTGGCTAGTTTATTTTTTTGCAGCAATTTAAGAGGCCGTGCCATAAAGATTCGCCTGGCAATCTTTTAGGCGACACAATGCCAAAACCAAATCCACAAGTTGAGCCACAGTTATGAGTGCAATTTAAAATAATAACCAAAATGTTTATTGTTTCATTTGTTGCATACATCGTACGTACATACATACAGTACTTATATACGAGACCCACACAATACAATATGTTCCGGACTCGACTTTCGCAGCGATTTCACAGAAATTAGTGGAGTCTACTTCAAGGATTGTCATGCGAAGAACTTAAATATATAATTATCTTAGTTCTGTCTTACGTCTGTCTATATTCCAGAGGAATATTTGCACACAAGTTTCGAATTTCACTTTTTCAACTATTCCACAATACAGTTCTCAGAGTTCTTCAGATGCATTTCTAACCCCTTTATACTTTCCGAATAATTGTAAAGTTTTCTATTCTATCTGTATTAAAGTTTCTGTGAAATTGATGACGATGCAAAATGCGGAACATATCAAGTTATTTATACTAGAGAACATTGAGTGCCAGTTAGCTGCTGCAATAAAAGTTGATTTCTCCGTTGATTTTATGTGTTTTGAAAAGTCAGCCAAGTTTAGCAATTTAAAATAAAACCGTAAGTACAGAAGTGACAGTAACAACATAAAGAAATATAGTACATACTAAAATCATAGAGTTTTCCAGGCAAATGCCAATTATTTTTTATTTCCCTTCCCCCGTTCCTTGTAGGCAGGTACGCAGCTTTCATTAGATCGAACCAGAGAAAGAGAAACCAAACAAAAACCTAAAGAAAACTACAACAAGAGTTGACTATTGAAAAGTGCAAAGATTTTAACGTAATTGTTAAACCATACAGCGAAAAGAATATTTAAAGAAAATAAAAATAAACAAAAAAGGATAAACTAATAATAAATACAATTTTGCTGTACTTGTTTAAATTCATTAAACAAAATAAAGAAGACATTTTAAAGCACATTAACTGTTACAAATTTAATATACACTTAAATCGACAAATGCGCATTTTTCTATTGATTGCATACTATAATTCATTTCGAGATGCTTCTAAAAAAAAAACAGTACAGCAATAACACGATGTCTTAACACTGCCAATTGATCATTTGATTTCTGAAAAGACTTTAAAGCAAATTCAACGAAATTTTTGGTTGAGAATTTTGAGAATTACCGTTAGCTTCTTTGCCAGACATATATATTTTCGGGAAAATCTTTTTCGGTTTGAATTTTACGTTTTTTCGTATGTATAGGCCGATAATTCGTACTTAATGTTTACTTTCCAGGGACACAAAAATTAGTTACAGTACGGATATATTTTATATTTACAAAACAGCAGCACATAAACGGAAAGAAAACGTAGAATGAGAAATAGGAGGAGAAACTGAGAGAAGATATTAGAAAGGCAAATAAATTATATACTCATTTATACACATATTTGTTATATATTTTGTAACGTAAGTTAGAGGCATATACGAGTACATAAACATAAACTATAAATAAATAATGCACATACACGTCATATAAAACAATACACACATACAGACACACACACACACACACACAGACATCATACTATTTGATAACTATGTATTTATAATGTATGCATTTTTTACCAACAACAACAAAAAGCGGAAACCCTCTATAACAAAAACGCATCACATTAAGTCAAATGAAATGGAAAATGGGAAATGAAAATAAACAGAAAATCAGAAAACCAGAAAACCGAATAAAAACCAAAAGCCGATTTCAAATGCAGTTTTAGATAAATTTGCATATAAGTATATTATTATGTAAAATCACTTTAAAGAATACCAGTAAAAACAAAAATATATTAAAATTAATAAAGAAAACAAAAATGAAGTAAAATAAATATAACAAATGGCAACTAGTATTAAAATTTATGAATAAATTACGACTAATATTAAAAGTACACTGCAAGCGAAACTAAGTAAAATATAATAAAATGGAAAATGAAGTAAAATCGATAACTCTTGGCAATTGCAATGCGAACTACATGAAAGATTAAGAGGAAAGATGAGAAAATAGCAGGAAAATACTGTTGAAAATTATGAAATGTGGAAAATTGTAAGCAGATTATGGTAGCAATCGAGAAATGGGAAAAATCTTAAGTTAAGGCAATTTACACACAAACACATTCAAACACACTAACACACACACATTTACATACATTTATACAGACAGAAATACAGAAAACAATAACAAGAAGAAACAACAACAACAACAACAACTGCAATTATATTAAACGAAATTATTATAAAAGCAAAAAATGCAAAAAAAAAGAAAAGCGAAAATAAAAAGAACTAAATAAAGAATCTGTAACGTTATATGGAAAACCAATTAAAAATGAATTTTCATTTAAGGTCAAGGGTTCAAGGGACACAACCGACACACAAAAAAAAGAACAAATGCCAATCGACAAACGCTTAAAGTGTTCTTGAATATTTTTTTATCTAAATTTATTCCCTTCGTCCTCCGAGGGGAAAATGTAATTCAGTAAACTGCAGCACTTAAGTAAAAATCTTTGATTTATTTAACAACCTGCAGTAAAAAGAGAGAGAGAGAGAGAGAGAGAGAGAGAGAGAGAAAGGAATGGAAAAAAGGAAACGTGAACTAAGTAAGCTGACTGCTGTCATAAAATTGCTCAACCAAAATCAATACAATTTGCTTTACTCGAATGCCGTGGGGTCAATAACTAGGATTTTTACTGCAAATGAGCAACGCCACAAACTCCACTCCAGTGTTAGGCGTCAACAAAATATGGCAAACTTATTAGATATGATGAACGAGCTCTCAACAAGCAGCCCGATTGGGTTCATAAATATTTGAGCAAGAATTGGAAGGCAACATTCGGTAAGGCTGCGAGATATCCGATTGATAAACACGCACCGTGTTCTTTAAAAATATAAAAGGCATAGGCCTTGTTAAATACATTCTATTTGCTGTCATATCTAAATTAATTCCTAAGGGATAGTCCTTAGTTTTTATACTCAGTTGGCATTGTATATTTTCCCATATGTTTAAGTTAAGTTGTTTGTTAATAACAGAAAATTAAATGATAAAGAATCCAAAAAAAAAAAAAAAAAAAAAACAAAAAAAAAAAAAAAAAAAAAAAAAAAAAAAAAAAAAAAAAATAAGGGATAGTTATATGAACTATGAGCAATTAAAGGAGTTTGTCCTATGTCAAGATTGTTTTTTGATCTGATCTATCGACTGAGTAACCGATAGTCAAACTGTCCAGTCAGTTATTGTGAACATTTTCTATTTCCTGGTACTTAACCCTATTATCCCTGAATGTCGATCGCCAGATCTGCATGTTAGAAAGATAGCTACAAATAAATCCCTGAGAGTTAACAGAAGTAATTTTCTTACATGTTTTGACTGCTGCATTACAAGTTGAATCTCGCATTGGATATTATTTAGCTGTGAAAACTGAAACCATATTTATGTTGCATACTTTTAAGGGTAAATTTATATTGGTATCAAGCAGCATTTAAGTGGATAACAGCAAACAGTGTTGCATACGATATTTATCGTAGAACGCATACCTTTGAAGAAAACATTAATTTTTCCTATAGTTAACACTTTGAATCGAGAATTGTTAGGAAAGTTAATACTCCCTTTTTAATACTACCAGCAACTAAAAGTTTGAGTTACATTTGAACCGACAGAACTAACTTGTCCAGCTGAAAATAGTTCACACAAATTGTGGCTTTAAAATATTGTTGGACATTAGTCATTCGGCTGGCCGACGTACAACTTGTCGTATGCGCAATTTGTTAGCTGCTTTAAACAATTGCTAAAACGTGCGACAAAAGAGTAGAAGTATGTTGGGAGTTAGGGATGGACAGGGCGGTTGGTGGATCGCGAAGATAAATGTTCAACAGGGAGCAATAATATTGTAAATTTGATGCTTCATTGGCGGCAACAAAGGCAGCGGCAACAGCATCACCACCAAAGGACTGAGAGTCCCGTTTATTATATTTGTTTTGTGGCTGTGCAAGGATTTTATTTCGCCCCACCCCCACACGGCAGCAACAACCTTTGCCTATAAAAATGCCAAAATGAAGTCGCAGAGGGCCAAATCCATGCACAAAGGCAACCATGTTCTTTTTGTTCTGTTTTTTTTTTTTACTTTGCAATTTTCAAAAAGAATGCGACAAGGAAAACCCACACAATATTTGTTTTGGAATTTTTTGCCAGGGGCCAAAAGATTTTCTTTTTTTTTCATACAAACAGTTGTATGTAAATGTGTAGGGATGTAGGCGTGTTTGTCGTCTGTGTATATTTGTAGATGGTGTTGGCTTTATTTGCTGATAGTGCAACCAACAAACGCAAAGCAATCCAAATAGGAAACGAGTATATATATATATTATGCTACTGTCTTAAGTCTGACCTGAGGTTGTTTAAATGTCTATTGACTTTCGCTTATACAATGTGTGATTGTGTGTATTTCAGGTCTTGCGGATTGGTCTACCTGATAAAAGATTACGGACAATAGCATAAATATTTGCATAAAGCTGACTTTGATTTCGCAACTCGCTGGACACAGTAAACACATTTAAATAGTCTGGCAGATTGTCGTGCTGTCATTTCTAAGGGAAACTGATATTTCCCTTGAATTGTACTCTAAAATGTCTATTCACTGACACATGACTCGACAACGTGGCCCTGAAAACAAGTAAATTCTTGCATACTGAATTCGCGCCCAAAAGCACGACACACATTCGCCCACAGGATAAGCACACGTCATCTGCCTTTTCATTTTTTTCATGTTGCCCGTGTTTTTTTTATCTTTTTTGCTCATCTAACATATTTCAATATTTTGCCAACATGTCACACAGACGACATTCATTTCCTATAGTCAACACGCACAATTTGTCGCTTTCAAATGAAATGAAATGCTTCAAGACAACAGGAGCATAACAAAAACCAGTCTGAACGCAAGAATGTTTCAATGTCTGACTGGAAGATACTCTGTAGGGCTATTTGTTAGACATTCACATAGTTTTTACTTAAATTTCTTGAAGGATTACCCTTTCAGGCAGGGTATTTCCTTACGAGAATTACTCCAATTTCAACAGAAGTTCCGTTGTTTATCAGCATTCAATCCACAGACAATGGCGTCATCAAGCAAACATTCACAGTCAATTTTCTGGTACAGGGTATAAACAAAAAACCGGGTAAAAAACGGTTAGAAAATCCAATGTTGCACCGGAAAATCTTGCAAAACGAAAATACAAGTGAGCACGTATTACAACAAAGATAGAACGGCTAAAAGCTACCCTGTAAGCTAAATAAGAATGGGACTGCATTCCAATTTTCTCAGCGGAGAAATGCTTTAAGACACCCTTGGGCAATTTGTATACAGAGTATATTTGAAAATGTAACATGTTACAGCCCAAAAGCAAAAATCAACACACTGTCAGAGCAGCAGCGAATGGATCAGGGACAGAAAGCTGCTAGCTCGGGGCTAGGCGGCTTGAGAAAGATTCCGTGATAACCGGCGGGGTGAGAGAAAGGACGAGAAGGAGCCGTGTTTAAATAGACACACGCGTGTGCACAGCACGGAAATACTTAAAAGCAAAGAAGCAACAGCAGAAGAAGCTACAAAATTTCATTTGATTTCATCCTTTTACCGAGAAGGCCCCGAACAAAAAGTTGCACAAGAACAATTTAAGCAACAATCATAGACTTGATAGCGCCCAGTTCCATTTTCCATTTGCCATTTCCCATTTCCCACTTCTGTGTCGGTCGCTCGTTAAGGCCAACTTGTCAGTCAATCAAAGGTCAAGGGTTACACGCACAGTGTCGACCCCAAAAAAAGGGACACACACTCAGTGTCTTGACAAGAATTAGACAAATAGCATAGCAAACATATTAAATTTTGTGGTTACAAATTGCTTAATGAATGCGTATAAAACCTCAGGCACGCACCAGTCACTAGGACACTCCACAAGGACCTCCCTTACAACATATGCAAATACTAAAGAAAAGGGCGGAAAATTGAAATAAAAAAAAAAAACAAAAGAAAAGTGGATGCGCTTTATGTGGCGACAAAATTTTCATTACTATTTGGTTTTGCACACATTTGCATAAATCCAAATGGAGCACATCTCTTGACTGGCAACCGGGCAACAGTTTGGCAGTCCCTTTAGGGATGGACACGGGCCGTGAGTTAATGGAATATGAATTCTTAAATAAATGAGTTGAATAATCATTTCAATTGGAAGTCTATATTCAAAAGGGTATTCGAGATGAAGAGAATATTACTACAATTATTTCCATTTTAAGATAAGTAGAAGGAAAGATTATTATACCATCTGGAGATGAACACGTTGCTCCAACTTAAAAGAAGATAATAAAAAAGGATTCCAAATAAATTAGTATAAAATAATTGAACTCCTTGAAATTAAAGACTTTTTTAAATAAATAAATAATACATATTGTTGTGGAGTTTTTTTTCGTGTTCGTGTCGTGTTCGTGCATGAAAAGACCAAGCACGATTCCATTTCTATTGCCGACCACATCAAAATACGCACAACTTAATTGTGCCCAAAGAGTTTTTGGGCGATTTGTTCCCTAAGCTCCTTTTAATTGCATGCCAAAGTCCCTTGCTGAGATTTCAGTGGTGGCTGGTAAGCACATATTACATATCAAGCGGTTAACCGCTATTTGTGATATTAATTGGTGTCTTTGTCTTTGCTCTAGATGACCCCACACACACACACACACACAGAGACACACACATGCATAATCGACACTCAACTCGAACTTTACTTGAAGTGTTTGCAGCAAATCTCGAACGTTTATTAGATTTTCGGGTTTGTCAAATGACTTTTGAGTGCGGTAAATAAACGGCTTAGCTTCGGGTTTGCTTCATTATACAATTTAATAATATATATATGGAATTATTGTGAATACAGCAACTGCATCGTCTTTAAATAGCTTAAATCATTTAACAGTCATGAGAAATTATCTACTGCAATAGCATTGAACACTTCTCTAAGCTCGACACTTAACCAATTCCATGGAATCAGCTCAGCTTATGCTCGTCTATCATTTAGACTATTATCTGCCATGAGTCTCGCCTCTAAGCGTTCATAATGCAATTACATGAGGCTTAGTGCAACACTATTAAGCTATTATAGTATACAATAACTCAAGCACGTTTTGGCAATAAAGCTAGGTCACTGAAATTCGGGTAATGCAGATTAGAAACTGGATTGGTCGAATTTATTAGTGAATTTATGACTTATGAACATTAAATTTTCAATAACTGTTTGGCTAAGTGAGAGCAATATATGTTATTAGCTTATACTTAGCAAAGTGTTACAAAAATCAAATCAACCATTACGTATACGTAATTTAATGTAACTTACTTAACAACGTTTACGAAATACTTAATTTAAACCTGACATCTCGCAATGATCTCGTTTTCTATAAATAAATAAATTGGCTATTTGGCTGCCATTCAATCAACATCCTCGATAGTATAGTGGTTAGTATCCCCGCCTGTCACGCGGGAGACCGGGGTTCAATTCCCCGTCGGGGAGAATAGGTCAGCTTTTTTTCCTAAATTGTTTTGAGATTTAAATTAATTGATTGATAGTATATTTTTTTTGTTATTTATATTTTCTTTAATAGAAGAAAAATGCACTTTTGTCGGACACTGGATAAACAAATACTCAAATTTAAAAGACCTTTTAAAATCGCCGCAAACAACGTCCTCGATAGTATAGTGGTTAGTATCCCCGCCTGTCACGCGGGAGACCGGGGTTCAATTCCCCGTCGGGGAGGCATAATTAGTTTATTTTTTGTTTTTATTAATTATCACATTTTAGAAAGAAAAGAAAATGCTTTTTAATATTTAGTTCCAATCCTGGAAAAATTGTATGTGCTCTTCAAATTAACTATAAAATTATATTTATTAAAATTTTGCTACAAATTATGAATAATATTCAATTGCAAAACTTTATTTCTTTTTTAATTTTGTACACACCACTTCGATGAGGAGCGAAAAGAAATTTATATCCAATTTATTACCTGCATTATTTTCCCCTCTCTCACTTCGAATAAGTTAAGAAAACATTTTCCGCCTTTTCACGTAAGATAATTATTATTTTCCGAGTTTCGGTTTCACTTGCTGATGAAAACAATTACAGCTAAAGTTATGACAGAAAAGAAAAGACAAGTTTAATTTGCACGTATAATTCCACACTGTTATTAACTTTTGTTGCCGCAATTCATTTGCGCGATGCTCAAGAAATATGCAAATTTCCCCCTGATATGAGTATTCGTATGTGTGTGTGTGTTGTGTGTGTGTGTATGCCTGATGGCTGCTGCAGGGATAGCCCATATAGGGTCCAGGGCTACTTTATGGGAATTAATCAGCGCAATTATGCCAGGACGTAATATAATTTACGAAATGAAAAATGGCACAGTGTGGCAAATGATGGTGAAAAATGGTTAAATTAAAAATAAACAATTTCAGCTAACTCTACATGATTTTTCACTTCGTTTTTGCTTGATTAAATATGTGAATTGGATATGGATTTTCCGAGTCAATTAAGAAAACGCATAATTTACACATTTCGCTGATATCTTCACTCTCGAGGCGCGTTCGGTGCTGCTTCTTGTCGTCTTCCATTTTACATAAATACACAATGACAAGATACACTCGCACACACTCACACAGACACTTGTGTACAATTGGCTACTTCTCTTTGGCTGTGCACAGTGCAAATGAATTTTACACATTTTTTATTTGAGTGCACTTCGAATACGGCCGGAGTATGTCCTTGCCGGTCGGCCGGCAGTCCGACGTTCTGGCATTTATTATGTCCTTTCAACGGGCAGCGGTCCACGTCAAAAGCTCCGCCAAAGAGTTTATCAGTGTCCATGGCGTCGTCGTCGTCGTCGTCGGAACCCCTTCCCAATGCCCCATTTTTGCTATATCCCTCCCACCAACCCAACCTCCCATTTTCCCATTTGCCCATTGATAAAACGATTGCAGCTGCCATGACTGCTGTTGTCGTTGTCATCGTTGTTGCTGTTATTGCAGTTGTTGTTATAGTCATTGGTTTACGCTCTCCTCTGGCGTTACACGACCCAAACTCACACACACCGACACACACACACTCACACACAGACGGTCAACACCCACGCATTTGCACTCTTTCATTAAAATTTGTGCGCTGTTGGCTTTTATTAAATGAATATCCATGTGCGTTTACTCCCATTCCTCCTCAGTTTTCCACACATGCTGCTTCTTCTATGCCTCTACCTCTGAATTTATTTTCCTTTGCCTAGCAAAAATCTTTGTTGTCAAGGAAAATTGCAATCAGAGAAAGTTACATAGCCACACTTAAATTACCCAATGAAGCTCTGTACTAAATAACTTTAATATATGAAGAAATTCATTGTACTCATTTAAAATATATATTATATTTGTTATGGAAATATATGCAACAAGCAGAATTCAAATGAATAAAGTACTTATAATCTTCTTCGACTCAACAGTAAACGGGAGGAGTATTAATTAAATATTTACTTACTAAATTCCCATTTAAATAAATGTTTTAATATAATTCTATAAGGGAATCATATTACATTCTATAATGATAAATTTATTATATTTTGCAAGGGCTCTCGTATTTATTTCTTTTTTTTAATATATTTTCTTTTTCGAGTTATAATTCCATATTGTTGAATTCTCCCTGGCAACGACTGCAGTTCGTTTGCCTCTTTATTGTTTTAAGCCATTTGTGTGCTCTCAACCCGCCACATTATTTCCATCGTTTGTAAATCTACTTGCCTCAGGTGTAACAGGAAACGCGTGACATTTGGAAACACCGTGAACCAGATGTACACAATTTTCGACAAACACTGTGAAAATCACGTAAATTTCATTAACAATACTCTGCGAAATACAAGCCAGAAAAAACTGCAATAAGAAATAATAATAATAATAATTGCAGCGGGATTTAATTGTGCTTGGACGTTGTGCCCAAAAAACCGGCGGAAGCCACACATACAGCGCTTACACCATCATACACGCACACACACTTGCAAACACATTGAGTGTGTGTCACAATGCGCAGAAGGTGCAAAAGGATATGCGCCATGAAATCCATGTGCTTTTAATGTTGAAAAATGAGTTTGTGAGCACGTCGTATAAGCGACCACGCCCCCCTTTCGCATACCCCCCCCCACACTTTCTACCCCCTCTCCCCTTCGCATAGCTCTAACCGGTGCTGGCCTGCACTTTGTGTGTGCAGCGAAGCAATTTGGCGTATGAAACGGGTCAGGTCAGTGGCGTGCCCCATGCTCCGCATGCTGGAATTTATACAGCACTTTCGAAAAGCTGTTGTTGTAGTTGTTGCTGTTGTTGTTGTAGTTCAATATATGCACTAGCTGCTGCTGCTGCTGCTGTTTCCCCTGTCTTCCACTTTGCCAAGTCATTAAGCGAATGTTTTGTGCGTATGTGTGTGTTTGCACTCAAATGCATTTTTACTCCTTTTGCCACATTTAATTGAAGGAAATTAGTTTTAAGTGGCTTTAATATTTTAACTGCCCGCCGGAAAATGCTAACCATCTCAAGGATTTCCAATTAAAGAAAGCGATATGACTTTAAAGAAGTTTAAAACAAAATACAAGCCAACAAGACCGTTTTGATTTGATGAAGAAAAAAGAGAATGCAGACCTGGTTTATTTTCATGGCTAGGTGAAGTGATCGAATGGAGTCTAGGCCAAGATGTATTTACTCTACGACAGGCCACACCTCAAATGCAAATAACAAAACAACAACTATGACTCAAAGCTTAAGCAAATTGTTTAAGGAACAAATACCAGTGGTAAGAGCAGCTGTTTGGCTGCCAAAAGCCAATGTCCAGTTACCAGTTACTTTGGTAAGTAAGCTCCATCGGCAATAAATTGTATATTTACCTGCTGCGTTTATTTCCGTTTCCGTTAGACGCCATTGCTGGCCGCAGCGCCATCTTATTGATTTCTGAAGCTGCGGCTGAGGCACATGTTGTGCGAATTGAAATAGTTATGACATGCCACGCAGCGGAGTGTGCGTGCGGAATGAGGGGAATGGAGGAATGCGAGTGCGCCAAATTACCATATAAATGGATTACAGAAAGTTGCTGCCAGGAAGGACAGGCAAAGGGTTGGGTAAATGGAAAAATCAGCAGCACTCACTGGCAGCAGTAGCAACAGCAGCAGCAGCCGCAAAACGTTTTTCCAATTTGCCAAACGGAAATCATTTTCTTATTATAGTTGCAGGCAGCTTGCAACATCATCATTATCGCCTTTATTTCCTCTCTCTGTGCCTCACACTCCCTCCCTCGGCTGCAGCTGATTAGCTTGGAGGCTCTTTGCCACATTAGCAACACTTTTACTGTCAACTCAAAAGGAATTATGAGCTGCCGCCAAAGGAAGCCATGAGTTTGCTTTAGAGCTGCGGAAATTGCAGCAGTAAACGACAGCTAAGAAATCACAAGAACGAAATGTAAATAGTTGTATGAGTAGTTGTATGAGTAGCAGTATGAATACGAGTGAGTATTTATGATGCCCCTTCCACTCTGCAAGTTCTTTTTGGCACAAATTGTGTGTACAAATGCAGCTGGCAGGAAATTAATATACTCGAATTATTCATCGACTGTTGACATAGTAGGCGCTTAAAGGTTATTTTAGTTCTCGAATTGTTGCCTTGACATTTCTCAATAGAAATACATTTTGCATCAAAATCTGATCTATTTTTAAATATCTAATAATATATTAAATATGTTTCACTATATATTGTAATCATGCATATATTAATTTAAATCAATAAAATTCGGATAAAACATATTTAAACTTCTGAGTAATCCCTT
Source organism: Drosophila histrio (assembly GCA_958299025.2). Lineage (NCBI taxonomy): Eukaryota > Metazoa > Arthropoda > Insecta > Diptera > Drosophilidae > Drosophila > Drosophila histrio. The sequence goes on from OY282580.2 coordinate 9,458,649, forward strand.
CAAAAGATATATTCAGTATACGAATTAATTGTTATCATTTAATTCAGTTTAACTTCGAAGTAGTCTTAATATTTACGACTAACCATTATCATCTAGGAATATAATACCCAGCAAATTGAAATGCTTAAAATACAGAGTTCATTTGATCTGTCAAGCTAATTAAACAATATTTTAGTTTTCCTCTTAGTGCACATTGTGAGCTTAAGTAAGTGTTATTATGTTATAAGTAGAACCTGCATATTCTTCCTCCATTTGACGCAAATTCCTTTCGTCATCAAATGCACAAATGGGACACAAAAATATGGAAATAAATTAATAATAAATATAATTAGTTTTGTCTATTCATGCAACACCGTTGGGTGCAACATAAACACACACACACACACACCCAGACAGACACATCGTTGGCTTTGCATTTAAAAAAGGATTTTTGTCCAAAATAGCAAACAGTTACAGTGTAATTCTTATTGTTGTCATTGTTGTTGCCACTGTTTTCCAGCGGCGAAAACTAATTTAAAACATTTTAACACTTGTTCGTAATGTTGCAAACATTCACAGTGGCAAATTTGTATTTGTTGTTGTTATTTAATTTTATTAGATTTCACATTTGCTTGTGCCCGTGTTCGTGTTCTCACAGTCCCATTTTGGCTACATTAAATTTTTGCCAAGCATTATTATTACACATAGTATACTTCTTTTTGCTTCCCCGTCGCACTCCCTTCGCTCCGTCTCCCCATAGCCCAATCGACTAAGCCCAGTTATTTGTTTTGGGGCTTCTTGTTGCCTTTATTGCCAAAACATTTGTTCAAATAAGAGAGCAATAACAACAACAACAACAACAACAACAACAACAACAGCATAAAATATGTATCCACTTTTATGGAGTTTTAATTTGTTTTGTCGCCAAAAACACTTCGACTCGTGTTTGGGTCCCAAACTCTGCTCTTAGCTCTTAGCTAATATCCGTTTCACATTTTGGTAAAGCTAAAACACTCAAAAAGTGTAATTACCCAAATGGCGTTATAATTTACACGTGCAGCAACCGAATACCAAATACCGAATACCGAATACCGAATAACAAATACCGGTTACCGAGTACACATTACCGAGTAACGATTACCCAGACGAAAGTCGAAAGAAAGTTTTTTCTTGTGAATTTAGTATTTGTTGTTGATTCCATGTAATGAAAGCGTAGTAAAAGATTGAAGAGGGAATGGAAAATAATAAAATCGAATAACCAATGATTATAAAAAGTTGGCAACACTTTTTATTTGTTTACATGATTCATAAATATGACTATAAATATGAAAATGATTTCATTAGCTAATCATTCGAACTGTTTTAATATTTCTAATGGAAATGAGTGTTTAAAAAGTTATAGAGCACTGCAATGGAAAGCCAAGTCGTTATAGAAATATAGAATATTCCCAACAAACAAAGAGACAACTTGTTAAAATCATTTAAATATTTGTTGACTTGTTATAGATTTATCCAAATTTAATCGTTTTCAATAGTGTGGATAGAGTTTTATAGATAAAAGTAAATTCAAAAAAACAAGTGGAACATATGAATTATGAATAAGAATAGTCAGGAAATAAGATTTAATTTTATTTTTTTAATATTTCTATAACTTGTAAAACTAGTAAAAAAGAACTCTTTTCGCTTTTCTCGCAGTGTAGCAATTCAAATTAAGCACTGCATTATTTTGGCATCAGTAAATGTGAAATTATACCAAAATGTATTCATTTGGATAAATAGTGTTATGGCAAATATTTCACAGTGGGGTAAAAACGTCAAACCCCATTCAATAGTCTTCTACGCCAGCTGAGAGCGAGAGAGAGAGAGACATAGATAGATAAATAGAGAAATGCAGAAAGAGGCAGAGAGATTTGCAAATAAATTACAATCCGAAAAACGTGAGCTAAACTGAAATATGTTTTGTAAAATTCCGTCGAAAAATTTGTGAACATTGAAATTGGGACAACATGTGCGCGCCTTTTGCTCTGGCATTTGTAATAAATTTTACTGATTTACGCGAAAGGGGTGTGGTGGTGGAGGAAAAGAAGAAGGGGAATACTCGTAACTGAGTAAATAAATGTTGCAAGTTTTTTGTGTCGCTTGAAATAATTTGTTGCACTTTAATGTGACCCAAGTGAATGAAAGTCTTTGTCGTTTACTTTTGCTTTTTTTCTGCAAATGAATTAAACATTCAACATTTTTGCCAAGAATTTGAATAATACATTAGCCACGACCTCAACAGGTGAGTGAGTGTGTGTGTGTGTGTGTTTGTGTGTGCTTCGCGTTGTTGCAAAAGCTTTTAGCGCCTAAAGCTATGCTAAGCAGCAGGCAAGCATACAAAGTTGCATGTGGCAAGTTGTAAGTTGTAAGCTGCTAGTTGTGAGTTCTGAGTTGCATTTGGAATGCAAAAAGTGCACTTGTCATTAGCCACAGTTTGGATGGCAAGTGCTGCAATCTCGCCTCACATGCCACATGCCACATGCCGCATGCCTCATGCCGTACACACACCGCTTGCTGTAATCTTTGGCCAAAACTTTTCGCATTAACTCGGCGTTTGATACTCGAAAAACTATTATAGAAAAATATTTTTTCAAGCTCCGTCTACTTCTACATTGTATTAGCTGTCACTCTCAGTGTGCGTGTGTGCATGCCAAAGTGTGTCCTCATGTGTGTGTGTATGTGTGTGAGTGTGTGCTGCAATGAAGTCGCCATTGACAGCCAAGAGAATCGCCTCGGCATGCCTGTGAGTGTGTGTGTGTGTGTGTGGGAGTGGGAGTGGAAATGGTGTCAGCTTGCCTCAGCTCCTGTTAAATACTGACTATTGCCACATTGTGTGTGCATTATGTGCGCCAATGGCGTCGCACTGTGACGCCTCCAACCGCAACACGTTGCAAAAATCCAATTCAAAGACAGCTCTTCGATAAAGACTTGTTCAGGCGCATTAAAGAAAGATATCGAGTTTATTTAGACATAATTCTACGACAACATTTTTTTTACTGCAAAGCTGTGTTTTTCTCTGAATTTCTTTGCCCCAACAAAATCAAATTTAATCATATGAATTTAGTACTAATTGTAGAACTTATTTCAGGAAAAGCTATTTTAAATTAAAGTTATGGTTTTATGCTGCAAACGTTGTAATATTTTATCACAAACTGTTACTTCGCTACGAATAATTTCAATTATATTAAAATCGTAGATATCAATCTCTTTATACAAAAATGCGTCAGCTCTTTCATACTAATTATCTTTTGCTACGCTGTCTATTCTCTCATAGTTTTCTTCTCAACTATTAACAGCTTTTCATTACATTTTGAGAACAAAAAAAAGTATAATGATTTCACTGTGCAACGTCTTTGTTCTTCTATTTCTTCTGTGGTTAGATTGACACCCTGTAGACCCAAACTGCAATAGTCTGAATTTTCGCAACGTCACTGGAACGCAATTCCCAGTTGAGGTTTTCAGCTGCTGCTGCTGCTGCTGCTGCCGACGTTGATGCCACTGTTGATGCTGCTGCCACTGCAACAGGGTCAACTTGGTTGTATTTGCAGCTTAGTTAACACAAAGGCATATTTACTCCTTTTTTTCGTTTTGCCCAAGTTGCTTGCATAAAATTTGATAAATTCCAGAGTCAGGGCAGTAGCCAAAGCCCAAGCTCCAGAATCAAACGCAAGCTCCGCTGACTGACGGCAAATCTAATAAAGAATGCGTTAGTGTATGTGTGTGTGTGTGTGTGCGTGTGTGCTTAGGTATCAGGATGCCAATGCGGTCAAAAGTTAAAAGGCTGAGAGTGCTTTAGCCTGTAAAAATGAAGGGGGAAAAGGGATTTTTGTTGGTTAAACTGTTTTAGTTATTGCGTCGACTTGGTTGAATCTGATGGCTTTACCACTCTGTGGTTATTTTAAATCTTCAATCCTTATTGCCAAACCCACTCCCAGATTCATCTCAATAACGTTCACAGAATTTCATTTGAGCTTAAATTAAAAATTGTTATAGGATATGGGAAAATATTGGCCTCACATAAGAAAACAATTTGCTTAGCCTGACTTTACCCTAACTCAGAAGTTGGAATCTCCCTACTGTAGATGGCTCAACCAACTGTTGCCCTGGTAATATGTAACTTGTCAGAAGTTTGTTGACGCGCAGATTAAACGATGTCTGGAGCAACATGTAGATGCCACACTGTGGATCATTTATCAACTGAGCTGGCAGCATTCAGGACACTTACAATGTCTGCATAGTTAATGGAATAGTTGCACTAAGGTCCTGCAATGGGTACAATACCATTTATGACTATGTGTTGAGTTGATTATGAGACGTGAGATGACATCAATGAACCTTCAACCTAATGAAAGGGTGCATTATCAATGTATAATCTATATTTTATAGTTGCAAGGAGGATGGAGCCTTTAATGTGCTATGCAACTCTTAACTATTGCCTTAAACTGTTTAGTATTTGTTCCATTGTTAAGGCCACAGAAAGCTTACAACCAAAAGTTTAGAGAGTGCAATCGACAAAATATAAATATTTATGCAATAAAGGAAAAGTATGTAATACATAACTGAAGTCTGCCCAAAACTATTTACTATTTAAATATCCACAAACTAAAAACCTTACTTCATTAACATTATATCTTTATAGTAATTGATATATTCCTAACCAAGCTCTCAACTCTTATAAGTAGAACTGTATGAGTTTATTTGTTGGTTTTAATAATAGTCAAATTATTAATGTAATAACTATCAAGTTCTGTTATTGTCACACTGTTAACGACTCAGTTTTGGTAGCTAGCATTTCCAAATTCTTTTCACCGGAACTAACACTTTTCTTTATGCAACGCACAATATAAAAGTATTAATTATAAATTTAATTAATGTACCTCAATTAATAATCAACTGACTACGGACTTACTTTAATGGCAACTCACAGTTGGATTCGGACTGAGACTGTTGCCAACAAACAGCTTTCTGGCTGCTAACAGTAATGAAATATGTTAAGCAGACGTCTTGGCTTTATGGCCTTTATGACTGTGAGGCATTGTTTAGGCCAAGAGCGAAAGCCACAGATATGAACCTGGCCTGGCACCTGCTGTGCTGTGAGTTGATTAAGTTCTCGCTGCAAACAGAGACTGACAGTGTGGTTGAGACTGCGACCGAGACCGAGACTGAGGCATAGTAGGAGTTGAAGTCTGAATTAGTGGGTTCTTCGAGTGAGCGGTGTCCTTGATGTCCTTCGGTGCGTTCGACGGCATTACAAATCACAACAATCATGGCCGTTCAATTGCGCATATTGATTGTCAGCATAATGGGCCACAATCACAATCGCAAACGTTGCGGATGCGCAATTCTCGACTCGAGGATGTGGCTAAGGATGTGGCTAAAGGATGTGGCAGTGTGGCACTGTGGCACTGTGACAGTACGGTGTTGATTACGATTACAGGTCACATAGCAAAACGTACGCCCACCTACTGTGACTCAAAGTCTCGAGTCCGTTATGTCTACTTTTATGCTCGACGATACGGTTGCTTGGCCTTGTCACGGTTTCCCTTCCCTTACCATACTTCCCTTTGCTGTTGTGGCTTCTGTTGTTGCTGTTGCTGTTGCTGTTTGTGTTGCCGCTGCTAACTTGTGTCTCAGCTGTCATTTGTCTGTGTCAGCGCTTGTATTCCCAGGCAGCCGAGGCAGCTGCAAGGACGAGGCTCATCCATCTCAGATGTGCGAGTCTTCTAACATTGTCGCGCTGCTGTCTCGCCTCAACATGGCAAGGGGTTGACCCTACTGCCCTCCCACTCCCCCTACCCCCACCCACTGATGGTGCGTGTGTGTGTAATTGGGCACACCCTGGGTAGCCTCGTTTGTCATTGTAAATTATACGGTTAAATTGTACGTATGCCTGATTCTGCTGCCCTTTTCTTCCTCACTCTCCGTCTCCTGGTTGCATTCTCACTAGCTTGTCTTTAAGCACAGCGACCTAACCCGGCAATCATGTTTTTTGTGTTTAGCTTACTTATAACTAAGAATTCCAAACAGCAACTACCCAAAACTTGACTCGACTTTTATGGCAACTGAATATTCATAACGATATGAGGCAAAACGAGAAAAAATACAAAAACTAAAAGAAAAGAATAGCGGAGAACTGTAGAGCTCAGTCTCTGGGCCAGGCTTAGCCCAATTCTCTTGGCACTTGCCAACAATTTCCATATCTTGCACATGTGCACAGTAAAAGAAGAGAATATTTAATATATTTCTACACAGCGCATACAGTTAAAGTCGCTCCAAAGCCAAATCCAAATGCAGAAAAAGAACTGTATAAAAATAAGTTGTAAAAATTGCGCATCATATAAAATACCAAAAACAAAACTGAAACTGAAACATATGCAAAATAATGCCAAAAAAAAATTTGAAGGCGAAATGTTAATACCCTAGTTGGGATAATATTTAAAACAGACGTCATCGCAATTTGACTTTTGACCTAAATCCGCAGAAAAATAAAAGAGTTCTAAATATATACAATAATGAAGTAAAAATCATTTATTGCGCGGACATGTGAATACCCTATAGATAAAAGATATAAACAAATATAGATAGGAATCTAAATTTATCAACGACTTTCATTCAACATTATTCCAGTGAAATAGAAATAAAATAAATGTAAAAAGTATATCAAATAAAAAACTCTTCTCATTATTATTTCGACTTAGGAAATGTGAATAAAACAAATTTGATAAAAATAATATTTGAGCAATGTTAATATTTAATATTCAATAAATCACAACGCATTGATTTCTATTATTTTTAGTCAGCGCCGAAAAGTATGTTGTAGAAATGTGTACGGAATTCATATGAGATTTATTTATTGAAATTTGTCAAAAATGAATAAAATAGAAAACGAAATACTGTTGTCAGTAATACCTTACAAACAGAGGGCATTAGGGGAATTATGCAACAAACTATGACCTTTATGTGAGATTGAGAGTGAGGGTGGGGTATTTATTTTTATTATTACGGGTTAACTGCGGATGAGCATTTGCATACATATACATATATGCCAAGCACTTGATATGCATATGAAAATGCAGTTTTAGCTGCTTTATTAAATTTCTCTGACAGCTAAATGGCAAATCCTGCAATCCAAGTCTTTAATTAACACTATCTCACACTGTGTGCTGGCTGTTTTCACACAAATTCATACCGATCTCCTGTCGAGCACATCACACAGTTGATGAATTAATCTCAATCATGTCTGAGTAAATTTTTGCGGTTTTTGTTTTGGTTTATCCTTCGTGTTCTTCTGCACTTTGCGTCTGGAGCTTTTGGCCTGGCATCATAAAGTCATTTAAGCATATAAATTGCACTTTTATTCTACCCGCTTGTGACACAAACACAATTACTCAGACACGTTCCGGGGGAACAGCTAAAGCACCACCACATGGGAGCACCGCGTGGAAGCCACGAAACGACGCTTTAATCATGTTGCAAGAACGTGAGAGGAGAGAGTTAAATGCGAGTTGAAAATACGCTAAAAGTTAGAAATTAAATAAAATTCGTTGCTGATCTTACAGAAAGGAATTGAAAGATGAAAAGTACTCTTGCTCGCCTCGTTCTACATTTACATTTACATTGTTTTTAATGCCAACGGGACTGACCCGGGAGTTGACCTAAAAGTACAGGCTAATTAACGCAGCGGGCAGCAGTTTTTGGGCAGTCTAAAATTATGCATTAATAATGGCCAGAGTTGGCCCAAAGTGAAAGCAGCGACAGAAGGACACAGCGACAGAAGGACAACAAGCTCATTTGGCCAAAAACACACACACAGAAACAGAATCCAAATTCATTGTCCACCGACTGTCTAGTGCTGAGTGCAGAACGCCTTGCATACTTTTAGGCATGCATGGAACGTAATAACAAATTACAATGCAATTGCAGTCCCTCTCTCTTATTCTGTGTGTGTGTGTGTGTGTTGAGTTGCAAATTTATGTGTTTGACTGTGTTTCCTGCATTGACATTTACTTGCGGTTATTACCGATGCAACAACAGCACGGCTCCACAGACTAATTTTGCATAAATGAAAACTGAAAGCAGAATGCGATTGACTAGGGAAGGAAGGCCAGGGAGGAGGAGTGAGGCATGAGAGCGCGTTGCAACTGTAGCTGCCTCAAACTGGCTACTCGCCTTGTTGTGGCTGCAATGGTTGCATTTTTCCACCAATTGTTTTCGGCACTTGCGTCGCTCGGGCTTTTCACACACTTCTGTTGTTGCCCTGGCATTTTGCGGTTGGCCACATCCTGGCCAAATGTTTCCTCAACAATTTTTGGCTCTGCTTCCAAATTCTGCATACCATTAAACTTGGCATTAATGTGTGCATTGTAAAATATTTCGCTTTTGCAGCTGTTGCATTACTTTACTCTGCGAATGTCAGACAATTCCATCGACAATTCCAACAAGGTATAAACATGTCCCTTGGCAGCTGCAGGCAGACATTGAAATGATTGCAATTCAGAGCACAGAAAACAAAGGACATTCACCGATTGATCAACGTATTGTCACCCATTTATAAAATTTAAATATGAATTTGAAATTGTTTTATATTTGATTACAATATTGGTTTATATATTGATCTCTATTTAATTATAATTGTGTTACTCCAAATAATTGTTATATTATACTTTGTGTAGAACAATCGCTTTAATTATATAGTTAGTTTAAATAATTATATTATTTAAATATATAAAATGTTGATAGCTGCATTTATTATTCTATTGTAGGCTTTAAAGTATTTTTAAAATATTTAGAATGTTGTCAATCATGTTTTATTAGTAATTATCTAATTATTCTGCTGCATTCAAAGTTATACGAAACTTCAGCTCCATCAACTCCATTTGAAATGTATTAATATCTCTCTCATTTATTATTAATGAAAATGCAGAGACACATTATATTCGACATCTATATACATAAACACAAGCATTTTCTCGTGTGCATTTCCATTTTGGATAAATACAAATTAATTTCTGTTAAGTGATTGTTATTGCTGTTGTTGTTGTTGTTCTTGTTGCAACAAGCTGCATCTATTCCCAGAGCAAAGAAACATCTTAAATTTTGTGGCAACTTGTTGATAGCAGCAACAACAATAATTGATAGAAAAACTTTTTAATCAGATAACAGAGAGAACAACAAAAGATGTTGTTGCCAAGTTTGAACATACATTTTCTGATGATGTTTGACAGGCAAGCTGGCAGAAATTCGATAACTTTCGACACGCCCACAAACAAACTGTAACTGCGCATAATTTCAATGGTTACATAAACTTTAATTAAAACGACTTTGGCAAGCGCTAAACATCAACGTCACACATACAAAGAGAGAGAGAGAGAGAGAGAGCGAGAAAGAAAGAGATAGAGCGCTTCCTGCCACTTGACATGACGCTCCTAATGAAGTGCATGAATACCTTAACAACATGGCGCGTTGTCTGTATTTGTGAGTTTGTGTGTGTCTCTGTGTGTGTGTGTGTGCGTGTGTTTGTTGATGTCTGGGCTGGTGGTGTGTGTCTGTGTTTGTGCCTGCTCATAATCATTTTGATGGGCACGTAAAATTCAAACTAAAATCACTCGAGCGCCATTCACAGTATAAGTATGTTAGTATGTTTGTGTGATAGCGTTGCTCCAAAAATGGAGGTTTACCAAAACAACAACAGCAGCAACCAATGTTGTTGCCAAAACTAATATACAACATTTGCACGTGACTCTGATATTGAAAGCGTACGCTGGGCGGCAACACATTTGGTCTACGCCGAGGCGAGTCGTGTTAAGTATGTTACACAAAACAACATTCAGCATTCATTGCCACACACAAGCACACACAAATACACTCACACTCGCACTCATACACTAATAAATGTAGTCAGTCTATGTATATTATACTATCTGGATTTATGTATAAACTTTTGGCTAAAATTTAATAATCATTTTTGTTTTTTATTTGCGAGCTTTGTTTCAGCGATAAAACTCAAGGGCCCAAGGCATGTTTATCAGAGTGACATGTTCATTTGTGTGTGTGTGTGTGGATGGATGTGGTAGTGTATTTACGTGTATAAGTGTACTAAATATAATCTGCTTGAATGTTTAGGCAGATCAAGTGTTATTATATTATTTACAGAAATGAACAAATAGAATTAGCTGAAAATACAAGGATATTTATTATTTATTTATTTATTTAATTGAGTAAATACAGTATTTTAATACAGAAACTTAGTAATCTTCTTTCGTCGATTGAGCTGATTCTCTCGCAACCTTCTACATCAGAGGCCGAACTGCAACTTCCTTCGTCGGCTCGGTCTCCGATCTTCTAAGGTCGCTCGCTTATTTGGACGCGAGTTCGCCTGCGAGTGAATCCGCCTGCGAGTGAATCCGCCTGCGAGTGAATCCGCCTGCGAGTGAATCCGCCTGAGAGTGAATTCGTCTGCAAGTGAATCCGCCTGAGAGTGAATCCGGCTGAAAGTGAATCCACCTGCGAGTGAATCCGCCTGTGAGTGAATTCACCTACGATGCTTTAACTCGTTGTTGTTGCTTTTGCTAGTTTTTGTTATCTTTGCTCGTTGTTTGTGTCTTTGCTCGTTGTTGTTATCTAGGGACTGATATACACAGGGATATATGTACCCCCCCCCCCCCCCCCACATATTTAATAGTATCCAGTAAGCACAGCAACTTACTATATACCACGTTCATTCATAGCAATACTCACATTTATCTGAAACAAATGAATAATTCTGTGATCAGCAAAAACCATTGTTAAATAAATTGAATGTCAATCGTTCTAACAAGCAATATACACGCACACTCACTCACACAGACAGAGACGCAGTTAAACCTGATGTTGACCTCAATTTCTTAAAACTATCAGAAAATAAGTCGAAATTCGCATTTTACTGTGTAAATGGCTTTGGCATTGAGTTTTCCACAATGCGAAAATGTTTCGAGTACTCGAATTTATAGTTTTTTCCTCTTCTTTTATTTTTTTGTTGTTTTTTTTTGTTTTTTGGGCGCACGTGCATGGAATTTCAATCTAAATATTTACAATAGCTTGACCGAAGGTCTGACATGAACATGGGGCTGGGGTTTAGGTTTGCCACAATTGTTTAGGAAACTGTTGCTGTTTTGACCTTTTATGCAGGAAAACAAGTAATAAAGTTGAGAGTGTTTAACTATGGATACCCTATAAGTTATTGAAAGCAGCCTTCTTTGTTTTTAAGTACTTCTTCTATTACATCTGTGTTTGTGCATCGATTTTATTAAATTTTGCAGTATTAAAAGCTAGCATAGCAATCTCTATTTGTTTAGATTTTAGTATAGGGTATCTGAGGTAAAAAAATCAATAAGCATGCCACACAAGACTGCCAAGATACTTTGGCTATAGACAAGTAGACATCTCTAACTTGCCGGCATTCTCAATTATTAAACAAAAGCAAACTGACCGCAGGCGAGCTTAAAGATACAAAGCCCTCAGCTGTTAGATAATATAATACAATAATTAGGTAATTAATCATATAAAGCACACACACACACACCACTCCCTTAGGGTCATTAAGTCGCTTTAGCCGTCTCCCTCCCCCCCCACACCACGATAGACAGGAGGCATAAATTGCTAATTAAAGACAAACAAAACACTTTAAAACGCACAATGCGTAAGCAACCGGCACATGGCCGTGTCTGTCGCTCAGCAAAATTATGAAAATTGAAAAGAAAATATTTAATTATAAACGAGAGACCTAAGTGCAAACTGAATAATAAGTTTACCTGTTGATAAAACAGGTAACAAAGGCGCATTAAGAAGGCAAACTCAAGTCCAACTTCTGCCGCTCTTAATTTATCATCTCACTTTGAGAGTATTTAGCGCTAATTTTCCTGAAGGCAAATAAGAACATATGCTGACTGTCTGCGCGCTAATTTCTACTAAGTATATCATTTGACATTTTAAGTCATATTTAATATGCAGATCGACTGGGAAATATTCTGCATTCCTTAAGAATTGTTGCTGCTTTAATTACACACTGTGACAAAAAAAAATCAAAACAAAACTTCTGGAACGGGACATAGCGTATGTTTTAGGTATAGTTAAATAGAATTTTGTGGCATACTAGAATTTTTTGGATCACATCGAAATTTTGAATAACGGTAAAAAAAGACTTTTTTGCACATACGGTGACTTTTACGCCCATAGCTTCGTCAAATATCCACTGATTTTCATTTTTTTACCTGTTTTGGAAAGAAAAAACTTATGTCTTTAAGCGTGCCATACATGACTTAAATGGTTTAATTTCCTTTATTGGAGTATTTGCTATTTACACTTTGTTTTGCGTATTTTTTTTAAATTTTTAGACTTTGGTTATGATTTTGAACACTATTTTATTAGAAACGACGTAAACTTGTTATTTTATTTAAAAAGAACACATATTTACGAGTAAAACGCGTGTTTATTTTCTAAAATCGCTCAATAATTCGCAAAGTTATAATTGTTTTTCGAACACGAAATTTCCGCAATACGTTGAAAATGTATGGTCACTGTAAGCCCTTAAAAATTGTTTACAACTGCCACATAATCGGCGTTTCTGTTATTGCATAGAAAATGTGCCCATATGTCAATGACTTTTTTTCTTAAAAATAGAATAACTCAATCAAATATTACTCCATTTTTAAAAATTAAAGTGCAGAAGTCGCAAAATTAAATGTTTTTTAAAATTGCGTACCAAACTTAAATAGTTTTATACAAATTTGACTTATTAATTTTCGTTCAAAGTAAGGCGAAGTCGCAAAAAACTTAAAAAATCATTATATTTTTACATGTAGCCTCCTTAATTTTTATCCGAGATTGCAATGTAATACACCGTTGGAAAGGTGCAACTTTTTTCCTTCCAACGACATATTACATGCTATTGTACGATGCATAGTTTAAGACATATGATTTTTTAACTCCAACAACCTCGCAAATACGGATTTTTAACCGTTATTCCAAATTTTGACGTGCACGAAAAATTTGTGGTATGCCACAATGTTACATTTAACTATATCTACAACCTACACTATGTCGCATCCCAGAAGTTTTTTGACTGTCACACCGTGTTATAGATAGAAATTTGCTGTGAAGGAACAGAGTATGATTAACAATTGACAGGACATTTTAGTATAGATACATAAATTATTATGATCACTTAGTAACTCTCCTTATAACAAGACAATTTTCCAGACTAACTGCCAACTTTTTTGCTCTGTAAACTCAAAAGCAGCTTAAATTGTTATTTGCTTCCTTTTCACGCTGTTTTCAAAACAAGCAAACGCGAGAATCCGTTTAAAAGTAGACATAAAGCCATATAATGTCGCCTCCAATTAGGCTGGGGCTGTTGATTATGAATAAATTGCCACAATAAAATGGCATGAGAAAAAAGTAAGCAGATATAAAAGAGAAAATGAAAACAACTAAGTATATATAGAGGAATATATGGAATATATCGAAACAATTTAAAGCTCATCAATTTACACAAAAGCTGAGCTCTAAAAACAATTGAGCCGTAAATGTTTGCTTACTTAAAGCGACAAAAGACGCTAGAAAATAGCTAAGAAATTGTAGACATGCCCCACAATAACAACAGCCGAGAACGAAAAACGCATTTTCATGATTTTCCCTTATTTATACAGGCTTTTCTTTGTGAACTTCGCGCGTAAAAAGTTTTCATAATTGAAATATATATAAAATACAAAAACGAAAAAAAAATAGCCAAAAAATGGGAGAAAAAACTGGAACAAGAGCATTTTTATAGCCTGGCGCGTACGTAATGCGCCTGGGAATTTTCCAACACAATCCATACATACAAAATCAAAGTACTCGGTATCAATGAAAACTCATTTGAAGCCAGCTCAGTTCTCGTCTCTGTGCGGGAATGGGAATGGGCTGGTTTGGTATAAATAAATATAATATGCTGTATGCCCAGCGGATTCGTAGCGAAAATTTAATCAAGCTTTGCCCTGCTGCACAAATAATTTTCACAAATTCGTTTACGCATTTTCTTTGCCAACGCCATTGACCTGCCGCCCTCACTTTTGCCCAATGTCCTGTGTCCTCCATCCTGCGCCCACTGTACTCTGTCCTATGTCCTCTGTCCTCTGTCCTCTGCCCTCTGTTACTGTTGCCCCCGCCGTAATGGGCATGCAAAACGTTTTTTAATCCCAACACTCGCAACTGGGAAACTCGCAAAGTTCGTAGATTTTGTTGTTGGCCAATTTACGTCCAAGTAGAAAAAGTGTAACTGAAGGTTGCAGGCTGTCAACGCCGCAGGATTCGAGTTAACTGACAAATTGACAGCGGATGTGGCAAGTTAAGGCACACACACTTGTATATATATATATATAATTTTATATATATAAACTGCACACATATACCGATCCATTGAAAACATTCTTGACTGCAATAACAGTCACTTCTCTAAAGTTTTACCCAACTGACAGTTTAACTTTTGCTTTCATTCAGGCAAGCAAGTCGTAACAGCAGGATATCAATTCAATGAAAGGTGACGAATAAACAAGACAAACAGGAGAGACTGCAATTATATAAATATTTTATAGCTTAATTTATCTTATAGTAAGTAATTACATTTAAATCAGTTTTTACACAATGTTTTCCTTTGTCAACTCAGAACTTCAATTAATTTAGCATATCTTTTGTGGTAGTTTCGTGGTTTCATTAAAAAAGTTCAGACAAAAATTCTAATTTATATAAAACGTAGTTAGTTACTCTCTCTCTCTCTCTATGTGATCACGATTGTCTTCAATTCTAATTAATATTTGAGCTAGATAAACCCCAATTTGATTTTATACTTTTCTTAACTATACTATACTAAGTTAGCTAAATACAAATTAAATATAAAATCAATTCATTAAATCTATATCTAGTTACTAAATTTAAAATATATAGTGACTTTAAATTAAAATGAATTCTTCAATATATAAAAAAAAACTTGTTTATTTAAAGAACACGCAGAAAATCAATTGGCTTGTTTAATATATACTCCCATTACATTCCCTTCTCCCGTCTTCAGTCACCCAAGAAGTTTAATAAATGCTCGTAAACATTTTTCCTATGCTTTGAGTCAGTTTGCTGCTTCCTTATTGTTGTCCTGGGCACGTTGAAGTCTCGATCTTTGGTCTCAGTGGAGCATGGAACATTATTATCATAACCGGGCCATTTTTTTCGATTTTCTTGATTTTCTTGATTTTCTCTACTTTTGTGCTTATCCCTATTTTGCTATTTTCGTATTTTATCATATTTTATTCGCCAGCAGCGCTGTTCCGCTTTCAATAAATGTGAATAAAATGAATTGAATGGCCCCGTCAACCTTGCCCCTGGCAATACAATGAAACTGCTGCTGAGCCTTTGTTCTCTTTCAGCTCAGCTCAGCTCAGTTCGGTTAGGTTCGTTTCGGATCCGTTTTTGTTGGGTTTATTAAAAAAGATAGAGAGTGCTTCAGCAGCTTGGCTTGAAAATTTAACAAAGTTTTAACTGGAGGCCAGAACCGCCGGCCAAATGTCAGCTGAAAGTGGACAGCGTGCAATTTTGTGGCCATCGTGGGAAAATCAACAAAATATGTTCGCATTTAAATGTGGCAAGCTTTTCATTTTGCCAGCGGTTTACGGATTTGCATTTGAGTTTTGTCAGACCAACGATTTATTTGTCAGACTCGCTACTCTTGATTTATTAAGGTCGAAGTGAGGGAAGCTGGCCAGCAGTTGGGTGTCAGATTTGAGTTCCGATTCGATTAAAGATTCCAAATAAAAATGCTAACAAAATAAGTCCCAACTGGAGCTGAAGTTGTGGGAAGTGGAGAATGTTAACGCGTGAGGCGCCACCGCCGTTGGATCCGAAACAGCCGGTGCTTTACATCGAATACTGTCCGGTTAGCTCCACCTACCGGAGACAAGCCATGGATCTACATGCCTCATTGGCGGCAGCGCTGCACACCATGCAACCCCAAATGCAACTCCAACTCCGGCTCAACGAGAACAACTCGCCTCGTGTCGGCGCCTTTGAGGTCTCCATTGCGGCAAGTCCAACGGACGATCATCAAGCTCGCCACATGCTGTGGACAGGGATAACACGAGTGCCAGTCACGGCGAAGGTGCCACATGTTGACGATATCATTGCGCCCGCCTGTCTGGCATTGAGACTGCGGCACAGTCAGGCGGGCGCCAGTCAAATTAACCTTGTCCGCACCAGCGACAGGGACATCAATAAAATCCTTCAAAAAGACAAAAGGACCAGCCTGTAACAGCCCCACTTCTCCCCAGGTTTAAGTCTAGCATTCAGTTTAATATTAAACTCATGTAAATCTCAAGCGATATAATAAAGTTTGATTGCAATTCGTCAAGTATAAAGGGAGATTAAATGGAAGAGAAATATATATAAATACAATTTATTATCTCGCATCAATTCAATTGATATTTTGTTGTTATTTCCCTTAAATAAAAACCAAAAACCAAAATATAAAATATCGAATCAATTTATAAGTAAAATATAAATTCCAATTTAATTGGCTAGCTAATTGTCCTATGTCAGAATATTACGAGCATTATTTCTTTCATATTTTTCTACATTTATCGACAATTTCTTTCAATAGTTTTTGCATCGCTTGATACTTTGCCCCAAAGGCTAAATATAACATTATTATTACAAAGTTTTTCCTTGCAACTTGATACACAATGAAAGAAAGCGACAAGGAAAAGAAAGGAATGAAAAGACGAGGGACAAACTTCATTATAAGTCGACTTTATGGTCTCGTCATGATGTGTAATTGCCGGCAAGTTCAGTTCTTTGGGCTCTTTCAACTATGCAAAGAAGCCGCGATGTGTGCTGTGTTGAAATTGTTGAAGCTACAGCACTGAGGGGACACTGTCCCCCATCCTCGGTAGCCCCCCCCCCCTCCCAAGCCTATGGCTACAACTCTGCAATGCATGTCTGACAGGCGGCTGCTCATTTTCACTCTTGACACACACACAAAGTGTCGGTGAGGTGGGAAAGGAGGCGTTGCTGTTGAATCTTCTGCTGTATGTGATAGTTGAAGCAGCGCCAAGTTGAGTGCTGAATTTCGGCATCATTGCATTTTCAGTCTACACACACACACACACGCATACACACTTATATAGACACATGCATGGCACACAATAAATCCTTTTTTAAAGTAAGTTGTGAGTGGGAATGTTTGTTTGTGCGTTGCATTTTGTTGTTCGTGTTGTTGTTGTTGTTGTCGCTGTTGCATGCTTCGCGCTAGCTTGCTGCATGACTTAAGTTTTCAACACACGCACACATTCAAAGAGTAGACAGACATGCAGTCATTAAACTAACACACACACACACTTGCCAACTTGGCAGGACGTGCTGTGCGTCCTTTAAGAATTTGCCAAGCTTGAAAGGCAGCATAAGTAGTAGAAAACGGCAGCATATTAATCTTACAGCAACAACCGGAACAACAACATTAAAAAAAGAAGAACAAATGCTTAACACAATAGCCCGAGAAGGATCCAAGTGTATGCTGCAATCCTTGCACTCGTTTCATATGCTTCCGCCGCTTCCCCAGAAGAACAAAACAACAACAAACGGAACATGATATTAAAGCGCTTTTTGCTCTTTACTTGTTTTTGCTTTTGTTTTGCCCCTTCATTGTTTTCCTTTGTATGGCGCACAAAGTCCAAATGAACTTCATTATAAATAAAATGGCTGCACGAGCTGCCTTTCGATTTCAGCATCACAACACTCAGTTCTCTGGCTAACTCAGAGCACAGAGACTGTCTCAGATGCGTTTGCCAGAGAGCTCTTCGGCACTTGGTAGTAAAATATTTTAGCATGCTTTTAGGCGACATGTGAAAATTACATACATTTGTAATTCTGTGCAATTTAATATTTTAACAAGGCGAATTTTCATCAAACTCATATTATTAATTATCTTGCAGTTTCTATTTTCAAAAACAAAACAAAAAGACATGCATAGAAAAGATGCTATTAATTAAAAGGAGGATAATATAAGAGGACGGACATGTTAACATGATAACCTAATAAAATGAGTTAATACATTAGTTTATAAAATTGAATACAAATAGCTGTGAAAGGATATAGTACAAATGAGTTTTGACTTGCACACAGTGAATTAATTCTAAACAAATAATAAGAGCATTTTAGTGACTCTAAACATTAAATAAACAAAATGTAAATTGATTAGTATCAAGCAAATTTACAATTTACTGTATTACAATTTGGTTTGTCTACAAATTAAATAAACTACCAAATTTTACATTATTTTCCTTCGAAAAATGTAATCATTCCTTAGAATGAAAAGGATCTATTTGCAGAGTTATTTGCCCATAAATTATATTCAAATATTCTACTTATTGACTCATAAGCGAAACTCTTTTTAAACAACTTTTAAACTCTTTAAGATATCACATTGTGCTAAGAATATTATTTTTATTATAATTATGCTAATATAATTTTTTGTACCTTTCATTTCCAATTTAATGGCACTATTTAAATGAATTTAACAATATTAATAGTATTTTTTTGCCATAATTGCGCACTCCGCTCGATGTCTGATTCCTTCAAATTTTTCTTGCTCTCTTGCATTTTTAATAGACTCGCGTCATTTACATTTGCTGTCGCTGCAAGTATTTAAGATAGAAAATAGAGAAAGGCAGACGAAAGAAAGGGAGATGAAGTTGAGGGGGGATGTTAACGAATTCCAAGAAAAGGCAGCAGCATCTATGCAAATTTAATGCTGTTGACGCATATTTTGACAAACCCTGCAGGATTCGCAGTGACTGTGACTCAGGATTCAGAACGCCAACTGTCAGTCAGTTAAAAGACGCTGACGGCCATTTACCCAGCGTTGGATTAAGCTGCTGCTGCATTTTGCCATTTTTTAATAGCTTTTATCATTTGACTACCATTACGAGTGGCTGGTGTGAAAAACTCGGGAAATCAGAGAAGAATAATTTGACTAAATCAAAATGAGACTTGCAACTGAAACTGTTTGATTTCTTTGCTTCAATTTAGTAAACTTTTCTTAACTTTGATTTACCTCCATATAACTAATTGACAAAAATCTATTCATTTGTTTTGAGTACACGGAATCTTTTTGTTCGTTTTATTAATAATTGTCTAAAATATTTCATAGTTTAATTCAATAGCTTACAGAAAATATCTTTGATATCAAAGTAAATATTTGCTTGACTATTTACAGTTGAAATATTTGTTTCGCCAATATTCCTTTATATTTGCAACTTTGTTGTATTCTTTAAAAATTCATTTGAAAAGTTAATTTAATTTTTGACATCAATATGAATGGACGCATATTGAGTTGTATTTTTTGTTTAATACTTTGAAATGCATTTTTGAATAGCTGCAAAATTCTGCAATCATATTTATGCAAAATAAGAGCAAGTTACTTACCATAGACGAATATGAAATACGCTTAAAACGTATATATATATATATATATTTCTGGCACAACTTTTACTTGCTCAACAAATAATCTAACAATATGTAGAGTAAACTATTCTTCAGAGATTTGCATAAAACAAAAGTGAAAGTCAGAACTGAAATACCCGCTGCAGGTTAATGAAAAACTCATTTGATGCGTTTTTTTCTATTGATATTCAAATATGGTTGACTTATTGATGTTCGCGTGAGCTGTATATGTCTGTATTGTATACATAATTTGAGGCTATTAAATCGAATAACTTCTGTGTATTGTCGCGGTTATCAACATCGATAACAACAATCATCAACGGCTGGCAGCTGATTTTAATTATGGACAGTGGGATTTTCCACAATGTTGCATAATTATCTAGTCATATGCCATTATTGGCTAACCATTATATTTTTTTCAGAATACAATTACTCGACTCGTTATGTGGTGAGCCGAGCAAGGTCGGGTTGAAAGTGGAACAACTGCAACGGAAGCGAAGCAACTCGATTTCAATTAAGCAACCGACAGCAGGTGCGAGCAAATACGCCTCGACATCCAAAAGCGAAATGAGAAAAAATGCAAATAAGATTTTGACATATTTCCTGAACGAGCAGACAACCAAACAGTCAGACCGAGAGACAGCAGAAGAAAACTGAGACTTGGCCAAGGGAAACTGGCACTGGGAGACGAGGTCAGTCAGGCATGCGGTCAACTGACAACTGAACCGACTCACGTTTGGCACTGAGATTGCCATTGCAGATTGTTTTAGGCCTGTCTCGAGAGATACATAGGTAGGGATTGTTGGGGCTGTGTTCTTAAAAGTCAAGCGAGATGAGAGATAGTATGCTGCAAAATGGCGAAAAGGGCGAAATTGTTGAGAAATTACATACAAAATGAAGTTTACATAACATAGTTGTTAAAATATGCTGGCAATAATGATAAAATAAATATTTAAAGTACTTTCTTGTGAAAACAAAAACCTTTGCGGCATTTTTAAACAAAGCGATGTGAAAATTCAACAATCGCTTGAAATTGAGAACCTTTCTCTATTTTGGATTTCCAAGGAATATTATTATTTAAGATTTGTGAATTAGAAATAGAACAATAAGTAAAATTTATAATAATCGAACTTAAATTTTTGAATTTCTTTTTAACTAAACTGACAACTAAAAGATATTTCATGTCCCTGTCAGAGTTGAAGTCACATAAATCAACTGTCATAAATGTATTTTAGTTTTTGGCAGAACTATTATTGGAATATGTTTTTTGTATAAGGAAAATACATTTATTTATTTTAAATAAATGTGTTTTATGTCTTTTTAATAAATTTTCAAATGAATTTCATTTAAACTCTGTCAAATCTCTTATCAAATATTTGACACATCGAAAATTGTATTTGCAATGCTTTAGACTTGTTAGAGATTTGTAGAGCATTTGTTGAACTGATAATGAGATAATTCATTTTCTCATTTTATTTGTCGAATTCTAGGAGTTTCTACTACTCGAAACACTATCAATTTCTAAATCCACACAATCGCACTAAAGTTTGGCCCAGTAACACTAACAACTCGTAGCAAATGTGTCGTTTTGTCATGATCTACGAGCGAACATAAATTTTTACTGCATACTTGCAGGCGCGGTGAAAAGGCAGAAATTGGGGGCGGGACACAGTTTTCATTTTGTTTGCGGGGCTCATGTCAACGTCGATACGAATTGAATGGCAACGAATTTTTGAAATTATTATAACTACATATCGTGGCCAGTTTTTGGGAACGATTGTTGCAATTGTTGCAAGTTGTTGTTGCAAAGTGATGGTTGTCAATTGTTGTTGTTGCCAGTTGTAGGCCGCGCTAAAAACTGATTGCCGGAAATGTCAGTAATTGGTTGCACATGCCCCATGAGCAGTTGAAAGTTGCACACTGGAAGCGGGGGAGTCGGCTTTGGTTGAATGCCACATGCCACATGGGCATTGTGGCAGCCGTCGACTGTTGCAGTTTTTAGCATTATTATTGTTATTATTTGTGCGGGGCTTGTTAATGATTTATGCATTCGCTGTGCATAGAAATGACATCGCACAACGGGTGCGGGTGATGAGGGGTGAAGCGAGAGGAGCGCGAGGAGCTTCGCTATGCATGCTGCTAATTTAAATGCACATTTGGGGCACTATACAGTGGCAAGGGTGGCAGCGGGGTAAGGGAGCAGCTGCAGCTACAGGCGACACTGTCAACGACTGCTTTGATTTATGCTCCTTTGCGGGCAAGTAACTTAACAGCATCAGTCGCTGTTAACTACAGCACTATGCGCTATTAGCGCTGCTAACAACAGTCGAAGAGCGTCTGTTAAGCAAAGAGCGAATTTCCCTTGAAGAGCGGCAGACTGTTAACTGTTAGCCATTAACAGCAGCTGTTAAGGCATTTAAGAGCACAAATCTTTCGTTTTTAACATAACAGCTAACAGCACTGAGCTCTTTGAGTCTCTGCTCTGTTAAGCGGCACAACAATAATGTTGTTGCATGAACATAGGTCAGTAATTTGAGTGCGACACGTGCAACATGCATAAATCACTTGACACTTTTTTGAGCTGTAAGTTAAGCTAAGTTGAACGTTGAAGCTAATGCTTTGATATTGTCATATGTGATATAAAGGCAATTAATTGACTAATGTTGCATGCTGTTGAGTCATGCAACATAGACACACAATCTGCAAACTTCAAAATTACTGTTTTGTTTTAATCACGCTTCGATTATAGCGGCAATTGTAACGATAACAAAAGCAATACGAACAACAATATGTCCCTACCCCATTTCCACACAACGTTGCCCAACACTGTGCACATTAGCAAAATCAAAATGTCAGTTTTAAATTCAGCAAAGTCATGAGCTTGGAGTTGGAATCACAGTCAATAGCTTCCTAATGGAGCCTGCAATCAAATTGGCAGCAACAACTATTCCAACAGCATTGGCAACACTTAAAAACCACATGTGTTTTGTGGTCATTGTTGGATTTGGTATTTAAGTTCATTTAACAACAAAACAAAGACACCAAATGGAAGACAAAAGTAATAGTCTTATGCTTAAATACACTGCACAAATTGTGGGAACTGTTGCTGTTATAAAATAATTACTCTTTTGAAAGTGCAGACAAATGGTAATTTTCAAAAAATGTAAAATAAGGTAAGCCTAATGGAAAGAGACTATAAATGGGCTGTGACAGATTTGAGGTATTTAAACTATGAAATATTAGTTCCTTATCTCAAACTACCTTAACATGCGTTGCATGCCCCATTGGTAAGCAGAAAGAGTCCTTTAGTTAGGGTATAATGAGTCAACGATATCACAATGCGACTTTGGTCAATTTCGTTTGTTGTTGCGCGCGAAAATCAGCGAAATTTGGCAACAAGATAAACAAAACAACAGCAGCAACAATGGTAATAACAAGAGCTGCCACAATAACCACAAAGCGTTGGTTTGGCCAATTGGCGATTTGCGTCACGCGAAGCGAGACGAAAAAGCAGGCGAAAAATACGCGCGGAATGCAACATGCCATTGTACAGGTGTGTGTGTGTGTGTGTGTGTGTGAGGCTGTAGGTGTCTGTTGGTGTTGATGCGACTCAGCTTAAAGCAACAGCAATTTGGTAGCAAGTTCCCCCTCTACGCCTTTTGAGCTGATTCAAAGGCTTCCACACATAAGACAGCCGCAAAAAAATGCCACAAGAATGCAAAAAAAAGGAACGAAAACTCAACAACAACAACATGAAAAGACACAACAACCACAACAACCACAACAACAAACAGAGTGATAGACTCCGTGTGACAGGCGTAGACAAAGGCGCGTTCAGGAGACAATGACGCCGCCAAACGATGATGGGAATCTGCCGGAGGAATGAGAAACTCAACTCGAAGGACCGCGACGAGTGTCAATATGAAAATGTATGCGTGTCCTTTGTGTCGATCCCTCCACATACACTATGTATGTGTGTGTGTGTGTTTGAGTGTGTTGATATGAATTATTCATAAAATGGCAATGGCACTCACTCGGCGAGCACCACGAATAAAAACCAGAAGCAGCATTCGTGATGCTTGCGATGGCAGTCAAAAATTTAATTTTTTTTCTTTTCTTGCTGTTGTTGTTGTTGTTGTTGTCTTGCTCTTGCCACGTTTTGTGGCAGCACTGGCAAATGCACAACGGAATAGAATATAACAGGACAACAAAACGACCAAAGACAACAACAACAATAAGCGCTATTTAAGGTGACTGTGGCTAAGCACACTCTAATACTCTATCTCTTTCCCCACTCTATGTCGACTTTAAGTGTGGCATGAACACGTGGCAGGTCGTGGCTGGCATAACGCCATTTGCAACGTGCCGCCAGCAGGAGCAAAAATCAGCAGAAATTATTATTCAAATAGTTGAAGCGAACACAATAAGAGTTAAATAGAACTAAATGCGACTAGCAGATACCCTTCAAATGCGGAGAGTAAAACCAGAGACTTACTTATGCATTTGAAAAGAAACTCATGTTACTTAAATTAATTAAAATTGTTACTCAATCAGTTATAAGATCAACATCGCATATAATATAATATAATTCTTAATAAGATAATATAAAATTCTATTCTGATTTAATATTTTAAATCGTTCTTTCTGTCGACAGTTTTTAGTTGACATTCAGTAAATAAATAAATATTAATATACAGTAGAGGCTCAAATATTAATACTCTCATTAATTTGAATTGTCTAGAAATAAGAATATAACAATTTTATTTAATTGCATGCACTGAAAGCATGGGAAATATAAATTTCGGTTTAGTTTGCGATTTCTAAGAAATCCGTTGCCTTTTATATTTAAAGGTTGCCTCGAACTTTTTCTAAACATAGCAAAAGAGACGTGAACTTTACAGAAATGTGTATTTCTATGAAATTAATAAGGTTACGTAAATATATTTTAATATTTATGACAGGCTGAAATATAATAGGTGAGAATTATAATTAGCCAACAAATATAATGAAAATATTATTTTAGAAACAAAAGGAGATACGAGTATATAAGAAAATATAAATGGGTAAAGGTTTTATATTGTAATATACATTTTAATTAAATAAAAACATCACAGTTTAGAACTTTATGCAAATTCAAAGAACTTAGGCTTTACATAACAGTAATTAATTGAACTAAACTATACCATATTAATTATTTATTACCAAAAAAGCTATTTTACCTAACACATCTCAATGCGCAATCTCATTTCTTATTCATTTGCTTCTTTCAGTCTCAATTCACACCAAAAATCTAACTTTCTAAGCAATCGATACTCAAAATATTCCTGCAGTTGTTGTTGTTTTGCAATTCCGTTAATTATATAGCTCTGATTTGACATGGGTATCGGGATTAGCATTTTAGAGCCTCATCTAGGTTTGTGTATCAAGTCCAAACACTTGAGCATATTTGAATAAGCCTTGAAAAGTCGCGCACATTTGCAATGCTAACCAATTCACAATCGAGGACGAAAACACATACATTCACACACACACACACACACACACACATACAAACACACATGGAAATTCAAATGCAAATGCGCAACGCACACGCAGCAGAAATTTCTTTCCATTTTTCCCCCATTTTCTTCTACTACTTTTAACCCTTTTTTTGTGGATGTTGTTGCAAGTTTTCCGTTGCGTCTACTCCGATTAACTTTTTTAGCTTCGATTGTTTGCGCAAATATTATGGATTTTCACGTGTTCGTCATCGTTGTTGTAGTTGTTGTTGTTAGTGTGTTTGTGTGTGGGGATCACATTTTTCTCTTGTGGAAAAGGGATAAGCATAATCATGAAGATGATGATGATGATTATGATGTTCGTGGATAAGCGCTTTTTGCATTTTTCATCGCTTGTCAACTGTGAAATTTTCACCAAATAACTTTGCCACTTAATTTACGCTACGTCCAACAAAGTTTTTCAATTGACATTGTTGAAGTAAGCAACGCATTTTCCTAATTAGCCAAGAATTCAAGTGGAGCAGGCAGAGGGGAAAACAACAACTACTACAACAACAACAAGATTAGTACTTTGCTTACGGAAAGTCTATGAATATGTGACTTTCTAATTTGCCATTTGTCTGATTTATGTGCATAAGCATTTTCAAATTTATTGCAGTTATCTCTTATTATTTACCTTTAGTCAGGCAGAGTTTAATAACATAAATTAAAGTACTTCTATTGCAGAGTTCTCTAGAAGTAATATTTAAACGGAGAGAGTTTTTATTGTTTCCCTCGTAAGTGTGACAACTGTTTATCTTATTATTTATTTAGTCAAGCAGAGGAATGATGTATTCCCAGAGCTGTAATTTAAATAGGAGTATTTTTTCGAATATTGTAGTCTCCTTTCAACTTTACAATATATGTTAAAAGTTTAATTTATTTGTCCGACTCTAAACGAGAATTATCAGATTGTTGCTTAGCTTGTGGACTTTTGAATTCTGCCGGTATTGACGTGAACAAACTTTGGTTTCATCTCTAGATTCCTCCACTCTCTCTATCTATTCAACTCTTGTCCTCTTTCCTGTGATATCTCTGATTCGCAAGTCACCTTATAATAGGTATTTCAAGTACTATCTGTTCATCTAAAGCATTGCCACCGCAAACAGACCTAAATAGTCAAGGCTCCAGTTCTGTTAGCTTAGCAATTCTTATAAAACGAGTATATTCGTTTATTTACTTAGTCGAAGCTGGAGCTTGAGCTGTGACTTCTGACTCGTGAGTTGTGAATGTCCTGCTGTTTGTCTTGTTTGATAAATGCGTGTCCTTGGGACAAATAACCCTTGTAGCAACGCAGTCACGCCTGCCTGTCCTTGTCCCTCTTCCTGTTCCCGTTCCCGTTCCTCTTCCTGTTGCTGTCTTCCTGCCTAGCTTATTGCCATTTGGCTAGCCCCGGCACACACTTCATTTGTGGTAATAGTTTGTTAGAGCCAGTAAAAACAAAAAGGAAAGCATAAAACAATTATAGTCCCGCCGCTCGCTGACATAAAAACCTTTGACAAATTTCGCCGCAGCCTTTATGGCCATCCTGCACTTAAGGCGGCCTTTTGTCGCGCCAACAACAGCAAAAACAACAACAGAAATAACAATAACAAACTGACTTGCTAATGAAAAGTTTATGGCCATGGGGCATATACTTAGAGCAGCATTGGATGCGAGTTTTCCCACTCCGATTCCGACTCCGACTCCTACTCATATCGTGACCCAAAGCGTTGCATGTGGCAGCTTCTTGTGCCGCTGTCTGTTTAGTGTTAATATTATTTACACCAAGTAACAGTGTAACGGTGGGAAGGAAGGGGTTGGGAATGCATGACAAAGAGACAGAGACACATAAGCACTTTATGTGAATGACGCCCGGAGGCATCAAGTGGAATTATAGCGTATACGCAGCGTGTCCCGAGCGCACAAAACTATGCAGCAACATTTTGTTTAACCATATTTTAAAAGCAAATGCAGAAAGCAGAAGCAAAAGCAAAAGCAAGTGCAAAATGTGTCAGCCGCAAGCCAAAATGAGCCAGAATTGACAGGCAGGGAGCGAGGGCGGTCAGTTGGCCAGTTTGCCGGGGGGCGTGACCGTTTTATTACATACATTTGAATGCCGCCTGTCTGTGTTGGCTTTACTGCATATGTGAGTGTGTGTGCGTGTGTGTGTGTGTGTGTGTGTGGGCGACTTGTTTGCACAATAAACCTTGGCAAAGTCATTAGAAATTTTCAATTATGTAAACAGAAACCTGAAACCATATCAAATAAAACCCCCGAGCATTCACACACATTGCCCACATTTAGAGATGAACGCTGTGCGATAACAGGGAAAATTCACTTTTTAAATATTACATTACATTTTAATTATTTAGTAGTCTTTTTTTGTGATGTATTTTCTATGCATCTTACATACCATATCGTATATAATAGCAGTCGTTATGTTTGTTGAATCGAAAGGCAGTGAAATGATTTATAATATTATTTAAACTAAAGCTATTCGACAAATACCAACTACATTGAGATGTACAAGTCTTAACTACTATTTTAAAATATCCTTTATTTATTCATTTACCTATTTTCATCCTAGTGTGAGAAGTTTAACTTATATTTAAAGCACAAGTCACAATTACATTTGATTCCTTGTACTAAGCATAAGTAGCATAATATCAATATCAATCAATTTATATCATTCGTTTCAAGGCATTGCATATTTAAATTGATTTACTTATTGCTTCAATCGATTCAACTGCTTTATTTACATTAACTTATTTTACATTCGAAACTTTAAATAAATATTAATCAATTAATATTATAATCGTGCGTTCTTTTGAATTATTTTTTACAACCAATTTCACTTTTCATTGATTGCTTTTTCTCTCATGTGCTCATCTCTGGCACATGTGTTTATGGCGCTTGTGTCAGGTATTTTACGAGCTTTGTATCGATAAACAATAAAATCACACAACACACACATAACCCCATTTTAAGCCCCCAGTCCCCCCGTCCCTTCCCTTGAGCCAATGGTGCAGCGTTGCCGCAATGCTTTTATAAATTTTTATTTTAATTTTATTTATTTTGTTGCTTTGCAATGGGGTTCGATTGAGCTTGAGGTTGGCTCTTCTTATTGATGGCACAGAATGCAAATCGAAATTGAAAAGAAGCTGAAAGCGAGAGAAATGTTTCCTTCTTGTGGATGATTACGAGTGCCTTGTATTATTTATAATGCAATAAATAATTTTATTATGTGCCAAGACCAATAAACGCATTCGAGCCAAACAAATAATCGCTGAAGGGCCGACGGTCTGAGGGGGCCGAGACATGCATATAAATCAGAGAGGAAAGTCACATACGAGACGAGACTTTGGCTCGTATAAGCATAACATGCTTTTAACCACTTTCCGTTATTTGGTTTCATTTTGTTTTGCATTTCGCCATGACATTAGGAAATGAGTTTGCCAATTTCCATAGACATTTCCATACATTCAAATGCAACTCGTGCCCTGTGGCAAATCCACAAACATTGTTTCCCATAATCCCGTTTGACTGAGTGGGCGTCCCAGTTGGGTAATCGCCCACCACCCCCTGGGAGAGACAAACGATATGCGAATTTAAACGAAAGCACATCTTAAGGCATGTTAACAAAGGGCAATGCCAAAAGTGAATCTCGGGGCTTTGTTTTATGGCGCTCGCTTTGAGGGCTTCAAAAACAGAATTGGAGAGACAGAGAGAGAGAGAGAGAGAGTAAAGTACCAAATGCAAAGATCTAAATTCCTCAAACTTATTTGAGTTAAATTATCTGATTTATTATGTTATTATCTCCGTAATAAATGTATTAATTGAACATTTTAATAAACAGCAACATATAATTTTAATAAAACTAAAACAGTTGTTAAGATAATACGTTAACCGCACTCCATGTTATCTAAACTGTGCTTAATTTATTTAAAATTATTATTTATTTAATTAATTTAATTAAATACAGCAAAAGCTAATTGTGTGGCCTGTTCGTGTTAATCATTATAAGTCACATTCTTGGCATCAGCGCTTGCTATTTAAAATTCTCACAGCATTTTTGGAAATTTCACAAAATTCATTGCAACGTAATCGTAAATATGTGCCGCATGCCACATCAAATTATATGCAAATCTTTGTTGTCACAATTGCAACCCTACAACATCCTCTTTTTGGAATGTTTCCCTCTCTCTCTATCTCTGTCTGAGTTTGCTGCCTGCTAAACTCGATTGCCTGCACTTTATGAACTCTATGTTATTTTTTCATTTCGTCAAGTGAAATTGACACACTCACACACACACACACACACCCAGGTACAATCACCCACACATACACCCACATACGGCATAAAACTGCAGACATATTGATAAATAATAATTTGACGCAACTCAGTCAAAGCAAAAATTTAATTGCATGTCGGTCTGGATAAAGGGAGAAAGGATGTAGCAAGTAGAGGGGAAAAGGGAGTGCAAAAAGTGTGGATGATAAACGGAATATGCCGCTAATGTGCAACTGTGAAAATTGTTTGATTAGATGTCTGCAAACAGTTGCTCCACTGCGGCATTACGTATACGCCACATCTGCCTTTCTCTCTCTGTGTGTGTGAGTGTGTGTGGTTAACGCGGCTCAGCTTTTGTGCATTGGGTAACTGGCAATCAGTCGCCGTTCCACAGTCGGCTTTCCACTACTTTTGATTGGCTTCCACATGGCTACATTAATAAATGGCATGCTTTTGTGTGGTTCGCAGTTTGACAAATACTCGTATCGCAACCAGATCCAAGCCCAAAACTCATCCTCATATTCTCCGCTCGGTTCCAGTTGTCAATTGCCATGTCAGCGGCATGGAATTAACGCCATTCAGCTCTGGCTTCAGACGCTACGAAAATTCTTTTACAACTGCTGCAGCTTCGTCTCGTGCTCCGACAGTGTGACTTCTTCGTCACCCTCTGCCACCACCCTACACTGACACTTTCAATCAGCAGACGCTCTCCAGGAGCATCCACTTCCAATTGTCGCCAGGCTGCCTGAATGCTAAGAAAAAGCTATGCCGCTGCTGCTGTCGCTGCCTCAGTCGCTGCCTCAGTCGCAGTCGCAGTCGCTGCTTCAGTTGCTGCCGTTCAATAAATGTCATTACATTGTCAAGTGCATATTAGCGCCATAATTGCGAGACGTGCACAGCATTTTCAGCTGACGGCGACGCAAAGAAAAATTGAGTTTTCTGTGCATAAGTGCGACATTTACATATCAATAATGCCAAACTAACGACAAACAAGTCAAGAAAGGGGAAAGCTGTAGAGACAACTGGGAAATACCCTGCACTACAATAGAAAGCTGGAATATCTCTATAAAATACTATATAGCATATAGAGTTGACAACTGCTGCCTCCCCTTTATCTCTATATTTGAATTAGTTAATTAATTATATTTTAATTTTAGACGTTAAGCAAAAATGTGTATTGAATATTATTGATAGAGCTATGTAATAGAATTACGGTTTATTATTTGAATTTGAGGTATTTATATTCTAGTTAGAGAAGCCAGTCTGGCATTTACTTTATTAGAGTACATTTTATATATTTTCTACACCCCATTGGCCAATTTAATATTTACAGGGTATAAGAAAAGTTGAGAGACAGCAACACAATAGTATTCTGTGCACAAACACATACAATACATATTTGAATTTACATAATTATTATTATTAATACAAGAAACATGTTTCCCATTAATATAATAATTATTTATGGCATTAATATTATATATAATTGAATATTATTTTGGAAAATTAATAAAAATGTTAAAAAATGTTATTTCAAAAAATTTAATAAGTAAGCATTTCCACATGTTAAAAGAAAAACCCAACTCAAAAGATTTTTGTTTTAAGTTAACATCTTTAAAAAGCCGCAAATTACACTTTTCAACAACTTGTCTGCCTCCTTAAGCCGATTATCTGGAAACTCATAAAACAATTACCCATATTTACTAAGAACATTTAACTTAAATCTAGCAAAAACTAAACAGTTACTAGACAATTATTAATTAGTTAATTTAAAGATCATCACTAATTGCCAGCGAGTGTACGAAAACTGTGCAAAAGTTAATGGTAAAATGTCAATATTTGTTTGACTTTGTATATTACTTTAATGAAAGTAAACAACGTTTACGAGTGCCAAAAACATTACCAATTAAAATTTTGTGGCCAAAACAAACTAAAAGGAAAACAAAACTTCAAAAGGAGCCATTTTAATGGGACGGCGGTCAGCAACAACAGAAACAACAACAACAACAACAGCAACAAATCAAAACAATAACAAAATGTAAATAAAATGTGAAAATGCGAAAATTGATAAAAACTGCGTTGAAGAAGTTTTGTAATTTCTGTCTTGGCTGGCTGAGAATAGCTCGTATTTTCCAGCTGAACGCTTGCAGTCAAAACAGAATTCATAAACCAAATGCACGATAGCTTGCCACGCCCCTGCTCACCACTGCCCACTCCCCTGTAAGTAGAACTCTGCCCAACTTCCTCCCGCAATGCCAACAAACTGTTTGTCTGCGGATTTTGCGGTTGCCGCTGCTGTTTGTAGCAAGGACAACAAACAGATGAAGAAACAACAACAACAACATCATTCATGATTACAACAACAACAAGTTGGCCGACTATCTGGCTGGCTGCCTGCCGGACAAAGGCTAACGGCCAAAATGTTTGCCAGGACATTCGCCTTCTCGCAATTTCAGTTTTTCGGTATACAAAAATTGTATGGGCGTGTTTTCGTCCACAAACTGGGCTCAAAACCAAAGAAACGGCAAATATTAGTTGAATTTTTCATATTTTTCGCGTTCTACCATTTGTTATTACCTATCTCAAAGTCTAAGCCCAAACAGCGAGACAAGAAAAAAAGAAGGAGGAAGGGGGAAACAGGTTACCAATTTCTATGGAAAATATGCAGTAAATTTTCTTGTTGCTTGTTTGCCAAATTTATGACTATCGAGCGTTCAGCAAATACGACAAGTAAACTGCCAAACATAAGCAAACAACAGAAAAACGGAAACAAAAATATGAACAAAAACACTTGGTAACTTGGCCAACAACACTCGGATTTCGAATACGGATTTCAATTCGAATTTTTGGACTCTACACAGTTGAACTTTTTGTTGCATAGAGTTTTGTTTGTTGTTCTTGTTGTTATACTTTAAGTTTTTGTTGTTGTTTGAATGTTGCAGATTTATATTTTATGAGTTAAAATGTCTGTCTGTGAGGGGGCATGACATAGTTTTAGCCAGTTAACAATGCCAAGCACATCAAAGCCCATAATTATTGTAGTAGTTGCTGTTGTTGTTGTTGTACTATACAAAATATAACACATACAGAATACACAAAAATGCATCTGTATATGTGTGTGCATTTTAATTGAAAAATGCTAAAATTATGAGACTGGGGTGCATGTTTGAAATTAGCATTTAAGTAATCTACGACTCTGACTCTTCAACTGCAATTTCGTTGATTAAAATACAAGCTAGAGATGGGGGTAACTCGTGTTTTCCAGCGTGTCAGCGTGAAGTGGCATAAGCAATTGGATTAATATACATATAAGCATAAATAATAATAACAATAATATCTGTATAAATACCCCTGTACAGTAGAGACCAGGACAACTTTTAACTGGCGCAGTTGGAGCAGAGTTTAAACTTTGAAAACATAACAAGAGTTATACGATTTGCAGTTTAAAGAAGAGTTATTTAATATAATCATTATTTAAATACATAAACACATTTAACTATAATAATAGACAATAATTTATATATAATAGATAATAATTCACTATTATTCTCAAATCATAATTTATTAAATATGCTTTCTATATTTTCAATTCGTTTGCGACACGCTCCCATCTTAAGTAATAAAATTGTCTGGCGAAACGAAAGTGAAGCAACTTCTGCTGGATTTATGCATCTTTCTATGCCAAAGTCTTTTAATATTTGCATAATATTAAAATATAGTATATGTACTATGTATATTTAAGCTGTCTGAGTGATGACAATACACATTTCCATAGAAATGCACATAGAGTTCGCTTCAAAGGAACTGACACGATATTATTCTTAGAATTACAATGACAAAGGCAGCGTATTATTGAATATATATAAATGTAATACATATGATCGATTTGAGTACAGTACAATTGCAGGGAGGGGGAGGGAAGGGAAAAGCGCGTGTCTGGCGTAGTATTTGCAAATCATTTCAATTGCTCCGACAAGCTAAATTTGCAAATCCATTGCCAAAAATAATATCCAGTCCCAATTCCCATATGCCGCATCCTTTTCAGCGCCAAGCACGGCCAGCAAATATTTATCATAAATATTGGTCTGCCTTCCTCCCTTCCCCCCCCCGCCCCCCTGTATTACTCTATGCTGTCGGCTGTCTGCCGCACTTGTGGCAGCGCCATGTTGCCAGTAATTGTAACTGAGCTGCGTATGTAGTAGAAGTGTAACTGTAACGGCGGCCATGGCAACGCGTGTCCTTGCAGCAATTGCTGTTGTTGTTGTTGCAACAAACTGGCTGTTTTCACATGAACGCCGCGTGGCAAGCGCGATAAGTTAAATCAGTTTGTTGCGCCTGCAGCAACAACCAAAACATGAACTACAAATTGTTTAACACAAATCGCATAAGGGTGGTGGCATTGGTGGCATGCAACAAATACACGCAGCACACCGTTAGGATGCCAAGTGTCGAGTGCTGATAACAACCCAAAATGACAATGCCAGGTGCACATGACAATGTCAGTCTCTCCCTATCCTGATATTCGACTATGATAATGGCAAATGCGACAACAAGCGAATCGCATAAAGAAATACTTTCTATTCAATTTCAACAACAATAGCATCTTGTCTGGTTTGAAGTGTGAAGGAATTAGAATACTTGGTTCTTAAATTAAATTAAATTTTATAAATAATATTTTAAGTTAGAAATTAAATCTGAATAAAGAAAACTGAATATGAATGCGCCAACGATTTCAACTGACAAATGAAGTGTCGAACTGAACGCTAAACATGAAAAATATACAAAGAAACATATCAATAAGTTCAACTAAGAAATGATTAAACTTTAAAGTTTAAATATACTTTTTATATAAATATATATACATAAACATTGAATAAAAACATACAATTTTATAAACCATTACAAACAGCCAAGGTTCTTGTGTCCAGTATCTCAACATTAAAGGAGGGAAACAATTCCATTTGACTATTCTGTAAGAAGTATATATCTTTAGCATCAACTGCAAATATTTTACAGATATGTTCCTATCTCAATTAAAACACTTTGTTGATTGTTGAAATGTTGAAAAATCTACCACCAACTGAATAATCAATCTACATAGTTTTGTTCATCATTCAGTACTCAAATATTTAAAGTAATTCATTTGACAATTTATTTAATTATTAATTTTTTTATTAATACTAAAGTTAACATTACTGATTACTAAACTGCAATAGTTTTATTGACCACTAACTTTACTTATTATATATTAAAGTGCAAGTCATTTTCAAACCCTTTAAGCAATACAAATCTACCATTAACGCATTTATTTAGTTCTTCAGACAAAATAATATTTATGTCTTACTTAAAGTCCGATAACTGAATTTAATGACAATGTCAAGCTGGAGCTAAGGATCTTGTTGGTATCCTAAACGTAAACTTTGAGGTTACGATAAGGCTCAGCTTGATTAAGTTAAAGCCAAACAAAGCGAGGACATCAAACTTATGAATAGGCCATAGTCTAAGCGCGATTTTGCCTCCACAGGATGGCATACATAGTTTGGCCTATTACCTATTTGTGTCACGTTTAAGTTCACCCAAAACTCCCCCCTCATTCAATCCCTCCCCCCGTTATACCATCCCTTTGTGGGCGCTTGAGCACATAGACAGCAAGTACATCAAAGGCAATGTGGCACATCGTGGACTCCTTCTGATTAGGAGGCACTGAAGCAGTTGGTTGGGTTTTCGAGGTACGAGTGCTATTGTCAAAATATTGGGCAACTCAGCACTAGGTTCACACATATAACATACATACATAACTTAACCACAGCCACTACGTGTCAATTGTGCGGACACCAACTGTCCTATGCCATCCCATGCTGTCAATCCTTGTGCCGTCCTTGTCCTGTCGCTGCCAAAGTTCCTTCACATCCTCCACATTTGTCGACGCTGACTGTTCTGTTTTGCCAGCTCTGTTGGCATTGCGCTCCGCCTTTCGTTTCTCAGCTCTGTTCCAGACACTCGTGATGATGTTTAAATCACGTTAAGATTTTCAGCGCGACGACGACGACTTGGCATGTTTGCTGTCTTCTTCATGCCTGCCCGGAACAGGAACTAGAACAGGAACATGAGCACGAACACGAGCACGCAACACGCCACAATCTGCACGCACAACACAACACACACACACACACACACAGTTAAACACACGCACATTTGCAACACTGTTTTGAGCCTCCGCCTCTCAATGCTGCCTTGCATATAGAAGCGTGCCACTGTTTGCCCTACAGCCAATGCTTGCCACATTGCAGTTGCATGCCTCTTCTGTCATGCATCTGACAGTTGTCACTCTGCCTGACAAAATCCTTCAACCAATGCCGCTTATGGCCATAGTTAAGTAGTCCAATCAACTCCACTTTTCTGAAATAACATTTGCAAACTCATTCGATTTTGAATTGTTTTAGAAAGCAATTTAAAGGAGAAAGGAGATTTGAATGCGCTGAATATAAAAGAATAGAATGAAACGAAATAAGGTCAAATCAATTGGAATGAAATGGAGAATGACGACTTCATATAGAATAGAGCAGAAATCTAATTGAGATAAAATATATTGGTATAAGTAGAGAGAAATAAAAATGGCGCAAAACGAAGTTAATATGAAATGGCAGCTAATGGAAAGAAAATGAATTAATCCATAAATTATGAACTAATAATAAATTAAATTGAATATCATTTTAGAAAATACAACAGACTGCAAGTGAATATATTAAAATTATATCATATAGAACTATAATAAATTAAAATGGAATATAATTAAGCAATATTGAATGCAATTTATGAATGGAATGTAATAAAAGTAAAGAACTAAAATACTAGGCAACAATATAAACTGACAAATAATAGCATAATACAATACAATGACAGTGAAATTAAGCAACGAATTTAACAAGAATCAAAGTTGAATAAGGTACAAAATGGAATGGGAAACAGAGGAGAATTGAATAGAGCAAAATGGAAACAGAAGGAAAATTGAGACAGAATAAATTAAAATACAAAAGTGAATTAAAGCAGACTAGACTAAAAGGGAAGCCTATTTTGAATAATATTTACACGAGCAAACAAATTGTTTTTAGGAGTAATAACCCCTTTCAATGAAGCGTTGGTTTTTCGACTTTCTTTTCGCATTTCAATATATATCTCTGCTTTGACTGATTATAGTCTTATTAAAGTCATTCTCCAATTATTCAAATCCCTACAATATATAAATGAAGTGTATGCTTCTTCAAATTTCAAATATAACATTATTTCAGCAAGTGGAAACTAGGTGAAAACGTGAATTCTCTCGCCATGAGAAGGGACTATTAGTCAACTTTATACACGCACATATTTTCTCATAAAAAACCTCAGTTTATGATCCCCACAGGAGTTATGGAATATAACTCCTGAGATACACTTCAGTTAGACCGTGATATGAAGTGTGGTTTTAGCCCATTATGAATCGTTTCGGGCTCGCTGAATACGGCCACGAATAGTTATGCACTTTGATCCATTTGCCAGTTCCATATGACTGCATCACCTGCTGTAAACAACTTGAAAACTGCAATATCTGCACACAAACCACTTTCCACTGCGGCAGACACTTGAAGGCATCCATAAAAAATTGGTATAACGTGCAGCAAATGCTATCGGGGCAGTTGCATATGCTGAGAGTCCAAAAATATTTACGACTTTGCGCCTAAATTCCAATTAAAAATGGATAGCTTTAAGTGTTCCTCCCCACCCCTGCCGCCCCCAGGCCAGGGTGACCATATTTTTTTTTAGCCACCTAACAGACATAAGGGAGAGAGGGAAAGGCACAGGAATGGTATTCAGTGTGGGGGGTGGGGGGTTGTGGGGAGAAAGGAAAACAATATTCAAACGATTTGTGTGCATCCGAAAAATGGTAAAGCCGCCAATACCGATGCCACCTTGGCCATGTGTGTTGCCTCAACTCAACTCAACGCAGTCGTTGTCCAGCAATTAGAGTTCTACAGTGGTTGACCACCGCACGAGAGACAACAACCCACAAAGAAAAAAAAAAGAGGAGAGGACAAAACTAAGGAGGAAAAATGCACAGCAAAGTAGAAAATCGCACAATCAAAATGAAACTGCTGACCAGCATTGAACAGCATGGAAGAGAGAGAGAGTTGCAAAAGGAATAAGAGAGTTTAGAATAGGGGGAAACCGCATCCTTTTCCGCATCCTCATCCTCATCCGCATCCTTCTCCGAAACGGAATTGGGAATGGGAAATGGGAAATAGGAATTGAAGTGATGCTGACCATTAAAGTCTTGGTTAAAATGCATGTTTGCCAAATGTGTCCAACTCCTGCTGATCCAGTGTCCTTTCCGATGGATATTGGAGGCCACAGCCGACGGTGCGTTGTCCTATTTACGTA
Organism: Drosophila histrio; assembly: GCA_958299025.2. Lineage (NCBI taxonomy): Eukaryota > Metazoa > Arthropoda > Insecta > Diptera > Drosophilidae > Drosophila > Drosophila histrio. Next base: position 9,496,389 of record OY282580.2, read on the forward strand.
CTCGAACTTCATGCATTTCAATCACCAACACACAACACACAACACAATTTAAATATGCTGATTGGGTGCGGAAATTTGGTTGCTCGTCAAACCAACAGACAACTAGACTCCCCAGACACCACTGTTGGCCATGGCTAACATGCTGGGCCAACGGGTGGTAGGTGGAGCTACCATTGTTTTACAGCATTGTGCCACGCCTCCAGTTCTACTGCTGCCGGTTGTGAGGCGTGTCTTTAATTGGCTTTGGCTTTAGTTATAGCTTTTCTGGCGCCCCACTGTAGATGTTGCCTTTATTGTTGTTGCTGTTGTTGCTGTTGTTGTTGTTGCTGGCGGTAGTGTTCACTGCAATTGTGTTTTAGCCATAAATTTTGTTTATTGATGAGTTTTACGTTGCATGGCTCGAGAGTGAAAGAGAGAGGGCAACCACACATGTGACATTGCTTAGCTTCAAATAATTTAATTAATTTTAGTTTGCACTTTTTAGCCAAATTTTCTGCTGTTGCAAACATGTTGTTGACACATGAAATGGCTTTTATAATTGCTTTAGCACACTTCTGCTTAGTTGGTAAATTTCGCAAAATCGCAACACGATTAAATTTCACGCTTAACACTAAATTGCAATATCAAATGCATCTCATAGAATCCATCACAATTATGGCAGCCACAAAATTAGTTGCAAATGTCTAAAGTGTAGATAAATAAAAGCACTTTGAAGACACGTGTACAATGAATAATTAAAACATGTTATTTATCTACTCAGATTATGGAATTACGATATGGTTAATAAACACAAAAGTTATAAAAGAAATCATTTTCTAAAGTGCATTGCAGGAAGAACAATATTAGCGCCCTCTAGAGCTCGTTGTTTTTAAGCTCTCTTTATGAAAGATCACTAAGAATTTATGTCGTCTGCTGCTGTTACAACTGTTACTCTGATACTTAAGTGTCAATTCACATAACAAACTATTCCTCTATTTCAATGTCACATTGATTATTAAGTCGAAAATCAAATGAATGTATGATTTTCTATTGCATAACCAATAACGAGCTGCAACTGCATTTGTTATTTTTTGTGCTGTCCGTGTGGGCGAGGAGACAGGGCGATATTGGTGTGCACACCTCTCCATCTCTGATTTCCCTAGACAATCTCTTTAGCTGCATATCGTCATAGCGTTTGGCAGAGAACAAACGAGCAAACCATATACTAGTAGTACAATCCCATCTTCCATCTGCAGAGGCGTCACCAAGCTAATCTGCTAGCTGTCAAAAGTCGCTGAAACAATTGGAAATGACAACAAATATGAAGCTACACAGGAACCGAAACAGATACAAAAGGAGCGAAAAATTGTCCAATGTCCATGTAAGTTGAGCCAAAGCAAACCCACAGTTACACACACACACACACAATGACAATCACACACACTCACATTCATAGCCATTGAGCCAGCCAAGTAAATCTCCAATTGTTAGCAAAAACTTCCTCAGAAATGGCAACGAAAACGGCTGACAGTTGCATAAACAATAAACGTTACCAAAAAGATAAAAAAAAGCGCATATTAACGGCTAATTGCGCGACCAGCAGATACCCTGTTTGTAAGTTGTATATCAGGCATGTTCTGTAAATCTCTAACAAGCCAAAAGTAATGCAGAAGTAAGAAGAAGTAATAAATAATTGATGAAAGAATTGATAAAATGTATAATTAACTGAATAAAATTAAATACATATTTAAATTTAATAAGAAGGCTTGAGTTACATTTAAAGTGTATTTATTTAATGCATAAAATACATTTAAAATTTAGAATAAAACGATCTTTGATTGTATACCCAACTTTTATTGTGACAAGCGCTTTAAGTATAAATATAAATAAGTAAAATAAAATAAGCACTTTCTTTCAATTTTAACTTAATTTATGTCCTTATTTGTCCCTCCGAAAAATGATATCTCTGAAATTTACCAAACGCAGTTATTTTCATCATTATCGCTGGAGATTTGTTAAACATACCGGCATAAATGCAAATTTTGTTACAATCAATAGATCAATCTATTCCTTTTCTAATAAAAATAAACACTTGCATCAACTTGAATGCTACATGCATAATCAATATTTCTATATACGCTATTTAAACTTATTTAAATGGGTATAAAAGTGACTGCAGCCAGCGCAACTAAGATCAATCTATTCCAACTCCAATACAAACAGAAGACTGTATTAACTACTCTGTCACATGTATAAACAATATTTCAATATACCCAGTTTTAGCTATTTTGAATGGGAATAAAAGTTAACGCTACTAACGAAACGAAGCGAGGATTAATCGTTTTCTTTTCTTATATAAAATAGTTACATGCATCGACTAGATTGTTACATACCTTATCATCATTTCAATATACCCTGTTTAAGCCTTTTTTAATGGGTATAAAAGTGAGTGCAGCTAACGAAACGAGCCAGCGAATGCGGTCAACATCAAAAGGAACATACAACCAAGCTAGAAGGGAGATGGCGTGGGAGGGAAAGATATAGAGCTGAGGGGGATATGGGGACAGTTGAAAGTAGCAAAAACAAAAAAGGGAAGTGTAACAAGAAACTAGAACTAGAACTATTACTAGCTGTACCCACACACACACACACACACACACACACTCGCACACAGATTTTAATGCACAGCGACATGTGTGGGAAGTTGGATTTGGTGGCAGTGTGGGATACGGGGGGCACATACAGTGCCTGCTAAAACAACAATCTGACATTTTTTGCGCTTTGACGACAATTTCCCCCGCGGCAGAAAACGCCAACACCAATGTGAATGCAACTGAACGATACAACGGCAGCGTAAACCCAAAAGGAATAGAAAGAGGAAAACAACGACGGAGACCGTGAGAAGAAGTTGAAATAGTTAGAAAGCAAGAGGAAGAAGTAGAATCAGTCGTGCTCTCAGCATTTGCCGTTCGCCTTTTGCCGCATGACAAAAGCTCGAAATTGATTGTGTAAATAAGAAAACGAAAATGTCGTTAGTTTACGTTTTCCGCTGACAAGCTATGGAAACGGAAAAGCAGTTCCAACAGCAGCAAAAGCAGCACTGCAGCACTGCAACATTGGCAACATGGAAAAGAATTGGACAAAATGGCGTTGAAATAGACAGAAGGACGACGGAATTAAAAATGGAATTTGCTCGTTAGCAGTTTGCAGTTTATTGGCAGTCACTTTGATGCGAAGTATTTTGGCGAAAAATTGATAGCCAGGAATGAGAATGCGAATGAGAGCGAAAAGAACTATGAAATTGTTGAAATATAAGAACAATGACAAATCAAATAAGTTAAGACAATTCAACGTCGCCAGATATACGAAAACAGAAGGTTAAGACAAGGAAATTGTACTTAGTAAATTTATAATTGATTAGAGAACTATTAATATTAGTTTAGTTTAACGCAATAACAATTCGAAACGATTATAAGACATACAACTCTTAGATAATGATTAATTTATTAATTATTATTAACCATATTAATAAATAAAACTAACACTCCTTCCACCTGTTTCACCTACGGCTACAGAGTGTAAGAAGCTTCTACTTATCTATCCAAAGCTCACACGTTGCAGATTAAATTTATTTCCAACCAACTGGAAATTTAACTTTGAGCCAACTACAAGTAATAGCAAACACAAACCAAATATTTGGCCAAACAATTTCCCTAACCTGCGGTGTCGTTGTGCTATCTCAGATGTTGACTTTCTATCCTAAGGCCAATGCGGATACGTACTATACACACACACACACACACACATTCAAGTATTGCATATAATATATCTATATAAGTGCTTAGCTGACAATCTATCAGAGAGTTTCCGTTGGCGATAAGCAACTAGCCATAGTCTACATTTTGGCGCCATCAACTCTTGGCAATAGTTCAAAGTTCGCTCTGCGGTTGCCGTTGCCCTTTTGGCCGGCATCCACTCTATTTTCGGGCAGCTACTTTTGCCACTGTTACTAAATTGAATGAAAGCACATTTTGATTGAAAGGAAATTTACGTCAAACTTAGAGACACCAAAGATGCTGAGTTGCTTACCGTGGCATGGCTGCTTTAACAGCCAATGTAGCATCACTCTACACCCTCTGGATTTATCAGTCACTGTTGCAAAATTAGTTAAAGGTTGGCCCGGCAAAACTTTTTTTACGCCAACTTGGTCAACAAGTTGGCAAACTATTTGCCAAATAAGTCAAGTAAAAAAAAGGCCGATCTACTCCGGTTGGATGACTGACCTAAGACATTGACTGCATTCTTCGACAGCATTTGTTGGGGTGAGTAACATTTTTTTTAGCCACATCTGATGTAATCAGTTTGATGGACTTAAAATGTTCAAAACGAGTTTGATACTAAATTTATTTATCACCTTAAAGTAAAGAAAATATAAAGAGTTTTATATTTTGTTGAGGGTTTTTAGTTAAGGAAGTTTTATTTTCAATAATATTATTACACGATTGTTGATTATTTAGTGCATTCAATCTAAGACTATTATATTAATTGTATTATAACAATGCTCATAATAAACTATATCATTAATATAACTGTAGAAATAAACTCAACTGTAAGTTCTTTAAATAATACAGAAGTATTCAAATTGTGTTGTGCCCATTTTGTTGTTCGTCCTGAAACCTCTCATAATATCCAGCTAGAAGAAATACTAGAAAAAATGTGAAAGTTTTTTTGTTTTTGTCTACAGTTGTGTGTGATTATCTAAGCTTTTACTATGCATATAACTGGGTAGTAAATAGTTATATTTATATAGTAGATCTGTTCTGAATTTCAATGAAATATATTTATATAGCATACTTTTAGGGTGATTTACGAAATTGAAAACAGATCTGATTATAAGTAATTATTTGTAGATATATCGTTCTTATATAGGTATCCCTCGTAGTTACATAATTGCATTTTAGGTACTTCTTGACATACACATAGCACATACATGTTCAATATATATATGAATATATTTTGTAATATATTGTATAATCTTTGATTAGACGAGTAATTGATACCACGGAAAGCACATTAAGTGTTGGTAGTTGAAAATAGTATATATTTTATATATATAAGTATTTGGAGTTTTAAATATTTTGCGCACTCGTTCAGCATCCTTCTTAAATGTATCCCTGCAAATTCCCATATAATTATTTGCCATTTCACCTCGTCAATTTGAGGTATTTACTATTTCTCGAGACGCAACAGTTGTCGTCCTCGCCGTGGCAAGCACAGCGAAAGCTGTGGATTCTAATTCTTGGTTGCTGTCTTGGCTGTGGAACCCAAGTTATTGACCGGCTCTTGCAATGGCACCCACTGAGCGGTTGCGTTCTTGGCACGAAACATTTCGTCAAAGAATATCTTCTCCTCATGTAGAACTTCCGGTGAGTTGCCGATGAGGGCACGACCCAGTATTTCACTAGAACCTGTATTTTTGAAAAAATATTAGTTAGGTAAAAGCTTTTCTGTGCTTAGCATCCACTTACCCAAGAGGCCATCGTGTACGACCGTAAACTCCAGCAGGCAATTCTTTAGCGTCTCCTTGCCCACATCGAAGGCCAAGGCCTCGTTATAGACCGGATTAACGGTATTGCGCTGCACGCCCGTCTTACGCTTCTTCAACTTCTTGCCACCTGGTCCCAGTAGCGATACCTTTACATACGGATCCGATGAATTACGTGCATCATCCACAATACGCAAATTTCTGGCCTTAATCAGAACGACCATCAAGCGTTCAGCGGATGGAAGATAGGCCAGTGAGACCATAATATCTCCCAAATCCACTTTCATATCTTGGGCCGAGGCGGAAGTGAGGGGTGTCCAGAGTTTCAGCTGCTCGCTGAGATCCAAATGGGCCATATGCAGCTTGGTGCCGCCAATGCAAACGTGTCTTGAATACGCATCGAAGTCATACAAGAGAATCTCCAAGGTGCGCTTATCAATTACGCCAGCTGTGACCTCAAAAGTAAAGTTCTCATCGAAAACTATAGAGGAGATAGAGATATGGATTAAGTAAATTATTATCACAGATGCTACAGACGATGGAAACTGATATTCTACCTATACAAATTAGATATAATATTAAATAATATAATGAAAAAAATATATATAAACAATTGAGATTAAAAAGACTCCTTTGCTTACCGAGCCTATTAAATATAGGAATTGTTACCTGGACTCAAGGTCTTCTTGTGTATGCGAGTCTGCCAGAAGTTCTTCTTGTCCGGAAGCAATCGTATCTTGGCATAGGGATCAGCGGTGCCACTAAACTGACGAGGTTGCAAGTTTAGCGCCTCCAGCAGACGCACATTAAGCAAACCGGCAACAGGATCATAGCTCATACTGACATGCAAATTACCACGTACTTCGTTGACGGCAGCAGCGGGTGAAGAAGTCTTTGGCTGGGAGTGCTGTTGTATAATGAAATTCAATATGCCATTCAATTCCCCTTAAGTGTATTACACTTACACTGCGATACAAGGTCATATCGATTTTGGTATGATCCAATTTGGCATTCATGGAGGAAACTCTTGGACGACTGGGATGCATGGCAAGAACGACATGCTTATCGGATCTGGCAATGGGAACCGATGTCGTCGAGCAATAGGATAAAGTGTTTGACTTGAGACTGCCAGTGGGTGAAGTGGGTGTGGGTGGTGCAGATTCCTCGGTGGTATTCGAAACCTGCTGCTGCACTGCCGCAGTGGCGGTCACCGAGGCGGGCACCCAGAAAGCGGGGTCAGCATCCTCCGACTTGAGTGAAGTGGGACTCAAATTGCCGGCATTATTGTTGGCCAATTTGCCACGTGCCACGCACTCGTTCACATTGTCCACATTGTAGCCCACGGCACCGGCAACGAGTGCCTCACGGCTGCAGACAAATTTCAATGGTAAGTGCTCTCTAAAATGTTGAGTACTCTTACTTACCTCTGCTGCTCCTCGGCCTTCTCGCTGGCCGACTCCAAAAGATTCTGCTCAAACCAGTTGAGACGATAGCGCCTCGAGCAGGTTGTATAAAGAGCAGCTCCGACTGCTGAGACAACCAGAAACGATACCGACGCATATATGCCAATTTGCGTCAATGAAATGTCCTCTTCACGTATGACAATATCCATGGCTGGAAACTGGAATGGGATGCAACAATTAGTTGGCTATTTTGTGCATCCTACATGGCTAATGACACCCCAACTTGCAGTCATAAAACTTTAATTATCACACAGGAACGAAGCCACCTTATAAATAAATCAAAGCCGGGTTCAGATTCTCTCCTCCATCTCCAATGACCCAAGTCATCTGTGCTTGGGACTTGGGTTATTAATTGCGCTGCTAAAGGCACCATTGTGGCCATGTCGTGACCACAGTTACTGACACTGCACGTGCTGTCAGTTGTTGCCCCTTTCACTTATGTTTCACCTGGCAAGGCAATGTCTGTGTCAGGCCTGTGCCACAAAATTGCCATAAAGGTTACCACAACAGCATTGGGGGGTTGAGGGTTCAGGGGCTTTTCGCAATTAGCCGGCCAAACAAGGCGACCTAAACCAAACTTAGCCAGAAAGTACGAGGGTTTGCTGTGAAATTGTAGCTCAACCCGTTTCTGTAACGACTCTTTAAACATGAAATTTATTGCCATCTTGTTAATTAATTAGTACTTTCAAGCTACCTTTTGAGAAACGTTTTGCTTTTCTTAATATCCTATAAAAAGGCAGAGAAGCCGAAAAGGTATATTGAACTGGCAAATCTGATTGACCCTATTGAGTATATTTACTACACTGGTTTTTAGGGAACTTGGGAACTGCCTATAAGACATCTTGAATTCGTCTGTTAATTACTTGACTCCTGTTATCTTTCTTGTTCTTGGGCAAAAACTGAGATCTATCTAAACTGTCTGTTAATCTCATCTGTAAGAATTTAATAAATACATAAAATAGTTCAGAACAGAGCATAGAGTATCTTAACGTCGATCATTTGCTTGCTGAACTGAGATCTTACCAATCTTTCTGTTAGTCTACTCTGTAATAAATTAGTAGATATAAACATAATTATAGAATTACTTCTTGATGTGGATTATTTGTTTGCTGAATTCTAATTATTGAAAACTGTAATTAATTTATAGATTCCATCTGCTCCATTATTTTCTGTTGTTCTTAGAGTTTGAAAATATGCCTACAGGGTATTCTTAAGTCTATCACACACATTGCTAATTAACATTTTTTGTACTTCTCCTCATTCAGCAATTTTTGCAATTTGTTTTCAGTTTATTATTTATTTACGCCAACTTTTGTACGGGATTTCTACTTTTACGGCAATTGAATGAAGTGTTCCTTCTCCCTCTTTCACTTTATCTTTCATTTTCTCTTTCTCTCACTCTCTCTCGCTCTCTCTCTGTTTGTGTGTAGGCGTGTATAAAATAGATGAAGTGCCTGTATGTGTGAGTGAAAGAACGAGAGAGAAAGATGTAAAGGGGGATGGATATAGAGGCAGAGGAATGTGTTAGCATGCAGTGGATTTCATTGTAGGGCCTTGTCTAAATGATTTATAAGCCTTTGTGCAACGGGGACAGACAAGATTCTCCTCATGATTCATGACATTTTCTGAAATGAGAAATATATTTAAAATTCAGACAGCCCGAAAAATAACTCAACAACAACCGAAAAGTCAGCAATTTAATTAGATTTTACCCAGAGACAAAACATATAATAAATTTATGTAATGTTTCTGACTCAACTTGCAGGTTGAACTGCGATTGTCGGGTTCAACAAATGGTATTAAGTTTATTAACAAATTAATCAAGAGTTATCTGTCTTTGCTTACTGGCAACCCTCGCATGAGTCGTATATAAATCTCGTCGTAAACCAATCATGTCAAATTGAGTCAGATCGTAGGCGGCTTTATAAATCGATGTCAAGTTTTTGTCTCATACCTTATGCATGTGTCAGATTTTCATTTTGTTCCCCGACGTGAGCCACAAATTGAGCCATCTCCTTTGTGGTTAACAGAGAAGGGGCAAGAGGATTGCTTTAATGTATTTTAGAGCCGTTTAACAGTCGGTTTTTTTATTATACAATATTGTTATATATGTATGAGCATGAGTATGTCGTGCATACATCACGATTTATGACAGTCGCCATAAATTTTCATACAGAAAACTCGACTGCAGCTGCCGTTCCCTCTGTCTGTTCGTGTGTGAGTTTGTTTGTGGTTTTGGCCAACTGGCTTTATAAACAATTTTCGGTCTTTTATCGTATTTTCACTTTTTGCCAACAACAAAAACCAGATAAGAGAGCCAACTATTTCCGTTAATGGTGAGAAGGGGAAAATAAAAATGCGATACGGCAAAGTCAAGGCCAATCACCAGTTGCCGTCGCTTTCTGTACTTTAATATGTTGACACAGCGACTAAAATTAATTTTATCTAATCGATGAGGCACTGGGGCGATGGTTTTCATTCATTTCGTTGCCTCTACCACGTGCCGACAGACAACGCATTATTTTACCGTGATTTTATTCACTTCGCTAACTTTCCTTTTTGTTCTGATCATTTTAAAGAGAAATTGTCGTAAGGAAAAACTGAATTTCCCAGCGGCAAATGACATCAAATTGCACAATTACGGCAAATTATGTTCATTAGTCTAATGAAGTGTTTGTCACACACAAAGTAGCACTCATGACCACGCCCACACCCGCGCCAACGCCCACACTGTAGCCATCAGCTGCGAACAGGGATAGGGACAGGGACAGGAGCAGGGAGTGTGGCCAGAGAGTGTGGCCAGAACAGGGACTGCAAGTCAGAGTCAGTGTGCCATCAAGTCTGTTGTTTATACACCCAGCAGTTAGAGTCGCAGTCATATTCAACTTGCCACAGATGTGTTGCAAGTTCACAAAGAAAACAACTCAATAAGTTAATGACAATTATGCATAAAATAATAAACTTTTAATATGAAAATAAGTTACGCTATTAACATATCTTCATACATTAAATATGTATATTACTTTCTAAATTTGTGAACTATAAATATATTTAATCGATACTTGAGACAACGTTTATAAAACTTGTTTTATTTTATTTAAATTATTAGTAACCTAGTAAATACTGGAAAAGTTTTTTAAATTAAGTTAGTACAAGTGTATAATCCTATTATTTATATATAATTTTTTCCCATTTATTACTAATTATTGCTCAGTTATTATTTATTTCAGCGCATTTCCCAAGTCTTTGAGAGCTTTTAACGATACATTTTCCAGCTTGTTTCCTCAAACGCATTGCCATAATTAGATTACCGCATTGAGTTCGAGCTGCTGGCCAAAACGAGACGAGCAGCAACATCCTGCTGAACTTGGCTTGCTTATTTATTTTTTGTGTCTGTATATGTGCACGTATTTGGGTTGGTGTGTGTGTGTGTGTGTTGTCTCGCCGCCGGAAGACATTGTGTGGCAAAATGTTTTATAAATGCTGTCAGCTGTAGGTGTAAACGTGTGAAGGCTGCTTGGTCGCTCGACTGCTCCCTCTGATGTCTTCACGCAAATCCTTAAAAGCGTGTGATACTCTCGTAACTGAATATATGTATTTATAAATAGTAGATGTTAAGTATACGCCCAAGTGGTTGGCCACAAAAACGCAACACATCTCACAGACAATTTGATGAATGATTTCGTCTCACTCTCTCTCTCGTTCTGCGAAATCAACAATGTGTAATGTGTAATAATGACATAGTCTAGCTGCAAGTATCCACACATCAGAGAAGAACATCATTATTATCAGGGTCAGCATCGTCTGTTGTTTATACTGTCGACATTGTATGTGTGACATTGTTGTCTCCCATTTGTTGTCTCATTATTCGAGCTGATTGCTGTCGCCATTGGCGTTGACTTTGTCCCTATCCCAGCATTTGTCCCCTTTCATATGCCAATAGCAAACAGCATCAATGGCAACAACTACCGACAACACAACTGAGAGATTGAGAAACTGACAGATAGACCAGTATAATTAGCAGTTAATGAATATTTATGGCTTGTCGACTCAGCTTTGTCCAAGTGTCATAAGCAGCTAATGCTCCATGGAGATTTAACAGAGAATTCCATAATAATTTCTATTCTCAATCAGCTCATAGACTTTTTGGTTAATTTCCTGCATAATGAGCACATCAAAAGTTGGTCGGAAATGTCTTAGTTTGACAGCAAACTTTGTGTAGCATACTTTTTGGTGCATGTCGAAAATAATTAGATTTAAATTTGAATTAATTTGCTATGAACACAAGAGAACTCTTTGGGGAATAAACTACATATGTCTTTATCAATAATAAAGTAAAATCAAACTTTTCTGTCTCCAATCACATTTATTTTGAGAACCTTCTTTCTTGTTTTGTGTCACAAGAGACACTCGAGAATGTATTTTTAAATGCTTGTCAATACTTTGGTTGCTTCTCTTTGTAAATTGATAAACAAAAAGTGAAAGACAACTTTTTAGATTAAAACTTCGAACAAGATAAAACGCAATAAGACAAAAGGCGATTCCAGCGAAAAACAAAAACGGACAATGAAAATAGAATATCCTATTAAAATCAAACAGCCATATGTCAACATGCCGATAGACCAATAAGCAATCGAACCTAAAAGCATATAAAATTTGTATCTTGATGACGAAGATAAACAACAATTTAATAATGTGACCCAAAGACAAAAATCGACAAACGGAAGCATAAAAATCAACAAAAATATGATCATTAAAGCGCAATATGCCCGGGACACTTGTTGTTTGCTCAAAAGCTCGAAACGAGGGAAAATAATAAGTGCGATATTAAGAGACACACAGAGAGGAAGAGAGAGGGAGGGAGACACTCACACACGAACCTAAAAGGCCAAAGTGGCAGCTGCTGTTGTGACCCGCCCTGCCAATAACTCAGCATGTCAACAAACATTGAGAAGTTGTCGTTGTCGTTGTCGATGTTGCCCCTTTGTTGTGGCCCCCTGTTGCCCCATTGATGTACCGTTTTATTGGCGTCACGCCCCAGGCCATCAATGTTGTCTTGTGGTGTGTGTTTTGCATTAAAAGTGCATTAATCTTGGACACGTGATAAATATTCATGGTCTTCTTTCTTGGCCCATAACTAAGCATTAAACATGCAAATTTAAAATGCATCCCACTTTGGCTTACTAGGCTAACTTTGTTCATACTAGTATGTCTGTCTGTTCGCCTCTTTGTTTCTCTGTCGGTTAAGGTCGGGGTCGAGTGTTTCAAGGGCGTGTTCGTGTTTGAGTGGCCTGCGAAGGTAAACATAGAGTATGGCTCAGTCCGATTCGCTGAGCATTTTGCTGGGTTAAACAACCTAAGGCCAGGTTACTTTTCCACAGAAATCTCAGCTGGCAACTCACCCAACACACACACACACACCCACATATATACATACTCAACATGCGGTAAATTGAAACGGCATTATAAAGCAGGGCTTAAGGACTTCCAGAGTGTATGAGGCGAAACTGAATGAAAGCGTACATATGTGTTGACTTCCCTTTGCCTCCTACTTGATGTGGTTGTTTTAACTCTCAACGAGAATGAAACAATGTGTGTGTGTGCATCTCTCGCATTATTAAATTAAAATGTATTTGTGCCGTGGGAATTTATGAATTCGTGTTTTAGGATGCGGCGACCCACGTTGCGGATGCGCTATGCCATACACGAATCTGTAATCAACTGATAAATATTCAATTATTTTCAGAACATCGAAGGAGAACAAAACGGAGCCAAAGGTGCAATTTATATTGATTATAAGTAAAGCTTTTTCAATTAATTGCAATTCATATTTTATGAACCGAAAGCGATTGCCTTGATAAATCGTGTAGATTCATTATGGAACGCAAGCAAGCAAATAATTAAATACATTAATTTATAAATAAATAAATACTGTATCTTAAGTAAACTAAAGAAGTGTAATTTTATATCTAACTGAAAATTATATAAAATGGTATTTAAGTAAGCAAACTATATATGTTCTTTCATATTTTAGCTCGCATGTTTTTCAATTTCTTTACAGCCAGCCCATTTTAAGCCCATTTAAATGATTTGCTTAGGCATTAGCACTTACCCTTTTCCTTTTATTTACAGCGTTTCACACACGACTTAAGCGGAGTATGCTAACAATTTATTGTCTTTGACTCGCTTACACGCAATAATTCGCAACAATATGTTGAGTTATCCCTGCGCCCTACGTGTCGTATGCGCAATATGCTCTAAAAGCATTCACAACGTCGCGGCATTCTGTGTGGTCTTTGAGTGCAGTTCAGCGTTTAAAAAGCAATTTCCTTATTAATGTATTTTCATTAAATTTTAATTTTATTTGCTCATCCAAGCAGCACTCTCTTTTAAGCGACTTTTCGACTAAAATATATTAATATTTAATAATGTTTATATTTAACACTGTTGCGACTTAGTATTTACCAGCAGCGGCAGCAGCAACAACTTGGCCAACGCGTTGCTCAAACTCGACTGTGTTGTTTTTCGCCAAAAATCACACGCAGTTGCCTTTGTCGTATTTCCTCACACATACGCACACGCAAACACACATGCCATACACACACACACACACACATACATTTAGTTAGAAAGTTTTGCATCCTAAAATGAGCGCTTGCAACAATGTTAGCATTATAATATTATATATCATAAATATAGAGCATTATGTTTATTTATTAATGGTAATACTTTTGTAATACTTACTTAATTATTTATCATGAAATTCCTTAAAACCGGCATTTTTCAAACCATAAATTGCAACGTTCGCTTTGACTATTCAAAGTTGTTTCAAAAGCTTTTGACGCAAGCAACAGCTGTCTCGTTTAGTAAAAGCTCGCTCAGGGCCTTACAAATTGTTGCTCAAAGTCAATACACAAATAAGTATGTAAAAGCTCGTCAAAGCAACCGTTACTTTTGGCGTTGCCACCTATGAGAAAAATGGTATTTAAATTAAAAATCAAAGAACTTCCGAATAGAAAAATATTTGTAACAAAAAATTGTTAAAATCTGTAATTAATATAGATAAATATAAAAATTTAATAATATTTATATTATTCAAACATCTTTCAACTAATAATACTCGAATATATTTATATATAATCTAATATATATATACTGCTGGGAACTAAGTAACTTATATTATTTAAAGTCATGAACTTGAAACTTGATTTGTCAGCTAATCTCAAAATAGCGCGAACTGAAAACAAATTGTTATTGCTATTGATAAGGTGTGTGAAAAGGTAATTATACTAACAAACAGTATTTAATACTTATATGCAATGAATAATAGAGCTGAATGACTAAAAACAAATGATTAATGTGAATAAATACTATAAGTCGAATCTGTCTCTTTAAAATATTCTAAATTATTTTATTGATAAATATATGGCTATCTGCCTCAATTTTACCTAGGCCATCTAAAAGGGAATATACATTTGGTTAAAATACCAGCATAGTTTGATCATAATAAGATGCTTCTAGTTTGAGATCCGATTTCCAACTGTCAAGTTGCAATTATTACGCTAAGTTTGATTTGCATAATCTCAAGTTCAAATATGAAACATGATATGATAGCAGCTGCCAGCAAACATGCTCGTGACGACCTTGTAAGTCAATGTCAACGCGAGTAACCCACTTATATAACTGCATATGTATATGTCTGTATGTATGTTATATATTGTATTCGTTATCAACTCTTAGCACTTTCGATGCCACTTTGTGGTTTTTCTTTCGATGTGAACTCAGTTGAGGTTTGATCTTAACACTGACTTACATAAGTATGTCATATGACATATCATATTATCAACGATCTCAGAGTACGTCAATTATTTTGAATATTTGATTGACACAATAATATTATTTTGTTAGAACTGGACACAATAATATTTGTTTAGTCTAGTCTAAATTGCGCAGCGAGTGAAATATTAAATTTTGATTGTCATGCACGACAATAAATATGCTTTAATTTTTTTTTCCCCACTTATTCGATGTCTTCAGTTCAACAACACTTTACAGATAATATACATATAACTGCAATCTTCATATAACCTAATACTGTGATCTTTCCGGAACTAGAATGCTTTTTGCTAATTAATTTGCCGAATATAAGCTTATCTCTTGTAGACAAATTATCAAAATTTTGTGCATCTAACTGAAAAAATCCAGTTTGCGTGCGTTAGAAAATCGCATAAAATATGCAAACACAAGCTCATTCCATTAATCAGTAACTTAATTGAAGAACGTGTACGTAAATTGTTTAATCTGTCTCTGACTGCAGGCAATTAATCAATTGCTATAACCGATAAGAGTCGAAGGTACTTGACTTCTAACATTGAACGGAAATCGATTACATGAATAACATATAAAATAATATATAAATTATAAATAGTTTGCATTATGTAAATGTGTAGCAATTGTCAAATTCCCATGGAAAAACTTATTTCAAATTTTGAGAATATTTTAAAAATTTACTTTACTTGATTTAACATAGAGTAAATTCATTATTAAATTACGCTAAAAGTGCGATTTGCATGGACAAAGCAAGATTACACATAACTAAGTAACAATTTCGTATAAAATATGAATTTTATTTTAAATTCAAGTCATAAACTTTTTTGGTAAATACCCTTCTGATTTGCTCGATAGTGAACAGCAGGGAATACATATATTAGTTCTTATCTTCATCTTGTTTTTCGACGCATCTTTTCTTTCAAATCTATTTGACATAATAGTTCGATGGGAAATTATAAATATGATTGAAATAATATTATTAAAATTGCTCTTTCTAATGTTGAATATATGACATTTTCATCCGAACTGTGGCAGTAAATTTACGAGTATTTTCGAACTATTCTTCCCATTGTAATTATGTGATATGGTAGTCTGATTTTAATTAAACATTAAAACTAAGGTCTAAAAGTGTCTCGAACTGAAAGACAGACAAACGAATATATTATATATATTCTCCAAAATCAATAACGTAATTTTCCTTAAGTTACACATTACTAGTCATAATTATAATACCCTAAGTTAGTGTAGACAAAATCTTACCACTCATTGCGTCGTGATACATGAAACTGATACGCTCAAGCTGTAAAATGACGTATACACATTTCAACTTCAGATTATAATTTTTTTTTTAATTATGTTCCCAGCAGAGAAAGGCTGCATATATAGCTCTTTGACGGAATGACCTTACAAACAATTTCTTACTTAATATTGATAATGATTTCACAAGCGAGTTTGTCAATTAAGTCTTGGAATCGCAATACAATCTATTTTGTGTGAGGCTCGTAAGAGATCGCTTTGAGTTGGGCGTCTGGAAGCCCTATCAGCGCTCTCGACTCGTTAGCGAGAGCGACAGAGATTCAGAGATTCCGATTGAGATTTAGATTCACGTGCCGACACTTATAAAGCGATTACCATTTGTGTCACGAACGACAATCGACTGTGAGTACTCGCATGAGACGCAACTAAACCGGACCAGACCAAAGCATAACTTTAAAGACAAATACAAAGAAAAGACTCTCAGACTCTGAATTGGCTACGCTCCATTTGACACGCGAGTGACGTCGAAACGATTACAGCAAATATCATAAAATAAGTGAAAGTCGAGACGTTTTAAGATTGCAAATAATATTTTACCGGAACCGCAATGGCATCGGCGTTAACAAATCTGTTACAATCACTGCGCATTGGACCCCTTTCCTCGTCCAGCAAATCCAGTTCCAGCGATGTCTTGATCATGCCCAAAGTGGAGAAAATCAAAACGAAAGTCGAGCTGATTTCAGTGCCTGAAATAACACTGGAGGAGGTGGCACATCATGATAGCTTCGATGACTGCTGGATTGTAATCTACGATCGAGTCTACGACGTCACACAGTTCCTGCGCGAGCATCCGGGTGGTGATGATATTATAATGGATCATGCTGGACGTGATGCAACAATTGCCTTTCATGGCACTGGACATTCTCGTCATGCTGTTGAGCAAATGCGTCATTTCCTGATCGGACAACTGCCTCCAATGCAATGCATCTTTCGCTCCGGCCAAAACAAGGTTCTGTCCTCGGGCATACCAGACTGATTGGGATTGATCAATCGAATCGGAATCATTTCCTCGCCGCCGTCCGATCTATGTGTGTTTTTGTTGTCAAATACTTATTTATTTAGAAAATATTAAATATAAGCTTTTACTTTTAATCTGTGCTGTGTACTTTCTATATTTCATGAGCAATTTTCATTCCCAATTGACATCAGTTCGCTCACCTCTATATGTGTCTGCTGTTCATAGATTAAACTTAGCTTGTAGATTACACAGCTTTTGTTCTAAAGTGCTATTGCCCCGAAATAAATATATATTACTTATATAAGATAGCTATATTTGTAGCTCTTTAAATTTCAGCTACTTTTTGGAAAAATAAACGAGCCGAACAGTCGAGAGCCCGACCGTAATATACCCTGTGGCTTTACAGACTTTCTTAGACCTGTAACTTACTTTTAACAAACTTAATATACCCCACAGGGTATAAAAATTGGAATGAATTCCGTTTCTAGGCAATTCCCCAAATCTTTAAAGTGTCGTCTTAGCATAGCTCAATTTTGTAAATAAATTATTTAATCTACAATTCTACAGCTACGTCTACGTCATCTGCCACACCCACTGTACTGAATTCAGCGCCATGAACTAATTAAGAAGCTTGTCCTAAATTGTTATCATTAAAAACTAGCAACACTTTCTAATTAAAATAAATGGTAAAGCACATAAATTTGCTGACCCTTGAGAAGACCCTGTATGATAACGTATTTCTTACTAAAATTCCCAGTTAGTTGTTTCGAATGGCACAACGCCAATTATCTGCTTCCGCAATTTCAAGTTTGCGTCTTTAATCTCAATGAAAGCATCATCCAAATGAGAAACACGTCATAATATTAGAACCTTACTCTTGAAAACATAATTCTAATTCAAATTATCTGTTATATTTAATAATGAATAATTTTTGAAATGAGAAAGATGTTTTCTAGCTTTACAATTTACATTTACTAATTTTCAATGACTGTTCTGCTTGACCAAAGTAAAGTTCTAAATGAGAAAGATAATTTTTCTGTAGCTGTGAAATTCTTCAAATTTTTTAAAAATTAAAATCATTATTATTGCGTGGCATATTTAATTCAGTTCTTCTGCCAACACTACGACGTATTAAACGTTAATCTTTAAGCGTGTCCTAAATTGTTATCATATACACACAATATAAAAACTATATTCTTGAGCACAAATTTTCCATGACCTTAAAATTCAAAGTTTTAGTCGATTGCAAATGGGATTTCAGAAATTTATACAAATTAACATTTGAATTATCTTCGGAAATAAAAGGCGTGTCTTAACTAAGTTTTAGATTAGTTTCAACTAAAGATTATTAAGTCTTCAACAGTTCTTCTTCTACCTCTTAATCATTTGTCTATCTATTTGTTCACATTCTTAAATTCATCTGTCAAGAAAACATAGTCTGTTATCAAGAAACACAAACTGCAAAGTCAAACTTTCTAAATAGGACAAATTCAAGTACACACGACTTCCAGAACTTATTTTAGACCCAGCACTTAAAGAGTACAAAGATTGTATTAGGTTTGTCGAATTGGGAAACATTTGAATTATTTAATAGTTAACACTATTTAATGTTTACCATAATTAAGTTTTTACAAAAAACGAACACAGAGTCTCTCAAAGTTCGCTTCGCTTGAATGTAGTCTTGTCTACTAGTTGAATTTAGTTTCTACTGGTTATGTTATAGAACGTATCATGTGTTTTTTTTTTCGTTTATTACTCGTACTGATTACAATCGACTTATAGCTATGCAGACATTATGGAAATGCGCAAAAGAAATGCTTATAAAAGAACTAAATATCACTTAACAGATTCTCAACCTCAATCATGACTAGTACATAAATACTTTGGCTTCTGAATTGACTTAAAAATTATTGCGTATTGCTTCACTCAATTGCTTATCAAGGGGAAGAATTTCCCGGTGGTGTGGGAGAAAACCCTCTCATTTAGCTGCTGCTGCTGGTGGGCGGTTCGTTGTGAGGTCCTTGCAACAGGGCTTGCAACTTGGCTGCAGCCGGAAATGAGCCCAGATCCAAGGGAGCAGCTCCTGTGGTGCTCTGGATATAGGCAAGGAGTCTGGAATACAAATAGAGCGATTATTATAAGTTTATATTTAATAAAACTTTGACTTTTAAATTATTAAATATATACTTTCTTCTATTCCCTGGCTAGCAATTAGACTCACCTGCGTAGCTCTTCCAGCGCATTCTGTTGCATCAGTATGTAGTTCTTGGCCAGCAACAAGGTGGCTATTTTCGACAGCTTGCGCACTGAAGGCGAATGTGCATAGGGTATCACACTGCAATGAAGGGTTCAAAGGGTCAAATAACTATTGCAAATATAGTTTCTTAATCATTTACCTTCGCAACTCATCCAAGGCATCGTTTAAATCGTGCATTCTCCGGCGTTCCCTTGCATTGATGTTCAATCGCACCGTCTTGCCCTGTCGATTCTTTTGCTTGCCACCACTTCCTCCGGGTCCGCTGCCGGTGCCGCCCATCACACTGGACATGGCTGCCGTGGTGGTGCCACCACTTATTGCCGCAATCGCTATGGCCGTGGGACTTAATGGCTTCTCGGGGGCACTTGGTCCGGGCTTATTCTCATCCGTTGGCGTCAGGCTCTGCTGGGACATTCCCAGGCCTTGGGAATAGAAACCCCCGAGGCCAACAGACCCGAGGGGGGTGCGACGACCGGGTACGCTTTGGGGCGGACTGGCCGTCGGAGCGGGATGACCGTGTCCGCCCAGCATATTGGCCGTGGGCGGTATGGGCATATGGCCATGTCCAGGCAAACCGGGAAATCCAAAAGCCAAATTCGATGGATCCATTTTCAGTCACAATGATCCTGTAAAAGTACACAAAATGAAAAGCTGAGCACAAGACGACGTGTGTAATTGTAGGGTAGTCGTGCTCACAGCAGCTGAACAGGGTTGTCAACAGCGAACACTAAACGCCAGCTAACGGCCAAATGCCTAAGCTTAAGCTTATACCAAGCTTTCAACAGATGGCGCTTTATCAATGTGCAAAGTCACAACTTATTTAACTTATTTTCAAATATAAATAAATTATTTAAAACTTATATATGTATTAAATTTAATTTATGAAATATGCAAATCAACTTTTTTTCTTGCGATTTATTTCACTTATTAATGCGTTGCTTTCACTGAGGATTTACTGCACACACTTTAAGGATTATTTATTTAAATTAACCACAAATCACAATACAAAAAGTGCGAGTCGGGACAGCTTATATTTATATATAAGTATGTATATATATAAATATATATTTGTTTATTTATGTATATATTAAAATGTACGCACCACAAAAATTAAAATGCGGCTGTTGTTGCCGTTGATGATGCCGCTGTGTGGCAGGATTCGAATTCGTTGCGCGAGTGTGAGTTTCTAGTGGCAGGACACGGCCAAAACAACACAGAGAAAACGGCGTTGCGACCGCGATTTTGTGGTGTATTCCACCGTATAACGATTTTCCGATTTTACTGCTGCCACAGCCACCGTTGTTGATGCTGCCACTGCCACTGCCACTGCCTATGCTGATGCTGATGCTGCCTGCGATTTTACTGTTGTTGCCCCGCCGCCGACGTCAGCGACGCAGCCGATTATAATTTTTGCCTTCGCCGCCGCCGCTTTGCTGGTGTTAATCTCGGCAGTGAAAGAATATTACGAGGCACTCACTATACACTCACTACACTCACACACACACACACACTCTCACACCCATACAGAAATGAATAAATATGTGCAAATGTGTGTCGCCGGGTCTGGCGTTGACGTTGGTGGTTGACGTTTAGTGGTTGTCCTTATACTCTTAATGCAGCCTCCATAACCAATACCAATACCACTAAAGAAATCAACACACACAATCACAAACACACACACACACACACATACTCAAAGGACTATGAATCACTGGCCGTAGCACTTTTAATGCCCAAAAAGAAAAAGGAAAGAAAAGAATCATTTATTCCTGTTGTGGCATCGTTTTTATCGCCCAACTCTCTTCTTCTCTCACTCTCTCTCTCGCTCTCCCTCCCCCTCGGCCGTTTTCGCTCTCTGTCTTTGCAACCCTGCGCTTTGCTTTGTCTCTGATTTCAATTTCCATTGAAACTGAATCTAATCACATGCTCACCGCCGCCTGCTGATCCTTGCCTGCTTAGTTCCTTTTGCTGCAGCACAACGTGGACAAAGCGAAATCCCCGTAACCCTACCCCCTCACCCCGCCCCTTCCTACAGCGCAGTCCCTTACCCCTCGTATTCCTGCTTCCTTGAGGGGGGTTGAATGGTGCTCATGCATCATAATACATTCCAAATTTCAACTACATCTGCATGTAGTTTGATATATGTGCGGGTTTCTCACTTACACTGTGTGTGTGTGTGTGTGTAAGAGTGTATATGTTATGTGTATGTGTGTGTGTGTGTGTGTTTGGTTGCCTGGAAATTATGGTAGAGCATTGTTCACAGTTGGAACAATGCCATAAATGGCACATGCCAAATATCTTTATTTTGAGTTGCCGGCCAGTGTTGTGTAGCGCCACAATCAATGAGTAAGCGTAACTTGTACTCGATACTTCTGACTTTGAGTCTTTGAATTCACACATTCGAAATTCAGTTGCTGAGCTGAATACATGTCGCTCTATCCTGTGGGCCAAATGATCAATAGATTTGATAGCAGTTTTAAATAAAAAAATGTTTTTTGGTATTTATACCATATGAAGAGAAGTGAACAAATATTGCAATATATCTAAATATATGTATAATTAATAATCAGGATATTTTGGAGATAAATATAAGAATCTGTTGAAGATATTTGTTATAAAAAATATATATGAATCAATAGCAAAAGCTCACAATATATTCTAGAATCATACATAGGAGGGAGAACAACAGAAATCTGTTAAATTCTAGATATAAAACTATTTATTTATAATAAATATTTTACAGAGATCTGAAGACATTCTATAGCTAAAGATGGGTAGAGATATAAATACTGAATTATAGAAAAGTTGAAAACAATGTTAGGTTTTTCTTGTATATCTTATATTTACATATTTTATATTTAATTCTTTCTATATTTATATTATTTGTTTCAAATATTTTTCTTATAGCAATTTTGTACTGTTGTAATACAATGAGTTTCTATCCCAAAAATTACATACCAATCGATTAATTAACACAGAAATTGCACTTGATTTTCCCATTTATTTCCTTATAAATTTACACATTTTTATTATAAATCAAATCAAGACAGTCCAAGAACTGTTAGCGTTAAGTAACAACACTTTTTTTTAAGTTAAAAATCTTCCTTGAGATAAACAATAAATTATGCTCCTACTTGTTGTCGAACCATTATACTTTTTACGTTTTTTTAATGATAGTTTTTTATTGCAAATGCGGATAATGGGCCTGCATTAAAGCTCATTACATAAAACGACCATTAACCTTGCTCTTCACTCCTTCAAGCTGGTACGCATACGAGCAAGGATGTAATGGCCAAAAGGACATTTATTTACAGCTGCTGCCGTCTGCTGGTAGTAAGTCAACTTATAAGAACGGGACAGGCCTAATGATTTAGCGCTTAATAAATTCAACAACAACAATATCTCTTTTATATATATTACGATATATTTTTAATATTAAAGCTGCCTTGGCGAGGATAAAGAATTATTGTGTCAGATGTTCTGGGGCCTTGCAAACCGTCTGTTATTATATTTTCCCAAAAACCAGAGCCGAATGCACCCTACGCGATTCAATTCTGGACAGCCCTCGGGGCAATGCGCCATTTGTGAATTGTATTGTTTGAGAGTCATGGTTGCAGTACACGTAATTGCAGAGGTTTTTCCCTGCCCTGCCCTGCCCTTCCCTCGCTCTTACGCTCTCAAATACATTCCCTCTCGCTCTGTTGCAATTGTTCCATGAACTAATTCAGTTTTTATGCTGCATTTACATTGCAATTTACAATTTCCACCCTGCGTTGGGTCGGAATTAAATGTTTGCTTTATACATTTCATCAATATATACATAGGAATATACAAATCTATATATATATATATATATATACATATTTATATTTTATATATTGTAATTTTGGGACTGTTCTGGGTTCGAGTTTCGTTTGTGTGTGTCCATGAGGAATTTCATTATAATTTACATAATTTATGCACGACCGTGATTTGCATAATTAAGATCTGTACATTTGAACAGCATTGCGTTTGCCCAGTCATCATTAGCTTTTGGTTCCACACTGCCTACCAATTGTAAATGGCCCGCACAAGGATATTTTTCTATGTAAGCATATAATTACAAATGCAAAAAGCCAGAACCCCAATTTGAAAACTTGAAGAGACCACAAAAACCCCAAAAGATGTCGATTGTGCTCCAACGGTCTGGTTGGACTTTCTCTCTCTGTCCGTCCGGTCCGTCTGTCACTCTGTCCATTTGTCATTTTGGTCCATTGCTTCTTTAGTCCTTTAGTTGATTCGTCATCTTGCTGCTTTGGGGAGCAGAAAGTGCACTCCATGGTGCCATGTGAATCAATCATTAGCATTTTATTGTTGAATCCCCAAATTGGCACATTTCTAAAGGACTTGTCTTTGGGTTTATGGCTTTCTAACCTTATTATCGATGACTTCATTCGATAGCCTATATCAATATTTATGGCTGTCACTGTGAACAGTCGTGTCTAATGATTCCCGTGTGTATCATTTTCAAGGTATACGAAGTACACTCCATTCGGCTCAGTTTTCAATGATTAGCCATCCCCACATGTTGTTGTTGTAGTTGTTGTTGTTGTAGTTGTTGTTGTTATTTGTTGTATTTTATTGCAACAACAAAAATGTGTCAATTGCACGCTGGGGAAATTGTTGGGTTCTTCAAAATAAGAGTCTGTATTTATATTTATAGCTCATTTCCTGTGCTCTAAGCTCTCTAGTATATGAAATGTGTATGTCAAGGTGTATATGTGTGTATCTGTGTGTATATGTGTGTGCGTGTGTATGTGTTTGTGTGCGTATCTATCTTGGCAATTGGCAAAAGTTTCCGACGCAAAAAACTTTGACCATTTCGTCTAAGACGTTTCGTGCGTCAGCAGCTTAAGTAGCAGCATTAATTGGATTAACGGGCAAAGTACTTTTGCCTAACACTGTTATTACGGTGAAACATGTATATAGCATACAATATATGTATACAATTGTTTATCCTTACGTATTCATGCAATTTATTACATCGTTATGTGTTTTATGTGAAATTCTTTAAGTTGCTTTTACTTTTTTTCTTCAAAAAATTAATTCATTTTAAAGTTTCAAGTAGCATTTGTAATACACTACCTAGACAAAAATCTATATAAAATATTTGCGTATAAATTATTTATTTAATTAAGAAACATATTAAGGTAATCTTTGCACTACTAGAATAAATGTAACATTGACTGCTATTTATTATTCATTATTTAATATATATTCAGCACCTGGAATTTTTCTTTAAGTTTCTGAATACATGTAGCACTTTTGTTTTCTATTATTAATTATTTTATTCATTTAATTATGCTGTTATTATTTATAAACTACTTAAAACAATTAACACTGGCTGTTGGATAACTAAGAAAACAGTAACAAAGTTAGAAAGTTGGCTATACAGTTTTTATACAAGACCAGGAATTTTCTTTAAATTTTCTATAATTAATTGTAAAATGAATACTTCATTTGGTAAGCGAAATACTGACGAAGTCAGCTATCTCCAAATACAAACAGATGGTGGCATTTTATAAAATATTGCAAATATTGATTTATATATATATTTAAACGCTGTTCCCATGATAACCATCGGTTCTAGTTGATATAGACCGATCAACTCAAAGCTGCTCATATCATAAACTAAGATCAAGTTTCTCTATTAAATTCCTTATATGTTTTTGGCATCATTTGTTATGTTTCAGTAATCAACGTGAGTTGAAACATACATTAAACAATGACATCCTTCAGGGTCAACCCCTTTTTTCCTCCTATAATTAATATGATAGTTAGGCAGTTTAAATGGCTTGTGTGTCATACATTGGCAACTTCGAGCTCTTATTGATTACATCTAATACCCATCAAAGGCGCCCTCGTCTAAGCCCTAAAAAAAAAGAAGAGAAATAGAATGTGAACAAAGAACAGCATGCAATATTTTATCAAATTATGCGCTATATGCAACTTCCTTTGCTGGTTCAACACCCCTGTGGGATGGACCTGGCCATCCTGCCACATTCCCCATACCCAATTGCAATCCCAATCGTAGTCACAGTCGCAGTGTCGGGTTCAAAAATTCACCCAACGCACTTACAATTTATCAGCATCAAATGGAAACCAAACAGTAGAGGAGGGAGAGCTGTGGCAAGAGCAAGAGGACAACAATAACAATGCCTGCAATACCAATTCGAATTAAAATGCTGCCGTTGCGGATGAGACGGAGAATGTGGCAGATGGGGGGATTGCGAATGGGATTGGAAATGGAAATGGGAATGGGAGTAAGTATGTGAGTGCGAATGCCACCCCGTCATCCTCATACTCATCGGTCGCTTTGCAAAGGGGTTGTTTGTCGCCGTTATTGTTGTTTTGTGTTGTGTTGTTTTATTCTTTCTATTTTTTGCGCGCGCGTTGTTGCAAATGGATATGGAATGTTACACAAACATCAAGCCGTCGAGAGGAAACGCAGCAGAAAAGTCGAAAAAAAAAGCAGTTGAATCAAAACCAGAACACAACACGCAGCACAGAAAGCAAACACCACGTAGCACAGAAATCACACACCACGCACCACGCACAACACACACACACACACACACACACACAATGCAGTGAAACCAAGTGAACCAAAATGAAAAACAATGCCAAAGTTTTTGGGACAGAACTCCACAAATGTGAGACCTACAAAGCTCAATAAATGTTGTTTGACTGAGTCAGCTCTTTGCGTAATTTCGACCCACACGATCCGTTCGAACCACCCCACAAAATATGACGATGCCGATGATGATGATGATGATAATGATGCTGATGATGATGTGAGCGAAGCTGATGATTTTTCTGTTTCTCTCAGTTTCCCTATTTCTGATGCTGCCTCACTGTTTGTGTGTGTGCTTTGGGATTACGCTTAGTTTCTGCTTGCCACACGCATTTTTGATTATGCCACTCGTAGGCTGGACTGCAATTAGAACTTCGAAGCTGTGTGTGTCCCTCTCTCTGTGTGTCCATTGCTAAGGTAACCCATTGAATTTCGAATATTTCCAGCTGAAGTCAACTCTTGTCCATGTTGCTGATTGTGATGAATTATGTACTGCTGGCATTGTGAATGGAAATGTCGATGTGGTGCATGTGTGGTGGTTCATCCTCTGTACTATACTCTCTATACTCCATTTGCTACAGGCTCTACTGTTCTAGTATGTATCTGTCCGGCTTCCCTGCTGCAAATGGTTGGCTGCTGCCTTTAATGATGTGTCCTTATTTCTAATGCTTTCAACGCACCAATGCCTGACGCAGAGATTAGTTCAGTGTGTTCCTTACACTTTTTGATTAATGCCCTGTTATGAACATTTCGCTTCCCTAGAGAATCGTTTTTCACCCTATATGCAATAAGGAGTGATTGAGTATCTCAAATTAAATCATACAACCTATGCATTTCAAATAGGTTTCATCGATGTGATGAGGATCTGAATGTGTGTGAAAGTAGTTTAAGAGAAGAAATTTCTTTAGCAAAGACTCTAACAATTGTCAGTGTAAGGAATAGGTTATATATTATTTGTAGAGTTATATTTCTGGAAATTTCATTATGATTGCATATAAATAAGTTCAAAGTTCAATAATAAAGTTTCAGTACAGTGAAATAATATATATCCATCAACAGAAAAAGATTTGTCAATTTTATAATTTTTCCATAATCAAAATTGATAGTTTAGTATAATTACCAATATAATAACCATTACCATTCCTTTTTACAACTGTAGCTTTTAAATATGGTCATTTGATTATTACTAAAATAATAAATTAGTAGACTTTCTTTATATTCTAAAATTTCTTAGTGTGATCGTATAAGAATTGATAAGTATAGTCTACTAAAAAAGTGTATAGCTCAATATATAATACCCAAACTCTTTAAAAATATTCTGGTCTTTCTTTGGAATAATGAAACTTTTTGCTAATTGTTTCAATATGTTCCAGAGTCACTTGGTGAGAGATTTAGTAATATAAGCAAGTTTTAAAGATAATTTTTACAATAGTGTAGTATATTTCTTAAGTAATAAATATTGTATAATAATAATTTAGCCGCCAAAGTCTTTCCCTACTGTGTCTTAGAATTTCCCTGAATAAAACTCTACTCTTTATATTACAGGCTATTCAGAAGTTATTAGACATTAAAGCATTTCAAGTCTCTGATAAGTAGTGTCTATCTGTACGAATTACTCTAGTTCAGTCCTTATCTGACTAGGCGACAACCACATGCGTCTGGTTCAAGTCCGGCAGGCCTCCAGGGTCCGCGTGATACCGCCTACAACATCCATTAATAGTGAACATGGAGCAACCAAATGACAAGAGCTGATCCGCCAGGCTCAGTCTCAGTTCAGAACAATTTGTTGCGCCGCTGCTGCTGCTGCTGTTGACTCTGCTGTTGCTGCTGCTGCTGTTGCTGCTGTTGCTGATGGTGATGTTGATGTTGATGTTGATTAGACTGCCGACCAAATCCCACGTAGCAGAGAATTAAGCGTCAAACAACCACCCGAAACAGAAGCAGTGACCACCAGGTTTCCCATTGCCACATCAGCCAAATTGAATAGAATCGACATAGTCTGTGTCAAGCAAGGGAAGGGCAGAAAGTGCGTGTATTAGGCCAGCCCAAACTTCCCCCCCTCACCTTGTCGTGTTGCCCATTCCAATATTTTTTGCACCAATGTTAATGACTGATTGTGCGTTTCTCAGCATTTTCTAAATGGAATTTTGATTGTATCCGCTTACGTGCACATTTCCTTTCCGCCTTGGGTGTTAATCATTATTGTATGCGACAGGGTATTCAATAGATCTAACTATCCCTTCCAATTTGCCAAACCTTCTGGCTCTGGCTCTCGGCTAGTTTTCTTAGTCACGTCTGCATGGAATATTTGACAAAAATGTCAACGTCTTCAAACATTTATAACAATTTATACAACTTTGAAGTTCACTTGATTACTTGCCGTAACATGGGTGAGTAGAACAAGTGGGAAAAGAGAGAGGGAAGGGCAAGCAAGCGTAATTTCAAAAAGTATACTTCAAATTAATGTAAAAGATATATCAAATATACTTCTGATAATGTTTAATAATCATTATCTTCCAGCCTTAAGAATTTATTAAATTATCAAATATACTTCTGTTAATGTTAAATATTCAATCTCTTCCAAATCTAAGAATTTCGTCTTGTGAAATTTAAATATTAATCTTAATTGCGATTTAAAAGGTTTTTCTGATAGTTTTCGATGTAAACCCAAATTAAATAAATATAATAATAATGTAAAATATATATATTAAATGCTCTTGGTCATTTTAGTTTTTAATATATTTTAATATTGTGTAGAATATTAAATTCTTTCACTAAGTTGAGTGACTTAGACCTTTAATATTCATTTATAAAGTGAAATGAAATTAATAAGACTTTTTAATATAAAAACAAATTTATTAAATATACAATGAAGTAAAATATATATAATAAATACTCTTGGTCACTTTAGTTTATCATCTATTGTCAAATTGTTAAGAATATTAAATACTTTAACTCTGGAACTATTATTGTGTTCAATTATACCTTTAATATTCATTTATAAAGTTAAATGCATATTCATTTTGAAAATTTCTTCATAATTTGCATTTGTTAGGATATGTGCATATTCGGTTATCTAAAGATAATTTATTTTATTTTTTTGCTCGGTTTTTATTGTGCAGTCGAGCGGATGAAATGTGCAATAATAAATGCTGACTGTCGAGCGGCGATGTCTTTGTCCTGCACGGACGTCGAAACTTTATGTGCTTATAACATTTTTGGGTTATTTTTTTTTGCCAGAACTCGACTCGGTTCGAGCTGAAGTTTTTGGGGGCATGGGAAGGGGTGCCTGACATCGTTAACATCATCAGTGAAGCAGTCAAATGCTAATAGCTGCCATTTCCTGCAGGTCCGGCATTCAGGAAAATTATGCGCACAAGCGAGCTGCGTTTTTCCATCTCTTATATAAGTAGTATATATTCTTTTTTCTTTCATTTTATTTTTGCAGAGTTCTACAGACAGTTTGTTTGCAGCGCAAAATCAGCAGCAGAGCAAAGTGAAGCGAAAGAGACCCAGTGTGATTATGCTTTCTGGCCAAGGTATGGTGTTGGTGAGGGACAAGAAAACACACAAATATATGTATATGAAAATGTTGCATTTGCATTTTAGAATATGCAGAAAATTAGAACGGGAAGTGCGCACATTAACGAGGAGCAAATCCAAACGAGAACTTTTTCCCAACAGTTGCCAAACATTTGCAAGGCTAAATAAATGCTAAACAGGGTTATTCACTATATTTATATATTATTCAAAACTTTGAACTAGGTGAACTCTCTTAAATAAAGTTGAAATGTGGCCAAAAATTTAAAAAAAATAACTAAAACTTTTAAAACAACAACAAGTATAATATTTCAAACATTTACAATTATTGAAAATTCCATTTTTATATTTATAAATATTTAAATGCTGTTTAGCTAATGTTTAAACTTGATTATTCAAGTCTAATTTTAGCCAAAAATTAGCCTAACATAGACTCAATTTAAATTGAAATTCAAAATGAATTTAATTAATATTGCTCAAAAGTTCAACTAGGCTTGTCACTCAAAGCAAATAATTTGATTGATTTGCAAATTAAATCTCAATTCTTAATGAAATTCCAAAAGTTATAAATGCACAAATGAGCAAAGCAACAACAATAGCAGCAATGCGAATAATAACAGCAATAATATAGATTTATATTGGCACAAAGGCGAAATTAAACAATGAATTGCAAGGCGAGGCCAGGCGAGGCGAGGCCAGGCAAGTCCTGGCAATATTTTCAATAAAGAAATTCCACAAATCATTACCCGAAAAACCACAAAACACACAAAACTCTGGCAAACTTTCTGACAGGACCACAAATGGAGAAGGACATGACGCCAACAGAACCAGGGACCAAAACAGAATTGTGAGCCAAACAAGTTAAGAAATGGCAAGAGGAGGAGCAGGAACAGGAACAGGAAGGAGCAGGGGCTACTTCTTCACTTCTTTCACTGACAGTGCCAAATAAATTGAATCAAACGAGGAAGTACTGCCAACAACAACAACAACAACAACTTAGCCGTTGTTCTGCATTTTCAAGACGAGGCAACTTTGCATGCTTCGAAATTCAATTCTAATTAACATAAATTTGCACAAATGAATGTCAACCACAAGAGTCTGCTGAAAGAATACTCTACATACATACATATGCACACCCACGTTCATCTACACCCACACACACACACACTCACAATTTGTAATTTAATTTATGTTGCTTGGCAACTTTTTCGTGAATCATAAGTCAGACTCCCAGCCGGAAGAAAGCCAACAGGTGGGAGAGAGAAGGAAGCGGGGATTGGGTGCTTGATTAAAGTGCGCTTAATCCAACACCAACAACTTGTTCCGTTCACATGTGTGTGTTTGTGTGTGTGTGTGTGTGTTCGTCATGCACAGCAGGTGTAGGAGTGTGAGTTGTTTCCGGTTCCTTCTTTGCCTTGTTCGTCGTTTCGCCTGTTCTTCTGTTGTTGCCAGCTACTAATGAGCTCCACAGCAAGCACAAATATTATTTGACTGGGAATTTATGCAAGAATTGTGTGGAGGGGGGGGTGGAGGCTGCCATTTCCCTTCCTCTCTATCATTCTGTCCCTCTCTCTATCTCATTTGGCATACTTCTGCAAAGGATATGCACAATTTTTCATTGTTTCTGCCACATTCAATGATTAATAGAGTAATAAATCTAAACAGAGTACTTAAGGAATGGTATAGGGGGCAGGATAATTAGCTGTTTGCGTATTAATTCTATAGAAACATACTAGTAGTATAAATGTTGTAATTGATATTATTCATAGAGTACAAATTTATGAGAATATTAATGTACGACGATGGTAAATACATTTATAATTAAATGCAAAATATTACATTTAATCCTATAAATTGTATTATATTTCATTTAAATTTTCATAATATATTTTAGACTTATCCTGCAACTCCTATCTTTCGTTTTTCTGTCTTAACATTGTTTTAATTTGCTTTATTCTGTATCTCTCTCTATCTTGTGCTTGACATATGCTGATCAAGTTGCGAATATAGTTTTAGTTTATTAATTATATACATATATTCAAGTTTTCAAATCTTTAAGTTTTCTCTTCATAGTTTGTAAACTTTAATATATATTTCCCTGACATTTTCACACATTCTCCTTCACTCAAACTCATGCTCATAGAAAGTGTATTACAATTGCGGCTTACAACAAAGCCTTGGAATTTGCTGAATTCTTTTTTGTGTATTTTTGTTTTTTTATTTTGCAGCGCTTTTGTTCTTGGCAAAAGTTGCCGGAAACGGAAATGGCATTTTGTGTGCGCGCTTGCTTGCTGCAAGGCAAGTTGACTTAACTTTGCACTTCAAGTTGCCGAATAAACTTTAGATGAAGTCGTGCCAGCAGCAGCAGCAGCAGCAAAAGACAGGGGAACAGTAATATGGGAGGTAGCTTACGGCTGATGGTCACCGACAACGTCACGATGCGAAAGTTAAGTCGATGCAGTGAACCAAATGCACAGAAGACATGCCATAGTCTTCCAGGGTAGTAATAAGTTGAGCACGACCAATGCCGGGCAGTGCAGCAGATAGCGAGGGACGGCAACAAATTTGCCAGCGGTTGTCAGGACAACGGGCAAACAAAGGCACTCGGCGATAACGGATGGCGATGGCAACTCCGATGGCGATGGCGATGGCGGCGCATGTCAGGATGCGCAGCAAGGATGTCGACGGCGATATGCAAATTAGATACAAATAGTAATAAAAAAGAATAAAAGTTGAATGTGCCGAATGTAAATGCAAAACAAAAATAAATTTCACAAAATCCTTGCACGTATCCGTATCTGTAGCTGTGCATCTGTAAGGTAGACAGACCAGGGCAGCGCAGACCAGACCAGGGCAGGCCAAGCCAGTCTCAAAAGGGGTGCCAGAGCAGAAGGGCTGACGCATCGGACAGGGTGGGGTGTGGGATTGTCCTTCTGCCTACATGCTGCCAGCCATTTGATATGCGCAGCGTCATAAATAATGTTCAGCATTTAATTTCATTTCCATTTTACGATATGATATTCAGTTCTCTCACTCTCTCTCTCTCTCTCTCTCTCTCGCTGCTTACGTCGCTACCAGCGTCAACGCAGCTGCCGCAGTAGTATGCACAAATTGACAGAATGGAAAGTGTAATAAAATTTGAAATTGTATTTTCGTTTCGCGCACTTTCTGTGCTGCCGGGGCCAGCATTTAATTTTATGATTTTTGATTTCAATTGCAACATTTGTGTGCCATATAAAGTTTCACTTTGACTTCCAACTATTGTTGAAGTTTAGTTTAATGGATTTCAGATTGCAAAAGTTGTAAGGAAAAACAAAATATTACAATAAAGAAACAGCTTCATCATCCGCATCCATCTCGTGTTACGCTTCAGTATCTCTCTTGTTGTTTTTTGAATAACCAGTGAAGAAATATACAAAGTTTTTATTATCTAGGCATAATTAGATAAATTATTAAAGATGATCAGACTTCTTAAGTATATTTGTCCCTTAAATCAAAAGAATTATAATATTAGAATATATTTATCTATCGACAGAATTATTCTAGCTATTCAAACCTGGCAATATCTTCTAAAATATGATTAAAATAGATATAATATATCTTTAGAATAATTCTATTTATTCAAACTTACATATAATCTTCTACTGTATATGTTATTCCGAAATCTACATAACAAGTTGCTTATTTTAAGCACTTACAATTCTTGGAATCGATAGTATTCAATTAAAATAATATATCTGTATTTGTCAGCTTCCCTTGAAGAAATACGCTCCGTTAAGACAAAGTTCCATTATCAAAATCCTAACAAAATCCTTTCTCTGCAAATATTTGCCTCAATTTAATTGTGAGCTGGCAAACAATGCTACTTATTGGCAGAGATTTTGATTAAATCCTGCCGATGACAATGCCAATGTACAAACTATTGTCTAAATTCTATTGTCAATATAACTCATAAACACTGTGAGTTTGTGTGTATGCTAGCATATTAGTTAAGTCAAAATGCTGTCAATGTTAGATTGGAGGTTGAGCGATTTGCTTAACGAAATACATTGACAAACATAGATATAGTATAATGGGGAGCAGCAGCTCCTTAATCGATTACAAAGGCTTAAACGTGAGTGGCACAAACACAACTGTACTAGCTAAGGATTTGCATATCCATTTCTCATTTGACTTCCTTTCACCAACTTCTCCCTGACCATGGAACCTACGTATCCATTGATTGCTGCTGCTGCGGCTGCTACTGCTGCGTGGGTTATAGAAAACCAAAGTCTGACCACACCTTGGAAAGCCTCAGCTTAGCAGCAGTCACTCAACAGTGGCGTTCATATATCTTCTATCTTGCAGTTGCCATGCCATTTATATCAGTGTGTGTGTATGTCCCTTTCAATGTGTGTGTGTTGGACTTTCAGTTGTTTAGCCATTGGTGATTTATGTCAACCCACAGACAATGCTGATGAAATGCGCTCGAGCTTCTTTGACTTGAGTTTTCTCCATCCTTCTTTCCATTTCTCTCAAATTCGTTTTCTGTTCTGTTCTGCTTGTTGCTTTGCTGCTTTGTGATGTCCTTTGCTATCTGGCGGTTTGTCGGTTTGTCGGTTTGCAACTACCTGACTGTCAGGCAACTCAAATTATTATTACCAAGTGCACTCGGGCGTATGCGCAATGCCTTTTTCCACTTGAGCATGTCGGTTTCAAAAACAATAACATTCACTTTTTAAATGCACTTACAATTTAAGGCATAGCTTCTTTGTAAAACACTTTGTGGTAACTTGATAGCTAATATACTTTCACAATTTATTTAAGCTTTTAGTCAATAAATTTACTTGGAAATTCCTCAATAATTTATAATTATTTTAGGCGTAGTTATTGTTTTAATGAAACACATTTCCTTTTCTTTATATTTTATCTTATTATACAACTAACTTAATTTCGTTGTATTTATTATTATTTTAGAGCATTAACTTGTCGACTTTCCATTTCACAATTGTTTTGCTGTTCAGATTTCATTTCTTGACTGGCAGCTGCAAGCAACAATTGCAATTTGTGCTGTGCACAATTGTGGATTATTCATTGCAAAAGTTTTCTAGACATTCTTCACACACACACAAGAGGTATTTGTTATGCGAGTATCCTATAACCAACAAATATTAAAACAATGTGTAAGTATTTTAAAGACAGCAATAGAATTCTCCCAGCTACATAGTATTTATACAAACTTTGTCTGTAATTAGTGCGCAAATTAATTGACTACACTTATCTGTGCTTCCACTTTGGAGACAGAATAAAGACAGCGTAGCAGCTAATGATAGTTTTCCCTTCCACTTCAACCAAACATCTTTAATATTTAATAATCTGGACTTAATTTTAAATATACTTATACTTAAATATACTTATAAATAATAAAATTAACTAAGAATCTGTCGAAATTGAAGCGCAATGTAGGTGCTATGTAAATATCTATGGTAGTATTCAAACAATTGCATATTTGTCTGTCAAATATTTCTACGAATAAACAATTCGTATTTGTCTTGTTCGGTCTACAGGGTATCACTCCGTCGACCACTCTGCTACTAAAATTTTCTTATAGTATCATTTATATTGCTGTTGTTGCTGTTGACAACAATAGGGATGCTGCTTGTCAGCTCATCATGATTATGATGATTTCGATGAGGATTGCTGATGATGTTGTTGTTATATTTCTGTTGCTGCTGCTATTATTGTTGTTGTTATTTGCACATTGCTGCAGCAACGTTGCCATTTTCTGCGAATTAAGCCAATTTAATATGGTATGGAATGGTCCTGACAGCGCCCAAAAAAAAGGGGGGAAAAGGGAACTGCAGCCATGGAAATTAATAACTGAAGCCTTTAAAAGTTTTTTAATAGCCTGACGGCTGCATTTTTGTTGCTGCTGTTGGTGTTTTTGTCGCTGTTGTTGTCGCTGTGCATCACTTCATTAGCGCACACAAAATTCAGCGCATGAAAATTGTTTTCCATTAGTGCAACACACCGGAGACATGGAAACATGTCAGGGTGGCTTCTGTGTGGGCGTGGCTGGTTGCCAAAGTTGCCACTAAGCCTTTATGCATTTGATGGCTTTGATTGCAGCTGTAGCCAGCTGCTTTCATATGGGCTAAAGCGTATGTGCAAAAACTTTGCCCGCCGCCAACTCGTTAGACAAATTGAAATTTTGTCGTCAATTGGCGCTTTTAGTTTTCACTCCCAGTCTCTCTCTCTGTGTGTGTGTATGTGTGTGTGTATCTATGTGAATGTCTGTCAAAAGTTGCTCAGCACTCGGGGCTTTGGTTTAAGCTCTTCGCATAGTCTCCCTGGCTGCCTATGTAGGCACCTATTTTAGCTGCCAAAGTTTTGCCAAAATTTAATTTGACGTTCCCTGTAATGGGCTTAGAGCGTTATCAAAAATGCTTTTGGCAAATGCCAAAGTCAACTCTAAAAGTTGTCAATTGCAAAAAGTTTATTTTTATTGAGAATTTCAAATGGTAGCTAATCTTTAGACTGTCAAATGAGTTGCAACAATTGCATAGATAGCTTTTATAGAATTATGTTGAGAGTTAATAAAAGCAAAAACATTTTTAAAAATATTTTCTATAATAACAGTTAATATCAGTTTGTTTTATTATATTTAAATAACTTTAATGCATTTTAATTTAAAGTTTTATAATTCTTTAAACGCATTTAAACGTAATCTTCTTCTTCTAATCATTATTAAACTAAAAATACCTTTTATCTAAATGTTCCTTTTATCCAAATAAATTGCTAATTTTTAATAAAATTATTTTCTTAAACTGTTTATTCGTTTTCTTTAAGCAAACATTATTTAATCCAATGTTCCATGCGTCTAAGATTTTATTTTAATGAACTATGCACATATTGAGATTTATCTGTATAATAAATATATATTCGTTCAGACAACAACATGAAAGCCATTAAAAAGCAACAAAATACAAATAACTGCATTAAAAATAAATTGGAATAAATTTCATTTACATTTACAATACGCATTTATGTAAAATTTATGCATATATTTCATGGCAATATTTGGAAATTTGATTAAGCCCTTATGCACCTTTTATGCGAATTCCAGAGTCGAGTCTCGTGTATAAAGACCACCTGCCGTTGCCCATAATTCATTTTATTTGCACATATTAAAAATTATTTTTGTATAGATCAAACAACACAACAAATATGGACATACTTGCTAAATAAATATTTTTGCAATAACGAGAAACTATAAGCTGGCCATGTGTACAAAACTTGCTTCCAGTATTTGCCAATGCAATTGAAGAGCAGCCAGTTATCAAAGTATCTAGGCAACCAATGCGAGCAATTCAAGTATCTAGAATAGCAGCAGCAGCAGCAGCTGAAGTTGCCTTTGTATTCGTATACCCTGTAGTCATAGGCAAGCAGGTGTATAATTTAGAATAAAAATAAGCAGCATATAAAATCATCAGCAAATAAATCGATTTAATAATCTATTCACATATCTATATTAATTAGAATATGTTTAACCTATTATTTAATAATGATTTAATGTGCTAAATAATACATATTAATATAATAATAATTAGAGATTACTTTACTCATTTTACAGGATGTTCTGCACTCGATCACACTCAAAATAATCGTATTTATTTATGTGTGTGCCTGAATTGTTGTGCTGGCTGGCAAACCGAGTATAAATAAATCAATTTCCATTGAAAAGTGTATTTTATTTGCATTCGCTCGAGTGCAAATTGTTTGTGTATGTGGGGAATTTGTCATGAGTACCTCACGTATGGCATTCACATTTGAAATAAGCTCTGTGAATATGGCTTAAGATTTACTCAAAACTTTAGCTAAAAAGAAAGAAAATATCTAAGAAAATGCCATGAATGGAAGTAGATGTTAAGGAAAGGCAGCCAAGCGAAAAGTAAGTTAGATTTTCCATTTTCACGTTAACGGACCGAAAATGAAGCAGAGACAGAATAAGGAATAACCAGCTAACCCATAAAAGTGTCAAGTAAAGGCAGACTTTCTTTACCTTTGGGCTAGAAACCTTTCCTGACCGCATCTCGGTATCAGGCAAGCCTAAAATCTAATCAGCACACGCTTGTCACCTCACCTGTGCCCCAAACTGTGCCCCAAACTGTGTGCAAAAAGCACATAAAAATATGCATGCCACATGCGCGTGTGTATGTGTGTGTGTGTGTGTGTAAGACACACGCACATATATGTATCAGTATATGAGGTCGTACTTTACTTGCAACAACTCCCACATATGAAAACATTTTTTCATGGCACATGCCAGAAAAGGCAAAACTTTGCTGCCACAGGAAAAGTTGCGGAAAAGCCAAGGGAAAAAAAGGGGTGCCCCAAAAAAAAAGTGCTCAAATGTGGCGGCCGGATTGGCAAAAAGTTGAGCATACCACACGCCTGAAGCCTGGTCCAGGATGGCGATGATGATGATGTTCCTAGGGCCACCGTTTGGTTACAAAGAGTCATCGATCCATTAAAACCAAAAGTCTGCGCCCGAAAAACTGTACAAAGGCAAACCGATGGCGATGGCGATGGCGATGGCGATGGCGATGACGATGCTGTAGGTGAAGCTGAGGCCGAAGCCAAAGCCGTCGTCAAGCCAACGGCAAACGACAGCGGGGGCAAGGACTCAAGGTGGCAGCAACAAGGATGCGGCAGCTGCCCCATCTCAGCAACGAGGTTAAGCTGACGGGGCATGAGCACAGGTAGTCAAGGTTGCTATGGCAATATCTGGGAGAGCGTTTCGCACATGTCGTTGTCTCTGTATGTGTGTGTGTGTGTGTCGTATCTGTTCGTGTCCGTGTCCGTGTCCGTGTCCATTGCTCATACGCCATGTTGTGCGCAGCTAAAAGCCACAGTGGCGAGTGTCGAGTATGGGGCCGACTATAAAAGCGGTTGCCATGCACAGCTCGCCGCACAGATGCGTTGTCAGGTGGCACCACTGCACCACTGTTCGTTGGCAGCCACAAGGCCAACAACACAGTGGCTCCAAAGCGGCTCCCATGAGGCCTTTGCCGAGTGAGTCGAGTCTCAAGTGCTTGGCATGGCCTGGCCTGCTGCTTGGATTTTAGTTTTGCGCCATGTTCGTTTGGTAACTGCCCGGAAAACTACGTACATACTACAACTACTAGCTTGTAGTACTCAATGCACAAGAGCAGGTTGAACATGGGTCGGGGGCGGTGGCGTTGGCGGTGGCGGTGGCGTGGAATCACTAATGTGGTTAGCAGTAATGACTGCATTTCAAATGCATAAAGGTTCTGCAGCACTTAGCCATAACTGGGTACAGCCCTCATCTACTCAAATACTTATTATATTTTGATAGCTTTTCTATACAAAGCTGACAGCTGACAAAGAAAAACTGGCAACTTTAAGGCTGTTAAAGTTTATGCGAAAACTTTTATAATCCCAGAAAGTTTGTTGAAAATTAAGAAAGTAGCCATTAAAAGCAAACATACTAGTATAAAGCTGAGAGAAAACCATATTTTGGTTTGCTTTAGTTTTGAATATGATGCGGTAATATAAGTATAATATTTGATATATAAAAATGACTAAAGTATTATTAAAGAATGAAAAGTAGTTTTACATTAACTAAGATAATATTCTATGAAATATTGTTCAAATGGAATTTTACTTGGTATAATTTTTATATAATTCTTTAAATATAAAATCTAATTTTCATAGTTATTTACAATATATTTACATTAAATCCTCTTATCTAAAATTAATATTCGGAATTTAATAAAAATTCTTTATATAAATCAATTTTCTAAATATAGACTTTTATGAACATTTTACATGCTTAGTGTGAATAAAATGTGGGAAATCATTAAAATAATATTCGTACAGATTAATGAGTGGGAAACGAATAGGTTTTAACGCTTTAGAAGCGATCACTCTAGACTGATCTCTTTGACTGTTTACTCTTAACACTAATCAAATATACGATATAATTTTAATTATTATATATTATGTGCAATTAAATATTTCTTCGTATGTAAAAATTCGTCTCGTTCTCGAAACTCTTTCAGAAAACGTTCGAAATTAATATTGTCAAAAAATCCATCTATTTAGGCTTTTATATCTTAACTTCAACAACATTTTTTGAATATTCCCTTAAATGTTATAATAATTTGTTAAATATTTAGATTATAATATATATTTTTCGTTCGAAATTTTTACTCGTTTAAGTATTTAGATTATAATATATATTTTCCGTTGGAAATTTGTACTCGTTATTAGTTCATTATTTTTAATACATTTCATCGAAATTCGACGAAAACAACTTCTAGTTATTTAATTTAAAATCGAATTATTTGCTTTAATAATTCATTAAATATTCCCCTAAATGTAATTAAGATTTGTTAATTATTTTGCTTACAAAATATAAGTTTCATAACATTTAAACCACCAATTCTTCCAAATTCCCTGAAAATATTTAAGATTATTTAAAATCGAAGCTAAAACAAAATGATGATCAGTTGAGAAGTTAATTTAATTTTGTAACTACTGAAATTTTGCGCTGTGTATGCTCTGACGCTTGCGCCTTGAAGCTCGCTGGAAAAAACATGGCTGCGCTCACAGCCGGGACTCAGTCACACACACACAAACACAGACACACATGCACACCCCCACACACGGTCTCTCAGTGAGACAGACAAAGGCCATTTCCCCTCAACAAATGAGCAAGCATTGAAATACACACACTCACACACACAGGAACATTGTTGGGATGTGTTTGTTGCTCAGAGTTGTGCAAACGATTTTCAACACATTTACAATTATTGTAAATGTGTGCAAAATTTCAAACATTATATATGTATGTGTGTGTTCGTTAGTGTAAGCGTGGGAGTAAATCAGCCAAGGCGAGCGAGATAGAGACAGGGAAGTGTGAAGGCAAGTGTGAAAGAGACAGAGAGCAAGCGAGTTGTGTGCGTGTGTGTGCAAAGTGAACATTCGATTTTACCGGTTGCTGCTTTTTGCCGGTCTTTTACAACAACTGCCGAGCACGGGGAATGAAGTGTAGGGAAATCAACTCCTCCTCCACTGAGTGCTGCTGTTTTGGGCATTTTATGTGTTTGGGGAACTGGAGATACTAGACCCTGCAACCGGAGCTGGAGCTCGATTCGGTAGCTGGCAAGACTCTCTCCCTTGAGTGTGTCGCCAACGTCGCCGCCATATTTGATGTTTGCCTGTTGTTATTTTCGATTTGTCGTTAAGCAACAGCAACAACAACAACAACAACAACGACAACAACATAGAAACTTGGCCAACTGATGTTTGTTGTCTTTGCTACAGTTCACTGCACGTTTTCCCAAGCGAACGCCAACCATCCATCCATCCATCTATCTATCTATCTATCCACCTTTTGACCAGGTCTAGGCCAACCCCTCGCAACACGTTTGTAGCTAACTAGCGTGAGGTTTACTCTACAAGTGGCCAAGTAATTTTGACTTGCTTATGGATTTAGTCATGCAACAAGACATTAGAAAATACATAACAAATCAGAAGTCTGCTCCAAAATTTAAAAGCTTGATATATGCAACAAATATTTATATAAATAGAGTTAATTTTGTGAACGAAATGATAATACCCTGTATAAATAATACCAGAATATAATACCAGTAATACCTGTATATAATAATTGTAACAATTGTTAGAATATCTATTTTAAACATAGTATTTTATTATATTAATGGTGCCTTTGTAATGTTATTTTTATACAAAAGTATAAATATTATGCTATGTTCCTATTCTGTTAAAATGTCAAAGCTGTGTCCGAAATATAATTAACTTAATGCATATATTAATAATGAAAGAATAAATTTCTTAATACACAATATTTGTTTATTTTAGCAGGGCATTAATTATATATTCTTTATACAGGTAAATATATTATTTTACTATCCACTCTGTAATAGAAATAATAAAAACTTACTGCTTATAAAAAAATTGTTAGTATAATTGATTTACAAATAATTTTTTATTATATTAATAATTAACATATTATATTTTAATATAGGTTAAGATTCATATCCCATTATATCCGTATTTGGTTATATTGTCAATTCTTTGATTGAAATAATAAAAATGTAATGCACAAAAAAAATTTGAAATAATCATTTCTGTTATTTTCTGTAAAACAAAACGTAGGTTAACTTTAATTAAAGGAAGGGCTATAACTTGTAATCTTACCTGCCATGTGTATCTACCTACCTCTCACTTTTTGTAAATACAATATTTTATCATTTTAATAGTTCATTTATTATGCTGTTAACAAACTTAAAAATGAACATCCTGCTATGTAAAAATGTTGCTATACTGTGAACTCTGTGATGGAAATAATGAGAACAAAATGCATATTATGAATAGAATATTTTGTTTTTAATATAATATTTGATTATAAGTATTAAAAGTGCATACATTATTCTTTTCATATATGTAACGATTTATATTCTGTTATTTCCATATACTATTGTTATACTGTCAACTCGCTTTAGTTAAGTCAACAATAGTCAAACTGTGATTGTACCTAAATATGAAAAATATACATTTTACTCTTCGATCTGTAGCAAAGATAACTACTTTGTATATTATACAATTGCTAAGACAATTTTAGAGTATATAAACAATAACAACATTTATATATATATATATATATATTTATATTCAATTTTCACTTAAAATTATAAATTATTGTTTGGCTTTCCAGCGCTACAAGACAAAGTACAATATATGTAAGTACAATATATATGAATTATCTTTACAATATTTAAGATTAATACTATATTCTAAGATAATATAGATTGAACAACAATGCTAAGTACTAGGTAGAAGACCCATTAATGCTAATTACTTAACTAATTTTATTACATTTTAATTATATGTCTGTTTATGTTTTCTATTATAAAACTTTTCATAGAATAGCGCTACTTTTTTTTATGTGCACACCCGATAGAGTATTCTGAAATTGACTTGAACTTATGCTTATTGCTGATTATATTGCTGTTGTTATTGTTGTTGCTACTCCTCTTCTTCTTGTTGTTGTTGTTGTGGTGTTATACTAATGGGCAGCCAGACGCCA
The DNA here is from genome assembly GCA_958299025.2 of Drosophila histrio. Lineage (NCBI taxonomy): Eukaryota > Metazoa > Arthropoda > Insecta > Diptera > Drosophilidae > Drosophila > Drosophila histrio. The sequence continues at coordinate 9,539,008 of OY282580.2, forward strand.
TTGGAAAACGCCAAAGCGCTGGCGGCCATTGCGCGAAATGTTTTCGCGTTGGCGTGGCCAGGCAACAACAACAACAACGACAACAACAACACACACATTCACTCACACACATAGAGCAGTTCAGGAGAGACAAAGACAAAATGAGAATTCCACATATAGCAACAACAACAACAGCAACGAGGAATGCCACTAAATGAAATGAAATCAACATGGCCGCCCGGATCCGGATCCGGGTCCCGGTTTTTGGTTCTGGTCGAAACTGAACTGCAACGTTGGCAATTTGAGTTGTTGTTTCTTTTTCCTGTATTCTTTTTTTTCTTTTTTTTTTTTTTAGTTGGAGTCTATGCTTTCATTTGATTTCGTTATGTTGCGTTTCGCTTCCATTTAGCTTTTGCTGTTATTTCGATGTGGCATGCCCCAAACTTCCAATCACAATCCCCAATTGCCCCAATGCTGTTAAAAATAGACAGAACTCTACTCAACTCAACAGGAGGCGTTTGTAAAGTCCAATCGGGCTCATTAGGCCGCAACAAATTTAATTGAGGCACTTTTTAGACGTGTTGCGTGTTGTAACTCGCCCGAAACGTGTTCGAAATGGAAAATGGCAAAAATGGGGAGAAAATTGCAATATAAGCGTTTCCATTTGCTTCCGAGTGAATTGGTTTTGTTTATTTATTTAGTTTCACTTTTTGTCGCGTTCGCTAATTTAATTCAATTAAATTAATTTTACAACATTTCTCTCTTGCTGTATTTGTGTGTTTTTGAAAGGCAATTAATAAAATTGAAATTGTTAAATTTCCCTCAAATGCTTTTAGAAAAACTTTAGTCCTTGATTGTTGTTGTTGTTGTTGTTTCCTTTTGACCAGTTTTATTAAATCTATTTCATGATCAAAACACACACAGTTTCCCCACAACAATTTTGTTTCGATTGTTGCCGCAGCTGCTGCAAAACTTTTCCAATGAAATTTTAGCTTGCAACTCGTCAAGTTTATTGGAAAATACTTGAGCGCATAATTCAAATTGGAAACAGTTGTTAAACTAATTAGCCCATAAATATTTTATATTTTAGCCAACTTAGTTTCATCTTGAAACTTTTAACTATGTCCAATAATTGAGCTTAAAGTAAATGAAGAAACTTGTAGTTAATAATTTTATAAATTGCTTAAAATCAAAGAACATCAAAGTATTTGTTTGTATAAGGTCAGCAAAATTTAAAAACTAATCTTTGGGGTACCACAGATATTATAAAATGTTATTAAAATATATAAATTGATAGGTAGGAAAAATAGCATAAATATATAGAAAAGATTGATAGATAAAACGAGAGGTAGAGGTAATTTAAATCAGCTTCAAATGAATCAGTTAAATAGTTCTTTATCCCATTACTCGATATCAATATTTTCAAGCTATTCATATTGTTGAAGACCCTTTAATTTATGTATTTAATGATCTAAGACTCTATTGAAAATTGTCCTTTCCTTATAATCTCACTTTCCTTCATTCTATTTCTTTTTAACTAAACTCTAAGGCTTTAACAAAGTTCAACCGCAATCCTTAAATCGCTGGTGAATAGTATAATAGTTTGTTCGTAATAAAAATATAATAAATTTGAGTGTGAACTTTTGCCCGATATGCCACATGTGGCATGGAGATGCTGACAACACTTTAATTTATAGCAAAGCGACGAATTTTCCGTTCGCCGTTAGTCCCATCTTCAGTTTGGTGGCGAAAAAGGGGGGATCCCCAGCGTTTTCTAGTATTTTGTGCGCTTCGGCAAAACCACTTTTCATGCACATCAGTTGCAGCTGTTACAACAGACCCGACAGACGAGGCAATTGCAATTCTCGACGGTTAAAAGAGAAAATCTCTGGCAGCAAACAAAACGCCAGTTTTGCCAACAAGCAACATTTGATAGAATTTTAGCTCTCGCCCTTTTTTTCAACGATAGTAATAGTAATATAGAGGCAAGGGAGAAAGACAGAGAGAAGTAGAGAAAAAGCTTGTTATCATTCGGTGCCCACAACTGTCACCTTCTATAAATCAGCACATTCTCGTTGTAGACCTGCATACACTTACATATATAAGTAAGTACACATACTTACAGTATTGCTTATAAGTATATATATATACACTCATGCTGTGCCATTTTGTCGCTGTCGCCCGTTGCTTGTGTTGTTTTCCAACTAATTCCCTTAATGGAAAATTGCACAAGCGTGTTAAGAGAAAAAGAAAGAAAAATTGCAAGAGCAGCTACAAGAAAAGGAAAAAATACAAAAAAAAAAGCAAAAGGAAAACCAAGAAACTGGCACGTGACGATGCTTAAATACCCTAGCACATACAGTTCGTGGTATTTTGTATTCCTAACCGACTTATTAAGAAAAGTTTTATTTGTATTAGAGATGAGCGATGGTGCTGAGTGGGGGGTAGTGCGATGGGAGCTTTTAGTTTGCCTACTCTATAAATAAAATATATATAAAAATATAATTCGAAAGAAAACAGAACTACAGATCATTTTTGGTCATATTCCCTATACTCTTTAACTACAATACTATAATAATCAATTTAAAGGTTGATGTTGAATTAAGTTATCTTTTAAAATCTTTGCGATAGTAGTAACGATAGTTTTCTCTCGCCTTTACAAACTATAAATCGTTATATTATATTACATTATATATATTATTACATTATTATATATTACATTTATTAAATGATATTTATACTATTATATTATATTTGAAACGTCTCATATTTTAAATATGTATATAAATATATATCTTAATTGTTTCTAAAGAATTGCCTTAGATATATATATTTTATTATATAACATTTTTATATTATATTATATTCTTATTTTATTACAATGAGATAAATAACTATTTATAGATATTTGTCGTCTTTACAAATGTCTCTTTAAATTGCTATTTATACTCTCTAATCATTGGAATGAATTAAATGTCATGTGCTCATCTTTTATCTCATTAAATTATTGAATAATCGTTGATTTAATTAAATTGTCAATTAATTAAACTAAAATTCTGTGACTTACTTATTTCTTATTACCAGCCTGAAGGCCTCAGTTGTTCTGGCTACATTAGTCTACTATAGACTTAATTCGAAAACAACAATTAATAAATAAATAAATATATAATACATTTCCTATTACTGTCAGTCTTTATATTACTTTACTTAATTGAAATTTATATTTTATACAAGTTAAAGAATTTCTTATAATGTCTTTCATTCCTTTATTAAACATTCCACTTTATATAAGCCAACTCATAGTTCTTGAGCGACCCTCGCTGATGTGTCCATATCTGTGTTGCCTTTACGCATAAAATATTAGTTGCCGCATTGCAATTGCTCTTGTTCCGTGTTGCGGGCGTTGCATTGTCTCAATTGTAGTATGTCTCTCCCTCCCTCTGTCATTCCTCTTTCCTCTCTCTCTCTCTATATCTCTCTCAGTCTCTGTCTCACTCTGTCATTCTGTGTCAGCCTATATTTTTTGCCATTGTAATGCATCCCCTGGCCGTGCTCTGTTTACACCCTCTTGCCACCCAGCTGCCTGCCAGGCTGTCTGTTGTTCGTGCTGTCGCATTATTCTTCCGCATTTGCTGCCACTTTTCTTTATCAGAACACCAACACTGGCCTGGTTTGGCCTAAACCCGACCCCTTCGGCTTCTCTTTGGCTCGCGGAACCCATCTCCGTCATCCAGCATTGAATTCAATATCTCGTGTTACATTTCATTGCATGCCCAGATTTATTATTGCGAAATGGAAAAATCTGCTGCAGATGGTCTTCTTCAAATGCTCCTCATCCTCAGCACGTTGGGGCCACATATATTTTTTGTATTAGACCGGTTAGTTGAACTCTCAGGGATTTATGTTCGTGTTCGTGCTTAATATTTTCTAAGTCTTTCGCATAGCTGGCATTTTCCACATCCACACGGACACTCACACACTCTCCCTTGCATTTAATGGATTACGCACTTACAGTTTGCAATTTAGTACATTTATCTAATGCAAAAGTTCGACTTAAGTTTACAACGTAACATATGTAGTGTATTGCTGTAATGGTCTTTTTATTAGTTTATAATAAATTAAATCTATGTATATTGTTTTCAATTACTTTATTAAATTTAAACAATTGATGCTGTCAGCAAGGCAGCAAAACATTTACCAAATTTTATGGAAAGTGTGTTTTAAAAAGTTCATTAATTGCAAAACGAGTTATGGCAAAAACGACATGACTGTATTCTATATGGAGCTCGTAATAAAGTGGTTATTAAGTTGGAAAGTTTAAAGATAAAATATCTATATTATAGTTTATACACTTACCTAAAGTCAAAGTTATCATAAGTTATCAATAATCAATAACAGAAGAATATAAAATGGGTTTAATTTGTCCATATTATACCAAAATATTCTTAATTCTATATTCTTCAGGATCTCATCTCTGGATTGCAGAATATACAGTCTCTGATGGGAATAGAAATGATGAATTAAATGGTTAAGACCTAGTCACTTAACCTGACTCTTTTAAAAGATAATAAATATTTACATAAATTGCTTTCAAATGATATTCACATTCTCTTACGATTAACTTGATAATAAGATAAGAATATTTGCAGCCCAACTCTGTTTGTTCTAACCAAATGTAATCTAGTCACAATACCATAATATACTACTTCTAGATACATATTTAGGTATCATATGTATAAACATAGTTTTCATGTCAGTTCAATTCTAGAGCTGCATACAAATTAAATGCCTTGCCAGCTACGAATTATAAGTCAAAACTGTTTAGACACTTCAACTCATTATTAAACGTATTTCTCAAAACAATTAATTAAGATTTATGATAAATGTTTTACTCGTGTCAAGTTTTCCTTAACTGTTGATGGAAGCAACTTTAATAAGGATAACAATCTGCTGCCAAATAACGATTGCCATTAAATACTAATGTCAGATTTTGTCGGACACATAATTATGAAGCAGACATAGTGGACACATACTTTTCACAAACACTGTACAAAGAAGTTCCGGTCGCTTTGCACAGAATGCAATATACTATGGTCTGGCAGACAATGTATGTGTATGTGCGTATGTGTGTGTGTGTGTTTGTATAAGATTTATATATTTTCAATTTCCGCTTTTATGAGTGCAATACGAACATTTTCATGCATGAGCAAATCAAATGACCTCCTCACCACGATGCCAGCCACATTTATAAACGGCAATAGCTATATGGATATAGATATATATGTATGTACGTGTGTGTGTATATATATATATATATATATATATATATGTGTGCGAATAGGATGTGCATAGATATAGTCATATTTCATTGCACATATGCTCATCTACGGTTTAAACCTGCTGCGAGGAGAAGATCAAAATGTTGAAAGGCTGCAAGTGAAACCGCATGCAATTGCATTGAACTGCTTATGCAAATGCCAATCAAAATGTTTTTGCTATTCCCCACCCCTGGCATTAACCAGCCCCCCCCCCCCCACACACACACACATAAATATGCAAAGGATGTGGCAACCACAGGCACTTGAGAGTTGCAAGTTGCGTTGCGAAATTTGCATAAGAAAAAGGCAAACATTGTTCGCAAATGTTTCTTTGCTTCCCATCAGGATTTTCCCAAGTAATCTCCATTGAACAGTTATTTAGTTTTGCGTTTATTGCCACCAAAATCCAGGCTGGGTCAGAGTCGAGTGTGCATGTGTGTGTGTGTGTATAAAATACTCTCACTCAAAGGAATGCCACGGACTGTGCCTCAAGGCGTGTGCTTCGCATAAAACCCAACGCTGTACATTTTGTGCATATGCGAAATGAAACGCATACGCCCCAATGCCCACAAGTGGTGAATAGAGAGGGGTAGAATGATAAGGGGGAGCAGCTGCCTTCATTTTCATGCAAACAAATTTGCATGCCAAAGCGGCAGCAGCAGCAACAACGCCCCAAGGCTGGGGATGAGGATAAAACTGGGCGCCTCTGAAAAGCGCGTAGAAAAGCGCAAAAAAAAAAAGAATATGGGAAAAAAACAAAATGTGAACAAACTATGTACATACATGACTGTATGTATATGTATTTACATGCTTACGTACATATATGCACATACATATGTATATTTTACATACGTGAAAGCTCTGCTTAGACTCTAGATTGCAGCCAGTTGTGAGTGCCCACACTCTTGTGCGCCCAACTGGCTCATGTGTCGCAGCTAAATCCCAGCACTTTGGCAAACATGTGCGCATTATTTTTGCATTTCATATACCCTGTAAAACATGAGATAACTTTTGGGTATTATGTGCCAGCTGTGGATGCAGGCAAAGAAGTATCAACATTTGTTGGGTATACAATTCGAATTTACAAAGAAGTTTCGGATTAGAATACAGATATTTGTTATCCTGCAAGTCCTATAAAAAGAAACCAAATCAGTTATTTCTGATACTCATGAGAAAGAAAAAAAATATCGCGTCGGTAGAGAAGTATTTAATATTATGTAAGCCGAGAGTTTCCAGATTCAAATACGAATATTTTATATATTTTTATATTCATATTAAATATAATTTATATATTATTATATTCAACGAAGTTTCGGGTTTAAAAAACTGATATACTGACTAAAGAACTAATGACTTTAAAATGTAAAGATCTATATTTTATGTGAAATTTATATTATCATTTAATCTGTTTCTGGTAAAACTTTCTTGAGTTGAAAATCGAGTCCTTTGATCAAGAATCTAGAAAACCTTAAAGAAATATATAATGAGTGATGTTTGGCGATCTTTCTACTTTTAATATGGGTTCTTTGGCTGACTTGAGGTCTTCATATATATATACATAATGTTAGTGTATAAAGTCAGATCTCTGCTTATAAGATTTAAAGTACGACTTAAAATGTATCGATCATCTAAGAATAATAGCAAATAGCTTGGCATAAAGAGGTCATCAGTTTAAACTTCAATACAATACTTAAAATTCTTCATTTATAGATACCCAACTAAATAGACAACTACAGGGTATCGCTGTTGTCAGCTGCTGCAATTTCGTTATTTACATTTACTTTTCATTTTTGTTTCTGTTGCATATTTAGATGCATTTTGTTAGCCAAGAGATTTTTTTTGCCTGTTAGCCTTGTTAAAATATTTAGATATTAAATTCTGTGTACGCTTTCTACCTTTTTGGCAATTTTCTTTTGTGCCAAATGCACTTAAATGTCAAATACTTGTCTTTTCCCTGTATATTGCAATTTTCTACTTAGTAAACTTTATATGTTGCCTTCACTTTTCCTTCAGCTTTTCCGACAATTTGCCTTTGTCAACTTGGCTGCCTGGCAACGTCGCGTTGTGTCTCCCTGCCTCGCTTTACTGAGGTGACGAAGGGCTGAGGCCCATTTCCGCTTCCGCTGGCCTTGTGCCCATCCTCATCATCATATACGTACGTTCGCCATTTTCTATGAGTCCTTTTTGTGCTTCTCTTGGCCTTCGGCTCCACTAAGCCTCGACTAATGCATATTTGTGCAAGGGCTTTGGTTGTAGCTGACGTTAAATTAATTTCCGCCAAAGAAATTATAATCTTCTGCTTCCCTTTCCTTTTTTACAGCTTATTGGCATTTTTTAGATGGTATCCTCTAAGTTATTTCAGCTATTTTAATAAGCTTAGCGAACGCCTAAAGCAAATCCACTTCAATACGAAGTCTGCATTTTATAGATAATTGCATTTTAAGCCATAATTATAATATAGTGCAAAGTAAGTTTTGACTGATATATATATTTTCTAAGTTTAATCAGACAAAATGGTATACAAAATTACATTTGAATATATTATTCTTGCTGCTCATTCCCATCGAATAATTATAAGGCAACTTAAGTCGATACCAAAAGTATTTTATTTTTTCAAAAGAACAACAATAATTTCCTTTTAAATATGGTAGATATTTGTTATATTTAAGCGACTGTTTTATTGGTTAAATAAAGAGTCTATTAGCGAACTTGAGCAGTTTATTTACCTTTTTATATTCTATATCATAATGCTGAGAATTACTCTTGAATATTATGTATAAAATCTAGATCTAGATATAGCTGAAGTTAAGTATATTTTATAAATAGTAACATTTTGTTTATCTTAATATTCACACTGACTATTCTATTGTAACGTTAAACGTTAAACAATTAAAATACTAAATCAGAGATCTCTCTAATTCTAATAATTTAACAGTAATTATATATAATATTTAAAAAAGTGATTAATTATAATCTATCTGTTGTTCTATATGCTTGTTATATTCCATTTCAATATGAGTTTTTATAGGATTTATAAGTCCTTTACTTACCCTAGAAGAAGAGTATATACTCCAATATTATTTATAGGAGTCTTTCACGATTCTGTTTTATCCTAAGAAATCTTATTTCTTAACTCAAATCTTTGGCATTTATTAGAAATTTTCATATTTCAATTGTTTGCTTATTTGAACACTTTATTCGTCGTTTGTTTTGTTTGAAATGTAGAGTTTCGTTCGCTCTTGGCATTCACCGCGTGCCTTATGGTCAGAATACATAGAGGCCTACAGTGGATACCAGGAGAAAAACGTACCAAACGACGTCACTGACACACTCAAGTCCTTCAGTCTTTATGGACTCAAGAAACTGGAACTTGTTTAATGAGATGCAAAACAGCTGATGTAGTTGTTGTTATTTTTCTTCGCAATTAAACGCCTTAAGGAGGCACACAAGTAGGTAAGCCAATGACCCATAGATAGAAATACCGAACCGAACCGCACCGCACCGAACCGGTTTTAAAGAGCACTTCTTCAATAACAAATTACGTTTGCGTTTATTTTCGAACTCGCTCGGGGAGCTGTGTGTGATCCTTGCCAGTGTCGCGATCGAACTGCACGAATTGCTGAATGCGCAATGCTACAAAACTCTGATCCCGGCCAGAGCCTTAAGTAGTCCCACGATCCCACCTATTTAGGGGTTGATCCGAGCACGGTAACAGGATCAGTAGCGGTGCTCGCATTGCTCTCCCTCTCGCCCTCTCGCCCTCTCGCCCTCGCCCTGAAATCCGGTTTCAGTCGAAGAAGCCTTTGGGTTATCCTGCCAGGCAGCTGCCTGTCTTTCATTCAAAACGTGCATTGGCTTAGGACATACTACGTACGCATTCGAGAGCGCCCGCTGCTCCTTGTTATTGTTATCCTTGCTGATTTTATGATTATGTGCAACTGTGTGAGTGTGTTGAGTGTGTGTGTGTGTGTGTGTGTGTGTGTGTGTTGATGTGTCCCTCTTATCGTTGCTGGCGTTTACGGCATTGCAAATGCATTTTTATATCCTGTTTATGCGCGCGCGTTTTTTATTTATCAATGGAACTCTGATTTCACCCAACACACTCCCTCTCTTTCACTCCATCGCTCGGCTTTCTCCCTCGTCAAGTCAACAAAGCAGCATCAAAGCTGAATGTCATCCGGCAGTTAAAGATCTTGATGCTTTCGTCAAATTCAACTGTTATTATATTCGAGTTCTTTAATATTCTTAACTGACATTGAAATTGTATTTATTTGCATTATTGTACAGATTGTTCAAGTCAGATAAATATAATTGTTATAGAGGGTTAAAGAAAAGGATTTGTTGAAGTTATGGCATTAGAAAATATAGTAGTAACTAAAATACAAGTAACATAAATATTTAGTGATTTTTAAAACGATTAAAAAACAATTACAATTACAAATCTAATTTTTGTAATATTTACAAATATAGAAAACTATTTAGAAAGTTTCAAACATTCATCAAATAATAAAATTTTAGATTTAAGGTGTTCTATTACGAAAAACCAGACACTGTATGACGGATTCTTGAAAGATAGTATACTTAAAAATGTTGTTAAGCTATTAAAAGTTAAAGGTTTTTGATAAGAAACTATGAGCACACATTTAGGAGAACTGATGCCAAATAATATAAGAAAAATGCTTCAAATTGTTATTAAGCCAGAAGAACTAACTTAACATTTTAAATTATTTAATTAATTAATTATAAGCCTAATTTATAATGCTAAAGAAAAGTTGGTAGGCCTAAAAAACCTCTCAAATTGCTGTTAAATAAAAATAAAGTGAATAAAGGAGTTTTATTATAAACTAATGTATCTCTTTTTAACATTAGATGAAGACATGAACTCACATTAAAAAGAAATGTAGAAATATCATTTAAAATTGGCCACAGCAGAAGCCGAAAGAAAACTACAACTCAAGTGAAATGTTTATTCCAAGTAGTCTATATCTAGTATACAGAATCAACATTTATCTCTTGCATTAAACATCGTAAAATCGTTTAGTTAATATCCTTTAATTGTTTTCCTCTTAAATTGCAACGTAGAACGACAACAATATATCAAAATGAAAAGCGTCAACTGTTATTTGCCGATCAATCGTAATACATATTTATAAATCAGGGGTGCATCCGGAAAATGCACACAGTCCGAGGGGAGAGAGAAAAAGTCAGCTGTGCCGAAGATTTTTCCTTTTTTGGGGAGGCAGGATAACAAAAGGATATAAGCGCATTGTTGTCAGCAGCAACAGCAGCTGATCGGCGAGCCAACAACTGACAACAGACAAACTGCCAATTGAATAGAGACCCCGGGCCAGGACTATAGGCCATGGCCCGTGACATACATTTGTGCCGGCCACAGGCTGCGAGTTCTGGCTCGAGTTTTCGTCCTTTACTATAACGAATTGGCGCCCAAAAACTGAATGGCAACACAATGAAGGCACAACGAACAAAGCCAACGTCGAAAGGCATCGAATTCTGCGAGGCGTTCATAAAAATTGCATGATTTCAGCAGCTGTCAACTGGGTGTTTGGCCCATGCCACAACAGCTGAGGCTGCAACTGAGATTTTCTATCCCGCTCACTCTATTGATTTTGATGCGACACATTGTAGCTATTTAAATTTCTCATGCCCGTCAACTTTTTATCGATTGCCGGCCGATGAACAGACAGCGAGGGGATAAAAATAATAATATGAGCTGAATGTATCTCGAGCCAGCAAATAACGCGTCACATCGTAAACCTAAAGCCGCATTCAAGCCAAGTGTGCATAAGAAATATGCAAATAACTTAACCGTTCAACTACACTGAGAGAAAGTTGTGTACCTACCATAAAAATGGAATTAAAATAAACTTGATGGAATGTATATAAGATAATTGTAGCTCCTTCAACAACTTCGTTTCCATTACAATCTATATTAAGTAGAGCTCTGAAAACCCACTTGTAGTACTCAAACTATTTAAATTACTTGATACAACGTTTTCCAAGACTTTATGTGAGAATAAAAATTGATTTTCTTGCAGCAGTGTATAAAATTCTTCAGTCAATTTATAGTATCTTATGTCAGAAGTATCTGTGAGCCGTTATTAATATCTATTCTACATATCTAATTTATGTGAGATATCATCATATATCTAAGATACATTTCACATAAATTAGGAAAGTTTTGAAATATAATAAACATTAGTTTGGCCATTTGTTAAATCTATAGACACATCGTAAGTATCTTAAACTTAAACTTAGATATAACTATCTCAAAAGAAGGCTTTTATTTCCGTTTAAAATAATTATAGAGCTTTTGAAATACTCAAAACCAATTTAAAATTCTTTAGTTAATTGTAACTTATGCAAGAAGTATCTAAGAAAAATGTTTATTATATAATTTGTACTTTTATAAGTTATGTGAGATATCAGCATTAAATTTAAGATTCATATTAATTAAATAAGATAAGTTTTAATATATTAAAAACATAAGTTTGGGTCTTTTACATCCCTATAGACATTTCGTAAGTATCTCAAACTCAAACTAAGATAAAACTTACTCAAAATATGACTTGTGTCTATATAAAAGAAAACTAAAAGAGTTTCGAAAGAGGAGATTGACTGCTTGACATAAGAATTGTACCTTCTATATAAATGAAAACTTCAAGAGTTTCAAAAGTTGAGATGGACTGCTTGACCTAAGAATTATACTTTAAATTACTATGTTTCTCTATAAAAGAAAACTTTAAGAGTTTCAAAATATAAGATACACTGCTTAACATAAGAATTTTACTTTAAAAGTTCTATCTCTCAGTTGAATCTTATGTGCTGCTCATAATATAAAGACACCTAAAGAAATTGTTGATACAGTTTCATCATATTTACATATCATTAGATAAGAAATACACTTAAAAAGGAGGAATATCATTAGATATTTACTCTGACTAATTGTATTGTATATAAATATATATTATTTTTGCTCAGCTACAATACTATTTCTCTTAGTGTATAGAAGTTTATTTAGTTTTGCTTTACCGACTGCTGTTCAGCCATAGAATTTTTTATGCCTGCTCTCTTGTGGCTTTTATGTAGACACACAAATACACTGACACACACATACAAAACATGCACACAGACATGCAAATGGTGTCCTGTGTCGCACACAGTCTAGCTACTACTGTACTTGTATATCCCATGGCGAAGCTGTCTCAATGGCTGGCAATTAGCTGTTGTTGTTGCTTTGTTTCTGTTGTTGTAGTTACTGTTCTCATCGCTGTCGCATTGCTGTCATATGAGCACTTAAACATGATTTTAATGTCAATGGTTTCCACGCTTTTCCCCATATAGTACTAGTCGCAGACAGACCGACAGAAGGAGAGAAGGCAATAAAAGGAAAGAAAAGAACGTTTGTTTACTCGCAAAGAAGATGAAAGTGTTAGAGGTCGTAGCACCTTTTTTTTTATAGATTTTACTTTTCAGCTTGATGAGCTTGTGCAGTGTTTGCCCCATAGATGTCAGGGCTGCTGGATGCTTTGTTTAATTTGCTATAAAGGACACTGAACGCCAAAGGATACGTGTTAACTGCTAGTTAGTAGCAAGGCTAATTAAGGTGGAAATTAGCTGAAGAATTAATTTGAGATTTCGCTGACCTTGACGAAGATAAAGTTTCTACTATAATAATTGGCGTGAAAAAGAAAATGCTAGCTGCTTAATACCTTTAACTAGCCAAACTATATAACTAGCGTGAATTTACTTTTATGCATGCTTAAACCATATGAAATACCTTTTAGCCCAACTTCAACTTTAAACTCAAAAGCCTGAATTTATGCTTTGTCAGACTTCAAAAGAATAAAAAGAATTGACTTTCCGCTTCACAAAAAATAGCTGCAATGCGAATGAACTCTCAGTAAAAAGTTGTTAAAGAAAAAAGACTTGAAAACGCAGCCAACAAATTTTTAACGCCAACGAAGCGTAAGAGATAAATACGACTCAACTTTCAGCTGAACTCAAAGGAACATGAAGTAGAAAAAAATTTGCTATGATATTTATGCAAAGCACGTACTCGATTTTTTTGTTTTTTTTTTCGTACGTAAGAGAGACACATAAAAATGTCATTTCCTTACGCGCACCTAACAACAACGATTACAGTGGAAAAGGCAACAACCTGCCATTAATGTCAGCAGATGTGCACACCTAAAAGCTGATGCTACAAATCATCTCTTGCTCCTCATCATCAACCTTAGCAAGTGGATAACAACAACAACAACGGCACAAAAAAAAAGTATTTTTGGGTGCGGTCCTTGACATCGCGTACGACGCATGACACTCGTTTCTGTATGGGTGTGTGTGTGTGATTGTGTGTGTGTGTGCCTGCTTCTTGTCTGTGCTTCAGATTCGCAGGGTTGCCTGCTGCGAATACTCGTTTCGAATTCACGATGAACTCGATTTTACGACAGCACCCGCCATCAACACAGAGACTCAGCGTCAGGCGATGCCGATGCCGATGCTGTCCAGAGAGATGCTCAGCACAGACAGTGTGTGTGTGTGTGTGTGTGTGTGTGTGTGTGAGCATCTGAGTGTATATGTGTGTAGTTTCACTAGTCAGCCACACGCCAACGCACACACACACACACAGGGAATCTGAGAAATTTGGCAACTCAAGAAAGTCCCACAGCTCCCTAACTTATTAATCTGTGGAAAATTATTCGTGGCCTGTTTTCCAAACAATTCGCCAGCAATCTAAGGCGATTTTCTTTTACATAAAGCTCAGAAGTAATATAATTTAAAATTACTTGAGCAGATCTTTTAAAGAAGCTTGTGAAAATGAAGCTAAATTTATTTTAAATCTACTACATTAGTAAAATTAAATACATTAGAGAAGTATTTCCCTTGCAATCAATTTTTGAATTTATACAAAATGTATAAGAAGTAGTAATCGTAGTAATCATAGAAAAATAATATAATTTTAAAACTACTTTAATAAAATTAAATACATAAGAGAATTATTACTCAATTTGCGTTTGAAGAAAAGTACTGTAATAAATTCTTAAATGTATATAAAATGTATAAAATATCTAAAATATTTTTTAAAATTTTAATAAATTCCCCATCTATCAAACTAAATATAATATATGTGTGCCAGTCATTATTAAGTTTTTTTATGATAACTTTTAGTTATATTTTCCTCTTTATCTTTTAAATTTAAATTTGTTTTTACTAAGTTCTCCTTAATATTAAGAATATATATAATTTGGCATTTTGAAAATTATGTCTCTGGTGCTAAAAGTATTTTAAATTATAATATTATATAATATCTATACTTATATATCAATTAATTTAAGTTAATCAAACAATATGTCTTTTAAATTGAAAGCATAGCTGACAATACTGATGATTTACTTTTAAACTATTAAATATATAGCAATAATGAATATTTGAAAGTATACTCACTCTCTTGCCTTGTCATTTATTATTAATGATATCATTAATGATGCTTTGAAGAACAACAACAATAAGAAGTACAAGTAGAAGAAGAACGACAACAACAATGACAACACCAAATTAATTTAACAGACATATAGACGTAGTATATTCCATTACAACATCAAGTACATACCCATTGGCGATATACCGCGCACTTTCAACGTTTTTATTATTTTCTGTTTTAAGTTAAGTTTCTTTTTTTGTTACTTAAGTTATTTGCAGCATTTGTTGTTAACACTATTTACTTGCATTTATAGTAAGATTATTATTATAATTATTATTATTATCATTAAATAGTTGATGGATTTGCACAGAGTTTCACTTTTGATTGATTTCATTTTACTTTTGCGCCAGCTGCTCGTAAGTTGCCCCAGAGTATTTAATTGTCAAATGTGTCCAGGAGATCAGCGTTAAAGTTAAATTATAATTAATTATTGTACTGTCGACTGTTTGAAAGAGTGTGTGTGTATGAGTGTGTATGACTGTGTGTGTGTGTGTGTCTTTGTGTTAATGTCTGTTGTCTATTTGTTAGCTGCTGCAGTTTTCGCTTGGTCCAGTGTCGAGTGTCGCGTTGTTCTGATTTTGCTTTCTTTCGTTTTTCTGCCAGCCATTTGTCATGTACATGTTTTGTACCCCTCTGTGTCTAGCGTGTGTTGTGTGTAGAAAGTAGTAGTATGTGTATGTATAGGTGTGCAGCAGCAGCAGCAGTAGCAGCAGCAGGAACTGGAGCCGTGGCAAACGCTGATCGCTGAGCGGTTGTGTTACGTGTGTAAGCGCAGCACCAAGCGCACTAGTTGACGCCTAAACGTCTACTACGAATTGCGTTTGTTGTAGCGAACCCCAATTTCGAAAAATTCCAAATGGCGGCACACGCACACTATTGCAAAAGCAGCGACAGCAGCAGCAGCGACAGCATCAGCAGCGACAGCAGCAGCAGCTGCACACTCATACAGCTACACACTAAAACTCAAATGGACGCGCAGCAGCAGCAGCAGCAGCAGCTCTCTCTGCTTGTGATTTATGTACAAAATGGCAAAAGCAAAAACAAAATAATACAAAATACACTCACACACACACACACGTATACATATATACATTAGTACAGCATCTGACTCACACACACACACGCATACACATGACTCATGCATGAGCTGCGCTGCTCGCAGCGGCGACTTAATCCCAACAGTGTCCTGTTTTTGGGGGTGGCAATGGGTAAGCTCCCCGGCCCAGGGCTGGCCAGGCCAGTGCTAGCTGTTTATTACATAGTTGCCTATATATGTATAACAAACAAATATATATACACTTATATATATACATATACATATGTATATACACTCACACACATACAAGCAGACAGACTGTTGCTGCCGGCTTTCGATTTTGAGCGGTTTTTGCAGCCTCACATCAAAGCTTTTGAGTGAGTTTCTTTTTGTTTTTTTGCTGTTAATGTTGTTCTGCTCATTTAATTTTTGTTGTTCTCAATGTTGACTTAAGTATATAACTTTAATTTAGACCAGTCTTAATGAGCTTGCTTTAAATATGCTGTTCTAGTGTGAACAAGGCATTATCTAAACCAAGGTGGCAAAACTCGAACATATTTCGGTTCGATGGTTCGAACCATACCGCAAGTTTGAGGACCGATTTGTGAATTGGTTTAAACAGCCTTTTCCCCCAAGGTGTCGAAGCTTGGCTCCGTTTAATAATATATACTTTTATAATGTCACAATTGTTTCCATTTTAAAAAATAATTTTTAAGCTAAAAATTGCTAATATTTGAAAGAATCTAACTTAAGATAATGATTAAATTTTAGTTTATTATTCTAAAATTTATCTAAATATCTAAATATTATATTTTTATTTTATTTATTTTTTAACTAATTTGGTATGCTCTGAATATGGCTTAAAATACTCCGCTTATTTTTTTAGAAGTATAAGTAATTATGAACTTATTTTACATGTTTTAAATACTCCAAAAATATTTAAATTTTACCATTTCATTTTATTTTAAATTTATTCTATATGCTCCGCATATTATTTAATTTTTAACTCGTTTATCATCAAATATTATATTTTAACATTTTCTAAAGTTGTTAACTTATTTGTTACGCTTTAAAAATAATATTTTATTTTTGAAATATTTTATTATATTTATAGCTTATGAGATTTTAAAAATGCCTCAATTTCTTGCTCACTCTCACTCACTCACAGCGCACGCTTTGAGCTTGCCGTGTTGAACTTTTGCTCAAAGCTCTGCTCAAATTGTGCTTTTTGCCGTTGAGCGAAAGTTTATGCCAACAGTTGCTCTGCCAAGGTGAGAGTAAGCTCTGTCACAGAGATAACAACAACACACATGAAGAAGAAGCTGTAGCAGAACAGGAAGAAGAAGTAGGAACAACAACAATACCAGCAGCATAATAAAAATCCATTTTTATGGTCCCGGCAACATCGCTGTCGCCGTCGCTGCCGCTGTCGCTGCTGCTGTCGCCGCTGCTGTCGCTGTCGCTGCCTCTGCTGCTAGGGCTGGGATGAAGAAACCACCCCGCCAAAAAAAAAAAAAGATTAAGTGGAAATGGACAAGGAGGGTCACGGGGTGTTTATGTTGCTGCCGTTGAATGTTGTTGTTGTTGGTACTCCCTGCTCCTGGGGTGGCGGTACCAAAATGTATGAAATTTTACTGCCTGCCAACGTCAACAGAAACTTCAAACTTTGCTGCTGCCGTCAACTCTGCCGCAGCCGCTGACTCTGCTGCTGCTGCTGCTACTGCTGCTGCTGAGTGGCGTTGAGTGAGCGCGTGGAATGTTGCCATATGCCGCCATATGTACATCTATACATACCAAAATCTGCTCTCTGCTCTCCTATATATCCCTTGCTCTCTTCATCTCGCTCGCTCTGTCGCTGTCACTCTCGCTGTGCTTGTATGCTGGGTACAGTCTCTGCCAACAGCAGCAGCAACGGCAGCGACTGCGACGCCAACAGCGGCAATAATGTCCGTCCCTTCATCCCAAGCGTCCAGACGTGCAGACTTTTGACTGTGTGGGGTGACCACTTTTTCGTGCTTGACGATGCTTCTTCATGTTGTTTTTGTTGCTGCTGTTTCTTTGATTGCCACAAACAGGGTGCTTCACTAAGTTGCTGCTAGCAACTACGATTAATTAATTAAGTCAACCATAATATAATATTATACTAAAAATAGTTAAACAAGTTATGTGAAAGCATTACAATAATTATATAAATAACAGACACCCTGTATTTAATACCTCCCTACGGTGGATTAAATTTATGTTAATGACTTTGTCAAAGCCCCAACAATCTTGTATTAATTACACTAACGCCTTATCGTTCTTTAGGCACCCTGTGTACGCTATTATTCATGTTGAGACGCAAATTCAGTTAATTTAATTCTAAATGTATTTTACATAGAATCACAAACAATATGTTAAACGTAAACTTAAGTTCTAATACATCTCAGACACACTGTATTAAATAATACACAAATGTAATATTTTGACTAAGTATATTTCAAATGCATTAAGTCCTTTTCATAGCTGAGACACCCTGTATATTTCGTTCATACAATGTTAAACAAAGTTTCATAAGTAGGCAACAATTTAGCTTTAATAAGACCAAAAGCAATTTACGACCCGAATGCAACAAAGAATAGTAAACTGATTGTCTGCATTTTAGTTGTTCCATTTCACAGACACCCTGTATTATGATATATTCAATGTTAAACAACGTCTAATAGGCAGCAATTTAGATTTAATAAGGCCAAAATCAGTATACGACCTGCATAACAATCTTTGTCAAAGACAAAGTTAATTGTGGAAATGTGGGTGTGCATAGCGAACACCCTGTATATGCTGGCCATATTTAAGTTGAACATAGTACATAAGCACTTGGCTTTAAGCACATAAACAGCGAAATGGAATTAAGTTTGCATAGCAAAGAACATAAACTGCTACAATTACAATAACAAGGCACACAGAGCACAAAAATTGAAACTAGTCTAGAACAACAACAATAACAAGCCAAAAAAAAAATAAATAAGTATAATAAAATATATATAAACACACACATAGAGATAACTACAAAGCCTGCTAAACTTTTTTGCCAATGGCACAGAGAGCAGTTAACAAAAAACGAAAAAGAAAAGAAAGATGAGAATTGAGTATGTAATTTATAATACCCTTTGTGTTGTGCTGCTTTGTGCTGTTGAAAAGTGAAAATAAGTATGTGCCGCTGTGTGTGTGTGTATGTGTGTGTTTGTATATGTCAAATACTTTATGCCACACACACACACACACACACAAACACACTCACACTTGAATGCTGTCGCGCGTTGTCGTTTGTGCCGGGCAAATAGTTAAAACTAAAATAAATTTAGTTGTTGTGCTCAAACACACACACATGTATATACATATATATGTATTTATATATGTAGACAGGCAAAAGATAGCAGCTACAGCGACGCCATTTTTGTGCACGTTCTTTGTCCCTCGTCCTTCGTGACTCGTGACTCGTGTCTCTTTCGCGCGCTGATAAGTATGCAATGCTTGTTTGGCTTGGCCCGTTTTGGCCATCGTCGTTGCTGTTCTTGTTGTTGTTGCCGCACGAAATCTCATTATATTTGTTTTATTTTATTTGCTGCCACATCGTCATTTTCTTCTTCAGCTGTTTTTGCTTTTGCTGCAGCTTCTTCTCTTTTATTTTAGCTTTTTATGTCTATTTCTATGGTTTGGCCAAAGTACTTTTGTGTGTATACTGACTTTGGGCCAGTTAACAGACCCCTCCCGCCCCCGTCCCCGACCCGACACACTTCTTCCACATCATTGTCGTCTACTTACTTACTACTTACTGCGTCCTTAGTTATTGTTTTAGTGTGGCCTTTTGTTTCAAAATTATTAACAATGGACTTTGCCAAGTGAAAGGTGCTTTATAACAAATGCTGGTAATAGCATTTAATGCACCTGCATACACACACACACACACACACACACATACACATATATAAACACTATAAGCCACGATGCTTTGTTCTTTGTTGGCATTGTCATGTTGCAACGCTTGCTGCAACTTCGCGATAGAGATTCACAGTGAGGAAGGAAGAAAAAAACACTTTAGCGAGACAGTATTATTATCATTAACATCATTATTATCAACATCATCATCAGTGGTCGTAAGCTGCTTTATAAATGCTTCATTTTCCGTGTGTTTGTTCATTATTTATTTATTTTCGTTGCGCTTAATTTTCACTCATTTGCAACGTTGCTTGTTGGTTTTGTTGTGTCCTTGTCCTCTGTCCGTCCATCTCGCTGTCCATCTCACTTCATTTAATTGTAAAATTGCAAGCTTATTATCTAATTCTATATTTATGGATATTGCCCATTTACATGATGATAAAAGTGTTTAATTTTATATGAAACTCGAAGGAAATAAATATATTAAATTATGATAAAAGGAGGGTAAAACTATATAGACAAGAGTTGTGGGAGTTAAAGGCTTAAATCATATTCAGATTGAATAAGTGATCAAGTTTAAAAGAACTTTACATACAAATGTGATTTTCATCTGCTCTTTCGGTCTAGTCAACAATTCTTGGCCTTCTTGGCCCTCAAATAAGCCAATCGCTTATATACCTTTATGTTGCCTATACGATATATAGAAAACCTTACAGTCCCTTTCTATATTTCATTCTTTCATTTTGAAGGGTTATAAAGAACACGTTAAGTAGGCATTGACAACACATACAAGAGTTTTATTTATTTCGGTTTTTAGATTTATTAAATAAAGTACGTTCTATACAAGCAACTGAAGTGGGCATCCATTTGGATATCGCGCTCAAAAACAAAACGATCTCCCAAAATCAATAATCGGATAATCAGAGCTGATCCCTAAAATGGCAGCGGGTCGTGTTAATCTCTCGAATTTGGCACTGGAGAATCGTCTGGTTGGCGGCAAATATCGTTTATTGAAGGCGATTGGAAGTGGATCCTTTGGCGAGATCTATCAGGGTATTAATACACAGGATGGCAAAGATGTAGCTGTTAAAATCGAAGCTGTTGACGTTAAGTATCCGTTGCTGCGCTACGAGGCCAAGGTATATGAACAGATTGGACCCCATCCGGGAATTCCAACATTTTTACACTATGGCAGCGAAAAGCGTTTCAATGCATTGGTTATGGAACTGCTGGGACCCTCCTTGGAGGATCTATTCAATCTTTGCAAGCGACATTTTTCACTGAAAACGGTGCTGATGATCAGTGATCAGTTGTTGATGCGTTTGGAATGTGTACATCAGCACAGTTTCATACATCGCGATGTTAAGCCGGATAACTTTCTCATTGGATTGGGCAGACATTGTCACAAATTGTATATGATAGATTTTGGTCTGGCCAAGCGCTATGAGGATCCAATTAGTCACCAGCATATATCCTATCGCGATGATCGTAATTTAACGGGAACAGCGCGATATGCATCGATCAATGCCCAACGAGGCATCGAACAATCTCGTCGCGATGATCTGGAGTCGCTGAGCTATTGTATTATTTACTTCAAAATGGGTAAGCTGCCGTGGCAGGGAATTATTGCTGCTAATAAACAGCAGAAGTACGAGAAGATTTGGGAAATGAAACAGAGCCTATCGATCGATGATACCTGCAAAAATTGGCCCAATGAATTTGCACTGTTCATGAAATATGCCAGGAACTTACGTTTTCAAGACAATCCGGACTATGTTTATTTACGACAACTCTTTCGCTTTCTCTTTCGCACGCTAAATCATCAATACGATCATGTCTACGACTGGACACACTTGCAGCAGTCACAAAAGGGTCGCGATCGGGAACGTGATCGGGAACGTGAACGTGAACGTGATCGTGAGCTGGATCTTGAGCTGGAACTGAAATATCCAAAAAATCGACGCTCGAAATTAGATCGTGATCCAATTGGTGGCGGTATCAAGCATAAGCAAACTGCTGATAAAAAGCATTATAAGTGATCCAATACACACACACATGTCTATAATTTTGTGGAAATTTTAATGAAAATTATTTAAAGACATCGTTGTATTTTTAAACGTTGAACTGTTTAGATATTTTAACATATTCTATGTTTCATTTTATGCCCCTCAGCTGAGGCAAGAGACTCGCTCGTAATTAAATGAAAATATTCATGAAATGAATAAAATCTTAGTTGCAATCAAAAGGAAATTTATAATTAAATGTAAAACTAACGTCAAATTGTCTTGTCCTGTCGGTGCAATACACAAGTTCTGGCCCCAAAGTGAAGCTGGTTTATTTTCGCTAGTTATTTATTGAGTGGCAGGTACACACACACACACACACACACAGCTGGAAAAACACTTGCAAGTTATGCGAAAACAAAATAAATTTTACAGCAGCCAAGACCGCGTTGCCAGTTCCTCGTTTTCTTTTTTTTTTGCCTGCTTCGGCAAACAAACTGCACAATACACTGGCAAATAGTTTATCCCCAACCGCAGAGCCAGAATATTTTTGCCATTTTTCTCTCTTGTTCCTTTTCTTTCATTTTTCTTCTTTTTTTTTGGTGAGCCCTCGGAAAAATAAGTGGAAAAGTTTGTGGGAAAATGCTTTGACTGCGATGCTTAGTTCTGTTAAAGACGGGGTCGCGTCGCACCTGCTGCCAAATTAAATTGCAAAATAAAACAAAATATAGAAAAGAAAGTTGAAAAGAAATAAAAAAAAAAATATAAACTGTAGAAACTAAAATAAGAATACAATAGCAGGGCATAGAGAGAAGAAAAAAAAAAGCAAACACACAGTCAACTATGGCTATGACAGACTGGCAATTTCAATAATTTATGATGTCAGCGCCGGAGCAACGGGAAAAATCATTTTGACATTTCTAGCAATTTTTCTTTGCCAACGGTCGGAGGGGAAAAACTTTGTGCAGCAGTGGAAAAACATAATTAAGTGTCGTCTTGAGTGCTGCCAGTTGACGGGGGCAAATAGTTGATGAACAGCAGGAAAACAAAAGTTCCAAATGCCAAGGGACACGGGACACGGGAGCAAGCAGACCGTCGGCCGAACTTGCAACTTGTCGCAAATAAAGCGGTGTGACAAGTGACAAGCGGTAAGTTGCAAGTAAAGCAGGCACAACAAAATGCTACACTAATGTTGCATACTACATTGTTGCAAAATGTTAAGCTCATCCTCTTGCCACACGTGCAATAACACTTGCCACAAACAGTTGACAGTCACACTGTCAACATATGATAAATTGTTTCCACTGACAACGAGGACAACTTGCTGAAATGATGTGTTATGGAAATTCGACGTCCGCTGACTACAAATGTTGCTCTTACCTCAGTTAACTGTTAACTGTCAGACAGTCTATCTACATATCTGTGTGTATCTGTGTGTATCTGTGTGTATCTGTGTGTGTGTGTGCAGCGTAATGTAATTGCACATTTCGTTGTGTGCATGCCAAATAGGTGTTTATTTAATTTGGCACCCCTAAACGTACTTCTACCTGTCACTTGACTTCACTCCACTCTTTGACTTATTCAATGCGACTATTCAAAGTATTTTTGCTAGTAAAAGCATCGACAACTAGATGTCAACTCTGTGGCAAAGAGGGAAGTTTTCGTGTATAGAATACCAAACGTAGCAAATTGACAAAGTTAACTTTAGCAAATATATTCTCAATTTTCAATAAGTTAAATTTGTTTCTGAATATTCGTACTTATTTGCAGAGAAAATTGTCATCCTTTAATTTTACGATCAATTTGTAATAAAAAGAATACTTTAATAGCTTAAAATATGAAAGGAAAATTAAATGATGGCTTTTAAAACGCTTTACTTTAAAAAAGGATAGGGGTCTATTAAGTTTGTCTAAATGAAAATGTCCGTAACAGGTCTAAAGAAGTCGGCAGACCCCATTAACTATATATATTCTTGATCAGCATCAACAGCATCTGTCCATCCGTCCGTCTGTCCATCTGTCCGTCTGTTCATCCGTCCGTCTGTCCATCCGTCCGTCTGTCCATCCGTCCGTCTGTCCATCCGTCCGTCTGTCCATCCGTCCGTCTGCCCATCCGTCCGTCTGTCCGTCCGTCCGTCTGTCCATCCGTCCGTCTGTCCATCCGTCCGTCTGTCCATCCGTCCGTCTGTCCATCCGTCCGTCTGTCCATCCGTCCGTCTGTCCATCCGTCCGTCTGTCCATCCGTCCGTCTGTCCATCAGTCCGTCTGTCCATCCGTCCGTCTGTCCATCCATCCGCCTGTCCATCCATCCGCCTGTCCATCCGTCCGTTTATCCATCCGTCCGTCTCTCCATCCATCCGTCTATCCGTCCATCCGTCCGTCCGTCCGTTTGTCTGTATGAACGCCTAGATCTTAGAGACTATAAGAGCTAGAGACACCAAATTTGATGTGTTGGTCCGTCTATGGGCTAAGCAGAACCAATTTGTGTTCACATTTTGCCACGCCCCCTTCCGCCACTGTAAATCGAAATCAAAATTTTTGAAATCCCATAAAACAAGAAGCATTAAAGCTAGTACAGGGTAAGTAAAGAGTCTCTCTCTTCGACTGTTGCATATCGTTCCCTACTACCGCTCCCACCCCTACTACCGCTACCGCCCCTGCTATCGCTCCCAGCCCCTGCAATCGCTTCCGCCCCTACTATCGCTCCAGCTCCGACTCTTCGGTGGGCTTAAAGATATTTATATATATTAAAAAATTCCTGGCTTATTAGTATTTAGAACAATTCAAAGTAAGTTCTTATATACCTTTTATTCCTTCCATTTTCCACTTTTAGTTTATAGTATGAAAGCTTCTTAGCAGCTATTTAATTGAAAATATGAAAGAGCTAAAATGAAGCTACTTTAAGGCTTAACTGCGGAGTGGATGTAAAAAAGTGCATTAAGTGTAGAATTAGCAGAAAAACCAGAGATTGTTGAATTATAATTTAAGGAGGAACAAAAACCCAACCACTTAAGATGGGCTGGTAACCCAGGTAGCATCAACACGTAGCCGCAACAGCAGCAGCAACAAAACCATTAGACTACGAAAGAGGAGAACTCAACAAAGTTTTTTGCTTGCATTTTATTTCCAACTAAATTCAACTTGCAACGTGCAACGCAATGAGATAATGTAAGCCAAAACCGAATACAACTCTTAGTTGGAAGAAGGGGGAGTGGAATGAGTTTGGAGAGGGGGTGTGGGAGGGGGTTTAGGTATAACAGGTCTCTCAACTTGCAAGCTCAAAGTTTTCACTCGAATAATTGCTTTCACGGTGCACTAATAGCTGAAGCCCCGCCCCAGTATGTCATTTGCCCAAGAGTTGTGTATTTGGCAGCTTTGTTGTTGTTACTACTACTAATACTACTATTTCTACTACTACTTTTACAGCTTTTACTTTTCTTAGTAATATTTTTGCTTTTGTGCCATATGCGCTTTGAATTATTTATTAAGAGGCAACGGCATTTGCTGGGTAAAAGTAATTATGTGTAACGTGGCGTATACGCAATGCTTTATGCCATTTTCAAAAGCAAGAAAATTAATTAGTTTGCCAGCTGCAGCCCCGGCAACGAGCAGGTTGCCAGCTTTTGTGGTTGACAAGCGAGCTGATAATGAATCGATTTGTTTGGAGTGAAAGGAGCGCACACAGCAGGTGCGCTAGCTTAAGCTGATTTTACTGTCTGATGGTCAGCAAGATACGTAGATATTCGAGAGATTCCAAAACTGAGCTCAAACAAAACACCAATGTCAAAATAACTCCAAGCTGTTGTTTGTTTGTTTTTGCAGGCGGGGAGTTAAGACAACATGCCTATCTTGCTGTAGGATAGACATAGAATCGAATGTCATTAAAATAAAGACAAGCAGTCAGTCCGGGTGGGCGGACAAGCGGACGGGCTGACAGTCTGCCAGCCTGGCAGCATCATGTTGAGAGCTCATTAAAACGAATACGAATTTAATGGTACTTAAAGCGGAAATTGCCTGGGAAGTTTCCGCTATGGTAAGCACACGAGCAGCAGCAGCAGCAACAACAACAACAGCAGCAGCAGCAACAAATACAACAACAGCAGCAACAACAACATCAACAACAGTCAGAGGCAACAGCAAATGGCGCTGAGCCGAAACTGAGATCGAAGTCCCACAACAAAGCTTTTACGAGCTGAAAACTATTAGTGGCAGCAACAACAGTTTCTACTGCACACACACTCGCACAACATCTTACCTGCCTGAGAGAGTACGGGTGTGTGTGTGAGTGTGTGTGTGTGTGAGAGGTAAAGCGTTCTTGTGTGCGGCAAATGGAGCCATCGTCATTGCACACGGCGAAAAAAACGATGCATGCTGTGCAAAAAATACAAAACATCAACAAAAAAAGCACAAAATAAAAGTTGCGATGTTTCGAATCCGAATATCTTATGCCTTTGCCTGAGTAAAATGTATAAATAAAATATTCTGCTGTTTCTGGGGAAGGTGATAATCCATTCAATTGGAATTTGAATATTAATGTTGGCATTAATGCGAACACGTGCCATTATTTGATTCAAAACAATGGAAAAACTTAATGATGTTTAATGATGTTTTCTTTTGGCAGTGTCGATAATTTCAAATGTATATAAATTAAATGGAGTTGAATCTTTGCAATAGTTGTAAATACCGATTTTCATAATAAATAAACATAGATACTAATCAGGTGTGTGCCTATTAAATTATTCAGTTCTGACACATTTTCTTTAACATTAAAATTCGTTAAAAAAAATATCTTTTCATTTCATTTTAAATATGCATTTTATGTAATTCAATACATTCTGAAATTAAAAACAGTTTCAGGAAGACCAACAAGTTGTTTAATCCCTCTCGTTACATTGTTTTTTTTAATTATTTTTCAAATAATTGCAAGTAGATAATGAAATTCACAAAAGCTAACTTTTCAGAGCCCATAAAAGTGTGCTACAATTCATATATAAATAACTTAGTAACGCATACGTTGTATGAGCAGCTAATTAATTACTTTCCAAATTGCATTACAAGCATAATATACCCAACTTTAGGTAGAGCATACAAAATAGCAAGCAGCAATAAACAATAGAGACAACTTTAAGTCTGCTGAGAAAGCAAAACGGTCCGACGCCATTTTTTTCAAAAGCACAAAAGTGTGCTATAATTTAATGGTTGTTTTGCACAAAGCACAGACAGTAAAATTGCAGGTGTTTATGCATGCAATTAATAATGTCACAAATGGCATAACAAATCCTATATACCCAACTCGAATCACATTTAAGCAAAACAGAAAAACAAAAAAAAACAGATGAGAACAAAAGCGCCAACTGTAACTCAGCTGACGAGGCGAAAAAGTGCGACGCCATTTTTTGAGACGCACAAAAGTATGCTATAATTGAATGTTTGTTTGCTCGACGTGCACCGAGCGAAGCGAAGCGATGCGACGTCGAGTAGCAGGTGTTTATGCGCCTGTGTGTGAATGCAAGCATATGCATATTTTTAGATCTCTCTCTCTTCACACATACATATGTAACTTAATGTATATGTGTTGTGCATGCAAAATGCTGGAAAATTTGCTGCATGTAGTACATACATATGAGTATGCATGTCAGCAAGCGCCCATAATGGCAATACCATTGTATGTACTTTGAGTTTTCAATTTCAGCTTTTTGCCAACAAAACAAAAAGCAAGAGAAATAGAGATAGAGTGAGACATAGAGAGAGAAAGGGGGAGAGGGGAGACCTATCAATAGAGTGAGAGAGATGAGGGCTGTTTGGGATTATGATGCGTATAGAGTTGGGCATATGTCCGCGTTGGTTTGGCTTTTATTCACGCCACGCGAAATGGTTTTTGCTTGTTTTCAGTTTATGGCATTTGAACAAATAAAATCGTCCAAGTTTCGCCTGAATTGAGTTCAAAATTGATTGCGTTTATTGAATCATATTTCAAAGTCATTTGTATTGTACAATATATACGTATATTAAATTCTTTACAATCTAAACATAACTTTATGAATTTACGAATTAAACGAAAAAGTTGAAGAGAAATAAAGTCTCAACAGCTTTTCAAATTTATAATTGTAATGGTCAACAGCACGCACAGATCCAATCCCCAAAAGAGGACGAGTCGTTCACATAACAACCGACAGTCAAACACACACACACACACACACACACACACACAGATACACCCACATACGCACACACTCAAAAGCCGACTTTGAAGTGCACTTAGTTGCCAAAAAGTTAATAAAAATAAGTGCCTCTTGGCCATTGCCAAATGCCGGAGACTAGCATCCAGCATATGAAGTGGCTTCAACTTGTATTCTGACTTGAACTCGGACTCGAACCCCTACTCGGATGCGAGAACGGACCCGGAGACCTACCGACATAAGTAATTTAGCTTGCTAGCAAGCCATGGACAGCTGCAAACCGTTACTCTTGTTACAGCTACTACTTGAAGCAGTTGGCCAGACCCAAAGGCAGGGTAGAAATACCACAAACTTGCAAAAATAATAACAATCTGCAGAGCCCCGGGCAACCAAGCAGAAATGTTGTGCGAGCAATTGACAATAATTGCTCTTGGTATAACATTCTTTTTTAGACAATTCTCTATGCAAATACATAGTACATAATACAAACATTGTTGGAATCGTTTTCTCTGGCATTTCTTCAAAACAAAAAATTACCTAAAGCATGTGATTAAAATTTAAATTAAAATAAAGGTAAATAAAGTCCATGACATGAAATAAATGAAAAAGGAGTTTATATTCTCTAAAACTCACACGTGCGCGAATTTTGCCCCATTTAAGAACAAATTTATGCTCGCAACTTTGAGTGTTTATACACCCTCCTCACACAAAAATTGCTATGACCCAGCAGCATTTTAATAAAGCTGAAAAATGTGTCAACTACTTAAAGAGACGAGTGAAAAGCCGCAGCCGCAGCACGCTAAAACCCTGTAATCGCATTTCTAATTAAGTGCGAATTTCCAGCATTCCCGCCTTCACCATCTGGAGACAGCAAATTGTGTTGTTGTCGCCTAGTTTATTTCATCTAAAATTTTTGGATTTTTTGTCATCTTGTATTTTTTGCCTGTGCCAGCTGAATTTAATTAAATTTCTACACTTCAAAGCGCGGGTAATGTGTAAAATGTCCCACCGACTAGTCAAAACGAAAGAAGCCAACTTGGCAAAAGGCGACAACAAAAAAAAAATGGTTTAACAAGTAAGAAAATGAAGAGGGCCCGACTGGAAGGATGCCCTATAAAACTGAAAGATTTATTACAATTTTTATAAGTATTTTACAGTATCTATATAATTGCAAATGTAATACTTTACATACTATGCGGGAAAGTGAGTTTAGTAATATGAAACTTATGAAATCGACTATTAGGACTATTATATCTTTATTCATCATTTATTATACCCTTTTTTCATTCATTTTTGTGTACAGGGTATATGCGAATAGAAGTATAAAAATAACATAGAAATGGCTGCAAAGGAAAAAGGAAATCTTAATTTTTTCGTTGCCTTCGTTATATTTTTTTTATTTTTTTACTTTGTTTCCTTCAGGTTACAAATTGTTGAAGCTGATGTTTCTGCTTTGCTTTGCTCGTTTCTTTCTCGGTTTTGCTTTTACTTCCTTCACTAATTAATTTCGATTCATTGAGCACTTTACAAGAAATTACACACCCACTCGACAACCCAAAATGAATCTACAATTTCTTCGCATTCCACTTTATATTCCCCAGTCCCCAGCAGGTCCTTCACTCTGAATCCTATTCCGATTCCCATTGCCATTGCATTACGTTTTATACTATTGCTTGGTGAGTTTATTTTTTTACTTTGCTTTGCTTTCACTTCCATCTTGTAGCTTGGAGCTGAGAGGCAGCAGAAGCAGCAGCAGCAGCAGCAGCAGCATCAAAGGCAGTCACTGAATGCCCCAACAAATGAGCGTTTCAAATTGTTGCCAACAAATTTGCTGCCATTGAAGGAATTGCTACAACTGAGCGTCAGAGCGAGACGGTTGATGATGACCAACAAAGGCACACTAATACCAGGAACAAACTAGAAATCGAGAATGGAAACGGTATCAGAATGGAATCGACTCCAATAGCCAAGTATACATATATATATATACAATATACCAACATCCAGCTACACTTTTCGCTTTGTGTGTAGGTGCCAGTGTGTATGTGTGTGTGTGTGTCAGTTTCATTTTATTTCTTTCCATTCTTTCTATCCGCCTTATCGATGTGTCAATTAAATGGTCTTAATCTAATGCATGTTTTAGATGTCCGCATTAAGTAGCTCGACATATCGTAGCTGTCAGTCGCCAAAGACATCGACAAAATCCAATGCCTCAACCATGTCGCCATCTCCTTCAGCAACACATTGGGGACATTCTACTATATACGACTTGTAGATTTGAGTTAGCTCATTGAACAAGGCGTTTCAATTAAATTGAGCACGAACTTAAACTCAAATTGAACTAGCTTGCGATCTGACAACAGACAGACGTGTTACATCGACAACACATATACTTTAAGTAATTAAAAAGCTACCAAAACTTGTTCAACAGAAAGTAAGACTTCTGTGCAAATTGATAAGAGTTCACTAAGTGTATAACAATATTATACTCAATTGATTAAATCAGTTTTTTAACTGCCTGTAACATTTCCTTATACAGATCTTTGCTTTAGCATAACTTGTTTCCATTTCTTTCTACGAATCAGTCTGCAAATATTTCTTCGTGTCTTTACTAAATTTTCTTGTAGACCAATTAGTTACCATCTCATTATAGCGTAATTCCACTGTACTATACCTTTCTCTGTACTTTCCCTTGTCAGTTTATTATATACACATCGTAGCTTAGAAATTAATTTATATTTTAATTTCGAAATTGTAACATTTTTCTACTTTTCTCGTAAGCACTCTACATACTTTGGCACATTGTTTGCTTACTGTTAAATTAAAACAAGAGAGAATATAGCAAACGGCAATGCTCGACTAAGAGATACCCTGTAAACACTCTACATACTTTGGCACATTGTTTGCTTACTGTTAAATTAAAATAAAAGAGAATATAGCAAACGGCAATGCTCGACTAAAAGATTCCCTGTAACCAGTTCACTTCTTAAACTTGCTGCTGAACTCTTTCAATTGCCATAATATATGTTAATCTAAGTTAAATCCTTATTATCATTATTCTTATACTTAAAATTAGCATACCCTATTATTTGAGCAATTCCATTGGCTACAGGGTATATGAAAAAAGTCGTATTTATATACGAAATTCCCTGTTTAAATATCCGAGATACCAACGGAACATGTGCAAATTGCTGGACAAACTTTACATTAACCGAAAACCCGCAAAAACCTCAACACAACCTCAACACACACACTCACACTCACACACACTGAGACGAAAGCGATGAGAGAGAAAAGCATGTAATAAAAATGTAGAAAAATAAAAATTAAATACCATATAAAAAATAAAAGGGAAATGCAAGTGTAGCAGCCCGAGCAATTGCAAAACGAAGCCGCATCTACCGAAAATGTATTAAATTTTCAGCGTGCTCATTAAAAAAATATTAAA
Source organism: Drosophila histrio (assembly GCA_958299025.2). NCBI lineage: Eukaryota > Metazoa > Arthropoda > Insecta > Diptera > Drosophilidae > Drosophila > Drosophila histrio. The sequence continues at coordinate 9,570,390 of OY282580.2, forward strand.
ATAAAATTTCTATGGTAACATGAACGCACACACACACACACATACTGTAGCGCTGTTGTACTAATAATACCCATATGTATTGTGAGAAATGAAAATAAAAATGCGAACTCGTCTGCCTGATGGCAAAAACATGAGTTGCCTGTGTGAGTGTGTGTATGTATGAGTATTCGTGTGCGTGTGTGTGTGTAAGTGTAGAAGGGTGGACTGGGACCACATTAAAATTGGCATCACACACACACACAGATACAGACACCAACACATATATACAGTACGCCTGCACATTAAAACAACGCCATGTTGCGGCTGCCGACCCCCCGAACTGCCACGCCCAGTTCTGCACGAGCTGGTAAGTTGAGAAGAAGAGCAGTGAAGCGAGGAGGGGTGAGCAGGGGAGGTCAACAGCAGGGGGGGATGCTGAGCCAACGATATGTGAATATCAAGATTTAATTTAAAGTTAACTAAGTAAGATTAAGCTTTAGCATTGCACACACACACACAAACAGACACATAGATACAAACAAACACACATACACACGTGGCCATTTGCAGGGTGCAAATGTGTGCGGGGTGAGGTGGTAGATGGGAGGCAGCCGCCTGTACTCGTATCAAGTAGAGCAGAAACTCTTAATAAAGCAATTGCCTCTGGCAGTCAAAAAGTAAACGTCGGCGTCGTGCAGCAACCTGATTACGACAAGGAAGCTGGGGTAGAGGGGGTGCAGGGTTGAAGGGGTGGGAGGGGTGGCAAAGGGCGGTACGGAAAAGGCGACTCTGTCCATGGCCACGACCTCAAGCATTCAAGTGTGTGCGTGTCTTTGCCTCTCTCCCTCTCTCTCTCTCTGTTTCTCTGTATGTGTAATATGCTTCAAAGTCCTTTTTTCGAGATCCATGACATAGCCGCAGTTGGTTTGGCAGCCTCGATGTGTGGGTACGTTTTAGTTTAGTTAGTTGCCACTTGGTTTAGTGGGTGGTTCGCTGCTTTGCGGATGTGTGTGTGTGTGTGTGTGTGTGGTGCAGATGCAGATGAAAGTTGCACGAACAACGCCCAGAAATATCAACTAACCATAATTATATATTGAATAGCGCAAGCAGAAGAAATTTGAAACGCCAACCGAAGCATAACCAACTATGAACTGAATTTAATTAGCTTTTTCAGTGTGGAATGCAATGTACAGTGGTAAAAGCACTATTAATTATTGTACAAAAGAAGGAGTAATTGAATGAGTTATTAGTAAAATTGAAAGTTATTGTACAAAAGAAAATGTCATTGAATGAGTTATTAGTAAAATTATAATATATTTAATTACACTTATATTCAATTGATTATTTTAAATTGTTCGTAATATGTTAATAGATAAATTTGCAGACTTGACCAAATAGTTTATGAATGCAAAGAAATTCCACAGTCTATAAAATGTAACAATTATTTCAATTTCCTTAAAAATAACCTGTTTATAAATTGAATAAGAGTCGTAGGTCCAGGTAGCTAGTACTCTAATGTAATTAGAAAGTTTATTTTATAAGTTATCTAATGTAATAAATAAATAAAAATAAACTAAATTTGCTCTCTAGACTCAAACTCTATATTTCTAAATAATTTCATCAATTTAATATTGTTTTGAGAGATATTAAAAAATTTGTTGAAGAAAAATATATTAAAAAGAAAAGAAACTAATATTAGTTTTGGGAATAAGTAATCCATTATTTTTTTGTGTGTCAACTTTGGTATGTTTTAATTTGTAAACTATAAGTTACACTGATTTACACTTGGACTTTTTTGAAAGGCGGGATTCCCCTATAAAATACACTGTAGTCCGTTTTTTGATTAGGTGCATTCCATTGAGATAAAAATTTGGTTAAACATTGAGACCAACAAAGGAAGAATTCCTATCATTTTTCCCAAACTACATAATATATAAATGACAAAGCCCGAATTACCAAGTTTGGTGAGATAAACAAGGAGCTGTCATATATATAAGCATATAAATGGGCTAATAATATGTGTTATTAGAGAAAGAGCAACATTTTTTAATCTTACATTGTTTTCAAATATATTTAAAATTATAATAATAATACCTTTCTATCACATATGTTTAGAAAAACCATTTAAATGTGAACTTAACTTTATCATTATTATTTTTCTGTTAATACCCATTAATAATTGCGTCAAGAAGTTAGTCGGTCATCCCACTGTGCACTTGTATTGCGGCAAGAAAATCTCTGCAGCAAAAGGCAAATTGCATAGCAGCAGCAAATTATTTGCAGCAAAAGCAGCCACGACAGCAACGACAGCCACGACAGCAACTTGGACACATGAAATACAGCTTCCAACGGCAAACCGAACAACAACAGCAACAATGACAGCTTTAAAGGGCTTCGAAATCCTTTTATTATCTTTATATATGCATGAAAAATATTTGGGAATACTTGAAGAGGGGTGGGGGGGGGGGGGGGGGGGGGAAAAACAAATTTAATGTAAACATAAAAGCAAGTTTCGGGTAGCTAGTTTTGCATTTTATAATCAGCGCAAAACGCGGGGGTTGGCCACGATCCACGATTAGGGTTGTCATGGTGTGAGGGTCGTGGGCTGAAGGCCGAAGGCAACACGAAATGGGTGAAGGATAAAGGGTGATGGGTGAAGGGTGACTCGACTGTCTGCCCCGGCATGTGCTGCATTTGATGATGCTTCCTTGTGCTTGGCCGTGGACTGACTGCAGTAAAAAGGCAGCTGAACGGGATGACGACAAGCCAACTGACAGACACACATTGCCCCGGAGTCTTAATAGTGCGGACTATGGAATCGAGTGGGAATGTGGCACACAGGGTGTGGTCCGTTTGTCCTTTGTGCTTTGTCAAAGGGAAATTTTATATGATTTTTAATGCTTCGCGCTTCATAAAAATGTTGCCATGGCTACAGAAACGGAATGCAAATAAATTGGCTTCACATGGCTTCACAACCAATAGCACAACCCGAAGCCTTTAAGCCAATTTCTTTTATGTCTTTCTCCCACTCCCTTTCACTCATCCAAACTCCCAGTCTATCACTCACTTTTATCGTTCTATCGTTGTGTATTTGATTAACACGTTATTGAAGTTGCGCAAAATGGCCAAACAATGTGTATTTTTTGTTGTTGTTGTTGTTGTAGGTAAATAACCCAAAATTTACATGACAAAATTGCTTAAAGTTGCCAGCACGAATTTATGCAAAAATACACAAACATTTGCATATTATACAACATTTTCTTTAGCATACATTTCAGCGCATAAGTACAGTTTAACCAAAAAGTTAACACAAAGTCCATTAATTGGTTTTTATATAATTTATACACACTATGCAAAGGAATCCTTATACCTGATGAATATCTCGAAAGCAGAAGCTGTAAAATGCTGGAATTAATTATATTCAAATATATATTTACTCTTTTCAACTCAAAAAAATATCCTTTTATCTGTAAAAATAGTTATCCTGTCTTTTTTCTCGTTAGAATGCTAATTGGTTTCGATTTTCTAACTCTCCTTGTTTGTGCGTTGCATTGATTGTCAATCATTTGGCAAAAAGTTGAGTCTAAAATTACTCGTTCAACAGATTTTCATTCTTTTCATTATTTAGGTCTGACAACTATGTCAAACTGTCGAAATTAATAAGCCACTTTTGTCTACAGAGTTATCGATTAAGGTAGACGCTTTGAAAACATTTTCCATTAAGGTTATACCAGATTTCTATAAAAAGCATAAAAAATATACTCAGTCGCCTGTCAATCTTTAATATATATCTCTTATTTATAAATCCCACTAAAGTCACAGACCTTTAATATCTTTATTGCGACTATATTTTAAATAAAACACAAATTATGTTTGCTCGCTCCTGGCAACACAATAAAAATAAATAAAGAAATAAATGCAATTTTCTTCTGCTTGCCTAAGCGATGATTATTTCAAAACAAATAATTTTGTTTGAGTTGCACATGCTGAACTTGCAAATACCCTTTAATTCAAATTAATACAAATAAATACTAATTTGTTATAATTAATTGTATCACATATATTCTTTTTTTCTTTAGATAGATAATTCCCTCAAGTCTTCTACTCTGCCCACTCTAAAAATTTATGTTTACAGGGTATAACACATAACTGCGATTCATATAAATATTTAATTAAAGCAAATGACAATAATTTGTATGTTTAATGAAGCAACACCTCAATTTCAACAAATTTCAACAAATTCAGAGTAAGTTTAACACGAAATTATAGTATAAATGAAAAAAACTTTCAACCACATTGCATTAATTGCCGTTGCCTAGCAACTTCCCGTTATGCGGCAATCAGAAAAAAATTAAAACCAATTAAAAATGGAAATGTGAAAACGCAACCAAATAAAAAAAAGAGTACAGAAAAATTATAATATTATATATTGTACATGAAAACCATTTCCACCCGGGAGCAATAAACGCTTACGCAATTTAATTGCGCACAAAATGGCATGGAAAAAATAAACCAAATATGTAAATGAAAAAAAAATTAAATAGCCTAAAGCTTCATTTAAATGTGCAGCTTAATTAATATAAAATAAAGTAAAAAACGGCAAAAAGTAAATGCGATCAATTAATAAATTTCATATTAATATGCATCCCTTCAAAAACATGTCATATTTTTTGATGGACATTTCTAGTAATATTGTTTAAGCTAAAGAAAGTTGTAAATTATTAAATGATTTTCATAGAAAACACTTATAGTCTTAAATATATAATGTTATAAGTTTCTTCTGTTTGTAAGCTAATTTAAAATGTACAAAATCAGCTTAAGTTGATCAATTAATTTTAACAAAAAATAGAATAGAATTAAAAATTTATTTGTAAATAAAACCAAACTAAATGAATGCTTTAAATAATACATTCGGATGAATCATTATTAAAATAATGTAATGAATGAATACTTATAGAAAGAAGAATGTTTAAAGCAATGAAATTATAGGAAACTGACGAGCATCATAATAATCCCCATAAAAAAACTCTACACGAGCTAAAAATCTAGTGACGAAAGCTTGTTCAAGCCCCAATATTTCTGATATCAAATTTTGTGACGAACGTTATTAAATTTACTATGTGAACTACTGTAATAACTATTCTATTCATTCCAGAAAAAAGGGCTTGCTTCGACTGGACTGCCATCCACAGTATTATTCACCTGTGTTACCCGAAAAATGATTATCTGCAAGGGATCACTGAAATTGCTTTCACAGTCGAATTTTACTCTATGCCTTTTAATGGATTTTAGAATAGCTTAACATACTATTGTACCAACTGTGGACTGTGCACATACTTCATATGTGTCACGACTAAAGCTTAAAGTATTTTGCATATTTTCAATGGGACTGTCAGTTTATCCATTTATATTTTCAATTTTATTGAAATTGTTTTGAATATACTCGTAAGTATTTGTTTTTTTTTTTGTTTTTTCGACACATATCAGTAGTCAGCTTTACGCTTATCAAAAAAAAGACCCTTAAAATATTCAAATTCAAATTCAAATTGAGTTTGCACACGTCAGCTGAATGTCAGAGTATTTACTCCTTATTTAGAAGTATTTTTCAGCCACCTGTCGCTATATTTCTCTTTTTACCGATATTGTCTGATATTTAGAAAGAGAAAATAAGAGGAAGACCTGTCAATTAAGTAAGTAAATGCTAGAGCTATTTAGTGCATTCACAATCCGCTTTTATGTGTACGTGGCATACCTCAAAGCCGGCAGGCAGTCAGGCAGACAGCCTGTGCTTTCTGCTTATTAGGAAATAAATATGTATATTATTTTTTTTTTTTATTTGCGTTAAGTATGCAGCGACATACAGGACCTTTGCCTGTCGGCTAAGTGCGGCGTATCCTTGCAGTTGCCTCATTTTCATATTGCTTTTGCCGGCTCATCATAATATTGCGTCGCATCCCCCAAACAAAAAGCTGGAGCTGGGTACACCCTTAGGCCATTCTTCAGTGTCAAAGCCAGCACATACCTCCCACACACACACAAACACACACACACACACACATACACACAGTTTTAATGCGTGTCGCTCACATTTTATGAGCTGTCGCAAAGTGCGAGAAGGCAAATGGCAAACAGAAAAGAAAAGAAAACAGGAGAAATATATAAAAAAAAAGAAAGTAAAAGGAAGTGCGCGTTCACCCAGCTGTGACCAGCATCGCAAATAAAGGAAAAAAGTTAACGAATTTCAAGCAGAAACAGCAGCGACAACAACAGAAACAACAACAACAAAGTCTGAATGTAACCATAGGTAGAAAGTTATTGGTCATGTTGCTGGGTCCTTTTATATCCTGACTCTTATTTAATTAAATGTCAAGGGCTAGCGTTCGTTCGTTCGTTTGACCCAACTGACATTTGATTTGATTTTTAGATATATCCGAATGAATGCCAGTCAATTACATTTTCCACATCAATATGCAATGATATCAGCTGAAAGTGCTATTTGCCAAAAAGCTCTAACAATCTGTTAATTAATTCTGCCATAAAACAATTAAAAAACTGAAGATAGACAGTATGCAGTTAGTTAGACACAAGACTTACAAGGATGATTATTGTTTCTATGTAATATTAACTTCTACGAGAGACATAAAATTAATCAAATGGATCCCTTATGCCAGCATAATATTGCAGTTGTTTAAATAACAGAGGGATTACAAATTATTGCAACAAAGACAACAATAAAGATTATTTGAGTTTTGTTTTCATTTTTTAAATTCCATATACCGTTTTTATGCAGTTAACTCAGCAGATCATCCTCAGATACATGTCGTTTATATGTGCCAAAAAAAAAAAATAGCCTTCCGCTTGGCCAAATTACAATAATAGACACATACGCAACGCTTTTTATTTATTCAACCATAAATAATACGCATACGCAGTGTATGGCACGTGTTTTTGCTGGTACTATATTATATATTTTTGTTTATGAGTATTTAACAAGGCTCTCTTATTTTTTTGTTGTTGAGATTTAATTATCAACTAATTGATGCACAAGCCAGCAATCCAAATAATCATACAAAATAATTTTAAATTATTTGTCAATATGATTCGCAATGAGTGCTCTACATTTATAATTTGAAATTCACATTTTTGTGCACTTAATTTCACGCTTCAAGGCACTAACTGAGCCTTGAAATTATTTTGATATTATTTGCTATACCCTGTAAAAAAAATAAATAGCTTCAAATGGGCAACAACATTAAGTTCTTCGGTATAGAGAATATGGACAATTTGGAATTTGATGTAGTAATTATCGTAGATGACTTCTTTAAGTTTTTTATGTCATTAAACTTTCAGACTTTATATAACTATTATTAAATCTTTGATATTATCGGGGAATCGCAATAAACTCATAATAATTTAATATAGAACATTAAACTTATTAAATAGTTTAATATAGAATAAATCCAGAAGCCTGTCTGTTTGTTAGAGTATCTTTCAAGGATTTTCAGGGTATCTTCTAGTCTTAAACTCTCTCCATTCTTATTCTGACTTGTTTATTTTTGCTTTTCTACTAAATGAATGCGACAGTTGATTATAAATTGCATGAAAAAGCAATTTTCTTCTTAATTTGCAGCTGATGTATTGCATTTAACGAGGCATTTGCTTTTACCAATGGGAATGCTGAACATTTTGGCAGGCAACACACACACACACACACACACACAGAACGTGGTAATACCGCAAAATGTTTGAAATTATTATGCTAATATGTCATTACATTTAATTAACCACATTTGCCAACATTCCATTGAATGTGAGAGAGATAGAGACAGCGAAAGCTGAGCTGCTTGTCAAAGGACATCAAAGGCATTCTGATACGCGACTTGCAGCTTACTGTACAGTAATTAGAGCTACCCTGGCAACCCTGGTACGAAATTTATCAATAATGCATGCTTTGGTTGGATTTACGCCTGGTTAACATTCGGCCAATGTTTTGATTTAATTAGTGCTAAGTGCAAATTCTATTTAACTCGACTTCCAAAATTGCAATACAAATAAGCTTAATTTTCTTGGATGTTTTAAGCTTAGCAGAAAAAAACAAGAAAATTCTTCATAATTGCATGTCGTAAAGTTTTCAACTTCTATTTGAGTTTTCTGACAGAATTCGCCCTGAGAAAACAACAACTTGTTGTTCGTCTTGGCCTGCGGTGGACTAAACAATTTTCCAAACTAATGCCTCATCTCCTAGCCTCCTCCCCTCCCTTCCCCTCCCGAACCACAACCTCATCTCTGACTAAGGAGACCTGCACATGTGTAGACAAGAAACTCCCCCGAAAAAAAAATAAGAGGGGACTAAGCTAAGCAAAAACCGAAATCCCAAAAATCCCTTGATTTATTTCTAATGCTCACGCACACACACACACACACAGCACAACACACACTCGCACTCACACACAGAGTACACAACTACATAGGATGGTAAATAGAGCAAGTGAAAAGTTGTCTGCGACAACAACAACAACAACAACGACTTCAACATATCCCGCAGGAACTAAATTGTGCCAGCGGCGGTTTCCGTTGCTACCTTCTATTCTCTCCTCCTCTTTCTTTCTTCTCTTTTTGCCACAGTCTGATCTCCCTTCTCTCTGCCATTGTGTTTAGAATATCCTGCTGCCGCTGGCTCTTAAGGAATTGTGCAAAAAGCACGAACATGCAAAGTGAAGCTAAACGAAAGTGCCTCAATTTAAGTTGTAAGCTGATTTGCTACAGCACACAAGTAATATGGCTGCCACACACACACACACACACACACACTCACACACAAACACTCACATATGGACAATCACAAACTCACACACACACACACATATGTTGTCACACATTTGTATCTGCACTTCATATGCGTGAGTTGCTTTGCCGGCAGCTTATTGAAGTAGAAAAACTTTTGGCTGTAACTGTAAGAGCAAATGCTCAAAATTAAGGCAAAACTTTTGCCCAAAAAATACTTTAGCTCTTGTCAAGTTATATATAGGGTATACTGGACTATAGATAGATAATGTTTTGAGTGCTGACAAACAAGTTTAGGCAGTCTTGTTAACAACAAACTGATCCCTTAGCTATTTCGCAGTTAATTTGCTGAAAAATTTGCTTTATCTGTGTGCCAGGGACTAAAAATAGAGTTTTCCGAAACAATCCCACCTATTTTCACACTCCTATTAGAAATAAATTAAATAATAAGATGTAGGCTTTGTGAAGATGCTGTAAAGTATAGACTATACTCGTAGAATGTAGAAAATACATATAAACCCATTGTTTTCTTACATAATTTATTTTCTTACATAATTTAAGTTTCCATTAACTATTTGATAGATATTTCAAAGTAAAATATAATAGAAATTAATTTATTCAATAATATCTCTGATTTAATTTATCAATTGGTGTATTAAATATAACAAAATTACATCAAACACATCTATATATTATAAAAAAATATAGAAATTTATTGCAATATTAAAAAAGGTGTTGAAAATTGAAATACATTTATGCCAGTCGACTTTTGTGACTCAGAAAATACATAATAAAATCTATCTATCTATCTATCTATTACATTTCAGAAACATCGGCATCTCGTTTGATTATTATAAAAAGCATTTCTCATCAGATAGAATACAAAATTAAATATATATAAATATATTAAAATGTATATATAATGTTATAATGTAAATAATGCAAAATATAAATTGAATATATAATATATAAAATATAGAATAAAGAGTTGAGTATATAGATGTATCCGCACATCACAGAGTATCTTGGAAACATTATATTTCAAACATACTTTATTTTTTGAACCGGACGCGTCTTGTCTTCGCTTTGGATTCTTTTCGGTCTGATTTTGACACAAATCCCTTTGGTGCTAAAGCAATTTATGCGGTTGAGGCTATCGGGCGCAGGGCAAAACACACTCGCACACACACACACTCGCACACACACACTCGCACACCCATCCATAGAAGCCCAGTGAAGATGTGCGCCCTGAATATGTGAATACGCTTTTTGTATGGCCCACATGCACTTGACTGGGTTTTCTCGGTTATGGTTGGATGGTTGGTTGGATGGTTGTTTGGTTGGTTTGGCTTGGTTCGGTTCGAGATTGGTTGCTTCGTTGGGCTGCATAAGTGCAATTTTATGTTTCTGCCCGAGAGTTGATAAATGGCGCCCAAAATCGCCCTAACCCAAAAAAAAAAGTATGCAGTCTCAAAACTCAAAGCCAATTCCCGGCCTAGTCTCAACCAAACTAGTAAATTTGCCCACGTATGTATAAACAACAACAGCAATATATTGCACATAAAATATGTAAATTTTTGCACATAAATTTACAAATTGTCAAGCATACTCGTACTACCTTCATAAGTATACAAGTATATCTGTATATCGTACATATAGAGACATATTTTTTATGTCTGTGTCATATCACGAATAGCAGCGGCCATTGGAAAATATACGATAAGCCACGCCCACCTTTAGCTGATACGTGGTCGCAAATAAAACGGCCAAAAGTAATGCCAAAACATTTCATGTCATAAATTTATCAACATAAGCGCTAAAAGAAACCGAACACAAAACAAATGTTTCACAAAAAGAAGTAGAAGGCATAATAAGGTTTAGTATGTAGAAGATTGTATACACTTACGCTTTGGTATAATAATAAGATATTCAATTTATTATTATTATGGAATTAAATATCAAAGGAAAGGTTTACATCCAGGTATGACAGCTAAGTTTTCTGTCCATTGCGAACGTTGTCATTTAATGTAGAAACTCCTTTTTAACAGACTGTATATAGTGCTACGAACCTTGCCTTAATCTGTAAGGTATAGGACAATAAAAGTAAACTATAGCACCATACATAAATATATATAATAAACCAATATTAAACTAACAAATCAAGCTTAATTTTACGATTGAATTTCCTCAATCCGTGTTACAAACAACATAAATAAATTAATATTCCCCTAGCTGCCATTACGAATAAATATTGATTTACAATTTTTTGTGTTTAGAACATTAATTTATTTCGGGTATAACCACGCCTCTTTATCCCCCATAACCCCTCTATCCCCAACTATATTATATATCGGGCTGCTGTGTAACATCGTCAGAGAGCGATAAATTAATTTAAGTGCCTGAAAATATTTTTGATAACATAAAATCAAGCAATCCGTTCCAGAGATCTGCCTTTTGGGCAGGCCATTAAATGAAACGAGTTGAATTTAGTAGTTAAATGTCTTTATTTTTTTTTGTTTCGTTTTGGACACAGCCTGATATAAAAGGGGAGAAGAGAAAAGGAGAAGAAATGGCAGGCCTAGGCAACAATTTAGCAACTTTGCACATTTTATTTGTCTTACGCTTGAAAATTTAATTAAAAAAGTCGAAAGCAAACGAAGTTTTAAAGAAAATGTTGCCCGGCATTAACGTTGAAGTTTCCTCACAGAGTCGAGGGGGGGGACGAGGAAATGGATGGAGAACTTGCCAAAGTTGCCGCATCGTTATCAGCGCCATCAGCAGCAACAGCAACAACAGCAACAACAACAACAACAGATACAACCACGAGAACAAGACAACACAAACAACTCTGCGATTTCTCTTCGATTCCTTCGTTAGCAATACTTTTTAGAATAAATTGTGATGGCACCCCGAGTGGAAAGATGTACAAAGTGCCAGATACGAGGGGGTGGTAAATGGTTCAACGCAAAGATGTTTTTGGGATGCGGATGCCACGTTACGCTTCGTTTGTTTCTTCGTTGTTGTTGCTGCTGTTGTTGTTGGCCCTTGGAAAATTAATTGCATGCAAATATTGTCAGAGGAAGAGCAAGTAAATATAATTTCGTTGTTTGCTCATAAATACGCATTATTATTTGACAAAAAAAATAAGAATGAAAATAGTAAACTACCGAGACAAAGCATAGAAATATAAGAAAGTACAATCGAATACGGAATACTCTTACAGTTTCTAACTCAAGAAGAAACAATAAAGTTTCTATATAAAGTACCACTTTCATTTGACTATATCTATGTGAGTTAGGTTAGTAACTCAAAGTTTATTTTAAAGATTAAAAACGAAAAGAATACAAGATTGGTTCTTTAAAAAAAAGTATTTTCTACTGCGTTTTCTGCTGACTACATTTCTACTTTTACTGCATAGTTCTTTCTGCTGCTAGATTTTTCTGCGTGCTTCTTCTTCTTCGGCGTCGTTTTCTCCAGTGTTGCTCTATTATTCCGATTATCCAAAAATCGTTTAAAGCTACTGCGTAATAGTAACATCAGCTGTTGTATTCGGCTGTTCTTGATCTGATGTTAATTATCTGCTAATCTGCTGTTATTCGGCTGTTAACAAACTGTTTTACTGCTGCTGTTCTGCTGTGGGTTCTGCTGTGGTTTTGCTGTGGATACTCTTCCATATCTTACATGTATTTAATACATGATAAGATAGATTACAAAGAAAACATTTTTCTGTAACAGACAAAAACCTGTTCGATAAAATGTCATCAATATATACTCTTTATAATTGTGAAGTTCAAAACAATGAAACTCTTAACACAGATAATCAAGTTTCTAAGCTTAAAACTCAGCAAACTCGTATAAAAATATATACAGTCAAGCAACGCCTTAAGTTTCTACAATAAAATAAAAATATAAAAGTTTAAAGTTAATAATGTGCGTGATAAAAATATTGTATACATATATGCAATACATAAAAGCATTTACATTTCTTCAAACTCATAACAGATTCAGTAAATTCAATGGGTTTATGACAGGGACTGTAATATTACAACTGATAGCATTTTTCCCTGGAGATGCTCCTCCAATACTCCAAGCACAAACCCTTTCACCCTTTCAATGAAATAAGAAAACTACCCGACAAAAGCAAAAGGTAACAGCAACAAATCAAGATGGCGACTGATAACAATTGGGGCGGGGGTGGTTTTGAAGTTGGGGGATGCGTAGATTTCAAGCAGATTTCAACATTATCTAATCGCTTTAAACAGTTTGTGAAAATGTTGTTGCTTAATTAGCAACATTATCTTTGATGGGGTCACGCACACAGCTGACTGGGCAGCCAATGAGCAAGCAGCTCATTGATGGGGCCAGAATTGGGGATGGAATCCTATTGGGTGGGGTGGGGTTGGGGTTGGGGTGGTAGAATGACGTTGAGCGCTGATAAATAGCATTTGCCGCTTGAAGGTGGTAATTAATGGGCAAACAGAGTGAAGCCATTTTCAAGTGATAGAGTGTTATAATTAATAGGCGCGATAAGCACAGCACGAGAAAGCAGAATAAACTCCGCCAGCAGGTGGAAAAAATACCCCACACTCTGGACGTTTTGTAATTGGCCAATAATTGAACAAATTAAGGTTCGACAAAAGTAAGCTGAAAAGCGCTTTGAGCCAACGATAAATTTAATGTTTTCTCTCAAGTGTTGTGCATAATCGTCAAACACTTTCTATTGAAACACGCTTATTTTTTGACACCAACTTTCAAAACTTTACTCATAAATTATTAAACAAATTTAGACGCGCACAACCCTCTAAAATTTTGTTGAACAACAATTTAAAAAACAGGAAAAAAAATAGCAAGAAAAACTCTTAGCTTAAAATGAAATATGACTGTAAAACAGGGCTAAAAGTTAAATAATCACAGTCATGTCAGATAATAAATGATTAACGTGCCTTGCAAGTTTCCCCCGGAATTATTTTGAGTTAAATCCCAGCCATTTGGGGTCATTTATTTTGAGTCTTGTAGCACAACAAGTTTTAACTTTAATGTGCCTCCTTGCTCGAATATTAAATTTTATCTGCAGCACGCAACGAGGCTTCTACTCCACTTCAATTGAAATTGATGAGCACAACCCAAAGGGAAGAAACCACAACAGTATCAAATGAACCCTTAGTCAAAATATGAAGGAGATAGTAGTGGCAAAAACTCAGGCTTATGTTAAATATTGGAATTGTGTATGTGGTTTACACTCACACTCGGGCCTGTATAAAACTCCCATTTAATTAATGCCCAAGTATTCTTTGGTTTAGACTTTGGTTTGCAGAATGAGATCTCAATTAAATTTGTGTTGAATAGACACCCAATTCCATTCATTACTAAAAATGAGTATAGAGTTGGGTTTGTTTTACAAATGACTTACGAGATCTTAATTCCATTCGTTCCAATTTAAATACTCATTCCATGCATACCCCAGTATACTATGATTGAAAGTAGAAATTGGCTTTGTTTTATGAAAGGAGATCCCTTAATTTTACATAGATTACTATTAGTTACTGGATTTATATTATAAAATGAGATCTCAATTCATCTGATTGCAAATAAAATCCCTAAGTCACTCTGCTTCAAATCGAATTAAAAGAGTAGTATTTAATACTTTACTTTTCCATTTACTTTCCCAAATTAAAGTCCATTGTATTATATTCACACATGTCGAGCATTGATCTAATCTATCTGATCTTCTGCAACGTTTTAGCTGATAATTTATTGATACACATTTAGACGTAGTACATAATCAAGCTAAAGTATGTTAATAGAAAATATAGACTCGTGATTACCGATATCGAGTATTTCAACGCAATTTAGAAACTCAACTGGCAAAGTAGCGCAGTTCCACGTATTATCCAATGGGCAATTGGTGTATTGGGATTACAATTGAGTAGCATGGCAACAACAAAGTTGGTACTGTGTCCCGTGGTGGACAAAACACCGCGTCTCTCCGCCGTCTTGTACATGGGACAGGTATAGTTATGTCTCTCTGGTAAATCGGTGCGTTTCAATGGTCTCAACCAAATTAGGGGCATTGTATCGAAGAGTTCTCTCGGTCGTGATTCAGCTAGATATTTGTTCTTACGATCCCAACAGGCGCCCTCAAGAAAAATTCCATAAACATAGACTCCATCAGCGGGTGCGGTAGTTCCCTTCATTTGATTCTCCTCCAGCGAAAGCACTTCATAGTCAAAGGCCAAAAGATCTATGGAAATTACATATTTTCGAGCATAATTCTGCTGGGCACCCGTCAAAAAGGCCTGAGTAAAGAAGAAACCAGACAACCAGAAAGTCGATGGAGCGCCATGGTCGTACCAATGCTAAGTAAAGAGATACAGAAAGGTAGAGAAAAAGAAAAAGAGGGTCAACATTTGCTAAAGTAGGGCCTATCGATTTGGCCCTGGCAAATAAACAAACTTGCTGCCACGGACAACAACAAGTTGGTTACCATTAGAGACTCGACTCACCTGCAAAAATTCCAAACGACGCAAAAAGTCCGTGACATAGCTGCCAAGTGGCTTAAGACTGGGATAGGACTTGCTGGCCCACATTCCAGGAATTTTGGCAATAAGCACAGACTTATACACCGCCTCCACGGCAGCGGACATTACCACGAGACCTATAAAAACAGAAAGAAAAAAAAACAAATAGAATCAAGCAAAAGTCGTTGCAAAAGTTTATCAAGTAGGCGAATCAAATTGAAAATTCAATTATTAATCAGAGAACAAACGTGAAACACACTCTTAGAGTATATGATTAGCACAAGTTTTGATATTATTGTGTAAAAATACATTGCTAAATAAAGCATAATTAAATTGTGATAGAAATGCCAGCACAAGAATTGGCAAAGTCCCCAGATGCGGGCATTATGAATGTGCTTTTTGAGGTGCGTCGCATACGCAATAGCAGCTCCACCTCCAAGCAGACCTCTCCGCGAGTTTCCATTGCCGATGTGAAGAAGACACGATCCAAGGAGCAACTGTTGTTGGTGGAACCACCGAAGCATGCCAAGCGTGTTACCTTCGGCAAGCAGCGACAGCCAAATCAAACCACAGTCAAGGATTCGGAAATGCAAACGGGCTTAACGTCATGTTTGATTACCAATCCTACGTTGGATTCACGTGTGGAAGGCGGTGAGTGTTGAGGGGGAATTGCATTTGGATCCAGTAAGAGTTATGAGTTTACAAAAATCAAAACCAGTTAAAGTTATCTGGGTAAATAGGAAAACCCCTGACGAGATATCTTAGAAAAGAATAGATATTAATTGCAATTTTTAAATAAAATTATAAAATAACCCTAACATTTATTTTTACAATAAAATTTAAAAATAACTTCTCTTTGATTTTACTATAAAAATCAAATTATAAAAACTATAAATAGCCTGTATTTTTATAAATAATAATCATAAGGAACTCTTATATTTGATTTTAACCCTTAACATTAAATTTGAAATTAGCTTTTATATCAAAAATCACGAAATAAATTGTATTTGTAAATTTTTACTTTAAAATTATAATTGTTACGGTTCCTGCTTTTTCCCTGAACAGGTGCCAATAATCCTGCCGAACGCAAAGTCGGTTGGTTGGCGCGCACGGACAGTGAATGTCAATTTAAGGCACCAGGCCTGGATTTCCTCACGGAACGCGATACAAATGTCATCACCTTTGAGGTAAAGATGCGAGATTCAGTTCAAAGCGTCAAGGATTACACAACCAAGTGTGATTACTTTCCCAAATTTGTGGACAAGCGACCCTTCAAGGATCAGGCAACACAGACATTATATAGGTATGTGTAAAACATTTTAAATACTAGAGAAAGTTCTTTTAAAAGTACACCGAGAGAAAGAAGACATAAGTATTTGCAATTTGGTACGAAAAATGAGACTACAAATTCTTTAGCTTAGTACAAAATATCTTGATATAATAGAAATACTCACAGAACAAGTTGGTAAAATCTAAAATCAAGTCAAATCTATCTTAACATATTATTACACAGTCTTCATATTTAAACTCATTGTTAGGAGTTTTAATAAATTGAGTCAAGTTTAAATTGTATTTAAGTCAAGAATGAAAGACTTATTTCAAGTACTTTAGTAATTTCAATTTTAGTAATATATCAAGTTACCAATGTGTGGTTTTAAGTAAAACATACTTGATTATTTCGCACTTTCTTTCTTTCATTTTTATAGGGAATCTTCGGCGCAGACACTTGCCTATTTGCCAGAGATTTTGGACAAGGAACACGATGAGAATTTGGAGTTATTTAACTTGGCGACACTGCTGCCGGGAGATAAGCCACCGGGTCTCTATGAGGTGGAGATATTGGAGCGTGCCCGCAAACGTTGGGCCTTCAACAAAGCGCTGAAAACGAACTTCATGAAGCAACTGCATGATGCAAGGGAGAATGCCATCAAAAGTAAATATCGTCCCATTTTGGAGGCCTTTGAGTGGGAGCAATGGATTGAACGGGAGGAGTACATACAAGAGTGTCAGATGATGCGACTGGAGATTGTCATAAAGATGTTCGATAAGCGGGAGAAGGAAATGCACACGGCGTCCAAGACACGCATCGAAGAGGCCTGCGAGACAATTGAGAAGCGACGCCAACATGGATTGACCAAGAACGAGATTCAATATCAACGTGCAATGCGACGACTTCAGATCGAGAATTCGGGCACCTCACGACGTTGGAAGAAACAGAGTCCGATGCAGGCCTTGGGATCACCCTGTTCCGAGTTCTATGGTCCACTTATACGTCACGGTGTGGATCCAGCACGTCGTAATTTTGTCGGTGATGGACGCAAGGCCTTTGACATGCGCATCGATAATCTGGAGAAGCGCGTTAACATGGATAGACTGGAGTGTCCATTTACCAAGCTCAAGGAGTGGTCAAAGCCCAAGGAATATGTTAAGGAATATGAACAGAACTTCTGCTCGGACAAGCATCTGCAGAAACTCTATGAATCCCTTAAGACTCTGAGATCCCAAGCAACCAAACAGAAGACAGCTCCCAAGTGCTTGAAGCGACGACCGAAGCCACCATCCGACGGAGATACTCGCATCAGTTACAACTACGAGGATGTGGATGCCTCAGATTTCTTTAAGGATCGCGCTCGCCGCACAGACGGTACTGAGGCAAAGGGACAGGATTTATCGCCAGAACAGTTACTGGCCATACAAAACTTCCTCGAGGATGAGGAGAGACGTAAGAATAGTCCAGACATTGCCAAACAGATGTTGGAGGAGCGACGTCATGAGGATCTGGAGCAGATGCTCCACCTATACGAAGGCAGCACGATTGGTTGGATTATGCAATTCCTTTCGGAGGAAATGGAACGCCTGAAGGAGCAGCGAAAACTACATTTCTTCACGATACTCGCCCAGAAGGAACGCTGGCGACGTGAAGCCGCCGAGGCAGGACTACGACAGAAGGAGAACAATATGCGTCTGCTCTACGAGGACATCTTCCAGCAGAGCAATGTGGTGCACAATGAGGTGGCCGATGATTTTATCAACACCATTTTAACCACAGATATGGCCCACATTGCCGAGTGCGATGCAGCCGAGGCAGTTGCAGTTTTGGCCAAACAAATCGATGCAGACATTCAACGTTGGCTGGAGAGTTTCAAGCTCATCCAAACCCCATTGACCTATGAACCTCTAAGGGAGACATTACGTGCTATGGTATTTCCCGATCTCAATACATTGGTGCTCAAGTACGAGAAGACTCTGATAGCCAAATATATTATAGACGATGTGATCTTCTCGCGCATTTGGGACGAATTGGAAACCTATGACATAGCCAGCACTTTGGCCAGCGATCTTATTGATCGTCTTATCGATAACGATCTGTACTTCTTCTCCACGGAAAGTGAGAGTGATACGCCACGTCGTTCATCGCATATTGAGGCAGAGGCTATTTTGAGGAAGCTCATCCGCCAGGCAGTTCCAGGACGACGTTGGAAGACGGAGACGGAACGTATTGCCCACGAGACCTACAACAGTCTGCTTGACAGTGTGTTCGATGAGATTCTAACGAAAATGAACAAGGAGCTCGATCCAACGGATCCAGTTTTACTCCATCAAGCATTCTCCCGTCAAGTCATCACTGAAGTCGATAATATACGAGAGCTGGAGGCACAGAAGGTTTTGGAAAGAAGCAAACTCGATTCTTGTGGAGAAGCAGATATGGAGAATATCGTGCATCTTCGCACTCAAGTCCTATCATTGCTTAAGAAAATGAAGGGCGATAAGATTACCAAAGTCTTGGATACCGATGAGAAATACATGGACGATTATAAGTCAAAGGCGGACGATGGTAAAAACGATGAATTTGTTAATCGACACGTCTACAATGAAGTGGAAGCGGAAATACTTCCCGATGAGGAAGATATCTATGGCATAAAAAGTATTATGGACATATTCAAAGAGGAGGATTTCGGGGTACTTCGGAATCTATTGAAGAAGGAAATGAAAAAAGAAACGTCGAGTTCATTGACAGACATTGGCATCGATTTCGATAATCAGGGAACACAGACCAGGCAGGAAGATCAGCTAATTGGAGTATTGAATGAACTTGTTAACATCGAGGGATCTGAGGAGAATACTGAATATGAAGCGGATGATGAGCGCAGTGTGTGGAATCAAGGAGCAGAGGAGGAAGGGGAGGAGGAAGATGTTGTTTATGGGGAAGACGAATATTATTTGGAAGAAGGACAAGAAAGTGAGCTAGGGAAACAACAATCGAAGGAACCATCACAGCAACAATCAAAGGAACCATCACAGCAACAATCAAAGGAATCATTGAAGGAACCATCGGAGAAACCATCAAAGAACGCATCGCAGAAACCATCGGAGAAACCATCAAGAGAACTATCGAAGGAACCATCGCACGAGCCTTTAAAACAACCATCGAAGGAACCATCGCACGAGCCTTCGAAGCAACCATCGAAGCAGCCATCGAAAGAACCATCGAAGGAACTATTGAATGAACAATTGAATGAACAATTGAAAGAACCATCAAAGGAACCATCGAAAGAACCATCGAAGGAAGCATTAGAGAAACGATCAAAAAGACCATCGAAAGAACTATCGAAGGAACAGTCGAAGGAACAATCGATGGAACCACCGAAGGAACAATCGATGCAAAAATCAGACTCAGATTTAACGGCTGAGAAAACAGAAGAATTCGATAAAGTACAACGTCAGTCAAGCGGGTTTCTCATCGATAAGGAAGATGCCGGGAGTGGACTACAGTCGACTAAAGACACTTCGAATACATTCTTTGATGCCCGGACATCGAAGAAGGTCAACGTATTGGCCAGTAATTTCGATCTGACGGCATCTGCCCATAAAAGGGAGAAATCAAGTGTGGAGGAACCCTATGAGTTGCCAAAAATTGGATCACATCGCGAATAGATATAAATTCCAATGATACCCAAAATGTAATTTGTTAAATATGATTTTAAATTAAAAGTTAATTCAGTTATGTGCAACAACTAATAGTCATTATGGTTTATATTATTATAGTAGGCATAAAGCCAAAACTCACCCTTGATGCCCTTCCTCAATGTGATAAGACTCGTTCTTATTGTGTTCAGAAGCACATTAAATCGCACCATTTCCTGCACCAAGACCGTGTTCATGCTCTCGTTATATCGTGTAGGATAACGCAATAATGCTGCCTCACGATCGAATAGCTTGGGAAGTTTATCCAGAATATCGGTGGCCACATTGGTCACGACTTCTTCGGGCGTCAGGGCCTTGGAACCTTCGCTATCGTCTTGGGAGCCACTTGTGTCCTTCAACGGCATATTGTAGAGCGCAAGGAAGGGTGGACATGTGGGACAGGTGGGTAAGGATAGGTTTTCGGGATATCGTTTCGATAAAACATCTACATAAACCCTTTGGGTTTTCTCCAGTTTCTAAAGCGCAAGCATGGAAAGCGATTTCAAAAGAACTTGAAAGCATAGAACAATACAATAAATCAGTTGAAACTTACGCGTTTCTCATAGAGATCCTTTAAGGATTTTATTGTAAGCATGTTTTGGAGCAAAAAATATAGTTAAAGATCTTATAAATAGATTCTTGGCTAACTTAAATGTTACATACCCAACGTTCCTATTATTGGCGGCAGTTGAAGTTTAGCAAAAAATAACATTAGCAGCTTTTAAAGCGGATTAAGAACTACAAACTAGAGATTCTATTTTCTACTTATTGAAGGTATCTATAAACTTCAAAACCAATCTCTACTTACCTGCGTCAATAACGTATGAGAGAGCAGCATATCCGTTTCCTGTTGATCCTTCATAATATCGGCATTTGCATGGAAACCGAAAATAGCTGGAGCAGAAATCTGCGGTAATTCTCGTGTAAAAGTCAAATATAAATCGACATCCTTGAACACAGGTATATAGTACAATCCTGTATCATCCAAATAGTATGGTTTCTCCAGATCAATGACAGCAGGACAATAGAATCTATCCAATATCGTCTTAAGAGTACGACGATCCCAATCATCGGTAACACGCCCACCATAATTACACTCTCCCGTCAAATATCGTAAAGCATCATAGTTTACACTCTCGTATTGATTGAGGAACATACGCAACTGCATCAAGGAAATGCGTAGATCCGTCTCATTGAATTCATAGGGTATATTCCAACCGATAGGTCCAAAGTAGCGACGTTCTTGGATGACGGCATGGAAGAAGCACAGCGAGTAAATCAACTGCTTGAAGATGCGGGGCTGAGTACACGATTCATACCACTCGAGATCACTTATAGGATCGCTGATCATAGATCTTAGAATATTCGAACGCAATCCCTTCGGTGGTTCATTAGTCATCTTGATGCCGTTCTGCAGCACGACAACCGGAAAATGTTCAGCCGGATAGGAAGTTAACCATAAACGGAAATCTGGATGCGTAGAATCGGGCAACAAATTCTCGCAGACCTTCTCCAGCGATGGCATAAAACTGGCAGCCAAATGGCAATTCTGCAGCACCACCCAATTGCCCAATTTGACGCCTTCATCAATCATCTTGATGGCAATGGGACCCTGTCCCTGACCCAAGGACAACGAGAACAAACGATTTGTGCCAAAGCCTTGATCCTCAGCAAATTTAAGAAGTGTAGCCGTTGGATCCGAACCGGGAGTTAGTATAAATATTAAGGGAACACAACAATGCGAGTCTCCGAAAGATGCATTCAAATCAAACTGCGGTGGATCGACAAACTTGGCACCCAATTCTCCTGAGACAAAGTTCAATACAGCCGGCACCAATTTATCCGGTCGGAAACACCGAAGCAACAATAACTTCTGGAATACAGATAAACGACTGGCCCAATCCTTCGGTACAGATTGATTATCCTGTGGAAACTTGGCATCAAATAACACCTTCCATACGGTTGGATTTTCGGCAACATCTTCGCGTAGTCCTTTAAAGCTGGGAAGACTCGACAGACGACAAATCTCATCCCAGTTCTGTACACCCAACCAGGAAGCGGGATTCTTATAGGGATTCTCCAGACCAATGCCGCCAGTAAGCAGAAACATCCATTCGGTGTTGTCAATCAGGTTGTCATGCTTCATCAAATTGATGTTCAATATGAGCGAGAACAAGAGCTTATCCTGTCATGGAGCAGAAATTTCATTAGTTTGGTTGACGACGTCCTTCGCCCCCACCCCCACCCCCTTTCAAGCTTCACTCACGCATTAAATGGGTTATACATGGGTTTACATAAGTAAAAAATAAAAAAAAAGGTTGTCTACCCACTGAAATCAAAGCAATTTCCCCAAAGTACGAGAGAGAAGAAAAAAAACCAAAACCCCAAACGCCATTGCTTCAGATAACATTTCAACTCTCCCTCTCTCATTCACTTTTCATTTTTCACAAGAAAATTAAAAGCCAAGGATCAAAGGCGAGCTTATGCGGAAGTCAAAGGGAACATCGCATAATTGACTGAAAACATCATGAAGGCATCAAGGACCTGTTCTCTCATTTTATTTATTTTCTTTTTTTACCCTGTATACAAGCTTTGATTCCAGCTATGTAATAATATTATTCTCACTGTGAAAGTGGCACAGTGGACAGTAAAATGTTTTCTGAATTGCAGATAACAGAGTTACGAGTATAAACGGCAAAGCTTGATGTCACAGATGAGCAATAAAAGTTAAGTTCCCCTTTGAAAAGTTCACCAAGTGGAAAATACAGAAACATGAATCAAAGGCAGTAAATTATTTATGTTAACTGGTGGAAGTAGCAGCATTGAATTGCTTTAACAGCGTCACTTTAAAATATATTACAATTAAGGAATCATGACCAAATATTTGCAAAAGCTTTAATTGGCTTATTTTGAAAAGAAAACGCTAAATTAACAACAGGGTTAACAACGTAACTTTAAGATATGTGCTATTAGAATTACTTTAAGTAACAGTTCCTTTAAATATATTATTTTAAATATTAAAGATATGGTAGACTTTATTAAAAGCATCATATTACTGATATTCCTACTGATAGACAATGTTAATGCTTAAATAACATTAGCATGAAGTAAACTCGTTTAACAGCGTCACTTTAACATTTACGTTTAAATTAGTATTTGCATTGATACCATCCAGTTGAGAGAACATGAAAAATAATAAAAATGCTTCACAATAACATTTGTGTTGAGAGACTATGTTAAGCACATATGTTAACATTAGCATTAACAGCTAAACATGGTGTCCAGACCATTAACAGTAGAATTAACAGCGTCACTTTAACATTTACGCTTGAATAAACATTTGCATTAATAGTATTAAGTTAAGAGAACATGAAAAAACTAACATAGCGACACATTTACATTTGTGTGGTTAGACTATGTTAAAGTAACATTCGCATTAACAGCTAAACATGGTGTTCAGAACATTAAGAGGATTCCTTGGATTATTAAGTAGGTCCTACTGATAAAGTGACTCTAACATTTAAACTGATGGAAAGCATCAATTAACAGTAGAATTAACAGCGGCACTTTAACATTTAATCTGTAGGTTTTTCATATTAAGTGACAGATATTCGCTTAAGCTTTAACAGCTTTAACTTTTACTTTAACATTACAAATCGCTAATTATAAATCGAATCTTGAATAAAATGAATAGAGCTTTAATATATAAAACTCCAAGTCAAAAGATTATCTTTAAGCCAAGAATTCTGATTTGCAAAATCCACAGTGCGTTAAAAACGCACCTGGGAGACAACTCCTATTACAGACTGTCAATTGAAGTGACAGCAGTTACGCAGAAATTGTTATGGCCAGGCTTAGAAATTATTATAGCCCAGTGAAGCAGAAACGTTGGGCAACCACAAAGAAAATAATAAAGCGGCAAATAATATGCTTCAAATAGAACGAAATGGGATTATATCGCAATTACGACAAAGGAGTAGACGAGCTCGTGACTGCGACCCACAAGCTGAAGAAACTGTTTGACGATAATTGGCATTAAGTTAAAGTACTTACACGCTCAAACAGACTGCGACAGATGTTGACGTACAGGCTATAGGTGAAATGGTTTCTCAAGTCTGTCAAACGGGCTGTAATATCATCAACCTTTTCGGTATTGTCAATTGAACCCATATACAGATTGACAAACCAAACCAAACTGTACTGATACATAGGATCAATATTGGCAAGTTCCACTGTACATATATAAACAAATATTAATAGTTGCGATTAATATAATACAAATAATTGTATTTACCTATGGTAAAGAATAGAATTGTTGAATGCTCGGCAATGGGAACGTAACTGAGACGTGCCAAATCAATCTGTTTTTCCGTGGCCTCCGTAATAATCTGTTTTTCACTAATGTCATTCGCTAAGGCTTTAGCTGAGCTCAAGATCTGCACAGCAGTTTCATCCTCAAGAATATTCTCGGCTGATGATAGCACCTCCAATATCTGATCTTCAGTCTCCTTCAACATACGCTTATTCTCAGCGCCCTGTACAATTAAATTATTCTTTTCCGCCTCCAAATCGGGTCGTTCACGTGCCACCGTAATACCCAGCAATTGATCCTGTAAACCCTGTGTAGTAATCATGAAATTCAAAAGAGTCACCTTAACTGCCACCTCAGGCAGATAATGAGGATTTCTCAGCTTCGTTGTCATATAGAATCTGTTAAAAATCAATAAAGAAATCTTTAAAGGAATATATAAATAAATGTATTAAGTATACGCAACTTGAAACTATGATTATATTCAATAACCGAATCACCCAGTTTAATACAGAGGGTGCCACCCTGTTTGAACAGGGTTTTTTGCAATATTGACTCCAGTATGGGATCCAGTTCCTCCCCAATGTTTTCCAGCAACACAGGTAAGCCAAATTGTATCGCATTTTCCAGCACGCGCGTATAATCCGCCTGATTCAATCGAATGACGCACAATTTGTTGTTTTTCTCGTAGTTCTTAATCCATTTATTGGCCTGTCCCTGTGGATCAATCATCAGGGGCCAACGTCGTGCATTTCTTTAAATGGATTATTTTTGTCAGAATTATATTTGTACGATGATATATGTTAAGTTCTTTTCTGTATGTATTTACTATAGTATTTCTAATTATCTTACTTTACACATTCTTTCTAAGCTATCTACCCAACTCTAATCTTACCCAAGGGTATAAATTCTGCATAAATACAACAAAAGAACCTTTGAATAACGAATATTAATAAAAGCATTCATAATACTCGCACCTGCAAAATATTTTCTAAGAATTCCATAAACATAACATAAATACTCTTTAGTAAAATATCTCAAGGGTAGATTAGCGTTGATTTGTAAGACTTTACAAAATATATATATAATATGTATATACCTTAAGGTATATTAAATAAATAATACTAAGAGTATACTCGTATCCATATGTAAAGGTTAAATACTTCCAGAAATGCATATACCCTATGATTAAATAAAGAAATGGTAGTTGAATTAAAAATAAACATAATTGAAATACACAGAATATTTCAAAGAATGTTCATTTTTGTAGAATAAATGTTAAGAATTTAAGGTAGTGAATATCCTTTAAAAATTTAAGTTATGGGTAAACTGGACTTAGTTAAACATAAAAAACATTTATATAAATTTACATAAAATAATTATAATACTCAAATTCAATTATTACATTTTATTTGATACATCAAACTTATAAATTGTCAAACTTCTTATAACTAGAAAATAGATATACCATTCGCTCAACTGCCTACAGGGTATATTAAAGCCGCAAATATATACGAACAACATTGGCTCAACATATATTTATAAGCGTAAATATTTCTATTGAAATCAAATATTAAATTAATATAATAAAAAGGACAGAGACAGAAAAAGGACTTAAATATACTTATATACGTATATAGTATACATTTAAATATGTAAATATATATGCACACATGTGTGTTTATGTATCTACAGTGAGATACAGAAACATGCAGATACAGATACAATAGAAAATCGCAAAAGGCAACAGCAACAACAAGAACAAAACAAATGAGTACCCGAAACGCGACAGCATCAGCACATGACAAATTCACACCGAATACAAATTGTTCGTGCGAATGAATGAACATTTTTGTAAATTGAAAACTTGATGAATGAAAAATATTTGATGGAAAAACAAAAGAGCCAATTTCGAAAACCACTCAAACAAAAAAATAAAAATGAAACCAAATAAAAAGAACTGTCAGCGAATAAATGCGCATACTACCTACATACATATGTATTCATATGTACATACTATATGTATATCCATATATCTATATGCCTATAGAGAGAGTACACATAGGTCTGGTCAGAAGGCACAATAGTTGAATGGAGATACGGAAAACGATTGCAATTGTTGAATACACGTTCAATGGGCAGGAGAAAATGTGAAAAGCTGGCCAGAGTTTAAAGCACCCACAAGGGACAGAGGGTTGAGATAGCAAAAGGAAAATAAATATGAATGGAAGGATGAAGACAAAAAAAAACAGAAAAAGAAAATTATTCACACAATGTAATTGGAGTAAAAGAATACAAATTGTATACAAATGAATCTCTTTTAAAAATCACGAAATGTTGTGGATATATTGAAAGGACTCCTTATTTCATATTAAACCAGTCGGAAAGGCTACAGTCGAAGTCGACTATGAGAGACCCTTTACTTATTCTTCTAAACGGAAATAAGAGTGACACTAATAGATAGTACCCCATAGTGCGTTGTTACGTCAACATGCTCTTCTTCTTCCTTTGGTCCGACACTCAGTAATATTGGGTTTTGAATAACTCCCGAGTTTATTGTCCGATCGTGATGAAACTTTCAGGATACATTAGGACCCCGATGCTTGTCCAGTGTGCCAAAATTCAAGGCTCCAGTTTTAAAATTGACCATTATATGGGATTTTAAGATTTTTTTGAATATCTTCCGAGATAACCATCCGATCACGATGAAATTTTCAGGATACGTTAGGACCCGGATACCCGTCCTGTGTGCCAAAATTCAGGACTCTAGCTTTAATATTTTTTTATGGACTTTCAAAAATTTTGTTCTCGATTTGCGGAGGCGGTAGGGGGCGTGTCAAAATTTTAAGATAAACTTGATCTGCTTAGCCCATAGACAAATCACCATACCAAATTTGGTGACTCTAGCTCTTATAGTCTCTGAGATCTAGGTGTTCATACAGACAGACGGACAGACGGACGGACGGACAGACGGACAGACGGACAGACGGACATGGCTATATCGACTCGGCTGGTGATGCTGATCAAGAATATATATACTTTATGGGGTCTGCCGGACTTCCTTCGACCTGTTACGCACATTTTTTTTTTGACAAACTTAATAGACCCTTTTTTACTTTTTTTTCAAAAAAGTAAAGGGTCTAAATATAAACTTAAGTTTAAAGCTGACTGAATGCCATATTTAATTAAATATCCTATAGGTAATTTTCAATTATTTTAGTCTCATTTCTTTTTATAGAAACTTAAAGCTTAAAGCTGTGTCAGGGAAAAAAGATACACAAAAATTGTATTCCCAAAAGGCATTTCTCGTTTATTTTGGCCTTTTTTCAAATTAACATTATTTAATCAAACATTTATGCAAAGATACAGCATCCGAAACTGGCCGAAAACGAATCCAGCACCTGCTACCCCATATTAGCAATTTACGTAGATGGCCCGCTGCGGGTCCCGTGAATCAAGAGGGTCACCATGTGGTCTACGTGTCACCCACATCCACCCATATTATAGCCCATATAAATGGAAGTGCCACAGCAAAAGCAAAAAGCAACACAAAACAAACTGAGGAGAATTAACATGTTGAGAGTGATAAGCGGGTAAATACCCTAGAGACAGATTTGAAGCAAGCAAAAAAGCATAATTAGATAAGGTTGGATTTCAGGAAAATTGTAGAAAAGATTACTATTTTTATGACATTTTTAGACCCTTTTTAGACCCTTTACTTTAAAAAAGTAAAACGGGTCTATTAAGTTTGTCAAAAAAAAAATGTGCGTAACAGGTCGAAGGAAGTCCGGCAGACCCCATAAAGTATATATATTCTTGATCAGTATCAACAGCCGAGTCGATATAGCCATGTCCGTCTGTCCGTCTGTCCGTCTGTCCGTCTGTGCTGGCGTATGAGCGCCTAGATCTCAGAGACTATAAGAGCTAGGGTCACCAAATTTTGTGACAATACTCCTAAGGGCTGCACAAAGGTCAAGTTTGTTTTAGAATTTTGCCACGCCCCCTTCCGCCTCCATAAATCGAGAACAAAATTTTTGAAAGCCCATTAAACAAAAAATATTAAAGCTAGAGTTCTGAATTTTGGCACACAGGACGGGTATCAGGGTCCTAACGTATCCTGTAAATTTCATCGCAATCGGATAATAATCTTGGAAGATATTCAAAAAAAACGAAAAATCCCATATAATGGTCAATTTTAAAACTGGAGCCTTGAATTTTGGCACACAGGACAAGCATCGGGGTCCTAATGTATCCTGAAAGTTTCATCACGATCGGACAATAAACTCGGGAGTTATTCAAAACCCAATATTACTGAGTGTCGGACCAAAGGAAGAAGAAGAGCATGTTGACGTAACAACGCGCTATGGGGTACTATCTATTAGTGTCACTCTTATTTCCGTTTAGAAGAATAAGTAAAGGGTCTCTCATAGTCGACTTCGACTGTAGCCTTTCCGACTGGTTAAGACCTGTTTCAGTGTTTAGGAATAAAGATAATCTTTACTTTATAATAAACAAAGTATAATGTTGATGATTCTGTAAACTCATTCTAATAATGTACATCTAATGTAATCTTTGTTACTCTGATAAGTTTGAATTTTTCTTATTAAAGGTATAATTAACACAGAACTATAGTAAATTTAACTGTAGCGAAAATAATTACTCAAAACTTGTGGAACTCTCCTGTCGTCTATTATTTGTAATAAAAATTATAAAAAAATATACAATTCTATTTGTTTACGCAGATATATAATTTTAACTATAAGAAACCTGAATCTAGGCACTGAATAAAATATATACAAATACATTTTAAATAGAAATAAATTATTATAGTCTGCTTCTAACTGTGATATAATAAACTATGCCTTCATTCTGAGTACAACGATATATGAAGAGTAAGTATAAATGGAAGAATTCAATGAAATACTTAGACATTTTACTCTAAATACTTCTTCAACGTATTTTTAGTTTTATTTTAAAATACAATCCTTATTAAAATTCCTTATTAAGAGATGCTAAACATCATTTAAAAATTGTGATTGTTGATACGTCTACAATGTATTCATTTTGATTACAAGACACAATCTTGCAGACAAACAATTCTGCTAATAACAGGGTATTAAATAACAAATACAACAAGATAACTAAGTAGAAATTCATTCGTCTTTTGGCCAACTGCAGTAGCGGGTAGTAAACTGTCGTCTGAACAAATCCCAACATCATTCATTTGCCATGTCTATTCGATGTAAAAATTAAACGTAATGCGCCCGGAGCGCACATTAATCAATTGCTTATCCTTTGTCTGTGTGAATGATTGTGTGTGTGTGTGTTGGTGTGTGTGTTTGATTGTTTGTGTGCGTAGTTGCCTCATTGCTCGTACCTCAGGTATTTTGGGCATGCTCCAAATTACTTTGAACACTTTCGGAGGCAACAACAGCAGCAGCAGCCAAGAATTTCCTTTATTAAATCGACAAGAGACATGGTATGGCATGTGGCATGTGGCATGTGGCATCGCGACGTTGCCGCCCTTAGTGACTCCCGAGTTCACGGTGGAAACTTACCAGATGCGTAATACTCTCATACACACGCATCAAACATGAAAATTCTACGCTCTTTTGCTTCCCCATCATCAGCATCCCTCAGCCGTTAGTCAGGGTTTGATTGTGGTAGGGGGTGTAGTATTTGTACCTTGAACTAAAGCAACCACCGGCGTGTGCGGTGGCACATGCGGGCACAACACCAACACACACACACACACACAGAGAGAGAGGGGGAAGGCACAACCTCCACCTACAAAACTTCAAGTTGAGCTACCGTACCGCGTACAGCATCCGGTGTTGTTCTCACACTCGCCCCGCTAAACACCGTTCGTATCTTTAATTTTCATAATATGCGTGAATTCTAACATTTTATGTATTGTAATTAGAAAACGAGAAAAACGAAAATGAAAATGGGAAAAAAAGAAAAACGTGCCCAAACATGCGCCGCGTGCCATAATTACCGTGTCAGGTTGTTTAATTGATGTGGGCTCTATGCGATTATACTTGGATTGGATTGAATTGGATTAAGTTTTGGCCACAGCTGTTGGCCCACTTTACTAATGAAAGCTTGCCATTGATTTGTCGGCTAACTGCTTTAAACATCAACGAATTAAATTATAGTAAAAGATGCAAAAAAGATTTTTAAACACTTTTCCGAGGAATGAATTCAAAAACTCAAATACCAAACAATATCAAACAATATTAAAGGTTTCATATATAGAAACAAAGTTCAATCAGAAACCGAAATAAGTCGTTTTCTTTAAGAACCGTAAACCGAAATAGTTCCGTTTCATTTTATCAATCGTATTTCATTGATTTCTGTGTTAAACCAGTCGGAAAGGCTACAGTAGAAGTCGACTATGAGAGACCCTTTACTTATTCTTCAAAATGGAAATAAGAGTAACAATATTCGTACCCCATAGCGTAACGTCAACATGCTCTTCTTCTTCCCTTGGCCCGACACTGAGTAATATTTACTGTTTAATAACTTCCGAGTTTATTATTCGATTGCGATGAAATTTTCGGGATACATTAGGACCACGATGCTTGTCCTGTATGTTAAATTTAGGGACTCTAGCTTAAATATTTTCGTTTTATGGAATTTCAAATATTTTGTTTTCGATTTACAGAGGCGTGTCAAAATTTTAACATAAACTTGATCTGCTTAGTCCATAGACGAACCACCATACCAAATTTGGTGACTCTAGCTCTTATAGTCTCTGAGATCTAGGCGCTCATACAGACAGACGGACAGCCGGACGGACGGACAGACCGGCATGGCTATGTCAACTCGGCTGTTGATGCTGATCAAGAATACATATACAGTATAATTTGCTTAGCTGCCTCGAGTACTTTGCACGCAACTTCGAGGCAGCTATCTTAAAAATGCAGTTAACTTAATTTTAATTTTTGGACAAAAAAAAGTTTACCTAAAGCTCAAATAAAATACATATATACATTTTTTATCTTTTTTAACCAAATTATATTTTCATTCCAATTAGCACATAGTTCCTTTTTGTCGACTTTATCTTTAACAGCTGCTATAATTTGCAGTTTTTCTTTGATTGTTAAACCAGTTACGCGCTGCGATTTTAACATCTTGTACCATTTCACAATTGAAAATGTATGTATAGAGCGAAAGTCACGATCAAAACAACAAGGAAAAAAACGGACATGGGCAGAAATTCAAATTGCACGAGTTGCCATACTTCATACAAATTATTTAAGAAAATTTGCTTCTTTCTTAATAGATGGCGCAGCAAACTTACATGATTTTCATAGAAAACCATACATAAATACTGCCGATATGAGGCGCTTAAGTGCAAAAGGCTGCTAAGTTGGATGCACCAAACGTAATTATTTTGATACTAAAGTGATCATGATGCAGAAAAATTAAAATATCAGGCAGCTATCTTGACGATGCAGCTAAGTATCGAGGCATCTAAGCAAATTATACTGTATATACTTTATGGGGTCTGCCGGACTTCCATCGACCTGTTACGCACATTTTGACAAACTTAATAGACCCTATTTACTTTTCTAAAGTATAGGGTCTAAAAACTGAATAAAATTTAAGTACGGTTTTTACGGGCTCGTTAATTAATTAATTTAGTATGATAATAATACTAAATTCCGCACAAAACTGAAATATAATCTTCTATTTGTACCATAATCTCTGTTTTGTACGATAGCCGCAACCAAAATAGATATTTGTTTCAGCATTAATCGCTATACAAAAGTATAAAGGATATTTTTCTACAGAATTAAAACAATTGTACTGTGAAATTAATTCCAGGAAAAGATCAAATTAAAGCTTGCTGGCATTTAAGCGGAATTAATGCCAAAAAGGACTTCAATTTACTAATAAATTTACAACACTTAACTACTTAATTGAACATAATTTGTTGTTACAAAGAAAAATCATCTACTAAAGTCAAGTTTTTCGAGCTAAGCCTAATACGCTTCAGTAGAATTTGTTGGCAAACTGGAGATGGAAACACACTTCAGTTAATTTAAGTAGTTTAACCTTTACAGCAATTGCACAGAAATCCAGGATAAAGAGCAAAGCTAAGCATTTCAGTGGAAAGTTATGAAAGTGAAAATCTTGGAAGGACTCTAATTCAAAATAAGTTTCACAAAATGTCAGAAATGTTTCTGTTGAATTGATGCAACAATAGAATTACAACTTTTCAATTATCGAAAACTAATATAAATTCTTTGTGTTCAGAAAAACCCACTCACAATTCTACTTACTTCATCATGATGGCACTTTCAACGGAAAATGCATCTGTCGGCAATCCACAAATATTCCAAAAACGAATCTCAACAGCTTCGCCCAGCACAGTGGCCAACTGAAAGTCCGGTGTACAGGTGACGCCATAATCAATGCACTTTGTGACCCATTTGCGTATTTGTGAGAGACGAAAATCGATGGTAAATGGTCCCAAATAGGCGACAACGCCCGAAGAGATGAGCACATCACCTGTGACGCTTTTGAAGCTGGCCTGAAGCATTTTGGCCGATTCGGACCAACGCGTACGTTCACCTCCCAGTCCAGAGATGAGTTCCTGGGCACGTTGCAGTTTCTTGGTACAGGCTTCATGTTCTGACAGTAGAATACTGCAAGAGTAAAGAAAACATGAGAAGTTGTACTCGAAGTGGAATCATCTTCTTTTCTCATTCTCACCCATATTGTCGCAACTGTTCGTCGAGAATCTTTTGAATGGCCGCCAAATTTGCCTCGACACGCGCCAATTGGGCCAACTTTTCATTCAGCAATTTCATGGCCGCATTGTAGGTAGCCTCTGCCTCGGCCAGGGCAATCTTCTTGGGCGCCACAATCTTGGCCACAACATCGTACTTGGAGAGCGCAATAACCCAACGACAGAGACCTTCGCAGGCCGTTGATGCCGACTTGATTTTATCCGGATCGAAGGCTTCGTTGCTTAAAATACGTTGTTGCAATTTCTTCATCACCTCGGGTGGAATATTATCCTTATCGAAATTAAGTAAACTATCCAAGAATTTCATATCGCTGAGCACACGTTTCGAGGGACCCCAATAATCTTCGACGGTGCCCACGCCACTGGGATTTGGCACCTTATCCGGTTTCATGTCCTTCAAAATACAAACAGCTTCCATAACGATGCGTACACCAATTGGAGGACTCTTCATCGTTTTCACCACAGCAATATCGGCCGTGGTAAGAGTATTAAGTGCAGATAAGGCCGACTCCAAAATGGGCAATGCTTCACCCAACTTGGCATCGCATTCATCTTTGATCTCCTGGGCAACAGCTGCCTGTTCCTTTGCCGCCTGCTCATCCAATTTAACCAACTCCCTTTGCTCCGCAGCGACCTTACTGTCCGCCGTCACCTTGGCCACCTGCTCGGCAACAATCTCCGAGGCCTCCTTCAATTTGGGCTCCAAGGCCTGCAATTGTTCCTGCATTACGCCCACTTGTTGGGCCGCAATATCCAACTGAGAGATGCCAGTCAAATAGCGATTACGATTTGTGGTAATGTTGCTGTAAGAATTTACAATTATTCAACTTTTTGCAGGGATTTTAACAATTATATTAAATCAACTTTAAACTCATTACCCTTACCCATTCACTTTTCATTTCATTTGCTACTCACTTTCTTTTCTGACTCAACAGCGATTTGAATGTCTGAATCAATTCCAAATACGAAGTGGGCGTCACATAATTATATCTATGCAATCTTGTAAAGAATTTCTCAGATAATTCCTGTGTGGATGTATGGAAATCCATGCACATATCTATAGCTGTCTTACGCTCCAAAGCGGTCAGATCCTCGGTGGCCAGGAAACGCGTGGACACCGCCAGAAGAGCATCCTCTGGCCAAGGCTGGAACCAATCGATTGTACAGCAATTGACAATCGAAGGAAACTTTCTAATGCGATTTCTCAAAGCGTCTCCAATGGGCGACATGGCCAAAACAATATGCAATTGATCCTTGCAAGTCTATGGGCAAGATATTCAAAAAAAATTAATTAGTTCGGAATGCTAAAAGTAATTGAGGATAGTTCACAATCAGCTCCCACCGTCACAAAGAAATTAAATAGGGCCACGGGACTGCCATCGGTTTGTACGGCTTTATCACGCTGCTTATCGATTTGTGCCATCTTCTCGACCACCTCGATTTTCTCCTCGTTGGTAAAGAGATTTGGCACCTCACCGGAATTCAACAGATTATTAATATCCTCCAGGAATGATTCGTCTTTAATCTAAAATGCTCAAAATGTTAGTGAAAGTAATCAAAAATATATGCAAATTATAAAAAAATTAAAGCTATAAACGGCGTGCCGAAGAAAGATTACCTTTGCAGATAGATTCTAGAGCTATTATATAATATTTATCGAAAGTTATTACCTATGATAACTATACAAAATATGTTGAAAGTGAGG
This sequence comes from Drosophila histrio, assembly GCA_958299025.2. NCBI lineage: Eukaryota > Metazoa > Arthropoda > Insecta > Diptera > Drosophilidae > Drosophila > Drosophila histrio. The sequence continues at coordinate 9,605,411 of OY282580.2, forward strand.
TAGATTATGTTGTAGATAGCTTAAGTTAGATTAGAAGAGTTTAAACTGGATATTTCCCAGTTCTATCTGGCATTAAATATTTATAATATATATATATGTATCAAATTATGATGTAGTATTTTGATTTTAATGAACTTTTAAATAAATATATTAAAGTAACTAGCATAGAATATCAAGATAACTGCAGTCTATCTCATACAAAAATCCTTTTTCGACAGATATTTCCTAGAGTATATTATTTTCTTGTATCCTATTATTTTTATCGAGATATCTGCAAGTATTTCATATTAAAATACTCCTATGATAGTTCTACTATCCGTTTACTATCGATATATGTTTCTGGTTCTATAAAATAGTAGGGTCTTTATCAAGAGTCAGCTAAAAACTGTGAGAGTGAATGAGTAGTTTACAAATGCACAGAAAGACAGACATCATTTAAGCGAATCTAATCTAACGTATACATAAATTTACAAGAAATTACATAGCTTATTTTCATAATCTTATCTGCCGAGGTACACAACAAATTATAACTTTAAAGTTATGGTTAACAATAGTTGAAAATAGTTTGTTTTTTACCTGTACGTCCGTAAAGAGGAACACACCATGCATTTCGGATGCACCGATCTTGCGTAATATTAATTTGATATCCTCATGATACTCATAGGGACCATATAATCGTGTGATTTCCACTTGAAATAGCTCATAGTCACATATATGCGAAGCCAATCGAGTCAAGCTCTGGCGCCCGGAGCCCCCGACACCGATGAGCAGAGCATGACTACGTGGCTGCTTTATAATGCGACATATGCGCGATAAATGCTCGATGGCAAAGCGGAAAAGTACCAGATTCATTGGTTTCTTGGACATATTATTATATTCAACAAGATAGGCCTCCACAACGCTACGCAATTCCTCCAGATCCTGTACCTCAACATAGTTCTTGGTATCCGCTTTTGGATTTGTAAAATCACAATAGATCAATTGACGAAAATCGGCCTCCTCCAGTTTTTTATCCTTGCCCACAAAGCGGGCAAACAGACGGGATGGATCAATGTTGAAACAATCCTGAACGGTACTGCAAAGCTTTCCAAATAACCAACTGCGATCGGAGTCCTCAACCAAACGATCTCCATAGACTCGCAACACTTCATGCACCCACAGACGTCGCATCGAATTCATATCCTCCGTTGCCTCCGGCACCGACAGCAAAACACCCTGTACAACACGTGAAAAATCACGTAAATTGAACAGATAATGCGATTTTGCGGGAGTTGGCAAAAGATTTAATTTAGCATCATTGTAGACCGATAATGTGGCACTAACAATCTCATCAATGCAAGGATCAAATTCCTTCGAGAAGCCGCTGTTTTTTTTTTCGATAGTTAAGAGATAGGTTTAAATATGTAAAAAGTGTAGATTAGTAAGGTATATAGAGGTAAATTAAATGACTTACCGCGTATCCAAATGCCACAGCACAATCTTGCCAAAGATCGTACTCATAATATCATCATTGAAGTCATCAATGGAGATGACATTGAAGAAACGCTGAAAACGCGGTGTGACCGTATTTCCCGTCGAGGGTGGTCCCATGGCGACAATCATCTGTAGATCAATCAACTTCATGGGCACAATATTCTTGCGATCATACCACATCATGTGATCCAACATCATGCGCAACAATTCAATGGGTGGCTGAGCACCATAATTCTCCTTGAGGGGCATGGAAACGTCATCCACAAAGATGACATAACGACTGTTGAGGGGCGGACCAAAGACGCCCTTTCTCCGCTTATCCAGCTTGGACATGATAATGTCCTGTGTCTGATTGGCCGATGTCTGAGCCGAGAAACTAATCAGTAGGGGTTTAAAAGTTGACAAATCCATTCGATTCAACATATAGTCAATAATATAGACACTCTTTCCAGTGCCCGTGGGTCCGACCAACATCAAGGGTTTCCCGTGACGTACTAGAAGATCAATTACAGCCGCTATACGCACACTCTCATTGGTCTGTATAATGATCTGATTGACGGGTATATCACGTGGCAAGGGAGGTGCAGAGTTGACATCATCCTGCCATGGTTTCCATTTTCCTTTGCCCTCCTTAATATAACGATAGTCAAAGACCGAACCCTGTTTGGGTATGGGAAAGATAAATGGTTTGGCCAGCGTATCCACATAGAGATCCTCGGTAACGCCATAAGTATCGTACAAACTCTGCGGGAATGTTTTCTCCAACAATGCTCGGAAAATCACATTAAACTTGTCACGACTTTCGGCGGTCAACGAACCGCCAAGTGACCAAATTGCTGAAAACAAAAAGATTCCTTCGACCTGCGCACGGAAATCCAAATCAGATATATTCGCCACATATTTCTCATCACGGAAATCATCAATGAAACACTCAAAAAAGTTCATCAAGCTGACCATCAGATTTGTATCCGATGTGGGCGCAATTTCTCGCAGACTCTTCCTCACCACATAGAGCAACAATGGACAGAAACGTTGAATCAACATGGATATTAAGTTCTTGCTAACACTGTGGAAGGAGGCAGGTAAAGTATTCTTCCAGGACGTGACCAAGGGTTCCCAGCCCAAAGAACTGGGCTCCAAATAGATCATGCCACAGCGAGAAACTGTTGCAGGAGAAGCCACCTCCAAGTCCATCGGTTCAAAGATCAAATTCGTTGTATTCGAGAGTTGTATAATCTCGCCAGACATCAGACACAATTTCTTATTATCATCCAGCACTGTGTTCATGTTCTCAATCCAAATGGCATCGACGGGACCATCAAAGATTAACCATTTACGATCAGGAGAATCGGATACAGCAAAGATACGATAATTGACAGCCAGAATTCCATCGCTCCATTCGTGAGAAACCGCATCGAACTGACCATAGAGTTGTCCCATGGTTATTGCTTTGGGATTGATAATCGTATAGATGGCTTTGTTCTCCGAACCATCCTTCTTCTCCATACACTCGAGTGCCTCGGCGAGCACACGATACGTTGTTGTCTTGCCACCAAATGGATAACCCACCAACATCAGTCCATGTCGCACCACAATCATCTCGTAGAGCTAAAAAAAACATATCATTTATATATTTTAAATCTTCAGAGATCAGATTTCTCGCGTCTCACCTGTTGCACTTTCTCCAGCACAAAAGGTGTACATTGTTTATTTTGCTTTTCACACGCCCATTGAGTGCACTTATTGAAGACCACATAGTCAGCTTCGGGTAGCGTTACACCTGGGAACAGATCCGAGGTAATACCCTGGAACAGTGGTATATCTTGATTAAGGAACTTGGGCAAATTGACGTCTTTAATGGAGCGCAACACCAATATATCCTCATTTTCATCGCGATAACGCAACTTCAAAGCACCAGCTGCCTTTAGCACCGACTTTACAGCCCTCATGCCGTAATCATAATGACACTGGGTGCTCAACTGCTCGGAGCATAGACGATATGTGGCTACAATCTTGACCGACAGTGGTTTGGCGGTAAGGAAGCCATAGGAGTACAGCTCGATTTCCGAAATTAAAGCATAATCCGGCACCATCATGGCCACCGAACGGAAGAGAGCCTGTAATCATATATCAGTCGAGTTATTACTCTCTTTGTACCACTTAAGTAGCAAGTGAAAGAACCACTCGTCATTTACATTACCTTCAGATTGTCGGGTAACTCGGAACGACCAGCATAGCCAGGATTCATAGTGATAAACACCGCACACGTGGGATCTAAAGTCAAAGTAGTGCCCTCAAAGATCAGCGTAGGAGAACCAGAATTAATGCCACGTTGTATGGTCAAAATCTGTTGGGCCACCACCGACAACACCTCGAGATCTATGCGATTGAACTCATCAAAGCACGACCAGGCACCACACGAGGCCAGACCCTTAAAGAACTTGCCCAGGGCCAAGTAATCCAAGCCATCCGAGCAATTGAAGACCACACACTGCTTTGCCACAGCCTTGGCCAGATCTTTTGTGGTCTCCGTTTTACCTGTTCCCGCCGGACCTTCGGGTGCACCTCCCAAATGCAGATTCAGGGCGGCAAACAAAGTGCGATAACAACGATCTGTAAGGGGAGTGACCACAAGACGAGGAGTATTTCCCAAATACTCATAACCATAGGGCAACGAACAGTTAATCATGCGCGTATCCAAATTGTTATCCTCCCAATAATAACGCAGCTGGCACAACCACTGAAAGTCCTGCAGATCTTCAACTTCCTTCTCCACAATCTCAGCGAGCACATCTCGGGCATGGACATCCAATACCACCAAGGCACCAAGTGTTATACGATTCTGAGTGTTAAGATCTCCACGCACAAGATCGACAATCTTATTGATTTGCATCATACATTTTTGCAGATATTTTGCCAGATTTTCTTTTGGCGTCTCGCTGACAAAACACTCGGTTATCTCGAGAGTCCAATAGGTCAGCGATATGGATTGTACACATTGACCTGGCCAGGTCAATACCCAAATATTACGTTGCATCTTCACATAACTATAGAATGCCTCCGATATCTTGTGATGTAAACTCTTCTTCATATCAATTTCCAACTCTAGCAGCCACTTCTCGACCTGTCCACGTGCCTTGGCCGTCGAGATGACATCCACCAAGATGACCTCCTCACGTTCCGAGGAACGCATTGCCGTAACTTCCAATTCCTCGGTGAAATTCAGCGTGGCCATGCCTTCGAAACACTTCTTCAGATGAGGTTGCACACGTGTCGGATCCTTTGTTTCCGATAGTATTTCGAGTAGCTCATCATTGGACAGGAAGAAGAAGCGCGGGAAGTACAGACGCTTCTTCTCCAAATACGCATTGAGTCCCTTTTGTATAATCTCCAATAGATAATACGCTTTCTTTAGCTTATCATTCATCTTATCGATTTGTACAACGGTCATGACACGCGGATCTGAAGCCACTTGCTTCATAAGTTCCTTCCAGATCTACAAATGGATTGCAGGATAATGAAAAATGTAAATGGAACTAAATGAATCAACATAGAACCCATTAAAAATGAATTTAGCAAACCAGGGCTTAAATTACATTCGGTAGATTACATTATAAGAGTTTAAAGTTCAAATTTAAATGGGTGTAGCACAATTATTCAATGGAAACTTTGGCTTAAACCCACCTTATCAACAGCACTGAAGCGACGACCCTCCTCGGGCATTTGTTGCTGAATGTCGGGACTGCTGAAAATGGGTTCCAGATACATCCAGGTGCTCTGGACACGCAGCCATTCGTCCAGGATTTCCTGCAGCAACATGAGCTTAGCCTCCCACTTGCTGCAAATGCACAACGTGAATGTGAAAAGTGTGTATATAATGTGTGTAATGTGTGTGTGTTGTGTTGTGTGTTTGCCTGTCGCTGACAGCTTCGGAAGTGTACTTACAGTATGTCTGCCTCAAATGGTTTGATATAGGGTGAACTTTTCATTGTCTGCGTCTTGATGATTTGATCGTCCAGCAATATTTGTATGTCATCCACGGCGGACAGTTTAAAGGTACCAGAATCTCTGCGGCAGACATTTCAATTACAGTATAAACAATAATTGAATAGATAGAAAATCTCATACCTGTATGGTGATATGTTAAATTCAACACCTTCCCATTCGTTAGCCATTTTAGCCATTGCCTTTTCAAGATTATTCTCCTTTGTTGCACTCTCTGAAATTGCCTCAAATTTGGGCACATACTCATCCAATTGATATTCGATAATCTTCTCCAAAGTCAACTCCGGTGAGACTTTAATGGGGAAGCCAATAATTTCGGATACTTGTTCCCAATGACGTGCCTTCATGCCAGGATTTCCGAGAGTATTAATAATTGGCATATGACCACGGAAAAGTTCAATTTGTTCCTTGACATCCAAGATTAATTGCATTGTTGTGGGATGCTCACCCATCTGCTTCTCCAGCTTCTGTATAACACGATAGAAATTGGCAACATCCCCGTCAATTTCGTCGGGATCAAATGAACCGACTTGGGAATACATCCACAGTTCCCACTTGTCAATAAAGTCCTGTCCCGCATCAAAGAGATTCTTATAGGGTTTCAACTGATCGTGTGTCTTCTTGCGCACGGGATATTGTGAGAGATCCCAACCGTAAGATGTTTCCTCCTCGTTAATCTGATCGATAGTCTCCATGGCAGTGACCAGACGTTGATCCAAAACCGTAGCCCGTTTCTTATACTTCGAGAGCTGTTTAATATCACCCCAAGTGTCATAGGATTGCACTTGATCGTAATAGTTCTGTAACTCCCTGCGAAACATTTCAATGCGTTTCTTGAGCAATTCTTGATACTCGATCATCTTCTCCGCAATGATGGCACGATGTTGTTCAAAAACTGAGGCCAATTTGAGATACCATTGGAAGGAGTTGCTGTTGTTCTTGATCTCCAACGGGGAATACAACGTATGATCCATTAGCCAGAGTATCTCTGTCATGTTAACCTTTAGTCGCGTCTCCATTTCCGGCACCAGATTCTCCTCGGCATGCACAACGTACGCTTTTAGTTCCATCAATTCTGCCGTATCCTTGGGCACAGTTAACGCCTTCTTGGCAATCATATCATACTCCTTACCCAGTCGACTGATTCTCGCCTGTTGATCGGACACCATTCTTGCCAACAGATCCGATTGCAATTGCCTAGCCAGCTGTTCCATGTGATCAATGAACTTCTCACGATGAAACTCATACAAACCCATCCTTATCACACCCCATACCTCCTTGGCAATGCGGTCCTCCTTCTCCCGATACTCATAGACCATATCAATGTACTGCTCAAAGGTCGCATCGCTCTCCATAAAGCGACCAACACGTTCCGCATCAATTCCATTGATTAGATCGATAAACTGATCAAAGTCCTGCAATCGCAGTTCCGGTCCAATTCGTTGCTCCTCCAACATCATACAAATTCTGTTCTTTGTGTCTGCCACAATGCTGTCAGGAACTGTTGGCGTCAGATAGAACTTCTTCGAGATCTTTAGATCCGTATAGAGTTTTCCCTCGATACGTGGCATTATCTGTACACTCATCACAATCGAATCTATTACGCGCAGCAGTTCACTTTGAATCTTTGAGAAGCCTGGATTGAAGGCAATTGTGTCCTCGTCGGCTAGGAATATGGAGATTTCAAAGCCAGGATTCGAGTGCTGCAGAGCATAGGGGAGGGAAGGGGAGTTCGTGTCTTATTAACCGAACCTAACTGAGACTTAAATACACCTTACGACAGCAGCTAGAAGTAGAAACCCCCCAATTTAACCCCGTCTTACCCCAAAATCACAAACATAATCAGCGAATGCCTTCAGGCTGCGTATGCAAATATCCTCCAACTGTTGGGTCATTAAAGCAGCGACACAATTGAAGAAACGCTTCACCAACGTCATGCGTCTAATGTCCGGCAATTGGCCACGTTTGCTGGCTCTCAGTAAAGTTGTATGGATCTCACCATACCAAATATCCTCCAACATGGTTTTGGCCAAATCAATGTGGCCGCCACACAAATACTAAGAAAATGATAAAGTCAATTTAGCTATATAGCTCATTCATGTTTATTTGATCGAAAAGTACTTACCACAAAATTGAATAGGGTAAATGGCTGTTCGACCTTGCTAAGCTCTTCGATATTGACCATTGTCTTTGTGCTATATTTCATGCTCCAGACTTCGAGAATGCTGGCAACGCTTCGATGGATGCAGAAAAGTGTTTTCATCAAACGATTGCGATTCTCATCGTAACTGAGAAATGGTTAGAAAAGAAGGCAGAAGATTTTGGTTGAAGTGAAGCGAGAAAACGTAGGGAGACGGCAGCTATGTAAATTATCTCAATGGCAAAACTTTTCACTTGAGCTATTTTTAATATGGCCCATTAAGCAGTGTGCAGAGATCCAAAACCGTCGACGCCTATACGCCTATACTCCTAACTTGGCCTACTTTTAATGCTGCTAAATGCTTTAAGCTATAAATTAGAGCTACTCCAACCACTTCTAACCTTTCGATGGGACGCCCAATTTACCAGACGACCCACTTAGGGTCGTCGACTACTACAACGAAAGTTTTTCCATTTGCTGTGTGTGTGTGTGTGTGTTGCCACGCCCCCTTGTTACGCCTCAATCTTGCTACTCAGTGTCAGCGGCAAGTTCAATTCATTTTTAAGCATATCCCTTTTACAACTTATATAGTATGTATGTTGTATGTGTCTGCCACGCCTACTACTGCCAGCCCTTCTTAAGTCTTGTTGCTGTTGCTCATCAAATGTCAAACCAATACACAGGAGGATTAAACTTTCAGCATTTTCCGCACAGCTTCGACTTCGACTTTTGCTCCTGCTGCTTTTTCCATTTCCGCTAAAGCAGCCATTGTACGTAGTTGGAAAAGTGTGGTTAAAAACTTTTTCGGTATGCCGCAAAGCAATTTTTCGCGCTCCCTTTCCTCTTCCCCTATCCCATCTACCACATCTCATTTTCAGTAAGTCTCTTAATAATCTCGACCGCGTTTCCTGCCAGTTTTTCCGCCCCCCCCCCCCACACATATAGTACATTAGTATTGTCAAGTTATTTTATAAGATTTCGCACGCTGACGATTCATTTTGAATTGAGTTCTTTATACAATTTACAATGGCAACCACGCACACAACACTGACACACACACCCCCCCACACTCGCAAGTGTGTATAGTGTGTGGGTGTAATTGCATGTCAATTGCATGCCTTCAAGCTGGCAACTTTCTAACGACTTTCCATGACATGAAACATACGAACGAGTACTTGTCCGAAACTAAATGGATTCTAATTTAACACATACTTTCAATTTACTCTTGAGGAACATTTCATTTTGTAGCAGAATATATTTAAATATTTATATATTTACAATATTATAAATATATAACTGTAAGAATTGTCTACCTCAAGCTTAAATAAAAAGGATATGCACAAATTATTTAAATTAATTTGCCCTGAAGCTGGCAATTTTTTGAACGACTTTCCCTGGAAACATACGATTACATATTCGAAACTAAATGGCTTCTAATTTAACACTTACATTAAATTTGCTCTTAATGAATATTTCAGTTGTAACAGAATATTATTTAGTTTTTAAATAATTATATTTACAATATTATAAATATAAATATATATATATATATATAACTATTAGAATTGTCTACCTAAAGTTATAATCTAAATGATATTCACAAATAATTTAAATTCATTTGCTTATAAAGTGCATTCTTGTTCTAATAGAATAAAATTTAATGCTTAAATAATTTAGTCTAAAACTTTATAAGTATTAAAAATGTTTACCTCAATAATGGTTAATATAAAAAAGATTTGAGGCAGTGATAGTTTTTATCGATCTGCGTGGGCGACTGAGTTCTGAGATATACGTGATCATACAGACGAATAGACAGATGGACGGACTGACTGACGGACGGACGGACGGACGAACGGATGAACGGATGAACGGACAGACGGACGGGCAGACGGACAGTTAAGATCTAAACGATCTTCTTCCATGAATAAAATTCTATTTCTGAATATTTTCATTTAAATATCAATATTTAGAAATCCAAACTGTCATCACTAGCGATTCAAATAGAAATGATTAAATAATATAAAGATTATATAAAGAAATCAGTACAAACTTCTACATAATTATTAATCGATATTTAGTTAAGTTTCCTCAATAAATAAACTATATATTTTAAGAAAAAAAATTGTTTCAGTGATAAAATTGAGATACAAAGGGTTTTCCTTTATAATCTTTTCAGCACATAATCAAATTAAATTAAAATTATCTGAAATCAAGTAGAAAAAGATTTTACATTCCAAATATGAAGACTCTAGATCTTGCAAAATCAATGACGAAAACTTAACAAATGGCTGATCTATTAAAAGTAAATAAAATGTTTATCAATCTGAAATTATTAAATCATATAAGAATGCAATACTAAGCTAAATACTATACAAATGCTAATACTAAATCTAAAGAAATGAACTAAAATATCATCTCAATGATCATATAAAGTCTTAAAATAAATCACATTTAATTGCATCCGAGAGCAAAAACAATTCATGAGCATGTCGAAAACTTGAAAAAAGATTGATCTATTTCAACTTAATAAAATACCTATAATCTCTGTATTACTTACCGATAACGCCAGTGGTTCATTAAGAGTTCAATCTCTTGTCGCTGGGGTGTTTTAAAGGTGGCTGGTGTGCCCTCTTGGGTCAAACGATCCAAAACCGAATGTCTCAAGACAAAATCGACCACAGCCTTTTTCATAGCAAAGACATAATCCGAACGAACTTCGGCAATGTTTTCAACTAACGCTGACTCCCATTTCTTCAACAATGGCGGCACTAGATTTACGATGCTAATAATACATAAAAAAAATAACTTTAGTGATTGATTAATGTATGTATTTTTAAGATCTTACCGTTTAAGTGTTTTCTTGCTTATGGTCGACACGTGTATAGTGTCAATGCCATGTTTGATATAGTAATAATAACGCAGAACTTCACGTTCGCCTTGATCGGGAAAGACAGTGTCAGATGTACGCATTTGGGGGGCTTCATTATCTTCATCCATATTCAAAATAAGTTCAACTAATTTGCGGCGAAAGTTTTCCCTTTCCCGTCGCATCGCCATGTAATTGGACGTTGATTTTCCTTTGCTCTCCGCCTCACCAGATTTGTCGGACATTCTAGACTTCCGTGATTTTACACCTACCAAGCTCTCGGGCAGATCGGACAGCATTTGGCCATCGAACAAGCGACTTGCACACTCCGGCATATTGAGTTCATACCAAAGACGTCGGGATTTATATTCAGAATTCGCTTTTGATTGCAATATGCTTTGAAGTACATCGGGCTTGGGTCGCGTATATAACATTTTCGATTTAGAGCAGATGCGTCGTGCACCGCAAACCGATGTAAAGCTGGGAATTTCCTTGTTGGGGTTTTGTTTCGCCATTCTGTTATCGTATATCTTGTATTGTAATTGTTGGTTTCAAATAACGCGCGCACACCAACCTTTTTTTCGGTAGGTGGCAGCACTGGTCAACAATTTATCGAAAAGAAATAATGTCAGAGTTGTCTTCGATTCATCGAAAACAACACAAAGTTATGTCAAATCGATAGATTTGTAAAAGCCGGCCGATACCGAGTGGCCGATGTGTGAAAAATGTAACTAAAAAACACCAAAAAACCATAATTTACAAAAAAAATTAACTATTGCACAAGCAATCAAACTTACGTTAATAGTTATTGTTGAATTACGCGCCGCAACGCGTTTATTTGTATTATTTTATAGCCACAGCCGGTGTCTGAACATAACAACGAGTTGATAACAAATGCAAATCACACACGCAACTTTATTCAAAATAGGAAATTGATTTAACAATTGTTGGGACAAATAATACAATATCTCGTTGCCCATAGCAGCAGGCTAAGCGCAACAAGTAACAGCTGTAAAGTCAACTAAAAACCCCCAGACAAATTTTCGGTTCAAACAAATTAAAATAAAATGCTGCTACAAAAGTTTTTCAGTCGCACTCTTCACACCACGCGGCAGGTGTACGCCGCCGGTGCGGGGCTGGAGAAAAGTGCGCTGTCTGCGCTACGCAAGAAGACCGGCTACACATTCGCCAACTGCAAAAAAGCGCTCGAGTTGCATAACAACGATGTCAGTCTGGTAAGTGTTAGACGGACCATAACCCTGACACAGAAGAACTAACCAATTATTACATCTACTCCTTAGGCAGAGAAATGGCTTCATCAGCAGGCGCAATCTCTTGGCTGGTCCAAGGCCACAAAAGTCGCTGATCGGATGACAACACAGGGACTCGTCGGCGTCCTCATCAATGGCAATCGTGGTGCTATGGTGGAACTCAACTGCGAGACAGATTTTGTTGCACGCAACGAAACCTTCAAACGATTCGTGGATCACGTGTCGCGCATTGTTCTACACTACACAGACCAGACCGAATTCGATGGTGATCTCTGGAAGGTAACTATAGAAAGGGGAAGCAGATAGAAAGATTGTCTGAAGGTTTAATGCACTTGCAGAGCCTTGTATTCCTGTTTCTATTACATAGATATGATATAGTAATCCGATTTTAGCATATATTTAATCTTTGAGCTTAGTTGAGATATTTTAAAAAAAGTTATTTATACTAAAGGTTGATTATTAACCGATGAGGACGTTTAAGAGATGATTTATATTAAGAAACAAAGTTGTTAGTAATATACCCTGTGGCTCTAAAGGGACCCGCTCAATTTCACTGCCGATGTAAATCTCCTGTATTCAAATGTTCACTCTGCAAGGGTATTCAGAGAAAACTATTGCATATACTCATGAGATTATATTTTCCAGCTTGGCTTCGATTCGGATGCATTGAGGAATCTGGAAACACCACAGGGCGGTTCGCTGGCCGATCATCTGGCCTTGCTCATCGGTGCCATTGGCGAAAATGCCACCATTCGTCGTGCGCTTTGTTTTAAAGTTAACAATGATTTGATGCTGGCGGGTTATGCACATCCGGCGCCTACCAATGTCGGCACAACACAAAACATCACACAAGTGGGCAAATACGGTGCCATTGTCGCATTCCGTTCGCCACGAGAATTTGAGGATGTGGAAATACAAAAGGGCATTTGCCAGCAAATTGTGGGCATGAAACCAGTTAAAATTGGTGAATACGACAAGGATAAGCCGGCTGAGAATAAAGATGATGAGACCTGCTTAATATACCAGGAATATCTGCTGGATGCCGATAAGACTGTTGGCGAAATTCTCAAAGAACGAGCCATCGATATTGTTGACTATCATCGTTTCGAATGCGGCGAGCCAACAAAGCGCGATCTTCAAGAGATCTTGCAGGCTCAACAGCAGAACAGCAACTAAACTCCGACTTGACTGTAGCATACCAAATTTGTTGTACTATATACTATAACTTCTCTCTGTTAATTCTTAAATTTTGGCCGCAATAACAAAACTGGGAAACAAAACTAAAAAACTACTCTCCAGGTGACTTTTCAATTGCATGCGTCATGGTCCCTACTTTGTTTTGGGGGTAGAACGAATGTGTCTGCGTGCGGGAAGCACGCTTGACCGCCTACCGCTCGCTTTTGGCCAACTACCAACTGGTATGAAAGTCAAAAAAAAAAAGAATGGTCGGCTTATGAATGAGTTTTATTCTTTTGCCGGTAATTACCCGCACGTCACTTTGCCCCAAATGTGATGTGCGGAAACACACAGGTTGTTAGTGTAACAGAACCTCCAGCTAAAAATATGCAATGAGAATAACCCTACACTCGGGTTCATAAAAAGTAGGAAGTGCTGTCAGGTTTCCCCTAAAAAAAGAGCTGACTCAAAGGCATACAATACAAAAAGTACTTTGCATAGCGATTAAGGCTGAACTTTTTCTTGACCTGAACCCAAAAGATGATCGTATTCTCATTAGCAAACAACTATCTAAATTTACTGAACTGTTTAATCTTTAGCGAAGACAGTCATTATTTATTTACATGACGTCAACTACAATCAGTCGAAACTAAATTATTAAGCAATTAAAATAGGAGTTTTAATTACAATACAATATTTTAAATTTTAAAATATATTTATTTATTTATTATGCGATCCTATGCGATATTAATCTGCATACGAACTAAAATATTAAAGCTATAGCTTGAAGACTTAAGCTCATCTTATAGTTAATACATTAATTAATTTAAAATATATATTTCAATTAGTATTGTACTTTATAAATAAGTTGTTTTAAAAAAGTAAACAAAGAAATAAATAGGTTTTTTCTGTTTTTTGCAATTAATGCTTTAGTAAGTTTAAACTTTGGTACCACACTTATAAGAAAATTATCATTTTGAATAAATGTGTTCCAACTCTTTTCTATGGCAACTACTATATGATATTGTAGTTCAATTCCAAACATACTATCAGTCAGTTTGGTTGGTAAATATTAAGAAACAACAAATTTCGAACTATCATTCCTTTGGCAGCTATATAATATAATGGTCCGATTTATATCAAATTTTGTCAGGATGTAAAAATTACGAACAGATACATAATCTGTGAGTTTAGTTGAGCTATGTCGAAAAACAAAATAGTTTACCATACTAAAGTATGATTTTCGACCGATAGTTTCTATGGCAGCTATATGATATAGTGATCCGATCCGGCCAATGCCGACATATGAACTGCCTGCAGCAAAAAGTCGAACTTGTACCAAGTTTCATCTAGATAGCTCTAAAACTAAGATACTAGTTTGCATAGAAACAGTCAGATTCAGATTCTTGCTGATCAAGAATCTATGTGTGGCATATACTTTATAAAGTCAGACATGCCTCCTTTCATGCATTAACATTTCGGGACAAAATTATAATATCCACTGCAAGAGTATACAAAATAGATCCAATTATTGTTTATAGACATAACTAAAGTTTAGCTGTCAAAAAGAGCTAGCAAAAAAGTTGGCATTTGACATACTGTCAAAGCATTTGTAAAGCAGTTAAAAATTCCATAAGATGGACTATTTAGATCTGGATTCGTTTCGTTCTCGATATAGCGATATAACCGTAACTGCTGTGCCCAACCAAAGATCTAATAATAAACAGTCGTCTAAGGAAAATACAGTAGATGCAGTTAAGCAAAAATCTGTTGATATGGCTGAGCTGTTGACACCACACGTGGAAATAATACCCATGGGTCCTACAAACGGCGCCCTCTCCTCAACTCCCGCTGCGCATTATTTGCGTAGCAAGCAAGGGTTAATGCAGCAACAACAAAAAGGGACACAGGATGCCGTTGCTTATGCCAACGAATACAAACAGGTGTTGGCCAAGTTGGAATATACCAAATATGTGCAGGCCCAATTGCAGCTGATGTCAATATCAAATGGCATTGGGGGAAACACAACAGGTAAGCATTTCGACTTTATTGGGTTGAATTCCGCTTTGTCCTGTCCGCTTTTTGCTGTTTTTTTATATAGAACAAACTTTGATCAATTATTAACAATTTTAACAACAGAATCGCCTAAAATTGTCAACATTGAGGATGCCTATGCCAATCTGTTGAGCGTCATTGCTCAAATGCAGAGCAGTCTGGCGCCTACGACCATCGGACTGCGCGCCCCAAAGGAACGTTTGTTACGTGACATTGCCCAGGCACGTGTCCTCGTTAGAGAGTGCATACTGTTGCTCATGCGCGACCAGCAGCAACAGTTCGACGAGTGACGTCAGCAAGTGACGCTGTAATTATTTCAAACTCTGCTTTAGTATGCCATAATAATAATAAAAAAAAAGTTAAACAAAAAGAAATGTATGTATGTTTGTACACACATATGTATGTGCTTGTGGAAGTGTGAGCTTCCAAGAACCTGCACACACACACACATTGTTTGCATGTGGACACACTGGTGGTTAACACTACAACGCCAACAACAACCACAAATAAAAAGTCCGCTCAAAAGGGTCACAAAACTTAGCGCTGTCGACGCAGACATCGGCGTCGCTGTTGGCGTCGAAGCCACGCTTGCCTTGACATGCCACCGAGCCGCGCTTCAATTGAAGTCATCAGGCAGGGGACGTTCAGTCGTAAGCCGACTTTTCACGGGTTAAGCCAGCACTGAGCGCAACAACGGTTAATACTCACGCTCACGCATTTGCAATTGTTAAAGTTTGATTGCGGACAACAAGAGCAGCTGTCTTTTTTGTTTGTGCTTCCGTTTACAATTCGGGTTAATTTGTTTGGAAAGTGCGCAAGAGCTTTTATTTCCGCTGCACAATTTTCGCAAGAAATTATGAATTACGCAAAAAGCAGCAACAAACGTTAATTATAGCATACAATCAGATCTGCACGCTGCTTAACAATTGTACGCGCGCTGCCTCTCTCGCTGTCACTCTCACTCAATTTGTTTATGTACATATGTGTGTGTGTTCATCTCGGAGTGTTTGTGTAACGGTTAATTTGCGAAAATAGCAAAAGCAAAAAGCGGGATTACAAACGGTGTTAGTTGGTGACAGCTAAATGAGTGCGAAAAAGATTTAAATTGTTTAATTTGTTGCTGAGCGAGTTTAGTCATTTAATGTGCAACTGCAACAACAAAATAAACAAACAACATCAACAATAACAACAACAAAACAATAGCCATAAAAGAAGTCACCAGTTGCTGCATTTGTCGCTTGCAGTTGTGTTTCTTCATTTTGCTTTGTGCTTTGTTTTTTTGCATGACAACAACAACAACAACAACCACAACTTAGTGAGCACAAAATGCCACCGTTTAATTTCATTAAGCAGGTGAGTGTGAAAATAAGTATTAATATGTTTATTTATTGCATGTGTTAACAACGCTATTAAAAATTACTATTTTTATATTGTATGTGAGTATGTGTGTGTGTGTGTTTATGCATTAATCAGCGCTTTAATAGAGCAATCAAAGATACCAAAAAGTGAATATAAGTAGGTATGTATGTATGTATGTAGTAAAATCAAAACAAACATGGCTGCCACTTATTTTGTTGCATACAAACAAACATATGCAAAGAAGAAAATAGAAACATATTCACTAGAAAATTAAGTACATAAATGTATGTATGTATGTATTTTTAATTTGAAAACGTATGTCTAAGAAGTGTTATTGTAATGTAGCTTACGACGGTTCTATTAATTTAGCGAAGTCTTCCTTTTTCCAATAGATATGTAAATGTAACATACATTCAAGTCATGAAATTGTGTATACAAAATATAGTTAAACAAGCCGAACAGTCGGCTTGTTGTCTCTTCAAATCTTCCGCCTCGATAAAATAATAATAATTAGTCAATTTACTTAAAAACATCTGAGTGTCATATCAAAAGTGGTTCTAGAGACAGTGTTGCCATTTTAGCTATCTACAGCCAGTAACTTTTGTTTCTTAGCACTTTCTAGCTAAATTTTTAAATAAAATTAGCTATTTTAGCCCGTGAACAACCACAGTCTAGACTTACAATGCAAGACAAAGCTACCGCATTGATTCAGATAGTAGCCCTATCAATAACTACAACTGTTCGGGAGTCATATTCAGAAAGACATCGACATCGACAAACGTGTCTAATTAGCAAGACCGAAAATGAGACAACAATATGATAAATGGAAATGAAATCAAACACTTGAAATGTTACACAATTTGAATAACCGAAACTCATTTGGATGCTACGAAAATAGATTTATCTG
Organism: Drosophila histrio; assembly: GCA_958299025.2. Classification (NCBI taxonomy): domain Eukaryota; kingdom Metazoa; phylum Arthropoda; class Insecta; order Diptera; family Drosophilidae; genus Drosophila; species Drosophila histrio. The sequence continues at coordinate 9,622,663 of OY282580.2, forward strand.
AGTGAAGAGCAGCTCGGCACACACACAGCTGGAAACGGAGACGCGGCTTTTGTAATTAAGCGTGTCTGCTGCTGATCAGATGCTCAGAGATAGCTTCCGGTGATTAGACGTCAAAACAAGACCAAAAAAAAAAAAAAAACGAAAGAAGAACAAAAAAAAAGAACACGAAGCGACCGGGCCATAAAAAGGTGGGAATAATTTCTACGGGTATCTAAAGTCAAAGCTTTCTAATTCTACAAATTTAGATGAGACTCAAAACCCAGATGGTTGTCTATTCTCTACGAGTGATGCAAATGGACGGTCAGCAATGGACGGTGTTTTAGAGGCTAGTCTGTTTTTGGGGATGTGATGATCATATTTCGAGACCCGGCCTCGTCTAATGAGATTCCAAGACTATTAAAACGCAACATTTTGTTTAATTTGGTGGTTTTTCTTTTGCGGGCCGTGTGATAATTAAGATGAATGACCTCCAACCGAAAACAAAAAAAAAAGAAAAGCAAAGACCGATCCCGAACTTTTGGTTAGAAAGTTATTGCACCATAACATTCAGAGCTCCAGATGCTGACTTGGGACTGGGGAACTGATGGTTTTATCTTGACTGTGCCGGGCCATATATTTGCATTTATTTATTTTTTTTTTTTTGGTATGGGCCGGGTTAATTGCATGTTAAATAACTGTTAAATAACGGTTACTGTACATCTGCAGCAGCAATAGTAACAACAGCAACAGCAGCTGTCGGTTGTTATGGGTTAACTCAAGCAATTGTTGTTCAACTTCTTGTGCAATCTTTCGTCCGCCTGCTATGCCCTTTTTGCCTGCTTTCTTTCACATCGAGCACCCACTGTAATACACTCGTACCTGAAATTATTTTGAACTTTGTCTTCAACTCGCACCCACATCAAAAGCTTTCGGCGTGGGAAGTCAGACAACAGCGGCAGCCTCCTCCATCCAATTGTCTGCAAGATTTTGTCAGTTGTCTTGTCTTGAAATGCTGCTGCTGCTGTTGTTGTTGTTGTTGTTTCTCGATATGCTTAACCAATTACTAATCGCCGCACACTCTACGCTCAGATACTAACGGTAGCAAATTCATCCAGAGAAATGCAACAAATCTATAAAAAATTGGTTTCCCAACCCCCCTTTTCTCTCTGTTTCACTCGGCCTTTCGAAATGGAGTTGATTAATCGCGTCGATTGCATTGTGCATTATCGATACACATTAACAATTTGAAATGCTAAACTAAAATGCATTTTCAGCACAATAAAGCCAATATATTTTATTATTATAACTGTTAGTAATACAAGTTTTATGTGGAAATCTAGACGAATTGTAGAGACACTCTCTAGATACTTTGCTTTATGTAAGGAATGCAGTTGTTTTTATCGTAGTTGTTTTTATAAAATATATTTTACTGAGCTGTTTAACTTTTCAAAATATCAAAGACTCGTTTAAATTCATTCTTGAACTTTGCTCTTCGTAACTAAGGTATATATGTTCTATATTATTTTCTTGGTGTAGTTTATTTTGGATAAAAAGAGGATGATCGTTGTCAGCCGTAAATCGTCAAATAAGCCGATCTGCCGTTCATTTAAAACTTAATAATAATCGAATAATATAGTAAAATAGCACCTAGTTAATATAATAATAATAATAATCTCTTAATACTTATAAATGCAACCACAAAAGTTCTGCAAAGTACAAATAAAGACATATTCATTATTACTAACCTTTCTTTAATCTTAAGTGTTCCAGCTAGTCTTTCTAGCTTACAAAAAGCTGTGGGTAAACACTTAATTAAGTAAAATGCACTCACTTGATTAGGTAAACACTTTTATACAAGATCATGAAGCTCTACTCATTACACAATTGATGACATATTCAGTGTACTAAACAGATCAGCTGGTGATTTGATTGTCTACTCTGTTCTAGTACACTATACTAATAAGTATCAAAAATAGGTTTCTATACATATATAAATAAATATTAATGTCTACAATCCTTCCTTACATTGTGCGTGTTCCAACGAGTCTTTTCAGCTTACAAAACCTGTGAGTAAAAACCTAATTAAGTGAGTACATTTTGTAAACACTTTTATATGAGATCATTAAGCTGTACTCATCACACACCTGATGACATATTCAGTGTACCTCCAGCTGTGCAAAAAAAGAACAACAGCACATTACCATTTCTGATGGAAACAGCTGGTCATCTGGTCACTGTCTGGTCTGGTCTGGTCTGTCCAAGCCTGGCCCGATCTGGTCTGGTCTGGTCTGGTCGCTGGCAATTAACGTTAGACGCCGATGTGACCACAGCACGGGGAATTGGAATTGTAATCGGAATCGGGGCTCGAATGCAGCGTGTTTGCCATAGTTTAGCCATCTTCAGTGAGATGCGCGGCATTTGTTGTTGGCTAATGAAAAGGCAGGCTGAGCAAAAGAAACAAATACAAATCGGCACAATCACCGCTAGCGGGCCAAAGCAGATGAAATACTAAAAAGAAAAAAACTAAATAAATAAAACAAAGCGGTACATTTACTGAACGTGCCCCGGTTTTTCCCGCTCCCCCTGCTCAGCTTCTGCTCCTCTTTCTGTTGCAATCCATGTAGTCAGGTTGTTAGTTGTTGTGATTGTTGTTGTTGTTAGTCAGTAAGTAAAATGCATTTAATACTCTGGCATTGTTTAAACTTTACGTAAATGTCGTTAATGGGTGTTTGTCTTGAGGTGAGGCCAACAACAACTAAAAGAAAAAAATCAAAAGGAAAAACCATAGCAAACAATAAAATTGTTGCAAACTTTTTGATATAAATAAACTCAAAGAAAGGAAAAGTCAATTGTTTGGCCATTTGTGTTGTGTCTTGACGTGTGTAATTACCATAAATTGTAAATTACATTTTTCATCATTTGTTTTAGTTTTTCTTTTCAGTTTCAGTTTATTATTTTTTCTGAATTTTCTTCTTTTCAATACTATGCTAAAAGTCGCACATTTCCAATGGCAAATGCTTTGCATTTACATTTTGCTTTCATTTTTTTACGTTCACGCCTCAACCTCAACGGTTGATTGAACTTGTCAGAGACAGAGTTGAAGATCTTTTTGAAAATGTTGCACAGGGAAAATGTGTGAGTCGACACGGTTTGTTGTTGCTATTTTGAAAGGCAAAAGCTTTTGTTGCAGTCGGCAACCTTCGTGAAGCAACCCCAACAATTGTCAGAGTTACAGATACAGATACATATGCTCAGTTTAGGCCCAAGGCATATAGTATTTCTATTTAGGCCCGTTAGCGTCTTGCACGCTTCACACAAACACACTTTGACTCATTAAAGAGCCATGGACAAAAGCGATTATCAACATTTTGGCTTAATTGCGTTAATAACAAAAAAAAAAAAACAAAACAAAACATCAAAATTGTTAAACAAATCATAAGCAAAGTTTGCAAATATTTCAAAGGCTTTTCACTGGGAAATTGACATACGCACACACAAAAGTGAAAGAGGGAGAGGAATCCCCATTGTTTCCCTTGGGCTGTTAATGATTATAGCCAATGTCGGTCTGTCTCTTGTATGCATAAATCATAAAAGTAAATGCCCAGCCAGGCAAAGCAGCTGACAAACCCATTGGGAAACCTGATAGATGACATCCAATCGTATGTTTACCTTTCTCTATATATGTATACAATGCATGATTGCATATGGAAAATGTCAATACAGCAAGTGGCTAATACAATTGGCTAATGAACCAAATGTGTGACTAAGGAATACACTCTTTGTGTGGAAAATTTTTGACTAAGATATTAATTAATAAGTATTTTCAGTATCGTTTACGATTGTTTCAAATACTTATTTAATTTTAAAAGCAATTTGGAAGATATAAGAGAATTTATTCACTCTTCTGTTGTAGAAATAATGTACCAAAGTAGCATTATAAAAGAGGAATAGTTTAAACTCTTAAATTTTGTGTTCCCGGGGAGAGAATTATATAAACTTTGACTTAGATCTAAAGAGGTGAGATCTTAATTTTTAATTACATTAAATAAAGATCTCACTTCTTAAGATCTGTTAGCAAATTATCATCAATACAAAACAGAGAGTGCCTTGTGGCTCACTCCAACCAGCTTGCTACAAACCTTACCAGACCTATTCTAAGAAGGCTTTCTAAAAGGCACATGCTGACAATTTGATCTATGGATATTCAGACGCCAGCAGGGAAACTGCTACCTGATCCCACCTAAGGACACTTCACCCTGCTAAAAGCCATGCCGTCCTCCCTTGAGCCCCAACCTAGACGTCCTCGCATTGACTACCCCACCCTGCCAGAACCTGTTTTCACCAAATGATACGAAAGTGCCTTTATTAGCAGAAAATAACAAGGAAAATCAATGAAACTAGTGCATTTATATATAAGCGAATAGTTGTAACATATTCTTAGGATGTAAGATAATAAAACTAAAGTAAAGATTAGATAATCAATATATGCATTTATTAAAGATCTTTGATGCCTTCTCAAGAAATGTCACCAACTTGCTAACATAATCGGAATACACTCCGAGACATTCTAATAATTGCATGTACTTATAGGGTGATGACAGAATAACAACTATCCCTTTTTTTCTTCTTCTGTATGTTTATCTTTCTGTAACTTATATATCAAGTGGCATTATGCACATGGTTGATGTTCCGTTGGCTTTAGCTATTGCCTCTCACTGTTAACCACAAAGTAAAATGCTGCGCTTTCTGCGCTTTTCTCACTTTTCTCAGCCAAAGACACATAACTGATAATTTCATTCATGTTACACTCCCGAGTCGCCGACATCGTCGTCGTCTTCAGTCGGTCTCTGAGTCACAGCCAAAAGCAAACGCTTCCCAGTTGGTTAAACTCGTGTCTCTTGGCCATAAACTTGGTGCCGTCGCATTCGAGTCGAGCAGTCTGCATTTGGCTTTCTGGCAACGACGACGACGACGCACTCGGCCGTCGAGTAGCTCTACCAGTTACCACTTTTCCAGTTACCAATTGTCAGTTACCCCAAGTTCCTCGCAAGTCACGAATCTCTAACGGTTTACGATCCACGCGCGAATCTCACGCGAGTGTGAGAAAGGTGCCTCAATTCGGTTTTAAAGTTCAGATCTTTGGGGCATTTTCCTAATCACTTTTACTTTGTTTTACTTGGTCAACATTTATACAAAATTCTCAAATAAATGATTAAATAAATAAAAAAAATTTATAAATAAATCATTAAATACAAAACAGACAAAAAAAAAACAGATAAATAAATTAAATAAAAAATTTGTGGTGCGCGTGAGAAAATCGAGTTTGGAAAAGGATTTCACTTTGAGCTTTTTGCAGTGATTGCAATTGTTCGCCGGCAATTGAAAACTAGTTCAAGGCTGCCTACCTGCTGCTCTCCAATATTGCAAGAGACAGTCAACAGTAACAACAGCAACAACAACATGGAGCTAACGTTGTCACCAAAAGAAACGGTATTTACAGGCTTTTCATTATGCATACTTATGTCTCCGTCTGCCGATCAACACGTCTCTTTCAAATAACTCTTTACTAAGCCGACAAGTTAATTTCTTGTGTCTTCGCTTGCTAATTACGAGCTGACAATTATTATTCGTACTTATTCGCATTTATATATTGTTAATGCGCCAATGGATTAGGATCGTATTAATAATTTTGCGAATGTTTGGACAGCATTTAGCAAGTTATTGATTAATATTTAAGCCGGTGAATGAACCAAAGTTATTTACATGTTTTTCAAGATTTTATACTGTATTTTTCTAGATTTTTATTAGTATATAATTAGCAAAGCGTTAAAAGAGTCATAAGTTATTAGTTTTAGAAGTTTTTAAACGTTATTTCTCAGTGTTTTCTTTAATAGAAAAGTTTTGATACCAGATTCATTTTAAATAGATTCCTTGAATTATGAGCTAGAAATGCTATTTATTTACTATGTTTACTGTAAAACAAAATGGTTGGATTTCTATTTTTCGTTCTTGCTGTTGAGATCTTTTAAAACATATATCATTTTACCAGATTTAATTAAATTAATGAACCAAGTGAAGTAAGCATTTTGATTAAATAAACTATATTAGTTCGACTCTTCATTCTGTTCTTCCAGTAAACAATTTAATATAAACATTATAAATCCTTGCTGAAACTAGTTCGCTTCAAGTTTAGTCTTACAGCATTTGCTCTAAATTCAATTTCTTTTCTTTAAATAAGCATAGTTTAATTGTCTCATATGTTAATAAGCTTCATTTAATCTGTTGTGACTATAAATAGTGTTTAAGTCATAATTCTCGACTAAATAGAATCATTTTTTATGACTTTAATTATTTAACAACACTTTTCTAATTACGCACAGATAAAGAGCAGTTTTCATTTTCTTTTTATTACATTTATTATATCATTTCTAATGTATGCATGTACTACAATAATACACGTTACTTGCTTTTTACCTGTTTAATCTCATAAATGTTTTGTAGTTCGTTTTAACTAATTGCAATTACAAAAAATAAAATCGCGTGCGCTTCGTGTCGTGCGGTCGTTTTAAGAGTTGAAATATTATATCATTTCTATTTAGGGGATCACAACTTAGCGTAATGAAATTTCTAAAGAAAACGCGTTAATTTGTTAACTGTCGTGATTGTAAATAAAAAGAAGTTCTTTAGGTTCTGAGGTTTGGAAGATTCTTAGAACATTTCTTTCTGTGATGACACTAATTGATCTCACGCAGTGTGAAAGTTAAAGAAAGACTAAAAATATAGACAAATTTATCATATAGCGGTTTGTGCCAGTTTTTTCATGACAAATGATATTTTAAACTGTCAACAGTCTCGACTCAATCAATCATATCGTCTATTACCAATGTCTCACCATCTCTTTATCAGAGCCACAAATGCAATGTGGACCAATTCAATTCGCTTGCCATTTCCAGACATTAATTAAAATGTTTTCGCGCAATTTGACGATTTTATTTATGTTATTTGTTGTGTGTGAGTGTGTGGAAAACAAAAACAATAACAAAATACTAAAAACAATTTCAATTATAATTGTTGTCTCTGATTTCTATAAAATGTCGCTTGATGATGACGATGATGATGGCATCACCCAAACAGACGAAGCATGAACTCGTTTTTGGTCAATGAACACACGGAAAACAGAAAAACAAAAAAAAGAAAACGAAAAACAAAATGTAAATGTAAATAAAAGTAGGAAAAGTCAAAGACACAAATTATGATTATTAATTAAATGAAAAGCCAACCTAATGACTTGTTGATAAAGATCATTTCGATGCATACAAGAAGAAGAAGAAGCCACAAGGAAAGAAAAAACCATCTGGTAACCAAGCAGGCAACCACTTTCCACTCGTTCCACACGATCCATAAATAAATAAGAAAATTAATGTTTAGTAAAACAAAAAAAGTCGTCACTCTGGTATAGTTTTCACTATCACTTGGCCGCCAAATTGGAAAAACCAAATACAGACCAAACTCTCTGTCTATACCCACCCAAATCTAAAACTTGGCTATCTGGTTTTCTAAGTAGACGCCAACTTGTTACTTGTTACTGTTACTGGCCATCGATCAGACACATCTACATCCTTCACAGCTGTCAAAGACAGAAGCCTGCCTGCCTGACTGCCTGCCAGCCTGCGGCATTTGATAACTGTCGCATCTGCTATTGAGAGACAATTGCAGAGCATTTGAAAGGTGTTTTAGTGTCTTCGAACATGCTTTTTAAATGGCGCCTTGACAGGTGCTATTAAACACATAATTGAGGCGTTGAAATATAAATATAAGAAATTGCAGCTGCGAAAGTTGATCATTAGTTTGTCGATAAAGAACTACAAATATGGCAGCATAGAAAATTTATATAAAATTCGTGTAAACTTTGCTAACAAATAGAACTTTGCTGAAATTTAAAATATTCATTTAAAATCTTCTATTCTCTAAATTGCATAACACTGTAGTCTTTTCCAATTCTATATACGATTTGTATTCGCTCAATTCATACGTAAAAGTTGATTTATCACTTTGAACAACAGTCCACGCAAAAACTCACTCTATTCTTAAGCAAAAGGTCGTCTATGTTAAAGTATATTATTTTTATAATAGTATAAAAAAATTATACCATTTAATAATGGTATGTTTTGTGGAATTATTCTGTAAAGTATAAAGTTAAATCTTCTCTGATATCTAAATTGCTAACGTACTTAGCAAATTCAATGAAATCAATTGTAAACATAAATAAATACGTATATAAGTAAATTTTAAAACAAACTAAATCTACATTCCATTTAAATTAATATTAAATTATTCGTTAATAGTTAGTCAGTTATTCTCTGTACGAACTTTTATTGCATACTAATCGTGCATACTTATAAAAACAATGGATTAATGTGTATCTCCAAATCGATACCATTTACATCTTATTCTCAGCTCACGTGATAAAAATAAGTATAATAAATTATTAAACTCTTCTAATTTGTTTAGGAGGTGCGTCCCAACACAATACCCGATCTGAAGGTGGATGTCACATTCCGCAAGGTGCCGAAACATGCTTTAACCTTTGAGCTGTGGAAGATCGATGAGGATCGTTTGGAGGCAGTGGCTCGACCACAATATGGCACATTCTATGACAACTGTGCTTACATCATTTATGCATCCAGTTTAGTGGGACATTATGCCAATCGCGAGACAATTGTAAGTATAAAATCGATACTAAAATGCTTAACTGATTCTTTAATCTACTTTTCTAGACACGCGAGCAGAAAGCGAATGTGCCGCTGGAGCGTTATATACACTATTGGTTGGGCAGCAATGTCAGCGAACAGAATCGTTCCAATGTGGTGCATAAGATTCAGGAGCTGGACACGTATCTGGGCAATGTAGCGTCCATTTATCGCGAGACACAGAATCATGAGAGCGCACGTTTTCTGTCTTACTTCAAGAAGGGATATGAGTAAGTTGAAGATTTGCTAAAGGCTGACGACAATGTTTAATACTCATACTCTGCATTTTAGTGTATTATCTGGCGCTTTGGTGAATTCTCCGCAAGATGGAATACGTCTCTTTCAGCTTTATGGCCGTAAATGGTTACGTGCCATTGAGTTGGCGAACGTTGACTGGACGCATTTTAACTCGGATTACATAATGGTGCTCCAGATGGAGACAACAACATTTGTTTGGATTGGACGCTCGAGTGCCTCGATTGAACGTCGCAGTGCAATCTCCTGGGTGCAGAGACAGCGCAAGGATTGCACGATTTGTATTGTGGATGATGGCTATGAGCAGTCTATGAGCGCAGAGCAGAAACTGCTGTGGAATAAAGTGTTGCCGCTGCAACAGCGTATGGTCTATCAGACCAATAAGTTGGTCTCTGACTACGATTGTAAAACCATTGGCAATGATGTCAATGGCAGCAATAAGTTTCGCATCTACAAGTGCAATCAACGAGGACGTTTGCATCTGGATCAATTGGATGTGGGCATGCCCAGTAAGGATGATCTAAGCGATGCACATGGTGTCTATCTGTTGGATAACTATGGTCAGAGCATTTGGCTGTGGGTCGGAGCTCAAGCGACGCAAGCGGATGCTCTTACGGCTATGGGCAATGGACGTGCATTTGTCAAGAAAAAGAAATATCCAAATAGTACGTTGGTGGTGCGTGTGCTCGAGGGTCAAGAGCCCGTTGAGTTTAAGCGTTTGTTTGGCAACTGGTTGACTGTTTGGCAGGATAATACACGTGGTCATAAGCCTGTCTCGACTAAGTTTGGCAAATTGGATGCTGTTTTGTTGTGTGAACGACCGAAAATGGCTGCGGATACGCAACTCGTAGACGATGGACGTGGCGAACGCATTTTGTATCGTATCTATGGCGAACAAGTGGAGGAACTGCAGACCACCAAAGTTGCGGTCTTCACCACCAACGCCTCCTATGTGGTTAAATACACCGTTCAGGTGAGTGACCAAATGGTGTTTGCCAGTTTAGCGGTTGCATTCAGCTCAGCTTTGTGGGTTTTATTAGCTGTTTTGATGTGTGAACAAGAAGAAAATGTGTGGTGCAGTGAGAAAGGGTTAGAGAGCAGGTTAAGTGGGTAAGAAAGTGGAATAGAAGCATAAGGTGGAGATAGAAGTAAATGGTTAAGTAATTTTACTGGGATTTAGTAAGCCGTTTAGATGATCCTTTAGAGATTTGTTTATAGCAAGGCTTTAAGGAGTCGTAGTCTATAGAAGATGAGTCTCTTTAAGCTCTAATCCAAGCCACAGATATGTAGCTTGTTTACTTCTTCCAGTCTTGACTCTAGCAAATAAATGTAATAGATAGATTTTATAATAGATTTCAGTAACATGAAAATAGCTCAACAAAGATTCAGTTAAGACATAATCTCTGGTGGGTTTCTGTGGGAACTTGCGTAAACTCAAAACATATTTATTAATAATAAATAAATTGTTTATTTATTATAGTGCGCTACCGTTGTGCCCGCCGATCTGGCCTGTGTGGGCGTCAAGAGCATCGTCTATCAGTGGAACGGGTCGGAGGCATCGGCGGAGACAATCGCTAAAGCCGATAGCTTTGCCATGGCCAGTTTCGAGGCATTGAATGGAGCTGGAATGTTTGTCCAGTTGTATGAGTTCGATGAGACGCCTCACTTCTTGCAGATCTTCGAGGGCAAACTTATCATAATGCGAGGTCAACGCAGCGAGTTGCTCCACTCTAATAATAATCTCAATTGGGATTTCAAAACGAACATTATGTTGGAAACATTTCTATTGAAGATCTACGGCGATGCCAGCTATAATGCCAAAGCTGTAGAGGAGCGTCCTTTGTCATCGATCAGTTCAAAGGATTGTTATGTCATCAAAACTAATCATGTATGGGTTTGGTGTGGTCAGAGCAGCACTGGAGATGCTCGGGAAATGGCCAAGTCGGTGGGTGGACTGCTCGGCGAGAATTCGCTCGTTCTCGAGGGCAAGGAGAGCAAAGAGTTCTGGCAATCGGTGGCCATGTACTTCAATCAGACGCTGGTCATCAATGGCCAGTCTTGTGCCAGCAGCACGACGAGCAGCAGCAGCAGCGGAGCCGGCAGCATGTGCAACGGTAGCAGCAACGGAGGTGGCAACATCTCTCCCACTTTAAGCAACAATTGCTATTTGAATACCACAATTCCATCGAAACCACGTCCACCAGTTCAACTGTTCCTCGTCTGGTGGGAACAGTCACAGCTTCGCTGCGAGGAAATTCTTGGTTTTGAGCAAAAGGATCTCTGTGCCGATTCCACATACGTGCTCGATACGGGCACCTTGGCGTATGTCTGGTTGGGATCGAAGGCTCTCAAACAGGAACGCGATAAATACACATCCATTGCGCAGTGTTATGTGCAGAATGCGCCCTTTGGGCGACGTTCCGCAACAGCATTGGCTGTGGTGCGTCAATATTCGGAGCCAAATGTATTCAAGGGTTTCTTCGAGACGTGGCAGGATGAGCTGGGCAAGGTATTAAAATGATAGACACTCTATATATTATCTGTTGCCTAATCAAAGTCTTTTCTCTTCGCAGAACTTTGTCACTTATGAGCAGATGCGTCAGGAACTCGGCAGCATTGCACCCAGCAATGGTTTAAATGAAGGTTCCGCTTTGCATTTAAATAACAATCAAAAAGATTTCGATGGGCACAAGAAGTATCCTTTGTCTGTGCTGGTGCAGGAAATGGATATGCTGCCGCCCGAAATAAATCCTCTAAGACGTGAGGTAAGTCAAGGCATCCCTAAACATTATATATCTATATTATTTATAATTTACTTATTCGCTTAACTTTTCTAGGTTCATTTGACGCACGATGACTTTGTTTCCGTCTTTAAAATGTCCTTCTATGAATTTGATGAGCTGCCCAAGTGGAAAAAGCAGGAACTTAAAAAGCTCAACAAATTATTCTGAATTCATGGAACCTTCTCACAATTTGTATATAGTACATTTTAATCAGGCTTTTTACTTATTTGGATTAGTAATAAAGCAACTTATGTTATATATGTATGCATATATATATATATATATATTATTATATACCCATTGATAGATTACACTATTTAAGCACTGTTTTTGAATTAAAACGAAATATATTATGCGAAATACACATATATCAAAGATCAAGTAAAACTTCACGGCGTTGTTTCTACCTCCGAGGAGTCGGGCTCATCATCACCGGAACCTGTTTAAAATAAGCTTTAAGTTTAAATCATTTCAAAGAGTTTTATCTATGACCGAACTTACTTGGAAATATCAATCCCATTATAAAGTCAAAAATGCCACCCAATAAATCCCAAAACATTATGTCCGCTGTGCTTAACGTTTTGTAACTAAATGTCATCCACTTTTTCTTTTTTGATATTGCTTTCTATCTATCGCTCTATCGGCCATTTAATGAGCCGTAACAATAACTCGTAATTTCATTCTAATCAATCTCACGCTACCCCAATTTATTGATGCGTTGTTCGTGATATAGATCAATTGAAATGCTTGTAAACGAAATGTGCATAAACAAATTTTATTAATAACTCGTAGCCATGATTCTACAAATATTAGTAATAGTCATCGTCATAATAATCGCCAAAATAGTCTGCATCAGCTGTAGAATTATTGAAAATAATGTAAATGCATTTGTTGAACCATCGATAATTACTTACTGATATCCGAGAAGAATATATCATTTAGAAAGCCTAATAAAGCCTCCACCAAAGCGCAGCAATCCATTTTTACAGCTCAATTGTAAATATTATTTTCGTCGTAATTTAAGATATTTTAGTTATGGACTTTCAACAGATTTTTAGCTCGTTTAGTCTGATTCTTCAATGGATTCTGCGCTATATTCGGAGTTATTCGCTGGGTATAATATTGTATTTAATAAATATACTTTAAATAGATTTAGAAATCTTCACTTACAGCCAAATATTATATCACCAATAATCTCAAATATAATGCCTAAAAATTCACAATTCTCCATGGTTTCGTTGCCTCACAAACTTTTACTAAATCCAATTCGTAAATGGAGGCTTTATTTAAAGCTATATATAAAGGGATTTTTTTATTTTCGTTCAACCTTGAAATGTTGCCACAATTAATGCACAAAAATTAATTTAATTTATTGCCATTAATTCTTAAAACATTATTTGTTTTGAAGCCATTACAAATAAATGGCTTTTCTAATATACATCGTAACCATACATGGGAGCTTCCATGAAGGCCTTTTGTTGGTCCGTCGAATTGCGTCGTATTCTGCGCCCAATGGGTTCCAAATCTGCATAGCACTTGGGGAAGACACGTTCCACAGCATCCACAGCTGCCTGATGACTTATATTGCGCACAGCGAGCACAGATGCCAAAGCCTTGGATTTTACACAGTTCTGAAAGATTTGATTAGTCGAATACTGTAAGCATCTATTAATCAATGATTTGTTGTCACCCACCTGATGCGCCTCCTTAACGTTGAATGGCGATGCATCGCCCTGGAACATGGCGCTGAGAAACGAGCAGTGAGCCAAGTTGGCAGCACGAATCTCTGTGCATGCCAAATGATCCACATTACGGAAATCCAAGTCATTGTTGCAATAGTCGAACATGTGAATTAACTCATGCGTTAACACACCGTGCACCATGCTCTTATTCTTTGCCATATTCTGGCAAACGACAATCTGATTAAGCACTGGATCATAGCCGCCGGTCACACTGGGATCACACACTTCACAGGAAATGTGACGCCGCAAATCGATGGGACAGCCGGAACTCCGCAAGGCGCCCATCATCAACTTGACCAGCGGTCCATTTTTCACACACCAATACACGTTCTGTTCGCACTTGTAGCGATCAATGCTCTCCTTGCCCTCAGCACCAAATAAAATGCGTGACAATTTCGGCTTGTAGGTTTCACCACGACGCTCTGGATAGAGATCATAACCCCATTCCTTGGGTTCTTTGCCCGTTTGTGCTTCGTCTGCGTTTGCATCCCGCACTGGCTGCGCATCGGGAAGAACAACGTCAGGTGGTACTGTTTCCGTTGTAGCTGCTGCTGCTTTGGCCCACACTTGTGTCAGGAATCCCATTATATCGCTTTATTTATTGTCCCTTGTTATCCAAGGCGAATAGTTGAATAACAAACCGGCAGCTGATTGACAGGTGCTGCCAACTCATGTCAAAAGTCATGGTTCTCGTATGTAGCCCACACACGTTACAAGCAAAGTGTTAATTTCAATAAGTTGTGAATAACAAAGTCCGTCGACAATTTTAAATTTGTAATTGTATATTTATAAATCTATTCGCTTATCTATTTTTTGGTCGACATAATGTCTATTTAGCAGCAAAACTATCGATGGTGACGCAATTCACAAAATACCGGTAGTACTAAATACTTCAATTTTGAAACAAACATGGCGCGCACTTTGATTTCATTAAAATAATTCTCCAATTTTAATCCATTAAATATTCAACTAACGTAGCGTAATGTTGTTGTTGTTGTTTGAAGCATGTTGTAAAAAGATGTTTATATTGTGTAAAAGAATGTTCCGCAAGTAAATACAAAATGACAAAGCTTATATTAAACCTAGAAATAAAATTAAACATAAATGAAATTATTTTATTTAATTTAAGCCTATCGGAAACTATCGATAGTGATAGTGATATGATAGAGCTGTCACCGATGGCGCCACGATTGCGCTGAAGCATCGATAGTGTCAGCGATAGTTCTCCACCTCTAGTTGGACCGGCATTTACAATTGTAATTTCCACGTAATTGATTGGCCGAGCACAAACTAAATTTTCACAATGCAGCTGGCAGATATACAGTTGGTATTATTAGCATTATTATCATATGCCGCAGTGGTAGTGCGGAGCGGAGAAGTGCCGCGTCCGCGCGGTGTTTCGCTGGCAAAAGCGGCGCTCTATCAACCGCGACCGGACGGCAAATGGATCTGCTTGGATGGAAGCAAAACAATACCGTTGGCCCAGGTGAACGATGATTACTGTGATTGCGCCGACGGCAGCGACGAGCCCGGCACCTCCGCTTGCGCCCAGTCGCGATTCCACTGCATCAATAGGGGCCACCAATCTGTTGATATACCCAGCTCTCAGGTGCAGGATGGTATCTGTGATTGTTGCGATGGCAGCGACGAATTGCCCGTGGTAGGATGTGCTAACACTTGCCTTGAATTGGGCGCTGCGGCGGCCGTACAAAAACGCAACGAAGCGGAACTGCACATACGAGGTGCCGAGAAGCGGCAGGAAATGATAACGCGCGGCAAGCAAATGAAGGCGGATCGGGCGGCACGTCGCTCGGAGCTCAATGCACGTATAAAGGAGCAAGAGGTGTTGAAGTCTGAGAAGGAGGAGCTCAAACGCAACGCCGAGGCATTGGAGAGTGAAGCTGTGGAGGCCTTCAAGGAGCAACAACGTGAACTCGATGCAGAAACAGCGCAGGCGGAACAGGAACCACAACAAATGCGACAGGAGGCCACACTGAGCTTTGTACGCTACGATACCAACAAGGACGGCTTCGTTGAGGTCACCGAGCTGATGGTGGACATGAACCTGGACAGCGATCGTAATGGAGTCGTTACCGTCGAGGAGGCCAAATACTTTTTAGATGAACGTGAACGCGTCGACTTGGATGCGTTTGTCACATTGGCCTGGCCACGCATCAAGCCACAGAAAATGGTTGCCGAGGGTTTGTTCCAACCGCCACAGCCGCCAATTGGCGAGACAGAACCACAGGCGGAAATACAGAGCACAGAACCCAATCAGCATCAATCAACCGATGGTAAGTCTAAATCTCTAAGTACTTAACTGCTCTTGACCCACAATTATAATTTGCCTGCAGAACAAGCGGACATGGAAATGGGCGCTGGCGAGCATGGCGACGAGGATGAGGACACTGAAGATGAGGAGGATCAATACGAGGATGAAGAGGCCGATGTGGGTGTGGGCGAGGCAACGGCAGAAGCTGAAACCACCACCTCAGCGCCAAACTACGATCCAGAGACGCAGCGACTGATTGAACAAGCCAACGAGGCGCGCAATGCCTTCGATGAAGTGGACCGACATATACGTGAAATCGAGCACGAAGTGAAGGAGATTGACGACCAGGAGAGCAAAGATTATGGCCGCAACGAGGAGTGGGCTGTGCTCGACGGCGAGTGTTATACATTTGAGGATCGTGAATATGTCTACACGCTGTGTCCGTTCGATCGAGCCTCGCAGAAACCGCGCAACGGCGGCGCCGAAACAACATTGGGTCGTTGGGATCAATGGTTTGGTGAGAACGACAAGTACAGCAAACAAAAGTATGCAAATGGAGCTGCCTGTTGGAATGGTCCACAACGTTCGGCCCTGGTCAATATCAAGTGTGCCCTGGAGCCACGTATTACGGGAGTAAGCGAACCAAATCGCTGTGAATACTATTTCGAGTTTGAGACTCCGGCTGCCTGTGACAGCGAAGCCTACAAAGCGAATGATCAGAATCAACACGACGAGCTTTGAGTATAATTTTAGCTAAAAGGATTTGCGAGAAGTGGTGGCAGAAGTGGCAAGGCAGCAGCGATTGCAATTTATAGTCTTTTTTTAAGAAAATGGAGTTATTGAATGAATTCTGTATTGTAAAGTGATTTGCTGATCATTCCCTATCAACGGCGCTCATTTCGTATCGGTCTTAGACAAATATTCAATGTATGCATTTAAGCCAAGTAAAAAGTTTCATTTTTTAAATATACATATACTACATTCGTATTCGTACAAAAGCGATTCAATTGGGAGTGTGTGTGTGTGTGGAAGCTATTATTATGGTTCCGTAACGGCCAGCTTGATGTCCTCCAAGTATCCATCCACCTGATGCTCCAGTGCCAAAATGTGACCCGTATTGCAATCCTCAGCGCCCACAAATGTCAGGATCAGCGGTAATTTGTTCATTTGCACCACCTACAATTGGAAAGAGACAAGTGGGAATGCTTTAGACGAAAGTGCTCAACTACGGAATACCCTGGTCCCGGGTTATAGATGCCCCAACATGTTTATCACATTAAAACACACATAATAATTGATCTAATCTCATCGAGTCTAAGATACTAATAATGTATACCGAAATATTATATAATTATGCCAATAACTTGATCTGATCCCAATTTAGTGCTTCTAGCTCATACTGTTACATACATTGCAGCACACTTTATATACCCTCGACCAGGGTATTTAATAACTGCATTCTTATTAGCAGCTGGTCACACTCACCTGATAATTAGAGTACATGGAAATAATTGTTTTGTTGCGTCCCAGGCCCAGTTTACTGGCCTGATCACTGGCTGTCGTGAATGTGGGTATAAATGATGGCATTAAGGCGAAATCCACATTTTTCTCCTGGCTGTGACTAACACGGAGTAACGGCACTCCATCTCGGTCCGTTATCTGTATGACGTAGAGTCCGCTGACCCTATTAATTAACAAAAAAAACGCAAATGCAATTAACAAACGTTGTTCAATCCATTGCAAGTAGAAATGTCACCAACTTATGCAGCAGACCGTTGAAATATTTCTTAATGTCGTCGGACATTGCGCTGCTAACAATAAAAACTATAACAATACTAATATTTTTATCTTTTTTCGCAGCAAAAACAAAACAAACATGAAAAAATAACCTTAATTTGACCAATTAATACCGAAATACCAAATTAGAGTTGGGAATTTTGGTTCAATTTGCTGAATAAGTTCAGTCGTTCAGTTTTGAGACGTGAACTAAATCAGTCATTTTGTTCATGTTGTTCATGAACAATTTGAATAGGACATTTTATTTGGCTGTTCTTTGATAAGACTGGGAAATTTATTTAATAGACATGATATTTACGAAACTAGTTAGGGAAAATATATTTTAAAACTTTTAATTTAATAATTTGATGTCATTTTTTAAATAAATTTGACCATTTGAATAGTATGTATATAATAAAATATGCAGAGTGCTTGGAAAGATATATTTCATATTTAATCTACTAGTTAACTAAAGATCTTTTGGCTATTTCTGCACTCGATGTAATAACGCGATGTGCCTCTTTAAATGGAAATTCCGCCTAAAACCCATCGTACAGTGCTCACATTTGTAGGGGCGCTCGTCAGAATGTATCGCTGTGTGCTTTCTTAAATCTTCTTTAGTTTTAAACGCCTTCGGACAGTGCTCACAAATAAAGGGGCGTTTTTCGGAATGGATCACTGTGTGCCTGTTTAAAATGTCGCGGGTTTTAAACGCCTTCGGGCACTGCTCACATTTGTAGTGACATTCGTCAGCATGTATTAACATGTGTGTTTTTAAATTGGTAATTCTTCTAAAAGTCTTCGAGCAGTGTTCACATTTGTAGGGCCGTTCACCAGTGTGATTAAACATGTGTCTCTTAAGAATTGGCATCGATTTATAGCTTTGTGGGCAGTGAGGACATTTGAATGGACGTTCATCGGTATGAACAACCAAGTGTCCCATTAGTGCCGATTTACAGGCGAATCTCTTGCCACAATTCTTGCAGACGTGCGGCTTCTTTTTATCAGTTTTCTCAATATTCTCATGACTGGGACTTGTATCATATATTTCTTCTGTTTCTGCATTTTCTTCGACGCTCTCAAAGTGTTCTTCAGTGTCCACACTGTCTTCCTGCTCTGTTTTAATGTCGACTTTGTCTACATTATATTCTGTAATGCACCAATCGCCAGCGTTGAGTTCTTCAATGTCGGGTTTCTGTTCCGATTCGAGCAGGAGTTTCTCAAAGTACTTTTGGCTTTGCTCACACCTGAACTTGAATTCAAACGCCTTCTTGCATTCCGCTATGCAGGGTCCACATATGTTTTGAGGCAGTCCATCGGATGGCCTGATGTTGCAGTTGGTACAATAATCCAGCATTACAGTAAGAAGTGGTTCTTTAAATGGTTCCCGTTTTCGCTCGGCAAATATATTCTCCAGTGTGGTGCAGTTCAGAGTGCAAAAGCGGCAAACCTTATCCATTTCGTACTTTGTTTAATATTTGTTTTGGTTTTGCAGATTTACACAAGGGATGTGAAAGAACATCGGAGCATAGATACATAGATTTTTGTAAATGCACTGCCTTATCGATGTCAACTCGCTGTTTAATGTATCGCTTTACTAGTTGGGATTTTTAAATCAGATGTTATAATTGGTGTTCTGGTTTTTTTCTTATTATCTTTTAATCCATATTATCGATACAATTTATGTTTAGGTGATACTTCAAATTAATTGTGTTTCTAATGGTTTTATTTCAAAGTTTCCACCTAGATGCAGTGTCATCAATTTTGTCCAAATATGTGTTGTTTCCAGGTTTCGAGAGCATACCAACTGTTGCACAATAATATCGATACTGATATTATCGCAGAAAAATATCGCTCACAAACGTAATGTCGGAATATATATTTATCGATATGTCGATATGTATCAACAGCCATACTGCAATTGCAATTTGACATGTACGTGTTTGTTATGATTATTAAATCGGTGTAAAAACATAAATACAATGCAATTAAATGATTTATTTTACTCACGTTTAGGGTATCTAATAGTATGACGTCCAGTGGACACAAGGACAAATCCACAGCTGAAGCTGCCGCTGATGATGACGACTACACGTCCGCCATGTCCCATTTGACGATTGGCGTACAAATCCAAGAACTGTCGAAGCGGCTGCAAAACACCACAGAGGAGTTGCATCAACAGGTGCGGGACAAACATGGAGCACTGTTGCAGCAGGCGACACACGCTGGCCGCTTCGATGCTGCACTCAATACGCTAACTGAGGACGTGCAACGTGTACGCGCCACGGGACATCGCCTCAAAAGCCAAGTGGACACCCAATATCAATTGGTTGAGAACCAAACCCAAGTGCTTGGCCGGCTGCACGAGGTGTCGCATCTGTTGCGCTCGGCGGGCACGCTGCTTACGTTGACCGCCAAGTTGAAGAGTACCAAGGATGTATTAAGACAGGCGGAGCTGCACTTTGAACTTGGACAATTGATAGAAGACAAGGAGCTGAAGGATATTGAGTTTATACAAGAGGAGCGTGCGTATGTCATAAGTTCCGGGCAGAAAATACGAAATCTAACGCAAATGCAGTTGGTCACTGGACTGCAGGAGCGCAATCAAACGCAAGTGGTCAATGCTCTCAAGGTGGGTAGTTAAGGATTGCTGTGAAATTCCTCATTGAGTTGATCTTATTGCAGATTTTCATGAACTTCAACACACTGGAAAAATCGCTTGACAATTTGCTGGCCACGTTTATAGCCGACATGGAGCAGTCGCTTAAGGAATGCTTTGCCGGCACAGACATCTCAGTGCTGAACAAAGCCGATGCAATGCGTTCACCCTCGCATGGAGCAAGCAGCTCTGCCAAGTCGAGCTCACGCGGTCCCGGCAAGGCACCTCAGTTGACCACGACACAGAACTTCCGCGCCAAGTTCTGGAAATCATTGCACTGGCTGATCTACGACGAGCTCTACGAGACTTGCACACAAATCAAGTTGTTGAAAACGGCACTGGAGCAAATCAATCAATTTGGTTACACATCCGAGTCGTCGGATCAATACATTCCTCAACGTTTCTGGCAGCGTGTTCAACAACTGTTGCGCAAATCCTTTGACGAGTGCACGCAGCATGTTAACCAGACACTGCAGGAGGGTCTTTCCAAGCTGCTTACCTCTGCACGTGGCTTGGAACAGCGTCTGAACAATGAATTCCAGTTTGACAACGAACTCTTTGCTCCTTTGGAGGTGGGATATGTCAGCAAATGCGCTGCCAACTTGAAAGCGTGCTTGGCAGGTGTTGAATTGCCTGGCAATGAGACGGTGGACAATTTTATACGAGTGGCATCTACGGAGTTGAGTGCGGCTCTCATTGACAACCGTCTAAGCACGACAATTGCAAATGTATTTATTGTCTGCGGCAAGGAACTGTGCACCAAACTGGAGGCACAAATAAAGCTGGGCGCAGACTCCAAACAAGTGGTGGATATGCCCAATTTGCAGCAGCAGCAGAATACACAATTGGCGAATGTATTGTATTACTACAAGGATGCAGTGCGTCGAATGTTGCGTGATTTGCAGTTGCAGTTTGAGAAGACAACCGGAGGAGCAAGTGCAAGCATAGCACGCTCTTTGGAGCAGGCGGATTTGCTGATTGGCACCATACTGCAGCAGATTATGGAATCGATTATAACCACCATCAGCATCATCATACTGAGCATGCATCGTGAACCAGGATTAAACACGGACAGACTGTCCACAACAGGACCGTCTATGTACATGAAGGAGCTGCAGGTGTGCATAAGACAACTATTCATTTATAACTAGTATATATTTATAATCCATTTATAGGAATTTGTCAGCCGTTCCTGGTCGCATCACATTGAGCTCTTCGATGACAAGGAGCTGACCAGCAAATGTGGCCAAGAGCTGGCTAAGCGTTGCATTGAACTCTTCATACACAATCTTTGCATATTGCGACCTTTAAGTGGCGCAGGCAGACAGCGATTGAAGCAGGACTGTCAGCACATGGAACAGGCACTGAAACCTCTGTGTCCCAATCTTGCAGAGCTGGGAAAACCATCGCGATTGTTGCGCGCAATGTCGCTGTTAATCGTCCAGAGTTCCCAGGAGCTGGTAAAGCAAACTGTTGGCTCTGATTCCTTGGTGCCCAGCTATATAGTGCTGCTGCTTCTGTTTGGTCATGCCGGTGCAGAGTTACAGTCACCGCACACCACAGCAAATTGGTCAAACGAACGTTTAATTGAATGGCTCGATGGTCACACGGCAGAAAGGGAAAAATTGGAGCTGATATCGGGCGCACTGCAAAGATATCGCGATAATGCCAGACGCAAGAATATTCAGCAATACGATGAAGTCTATCCCATGATGGTGGATTACTTTGAGCAGGCCTTAAAGGCAATCGCATAAATAAATTAAGTTATTCAATCAACTGTAGCTGCAATATTCAAAATAAATTATTATACGATAGTTGGTTATTCGATATCGATATCTATAATCGATATGTATTTCTCAGTCAATAGCCGGATTTAGCGTCGTGTTGCACACAAAATTTTTACCTTTAGATTTATATTTGCTGTTTAATATCAAGGTGATGGATTCGTCGAGTCTGACCAAACCTAAACGATCTTTTAAGCGTGCATTTGCATTCCCCAAAAACTGCGTCTATCGCCCGCTGCGTCAAATTCACAATATGGATCGCAATCAAAAGTTGCCACCGGATCAGCCAACATACTTCACACTAAATGCACCACCGTCTTTACTGCCGCCCAAAAAATACTCAGATATCAGTGGCCTACTGGCGCCCTACTCTGATCCCCATTCAAAACTGCGTTATGCCAACGCCGAGGAATACGCCTCAATGCAGAACATGCCTTCAGACATAATCAATGGTTACTTGACAGTGCGCGGTTACACGAGCGCTGTGGGCTAGCAGCGACATAATATCAATGCTCATACTTTAAGATTATAATAAATAAACATTTTACAAACTACAGCTAATTATGTATTATATCATAGCAAATTTCTGGAATAAAATTAACTTCGTTTAACACTATCAACAGTGTTAATTTAACTCGCATGGATGATTACTCTACTGGTTACTTGTTTAAACAGTGCTGTCCACTTTCGAAAAGCAAGAAATTGTTTTAGTGGGTGAGAGAACGGAAAGATCTGTTTTCAAAACTTTTCTTACGTTTAATAAGTTTAGTGCAGTTTAAGTTTGCCTATAAAATCATAAACGCATTTTAAGTCAGAATTACCGATGGTCGCCTTTATTAAATTTCTTCTGGCAATTGAAGTTCCAAAAAATAAACAGATTTTGACGGAGAGAAAACTGGTCTGGCAACACTAGACTACAATTAGGAACGTAGTTCGCTCATTCACTTTTGGCGAGTAGTTCATTCGAACTTATTCTGAACGATTCGATTCACTCTAGTCGGCTTACTCACTAAAAGTGTCATCACTGGCTAGACACACCATTTTGTTTGAGAAAAAAATTGTGGGAAAACGTTTTCTTGTGCTGTGTGTAAAGTGACTTTAAAAGTATTTTTAAATAAGAGTTTACAATTAGTTAACCATAATGGACAACATCGAACGACTTTATAAATGCTATGAGATATTATCCGAAGCGGGTGATAAAATTTCTGAGGTAAGCGCCATTATAAGAACGCGTCAAAATGAACGGTACTTGCCAAAGTACATGCACACACACACCCACACTCATACATGCACAACACGTATGCGATAATACACGCGCGCCGGCGCTAGTTAAATAAAAAAGTACAATTTGCAATTTTAATGTTTGCAGCATGTGGCGGAATACAAAGAGATACTGCAGGCCGTAAAAGGTACATCGAAGGAGAAGCGCTTAGCATCACAATTTATTGGTAACTTTTTCAAACACTTTCCGGAATTGTCGGATACCGCAATCGATGCACAGTTTGATTTGTGCGAAGATGACGATACACAGGTGCGTCAATCGATCATTGAATATAAAAACACACAGCATATGAGATTAACTTTCGAATTATTGTTTACAGATACGCCGACAGGCCATCAAAGACTTGCCCAAGCTATGTCAAGGTAATGCAGAGGCCACAATTCGCGTGGGCGACACACTTGCCCAGCTGCTGATATTAGACGATGCAACAGAGTTGCAGCAAGTCAACAACTCGTTGCTAAGCATCATTAAGTTGGACACGAAGAACTCGGTAACTGGTTTATTCCAACAAATCACAACGGGCGATGAGCCAACACGCGAACGTTGCTTTAAATTCATTGCCACCAAATTGTTGACAATGGGCCCGAATGTTATAACCAAGGAAATCGAAGACTACATTGTGGAGGAGATCAAGAAGGCATTGCAGGATGTGACAGCCGATGAATTTCATCTATGCATGACTATTTTGGGTGCAACAAAACTGGGTAGCACAATTACCGGTCACGCTGAACTTGTTAAACTGGCCACGGAACAGGCAGAGTTGAATACCGCCGATACGGATACGATTGCTGTCGACGATGAAGTTGTTGAGCGTTTCATACAATGCGCCACAGCAGCTGCACCTTACTTTTCGGTATGTGAAGAGTATGCGTAACTGATTATGTTGGCCATAAGACTAATCTATCTTTAATTGTAGAAAACAATCAAATCGACACAATTTGTGAGCTACGTTTGCGATAAACTATTGCCAATCGACACATGGAATTTGATTGCCACTGCAGTCGCACAAGATCAAATACAATTGCGTCTGCTTAAAGTATTTGCCGAAATGATAACTAATACCGATAAATTGGAAAATGCCAATGAACGCATCAATGCGGTATACAATGTGCTACTTGTAAGTCTTATAATAACAATTTAAATTGAAAGTTATACTAAATTGTTGAACTATGAATATGATTTGCAGGAGTACATGCCGTTGCCAAAGCTTAGTGATGAGGATGTGGCTGATACGCCGCCTTCATTTCAGTTCTCGCATGCTGAATGTTTACTCTACGCACTACACACATTGGGAAAGAAGCATTCTGGCAATTTGACATTTATTGAAGATGCTGAGAAACTTAAAGACTTTCGAGCTAGACTACAATATCTAGCACGCGGTACACAGGGGTAGGTAAAAGTTTAAACATATGGCGAGTAAACAAACTAACGCTTTTACATTTGTAGTTATATTAAGAAACTGGAAGAGGCACTCAAAGGCAAGTCTGGAGAGGAACTTAAGACCGAGGAGAATCAGTTGAAGCAAACCGCTTTAAAGACGACATCAAATATCAATATATTGATACGAGATCTATTTCATTCACCGCCCATTTTCAAGCATGACATTGTCCTTTCCTGGATTGTGCCCAAAAATGTATGCATTTATTTGATAAGCCAATAAGTAGTCATATTTCAATAACTGCTTAATTCTTCACAGAGCAAACTTGGCAAACGCCATGTGCCCATCACATTTGGCGATAAGGGAGCAGCCAATGGAAATCAGGAAGGGGAACAACAGGATAAGAAATCGCGGCCATCCAATGAACAGAAATTCTACTCACCGCCATCGGGTAAATACTCTGGCAAAGTGAATCCCAACTATGGCAATAGCAACAACAACAACCACAATAATCGCGGACGCCAACGAGGTGGAGGAGGCGGCGGTGGCAATGGAGGCTTCAGGAATCGACGCTACAGATATTAGTGGTTGCCCCTAAGCAACAATTTTTGCATGTTTGCTATCCTAGTCGTTAATCAACAACAAAACACCACAAAAAATAAGAGAAACAAAAAGAAAACAGAACTTAAGCGAGATTATGAAAATTCTCTATCAGCGTTCCACGTATTTAATAAACAACTAACGAAATCACATACAAGACTTGGCCTATAGAAGAACTCTGTGCGCGTCGCAACATCAACAGCTGCGTGAACTCTGATTTCCACTGCACGACGGGTGAGTATCAAGTGAGATTTCCTTGTAATTGTCTACCTTTGATATATTTCAGAGCATCTATTAGCAGCAAATACAATGCAGTTCTATTAACAATTTTCCTCTATCATGCCTTGTTATTTATTTTTCGAACACACACAAACAATTGCTTCGTATGTGAAACATGTTTGCAAATTTACTCATGATATCTTCAATCAACGCCACACGGCCACTCACATCTCTCATATTGTCATCATCAAAGAGACGTGAGCGTTGTTTAAATATATCAGGCTCCAAGTTTTTCTGTCTAACTACATAATACTAATAATAATGATAATAATAATAATATAAAATAGTTTGTAAACAATTTGCAATATCTCAACTTAATCATAATATCAAATGAGTTTAACAACAGAAAGAAGTAAGCAATTATGAAATTCCCCCAATACATATGAAATGATATATAGAAAATCTCGTGTTATAACTATTTTGAAGAAGCACAAGATTTACAAACATGTACGAGAAGTTTGTCAAATCCTTTTAATCACAAGCATAATTAGTTCTTTTGTTTACATATATACTTAACAATTGTATTACGTAGCAACAACAGCAACAACAGACAAAATAATATGCAAACTTTGAATTTCAATAAACGGATAACTAGAAAATGGTTTCGTTAGAAACCTTTAAATTTTGTTGCATTTCTTTCTTGTTTGTTTTTGGTTTTCAGATTTAAACTGTGGGAAAGCTAAGGTTTGTATTGTTTGTATTATTGTCTAATAAAAAACATATTTTATACATCACCAAAGTTGGTTTAAGAAACAATTCTTTTTTTTTGTGGACAACGTGGAATTTAGTACCAGAAATAAAACACTTGCTGTGTCGTGTGTTGTATTTATTTATTTAGCATTAATAAAAATATATATGTATTGTGTATTATAAGCTTTTTTTTAAACATTTAAACAATCGATTCCAGCTTTAAACATATATGTGTATTGGGCTAACACTAAGTGGACGCTGCACACACATCTAGATACTGGGCGGCGGCTGATTGCCCGGCTGTTGGCCGCCAGGTGGAGCGCCAGCACCGCTGCCGGAATTGGCGCCACCTTGTTGCTGGGCACCCACCAATTGTGTAGCAAAGCTCTGGAACAGTTGCAACATGTCATTCGGCATCGGTGGCACTTGACCGGGAGCTGCTCCTCCAGCGCCGGGTACGCCGCCGCCGCCGCCACCACCACCACCAGCAGCACCGCCCATATTTGCAAACAATTGTCCAATGGTGTTCATAACCATGGGATTCTGTGTCATCGATTGCAATTGCTCCAGATCGATCTCTGCGCTGCTGAACAGATTGCGGACAGTTGGATTGGTTAGCATGGCATTTAGGCCATCTGTCAGATGCGACAACTGAGGCGTCTGGTTGCGAGCGTTGCGTACAACTTCCAGATTGTTGCGATAGTCGGCATTGTCCGGTTCCAATTCAATGGCCTTGGCATACGCTTGCTCCGCCTCGTTGAACTTGCCCAGGTTGGAATAGGCCACGCCCAGGCGGCAATATGCCTTGCTGTAGTTGGCATTGTAAAGCAGTGCCGACTTGCAATCGGTCACAGCGCGATCGTTGTCGCCCAGGCGAATATGAGCGGCGGCTCGGTTGCAATAGAAAATCGGATTCTTGGGATCAAATGTGATGGCGCGATTATATTGCAATAGCGCCTCATTGTATTTGCAGTCCTTCATCAGGCGATTGCCTTCGTTTTTGATTGATTCGGCCAGGGCCAAAGATTCTGGATTGCGTTCAATGTACAACGATTGGAAGAGTTCAAACATGTCAATGTTCTTTGTGTTGACAACGCCGCCGCTGCCGCTGGGAACAGCAGCATCGCCACCGGGAGCTGCACCCGGTGCAGAGGCCGTTGTACTTTGTGATGTTGCCGTTATCTGTTCCGGCTCCTCGTCGCCCACATCGAATGCCGCTTGCAAGCATTGAATGGCAACTTCAATGCTTTCGCTCTGATCCGGCGACATAACATCCACCTGCTTCTTCAAATAGTCAATGAAGGAGCGCACAAAGCTCTGCTGTACTGCGTCCGGCATATTGTGTGGTTTTTAGATATTTATTACTTTTCGAATTAAAATATTTGTGGAAATTCACTTATGTGGCTCATTGGGGGCTGCTCAATCACACACACAAACACAACTCTATGAAAATTTGTGAGCATGCTACCGATAAATCTAGAATATCATCTCTATGATTGTCATTTCTAGGGTTGCTGTGCGCTTCGATAACATGACGGCTAATGACAAGCAGTTTTTTTTTTTGCATATCGCCCACCGTCTATCGTTATCGAGCGCGAGAAAAACTCGTTTTGTGTCGTTTTATGTTGCTGCCAGCAAAAGTTTGGAGCAAGCTTCCCAAGCTTTTCGACAGCATGCAACAAAAGACTTTTCAGTTAAACGCTCTCTGGCCCTGCTGGCGTTGGCTTGCTGTGTTTTGGTTGTGCGCGTCTATCCAACTGATTGTTGTTGTTGTTGCTGTTGTCGTGGCGTGTGTATATAATAATAACAAAGCAAGTGATTATTCAAATTACTTTTGAACATATGTTAAGACATTGCCAAAATTAGCAGCGCCTGCAACAACAATCTTATGAAAGGGAGTGTGCGTGTTTGTGTGTGAGTGCTTCCTTTTGTGACGTCAGTCTTCCTTGCTTACAATCCTTTACGTCTTAGTCAACTCGTTTGACTCGTTGCCAGCAGTTTTAGTCTCTCCGTCTATTGAAAACCTCAGTGGCGCCATTATGGTACGGTGGAGTGCACGTTCGCGTCGGGCGCGGCAGGACCAAGTGGAACTCTTGGCGAGCAATAACAAAATTGGCGAAGACGACACCGATAACGGTAAGCGTTAAAACGTAACGGTAAATTAGGCTACACTTTATGTAGAGTGCTTTTAAGCTTACGTTCCCATACGCAGTTTACAATTGAATGTAAAGAACGTTTTAGTCGAATTCACGACTAAAAGATACCCGTTACTCAATTTAAATATTTTATTTTATTTATTTATTAACATAACTAACAGAAGAAAAATATATATATATAAAGTACTATTTGCAAAGGACATCCGTTGATTTCAAACTTAAAACAGTCATTTTAACAGACAAACAAGCAGTTGATACAAGCAGTTAAATATACTCCAAACAGCCTATCACGCCTCCTTCTGCCTGTTACATACATTGCAACGAATACAATATGCGCTTGTGCTCTACGAGTAACGGGTATAGTCATCGACACGCTCTAAAGACCTCTTAGTATGCTTGCTAGCAATTATCCGTATCCCTTGTCCTCCTTTCTTTTTGCTTTTGCAGCCGCCTATCGCAATTCGGGCGATCTATCGGATACTGATGAAATCTTCCTTAAGGGACTTTTGCTTAGCAATCCATCAACGCCGCACAAGGAGCTTATGGTATGTAGATTAAATCGTACACACATCGTTTTTTTTTTTTTTTTGATTTTGTTCTCGCTGTCGTTGTTTTGGGAGCATGACCCAAATCAAGTCAAACCATCTGCCAATGCCGGCGTGTTCAATAAGAAAATGATGTAGAATTTTCCCCCCATTATTGAGAACACACACACACACGTATACAAGTAAAATGATTGTTTACTTTATCGATGGCATTGCATGCTGATTATGTACGTACATAAGTAAAAAGCAAAACATGTTTGGGGACCAACATTTTGCGTGCGCTTACGCTTTTCTTCATTACATCATTTTCTTGAGTACTTCACGCCCGATTACTTGCAATATCGTCTACTGTCTTATAAAGGGTCATGGCTGCTCAATTTGCTGAGCTTTCACTTGAGCAAAGAGTACACGATGCTAGAGCAATAATAAATAGTACGTATGCTGTGTTAAAGCATGTGAACGAAAAGTACTTTTGGCTTTTTCTCTTTTTTTGTCTTATGAAGTGCGAAACGTTTTATGGTTCTGTCTGTTGTGTCCGTTATGGGACGAGAGTTTAACGACAATTATGGCAGGGCAATAAACACTATTCTTTGTCGCTTATTTGCAAATTAAACTTGACCTTCTATGTTTGGCGTAACATTAGATAATTTACGACAACTGAAAATGCCTATATATTGATTTTCTCTTCATTGTATGATGCTAATAAAAATTCCCTATAAATCTGCTTGGCTAACTTAATAAAAAGCAACAATATTTGTTAGTTTGTTGTGGGTTTTTGTGGCAAAAAAAACAAACTGAAACACGCCAACAGCCAACAAACCAGATTAAATAAAAAGCGTCGTCGCGTGTCGCAGTTAATTAGAATAAACATTTTCCTTGGTAAGTGTGAGTGTTATTACAGTGACCCGCTATTGAGAAAGGCAGTGAAAGTAATTAAAGCTACAAGTCACGAGACTTTCCTGATAATAAATATACAAAATATAGACTTAATAAAAACCCAATGAAAATTCCACATAAAAAGCAGCAACAAACGACGAACACGACAACGACGACAACATCAACGCCCTATGGAAAAAACAGAGTGGAAGCGAAGCTTTACATGAAAACCGGTTTTAAAAATGTTTTTCTAAGTAAATGCGCATGCATGTGTTAATTATGAAAAGTTTATGTTACCTGGGCCAGAAGCACAGTCAACAAATGCAATTGAGAGAGGCACAAAGTGGTTGGCCTACTAATGCAGTCGCTGCCCAATGCAAAAGCTCTGAAAGAGCGGCTTAAACATTCCGTGCTGAGTCGCTGTTAAGCGGGCACTGTTAATTAACAGTGGCGTACAGTTGTAACGTTGGGGCCAATAAAATATATAACTAGCTACGCACTAACACTAGCATACACAAACTAAGAGCGACGACTAACCTGCAAGCTCGCTCTCATGCTGTGAAGCTAGCCCTAGCATGCTCTCCCGCTCATGCTGTCACGCTGTCTCTCACACCCAACTGTATGGTAAACTGGGTTTCTTGCCAGTCAGTTACTTGCGAGCTGTGCTAAGGTGAGGTTCTGCTATTGTTTCGTGCGCTTGACTGCATAGGCATGTGTTGGTGTGCGTGCGTGTGTGTGTGTGTGTGTGCGTGCATGCGCGCATTGCTCATTTGAGCATGGCTTAAACGGGGCATAAATATTCAACAGTTAGTTTTGAATGCTCGCCCGCTTATTCACTCTCTCTCGATCGTCGTCGCGTTCAATTCTCCGTATAAACTCAAAGACGCTTGCAATATAAAGTAAACGTTTTAAATGAAATATATGTGATTTGTATATATTTATTTCATATGTGTGCCATTCATAAATAGAGCGAAAATAGCACAAGTGTTTTGTTGTGGTGTGTGCTGCTGCCTTGGTTACTCAGTTGCTCAGTTGCTCAGTCAACAACAAAACCCAATTTTAGCCAGGCTAACTGGCACTCCGTTTGATGACGTAGTCGTGGTGCGACAAGTCTCGACTCATATTGTGTAACGTCTTAACAGTGTTTTGGCATTTCCAAAACCGAGTGTGTTGCATGCTCACACACACACACACACACACACATGCACTCACATAAACCGAGTCGAGTCAGAAGCTCACTCTCCGGCTTGCTCACACAGATACTTACACCTTTCTGAACTTCTGTCACGCTCCGCTCTTCTTGGCTTTAACGCTGCTCTCACTCGCGCGTTTTGGGAGTGGCTGCTCCTAAAAAAAAGTGAAAAAACAATTGAAATAAACGAAAAGTGCTTTCTTCAAATTAAATAAAATTAATTTATTTGGCTCTTGAATGGCAGTACATAACTTGAAATAACAATAAAAGAGGTAGATCGTATATTTTTAGGTTAAATATCTTAAAGATTCGTCAGTTTTCAACACGTTTAACCTTCACACGTAACTGAGAGGTATTTGTACGTTAAGAAACAAATTTCATTGTTATTTAATATGTACGGAATTATAATTTGTCTAATTAGAGTTAAGTTGTTCAAATTTTTACACAATTTGATATATGTGCGTGTTTTTGTTTGTTTATTATGACAACAAACTCTGACAAAGCAGCTAACCAGGCTGTAAGGTGAAAGCCCTTATTGTTAGCAACCAGCAACGAGCAACAACAACAACTAACAACACTAGCAAAGCTCAGTGTCAATAACAGTTGTCATTTGTGTGCATGTATTCGTGTGTCTGTGTCTGCAAGGGCCAACATAGGAAATTCTGTGTGGGGCTTCAATTCACACGGAAGAACTGAAATACGATATACGCCAGACACAACTACTATGTGTAAACAAATAAACAATATACTCTTAATCGCTGATTGGGCTCTTGCCTGCAAGCAAAAGCTCTGAATTAGGATCAAGCTTAAGTGTAACTTACAGTTGGTGCAATAATTGTTTTGACAATATATATTTATCACATATTCGATTTGTACGTTTAGCTTATTATTTATTTATATCACAAGCATCTATAAGTAGAAAATCAGGAATAAATATAATTAAGTCAATTGCAAAGTAAAATATATGTATTCTGTATTTTGACAAAACAATTACATGACTAACTGTAACTGCTCGGACTCTTGCAGTCAGTTGTTCTTGCTCTGTTCCCCTAATGCAATTTGTCATCGGCAACGAGAGAAATATTTATAAAGAAAAAGAAAGCTTTTTCCAGCGTACACTACAAATATTGCATGTGTGAGAGAGTCGTGGAATCGTGGGCGGAAATTGTAGCAAAAGGCATAATAATAATAATAATAAATACAGAGACACTGAGAATGGCACATGCTGACAAAGGGATGTAGCTGACGACGACGACGACGAAAGTAAATAAATTAAGCTAGAAAAGTGCACCGGAAGACAAGAATTAATTGCAATTGCAGCAAAATACAAATTCACTTTACCAAGAACGATCGACCCAAATTTGTCAGCACACATACGCGACCCAATTTTTGACCTATGTTACGCTTGAAATAGCTCAAAGTTCGCGGGGGTTAAATGGCAGAAGAAGAAGAAAGAGGCTGCCAAAAATATGAAAAACGCAAACGGTCAATTAACGAACGTGAACGTCAATTAAGCAGAAGCAAAGATGACTTGACCTAGGGCAGTGAGATGATGACAAAAAGAGACAGGCTGCTGTCCAACGCCCCAGACAACTTAGAGCGAAAGATATAATTTAATTATGCGTACATGTCTCATCTCACATTCTGACACTCCATTCTTATTTACTCATCATCATCATCATAGCTGAATCCGACAGAACCGCAGCCCGTGCCCGCCTTTCTGCCTGCCCATCTGAACAACAAGCCGATCTGTGACGATATAATACGCAAATTCTCGCCATCAAGACGTTTGGAATCGCGTGAGCTTGCAAAGCTCTTGGCCCAGCCTCATTTTCGTGTAAGCAGTGCACGTCCAGCGAGTGAAAGGAAAGCTTACTTACTACAATCACTTCTTCTTTAGGCTCTGCTTCGTGCTCACGATGAGATAGGACATTTGTACGAGCAACGTTTGAAAGCAGTCGGTGGATCCATAACAAAGCTTGAATCGACAAGTCAACGCCAATTGGGCGGATATCTCTATACGGAGGATATATTAAATAGCAAAATGCCCGTGGAAACAATTAAAATGGTCGGTCTACGACGGGATCCAAAGCAGCCTTTGGGTCTTACCGTTGAACTGGACGAGTATAAGCAATTAGTGGTGGCACGCATACTTGCTGGCGGTGTTATCGATAAACAGGGTATGCTACATGTTGGCGATGTTATACTAGAAGTGAATGGAACTCCGGTGCGTACGGCCGATGATCTGCAAGTGGAAGTGTCACGGGCCAAGGAGAATCTAACACTCAAGATCGGACCGAATGTTGATGAGGAAATCAAAAGCGGTCGCTATACGGTCAGTGGGGGTCAGGTAAAACAGAATGGCATCACAAATCTTGAGTCGGGCAAGAAACTAACGGTAAGTGGTGTGCTTTAGCTGTTTTGCTGTTAGCTGAAAAGAAAACAAGAAAAGAAAAGAAAATAGAAAAGAATTTGCTACTTTTTTGCATGGATTTTCAACAAGTAGAAAACACATTTATTTTTGTCTAGCTGTTAAAGTTTTTACTTTAGTATATGAGGCATGGTTTCTACAAGTTTCTAGCAACCCAAAAGCCAAGAAAAACTAGAGATTTGTAAAACACAGCTTTATATATATATATTATATCAACAATTAAGCTTTCAATTATCGAATTCTATAGTTCTATTTAGTCCAAGACAAAATTCTAAAACACCTGCAACTAAGTAAGTAAATCTTAAGCTTAGCTAACGAATTTTTTGATAGTACTTTCTGAATCTAATTATTCTTAATATCACGATTAGTGTTATATGCGCGCCCTGTTCACATATAATCCATCAGAGGATTCGCTATTGCCCTGCAGGGATATTGGATTGCCCTTCAAATCGGGGGATATATTGCAGGTAAGTTGACATTGGGATTGACATAGAGAATATATATTTATATGTATTCCCTGCTTGTAGATCATCAATGTAAAGGATCCCAACTGGTGGCAGGCGAAGAACATCACTGCCGAGTCGGATAAAATTGGTTTGGTGCCATCGCAGGAGTTGGAGGAGCGACGCAAGGCATTTGTGGCCCCCGAAGCGGATTATGTGCACAAGATTGGCATCTGTGGCACACGGGTAATGTTTGCAACATGTGTTTGTATTAAGTTCTTAAACGAAATGGTTTCCTGCAGATATCCAAACGGAAGCGGAAGACCATGTACCGCTCGGTGGCCAACTGTGAGTTCGACAAGGCAGAGTTGTTGCTGTACGAGGAGGTGACGCGTATGCCACCGTTCCGAAGGAAAACTCTGGTCTTGATTGGCGTCTCTGGTGTGGGCAGACGCACGTTAAAGAATCGCTTGATTAACAGCGATGTGGACAAATTTGGCGCTGTCATTCCACGTAATTAAACAAACAAAATATATATATATATATCTTAAATTTAATTGAAATTTATTTGGAACAGACACGAGTCGTCCCAAGCGCGCCTTGGAGGAGAATGGCGTTAGCTATTGGTTCATGGATCGCGAGGAAATGGACGAGTCCATCAAACAGAATGAGTTTCTCGAATACGGCGAACACAATGGTAACCTCTATGGCACACACTTGCAGTCCATCAAGGATGTCATCAACAGTGGACGTATGTGCATTCTGGATTGTGCGCCGAATGCCTTGAAGATTCTGCATAATAGCCAGGAACTGATGCCATTTGTCATATTTATTGCTGCGCCGGGCATGGAACAACTGAAGACTATCTATGCCGATCGTCGCGCTACCGGCTCCAATAGAAATCTATCTGTATGTTTGGATAAATGTGTTTAGCTAGTGCTAGTTTAGAACCCGCTAATGCTCCTATTGATCCTTTTTGCAGTTCGATCGTCAAAGTTCCATACGCTTTAGCTCCAGACGCGCACGTACGCTCGAGTCGTTAGCATCGCTCTATGAGGTAAATGTCGTATGATGTTAGACAAGGCTAAGACGGAGAGTTCTAATTTTAATTCATGCCATAAACCTGCATTTGCATTAGGCCACCTGTGTAGCGTTGCTAGATCTCTTCTTGAACACTGAAACCTTGCTTAACACATCTATCAATTATCATTATTTTGAACAGGATGACGATCTCATTTCCACGGTGGAGGAGAGCAGCTTTGTTCAACGAAAGTATGAAAAGTATTTCGATATGGTCATTGTCAACGAAGACTTCGATGAGACGTTCCGTCAGGTGGTGGAGACCTTGGACCAGATGAGTCATGAGGATCAATGGGTACCCGTGAATTGGATTTACTAGGAGTGCAGCACTTTGCAATTGAATTCTTCTATACTAATAGTATCTATTGTATTCATCACAAAAGGAAATAATGTCTACATACATACGTATATGTATTTATATGCAATATTGTGTAATTTTTAAAATGCCCTCCGCTTCTTTTAATTGGTTTCCTTAAGTTTAAGTCTAATGTTACTATATATGAAACGAATTCGTCCATTCGCATGCTGTTTTATTTGTATGCCCTTATTTTATTTATAATTTTAATGTTTTCCGGCATTTCTTGAGACTTTTGTTTCATTAAAATGCGTTCTAGCTATTCTATATTTTTTTAAATAACTTTTTGTATGCATATCATATATACTATATATATAATTTAATGAATCTCTCGAGTACAACCAATTCTAATAATTACAAATCAAGCTCTGCCAATATTTCATTAGTTTTTAATTCAAATACGTTTTGTTGCAGTAAAATGTATAAGTTTGTGCGATAAATAGCAAAATGTTGATGACAAATAAATGCGCATTTGGCTCAAAAGAAACTGTCCTTAAAGGAGTTTTATTCTTCCATAATTGTTATAATGTTGCATGAGAAAAAAGGGGAATATTGTTCAACTAAGAGTAAATGCCCATTGACTTTTCCACGACGGCATGTGGTTGACGCATCTGCTCATTGTGCTCGGGAATGCTTAAAAAGTCCTCAAAGGCGATTTCATCACAGCGTCCAGTTAACACATCCTCCATCACATTGCTGCAGAGACACATATTATATTTTAAAGGCATTTATTAGAGACTGATTCGATAGTAGTTTACCTGGATGTCAGGAAGGGCAGGCGACCCACTTGACGAGCGGCAAAGCGATCCATGCCCATTCTCAAGGGAGCGCAGAGTCCCTCGCGGTTCCGCAGCATTTGCATGTCGATGTTGTATCTGTGATCATGATAGTTCAATTCCGAATCACGCAAACGGTGAATATGGGCCAATTGACTCAAACAGTTTGGTTCGGTGGGCAAAACGGCTTTGCCGGATGCATTCAGGACGGGCACGTCTGTTGGGCGAACTTTGAGCGACTGTTGGTTCTGTAATGCAAAAGGTATATGCTTAATATCACGCTAACAATATATACAAGCAATTGTTTACCATTTTATTAGTTTTATTTGATAAATTCCGGGAGTTTCAGTATAAAACAATTTACAATGACAAAACAGAATTCGGTTTGACTTGAAGTTGGCTGCGAGTTATTTTTTAGGACTTTATAGAAAACGCGTTTTTCAGCTAGGTGGCAGCTCGTCGCAACGATAACGATAACTTTGTAATCGAGCGCGAAATGTTGCTTGAAGTGCAACAGCAAGCAGCTTTTGTATGAGAACGAGAATTTCAAACTTAAAAAAAAACCAGCAATTTAACTATTTCTTACTGAAACAACAATTTGAATTTAGTAAAAATTTGGCATTGTTAAATGTGAAGTGAATGCACAGAGAGTGCTATGATTCATTTTACCCCTGCATATATTTTGAAATATCGTGCTCGACTGTGGCGCACTCTAATCAATTCAATAAACAAATCAAACGCACAACGACACAAAATTGTGTGTTTTTTTGTGTTTTGTGAAATCGCCCACACCTTTTAGCGGCTTTTATGATCCACTGCTCCACAGAGCACCAAAAAGTAAGTCTCACTTTGCTTGTTTTTAATTTCTGTGGTCACATTGAGTGACAACTGCTAGAAACAGACAGAATTTAATTAGTGCATGGTTACTAATAAAACTTGTTGCTTAATTTCCATAAACAAAAAAATCACACACAAAATTGTGTTAATCAAACTCCCGCATAAAAGCCACAAATTGTTCGCGTACCCGCGATCTGAACTTGAAACAAGCAAACAAGAAACCGGATAAACCTATGAATATACGACGACGACGACGACGACGACGACGATGGGCGTCAGTCGCGTGAAGAAACAAATATGTACCTAGACATAAATTAATTATCTCGATCATGCTTGAGATAAGAGACCGGCGACCAGCGACCAAAGACTCTGCATTCAAGACCGATCTCTCCGCAAAGGCTGTAAATATTTTGCATACATTTGGAATAAAGCTTTAATTAATATCACGCTTGAAAAACTGATTAGTAATCATGTGATTGAATTATAATTAAGAATGAAATACATACAGTGATAAAAGTAAAGCGTTGTATAATTCAAATTTCGAAACTGTATGATTCATATTTAAAACAACTATAAAACACTTTGATTTAACTAAAACCATACTTAAATATCAAAGTAAATAATGATAGTAATAAATTGTTAGTGAAAAACACTTCAAATTAAAACTGCCATATATAATTTAACTTTAAACATACTTCCTTTTTTAAATATTCGAAAAAGTTTATTGAATTGCATTCAATTTAAATACATTTTTATATTATTTTTTATAACTTTTTCATTCAACTTAGAAACAGAGATTTTTATAGTTAATTCATAGGTTCGTTAAACATATTTAAATCAAATATTTATGATATTTTATTAAGAATGCTCTCATGCTTGATTTTAATATGAAACATATTTAAACTAAAAATTATATTTATTTTATTTAATAACAATAAAGTATAATGAAACGTAAGTGGGGCAAATGTAATCACCCTATTTGAAAAGGCTATAACTTTTGATGTAAACAAACGCCGAATACAAAATCCACCAACCATGAATTATTTTACTACGCAAGAATGCGGAATAATTGTTTCCATTTTTATTGCGCAACATTTGCAAAAGTTAAATCGTTTTCCAATACGGTGATTACTTTTGCCCCATCCTGTATTTAAAATTAAATAAAATATGATTATTACCCTAACACTTATAATATGCACTTATTCAATCAACTAAAAATGGCGCAAAACGTCATATTTAAATTTAAGTTGTGTTTTTTTCGTGACATCAATGAATTATATTATATTAGATTAGTTATTCAAGATCAACTCTGTATACTCTGATAGTACATAGCACTAGCAATGGCATTATTCTAACGTATTCGTAGTTTTCAAGTACCTTTTAGCAGAAACCGTGCCGAGGAGCCTCTCAACAGTTGATTTATTATGCGGCAGATTAACAAAATCGGAAATGTCCAGACCGAATACAAAATAAATGTGAAAATATACAACCTGTCTAGATTTGATACAACAAAATCGAAACGAAACGAAACGAATCGAATCGGTTTCTGTAGTAGATTGCTAAAAAGGTTTCTCAGTCAGTCAGATAGTCAGTATATTGACGTTGCTGCTGAATTCCTGTTGAACCCAAAATATTTTGACTTTTATGTAAGCAAATGCAAAAAAAGAGA
This sequence comes from Drosophila histrio, assembly GCA_958299025.2. Taxonomy (NCBI): domain Eukaryota; kingdom Metazoa; phylum Arthropoda; class Insecta; order Diptera; family Drosophilidae; genus Drosophila; species Drosophila histrio. The sequence continues at coordinate 9,661,252 of OY282580.2, forward strand.
GAAGAAAAACCCAAACAACAACAACAACAACTACTGACCAAACAAGCCGATACCGAAAGCGATAAAGGAAGTGTGCGCTACATTTTCACACCTACATGCTAAAAGAAGAAGAAGACGAAGAAAACGGTACACAGGCAAACGGACATGTAAGGCGAGTGCTGGAATGGAAGGGGGCAGGCCGATACGGGGGAGGAGGCGGAGGAGGAGGATTGCATTGCGGCTGCGCAGACGCTCTGTTTGACGTGTTTGCATTTGTTCATGCCGATTTTCAATATTCAACTTAAATTGTAATTCACTTTTGGTTTTTACACCCGGGGCACAAGTAAAGTATAAGGGTATATTGAATATGGTATGTAATAGGCAGTCCAAATATAAGTATATATCTTTATCAAAAGTAGGTCTAGGGAGCTTGGAAGTCAAGTATTAGAGATAGATTACCCAAATTTGCAATACAGACTTTCTGATTTGAACTCCAATAGACATATAGTCAATATATATGTAAGAGAGTTTATGACTGTTTTAAGCTATTATCAACAAAGTGAGAGCTGAAAATATTTATTAATAATGTTGTTGCTGATGTTTTAAATATATAGACGCAAGTAAAAATATTTTGAATGCTCCCAGACTTTAATTCACTTCTCTAACTTATCAGTTATTTGTATATTTAATATTGAATATTTTATAATTTAAAATAAAATTTTCTGCATTATTTATTTGATATATTCTAAATATTTACTTTGCTGATATAAATATATAATTAAATAAATAAGTAAATTAATAAATAAATATATAAATAAATAAGTAAATAAACATTTTAATAAATAAGTAAGTAGATATGTAAATAAATATTTAAATTGTAATTTAATGATTACAAGTTTATCTAAAATTCTAAATAATTGCTGTCGATTTAAATAAATAAATAATTAACTAAAAAAATAAGTAAGTAATAAAATAAGTAATCAAGTAAATAAATAAGTAAATAAAGAAATACATAATTGAAATGCCGGGTATCTCATAGTCGGGCACTCAACTCTTTGCTCATTTGCGTTTAACTCTTTTGCGGCCTTTAGTCAGTTGACCGAAACGAATACGAGAAATGTTTGACTTTAGCCGCCGACTTTTGGGCAGCTACTGCATTACACATACATACATACATACATATGCTACTACTAGTACTATGTACTCTACTCTTGAACAGTATTGTTCAATTACGGGGAATTCACAGCTTATGTTGCTGCCTGCGCCATTTTGTGAGAACTTTGACATCCTCAAAAATGGATAAAAAAAAAAGAAGCGAACAAATGCCGATGCAATGCGCATCCCCAAGTGATTTACGATCGTTCTTCTCGTGAATAGAACACGAAATGCAGTTGGCTGCTCCGCATCCCTCGTTGCCATAAAAGATCGCTCGTTTTAAGATCGCTCACGAAACGGAAAAAGTTTTATGATATGGCGGCTGTTTCTGCTGCTTCTGCTGGTCTGGTCTGGTGCTGTCTTAATTGGCACCCATTGGATTGCCAGAATCGAACCCCTAGAGATACGAGATACTTGTACTTAAACTGATACTGGCACTCTCCGGCATTATCATTTCTGGCCGTCGTCCAATCATCGTAACTTCTGCTTACAGCTGCGCCATTGTCGTCGGATGACCCATAAAACTTTATGGCAGTTTGAAAAGTAACGTAGTACTACGTTCGAAATTCAAAGTTTCTGTCCGCATCGGATTATTCTTTTTCTCCCGTCAAGCTGTTTTTCGGTATGTCTCTATTAGTGACGACAATGCAAAAGATTATAAATTTTATTCCATATCGGCATATGTCTGATACACACATACATACACACATACATATATATTCGTCGTCTTTTATGCATTTATTGCTGTGAAAAAATGTTAATTCTTTCGTTATACTTTTATGTATTTGACTTTGCCATATATCGTACTAGTTGACTCTTTGATTGTTTGTTGCCTTGGCATTGGCTGGAGTTTCGGTTCAAATACTATGTATTAATAGGCAGCATCTATAAATCGGAAAGTGAACATCGTAAATCAATCGCAGCGAGAATGAAACGAAGAAATCAGATCTTCATATTTCAACCTCTCAATAGGCCAACATTCTGAATGAAATGAATCTTAGACCAAAAAGGAAGCAGTGTTTGTCTGTATTGAAGATTGACTGCTTGACAGACGGACTGGACTGATTGACTGGCCGAGTAGAAATTAAAAATTATCAAGAATTTCGCTATCAAAAATGTAAAATACTGGCGGAAATTATAGCATTATTGTAAACTTTTTTATAATACAAAAATGGTATAAATTTCTATATTAAAATTAATTTCCACACAATTAAAAGGTTAATTTAGGGTTATATTTAATTTGAAGCCAAAAAATGATCAAAAAGAGACATTCCGGAAGGAAATCGATTCAGTTTATCCAAAGCTATGACAGTCATAGAGACAATGGCCTATTAAACCCATTTCCAATGGACACAGGGTATAAAAACAATCTAATAACTAAAATAGCTTTTTATCTGGCTTTCTTGAAAATTTTCTAGCTTTTTATAGCCATTTTTAACAGTTGATTTAGCTTTCTTAAGCCGTAAAAACGTTAAAATATTATTTTAAAAGCTCGCTCTTCTTTTTATCCTTATGAATTTCGAAAAAGACTTCTATTCGTGTGCTTAAAATTAATTTATCTGTCGATTGAAATTAAAGAATTTAATGAATTACTCGAAAACAATGTTGTTTAAAATTTCCAAGGAGGAGACTCCGAAAAACTGTCCTTCAAACACAAAATCCGACGTAACTGAGCCATTTTAAGGACTAGCCCGATGTCCTTCTCAGCACTGATAGTACTTATCATGCCAAATTTGAATATATACTTTAATTGGTGAATATCATTACAGCAGCGGTAATAAAATGATGTTTTTGTATAGCAAATATTAGCCATAACTCGGGAATGTCCTGACATATCCTGGCGAATCCTTTGTCAAAGCACGTCCTTCAATCAGGACTATCGATGGGCCAAAGGACATTGAAATCGACCAATTTCATTGTAAGTTATCAAATATATTGTATTTTTGACCCATTTTCTTGAGCTTTCCTAATTAGAAAATCTTAAGTTACGGCTACTTTAGATAATTCTAACTAAATTTTGATGATTATTCATAGTTTACGACCTGACTGGCTTTAAAATGTGGAGTCCTGCCAAAATCTGCAAGAATATGACAAGTTAAAACCAACTTTCCCTTAAATACGTTCCCTATAATATGTTTGTATGTATTTGAGTTAAGAAATGACTCTCCAGAGTACTGCTTGCTATACAAGAGTATCATACATTTGAGCAATTAGAAAGGAGTTTGTTGCCTGTTTCACTCAAATTCAATTAAAGGCAACACACGCACACACACACACACACTTTACAATCAACCCGAGACGGTGCTTTGCATTGGTGCAACAGAGCAAGCAATAGTGACGAGAGCCTCAATGGCGACGAAGGCGTTGACAAAACAAAACGAGAAACTATTGACAGCTCTGCGTCTTGTTCTTCTTCGTAGGTGGAGCGTAACAGCTGCTGTGCCTATTGTGAATGCGCTATTTTAGACGCTATTGTGACTGCATGCATAATTAACCCCCAAAAATGGAATAACTTCATCTTTTTGTTGGTATTTTTTTTTGTTTGTATTTTATTTTAATTCAAATAGCACATGGATTTTACATAAATAAATCGTAACCATAATTTAACTATACATTAAATTACTTTGCATGTGTGCTTAATATTTTGATATGTAGGCAACTGTAATATGTATTTATATATATAAGATGTGTGCACAAAATATGTATTATTGTTATTGTTGTTTTGTTGTTGCAGTTTTCTTTTATTATCATTAAATTCAAATTACACTAGTAACTAACTAATTGTTATTACAGCTTTAAAGTAATAAACGTTAAATTTGTTTGTAATACATATTTACATGTGTGTTTTTTCTGTGTGGAATCAAATTGCACCAAAGTTGAAAGTTTTCTTAGTTGAATTTCAACTAAATAAATTTGTTTATAATTAGAATTTGTTGTTTTTGAAGCTGTGTGTGTAAGTCGGGGACGGCTATACAAATTGTTTATGTATATTTAAATTACATTTTCTTTTGATTTGTTTGCTTTCTTCTCATTCTTAGGCAACTTAAGCAATAATTTTTGTTTTTTGTTTTTTTAATATTACTGTATATATCCGATCCTAACAAATTAAATCTTAAACTTTAAACATTATCTAGAACAAAAACAAACATAATACATACAAGTGGACAAAATAAAAATAAAAAATTACAAATTAAATATATAAAATAATAATATAAAACATACATTTTACATGGTTATTCAATCATTTATATCTTTCATACTGGAACCTCGTTGCGGGTGGTTGGGGGTGGCGAAGGGAAAGGGGGTAGGGGTAGGGGGTAGGGGCTGGCACTGCGACAAACGTTAAACGCCACGAATATACAATCACAAAAATTAACAACGTGCAATATTCAAAGGCGCCGCTCTTGCCACAGGCCGACAAACCAGTCTGACTGTTGCCTACCTCCCTCCCTCCCAAACAAAAAAGATAGTATTCTAAGCCAAATCCACCGCCAAATCACTAGGACATGCTGCAAAGCTGGTGCTGCCCTCCAGTTGTTGCTGCATGTAGTTGCCACCGCTGTTGCTGCCGCTGACGTTGTTGCCATAGCTGCTGCTGCTGCTGCCGGTTGCTGCCTCGCCGTTGCCGCCTCTATATTCATGTCACATTGATAGCGTGCCAACGCCCACTGCCGCAGCGGACATCTGGGCGCTGTGCTGCTGCAACTGATGGGAATGTGCCGCCGCCGCGGCAAGCGAATGACTGTGGGCGGCCAAATGTGGATGCAATCGCATGGCGGGTAAATTCATTGCCATGGGATTCATTGAGTGCAGCGTGTGCTGCAAATGCAATCCCGGCTCCAGCTTCGTCTTGGCATCCAACAGTTGACTGTAGTCCGTATGCTGTACGCCGCCCATCACATTTGGATCGCTGCCCTTCTTGTTCTGCTTGCGTTCCTTGGCCCGTCGATTCTGGAACCAGATCTTCACCTGACGCTCCGACAGCGATAACGATTGCGCCAGCTCACTCTTCCGACGGATGGTAATGTAGCGCGACGTACAGTATTCCTTCTCCAGTTCCAGGCGCTGGAAATCTGTGTAGACCACGCGATACTTGTCCTTGGTGCGGGTTTTTCCTAAGAAAAACAAAAGAAAAAGATACAGTTTTCATTAGTTTTTTTAATAATAATTATTGCAGAGAAACTATATATTTCTAGTAAAAAGATCATGCTTGAGTCGATAACTAAATAAACGAAATAAGATCGAAACGAATATCTTTTAGATATGGAAAATATCGTCGAGACTCTACAACATGCTACAAAGTATATTTCTATCTAAAGATTGTTTTCCAAATATACTAAAATAACTTGTAAACTCCTATTGAAAAGATTGTTCAGACTTTTATTAAATCTAAATAAAATCTTGGCTTTAATAAGACAACTTCTATCTACAAATAGTTTGCAAAAAAAAACTTGCAAGCTTATATTGAAAACATTGGAACATTTCTATATTAAGATCGTTTTTCTATAATAATAAAATACCTAGCAAACTTGTATTGACAACAACATCAAGACAATTATTTTAAAATATAGAATTATATTAGATTAAATAAGACAACTTCAAGGACTTCAACTACAAAGAACTCAAGATCTTTTTATAAAAATACTAAAGTAACTTGAACTACAAATATCTTCAGATCTGTCTTGTATAAATACTAAAGTAACTTGAAAATTATAGTAATAAACAAGTATAATTATTTAATAATTGCTTTAGTTATTTAACGGGGAAACTCTAGAACGTGTGTGCTACTTTGTCGTCACATCAACATCAACTGCTGGGCATCCACGGGAATGAATGAGTGACTGGCGTCAGTTGGACAAACAACTCAACAAGCCATACTCATGTGCCCATCATCATCAGCTTCATTCACGTTGCTCGTCATATAACAGCCGACAATATTTGAATTAAGATAGGCCATAAAAAAAGAGGAAAAATGAAGCAAAAACGTTGCGGTAAACATCAAAATGCAATCTAGGGGAATTCTCTTTCTTTTTTTGGGGGGGCGCCGCAAGAAACACCCAGAGCAGATACTACTTACTTGCGACCTGATCAAATGGCGCTCGGTGCGCAATTAGTCAATCAAAATTCAAATAAATGACAAAACGAGCTAAAGACAAGGCATGAAAAAGGCCACGGGATCATGTCATGCCACAGTTGTGTCTGCCTACGTGATAAACACACACGTTCTAAAAGGAAAAACTCTCTCAGATTGCGACGACTATCACAACAAAATGAAATGCAAACATATAGTTCTATTTTTTTTGGTTGGTATTTTGCTCTAATTTTGTTCTACTATGTAGCACTCCGAGTGCGTTGGTAAACCACAATTAAAATCGAGCAAACAAGCGAGTAAATAGACAAATATTTTCACAGATGATAAGTTCAAGCGATATACTCGTAGCAAGAAGACCAGCAGAGACGATGGCCAGAGCAGAGCAGCGAGAAGTAAGAAGTGTAGGTGTTAAAGACCTTAAGATCCTCTACACCTTCTATGATATATGATATTATTCACGCTCTGACTCTCTCTCTCTCTTTATATGCACAATATTATAATTAATGATCTATATAGTATTTATTAGTATATTTGCATTTAAAAGTTGTCCTAATTGATTTCGAGTTTAGTTGTGAAATACGAGCTAATAGTCATTAAGGAGTAACTGCTTAAAAGGCCTAAAAACCAAAAGGTTCTGTCGTTTTTTTTTTTTTTTGGCCTTATCTCACTCGTATTTATTTTTTACACTCTTGTTTAGACGTGAATTTATAGCCTTCGCTTCGTTTCGTTGTTGTCGTTGTCGTCATCGTTGACTGTTTACTTAGTTAAAGCCTCGTTATTTCTTTTTTTTCTTCTTCTTGTTTTAATCTAGAATTCTAGAGCTTTTCGTCGTCGTCTCTGTGCCTAATAATAAATCTCAAATTTTCAGTCTTGTTGCAATTTTAGTGGGGGATCTAGAAATTACTCTAAAACTCGAAACGAAACGGCGCGACTTGACTCGTCTCGTCACTTTTTGGCCCGCGCGTGTTCTTGGCTCACACTGCTGATAAGTGGGTGTTGTAGAAGCCATAATACAACTAATGCTGATAACCCAAAACTGTTTAGACAGACTTTAGATGGCAACGTTGGATTTGAGGAAGCGCACAAATATTTGTGGCCATTAAAAGCAAAAACAATAGAAGGTAAAGAAATTAAACTAAAAAAAAAAGTAGGATTTCCTTGTGTAAATTGAACAAGAAATAAAAACAAAATACACAAAAATAAGTATTATTCCATTTGAGACAATTTCGCAATCTGATGAAAACTTATATGACGAAAACTGAAACTAAAAGAAGATCAAAGGTTGTTGACAATAGTAATAAAAAACTGTACTTCAAATAATATTAGTATTTGTCAAGACTTTGACTTCAATTATCGCTCGATAATTTTCAACATCTCTTTGAAATTCTCATTTATTCTTGAAAGAAAAGTTTATTGCAAAATAAATATATAATAAAATTATTATACTACTTGTTTACTAACTTCATTTATTGTTCTATTAAAAATATAATTTTTTTACACTTACATATCCTTTTCAATTGAAATACTCTTAGCTATTCTAACCATATATAAATCTCTTTACGCACTAAGATCTTCTTTCATTTAATCTATGCATATTTTTTTTTTATCTGTTGCCACTTTCAGTTCAAATTTCTCACACCTGAACACGCTGAGTAAACAACAAACTGGCGCACAGTCTAAACTGGAACACATCGTGTTGTTGTTGCTGTGGTTGTTGCTGTTGTTGTTAGCGGCATTGGGGCTATGGTTCTATCTGACCTTCACGGCCATAACCATATAATCCAATAAATTGTGTATACCATATATAAAACTATAAAGTTACTAACCCGTACTGAGTGTTTTATTATCTGCACACAGAATAAATACGCACACTTTATGTGGACCAAGCAAAGTTGTCTAACTGAGAACTCTAGACAAACAGACACAACAAATTGGCTTAGATGGATCTTCATGAGATCTACTTATAAGATAAGATATTCAACTCATAACTCAACTTAATAGACCCCAGAAACACCCAAAAATATAATACGGGAAAGAAAAAAACAAAAAGTCATTTTTGCAAACAATCAAAACAAAAAGTTGAGCAAACTTTTAGATATCCAAAGGTTTTACTTTTATAATATATTTAAAAACATATCTCCCTATTATATATATAAATATATATTCTGACATAGTCTTAAATATACAAATATATTTTATTCGTAATTAAATAAAATGTTCGTGCTGTGACTTTTCTTTTTTATTTTTGTGGAAAAAAGGTGTGATATTTTTTATGGCTTTGTCACTGGCATTTGTGAAAGGGGGGGGCCGAACCGTCGGGGGGAGTGTTCAGCTAAGTGCGTAACAGTATATTTATATAAAATGGGTGTACGTAACCCCACAATGGAGCTACTTCTTCTTCCTCTTCAATGGGGGGAACTGCTCGTTCAACTCCAATAAATGTGGCAATGATTTGTAATTGAAAATTGATATGGAAAATGAGTTCTCCTAGTAGTATATCGCACCATAATGATGGATTAGTTGACATTACCTATCGTGTTGTTGCTCGATAGTTGTCCCATCAATTGCATACGCATTTAAGGCGGCGGCATAGTTCAAATGCACGCACTCCCTAATCCCAGTTGAGGTCTATATCAACATTAAGAACTCCGACTCGAAGTTGGAATCAGAGTTGGAAGAGTTGCACTCCGTTAGCCTCAAGTTGCAGGGCTTTTCGATAAGCTGTAATAGCTGTTTGTACCGCATCGAATGTGATACACATGTCTACATTGTCTACATTTATAATGGCACTTTCATTCACATCGATTTCTATTAAAACACTGCAAAAAAAAATAGATACTAGTTTCCAGAGAACTATAAAATATTATCATATTTTAAACTACACGTAAAAGATTAGCTAAATTGCTATAGTTTAGTTTATCTGTAACTTTAATTACATTTAAGCTGTATATAAATAAATAATGTTACTTGAGAATGTTACTTGAATTACTAACATGATAAATCATCTTCTAACTCATATATTATTACAGAAAAGCTTCTTAACTTTCCACTAACCAAACTGACTTAACTTTTTCAAAAGATTTATTACAATTTCAAATAATTACAATTAATGATACACCTTTTATTATTCATATATAAAGAATTTCCTTTATTATAGGAAATCTCTTTAAAATATATTATTCCCCTATCTTTCAAATATTTATATAACTTTTATCTATAACTTATTTATTAACAATTTGCAATCAATGACTTTGAACCCCTTTTTGTGTATATTTTCTCAGCTACGCTTCTATATGTTAAACACTTGCTACCGTTATTCCTGACCTTATCAATAATTAGTATATATATGTATCTCAGTGTAATAATTCACAACTGGTACGCGATCATATTCAAACAATCGAATGGTTTATGAGTGTGTATCTGTATCTGTATCTGTATCGAACATATCTATTTGTGTTTGTATCTCGCACTGTGGCTATTTGCCGACAAAGGAAATACTAGTGTAAATAGCAAATGCCAATAGTTGGTAGGCTTTAAGATTTTATAGCCTCCGGGATTATGTAATATATATTTATATAAAATTGATTGTTTTCTTTTTGTGCGCTCAACAAACAAACAAACACAAATTGGAGCAAAGTTAAAAACCACAAATGATTGTTGAGAGACAATTGACAATATATGGGTTATAAATTAAAAATATATATTATATATGAGGTGTAAGCGCGTGAAATATATAACTAAATAAAAATATAATTACTTTAGCAGCTGTTGCAGTTGAAGATGAAGTTGCCACCGGACCAAAGGACTACTGAGATTGCGGCAATTATGCGTTCAATTCCCAGCGGGCAAATCACACGACCCAAGGACACTTACAGTTAACTGTTAACTGTTGCGGTTAGTTACGGCCAGTTGTCAGTTGTTGGTTGTTGGTTGGTGGTTGCTTACAGCTGACAGCGTGTTAATGTGGTTTGTGCCCCCCGCAGTGGGTTAATTTGTCACTTGCATGCCGCATTGGAACTCAACATCTTTATCTATGTATCTCTGTATCTGTGGGCATTGCCCAAACATGATGACAAAATAGAGCAGGCGTTGAATAAACCAGATGAGCAAATCTATTGGGAAACATTTGTTACCTGCAACCTCTGCCCTCTCTTTCTGCCTTAAGTATGTTCTGCTTATTCTTTTACTCACTCTCTGTTTCTATTTAAATTCAGAAATTAAAGCTGTTGTCTGGGTCAAAAGTTTTCTTCTCCTCCCCCCTTGCCGCATCTCGCTCAGCAGCAATTTCATTTATTGCACCCCTGGGACGTAGACCAACACTGGCTGTGGCAGCCAAACTTGACTTTTCAACACTCAACAATTTGTTCCGAGCTAAGCTTAAAGTTGAGCACAGCATTTTTTTGTAGATGCTTTTGCTTTTATTTTTGCCAACTTGTGGGTGGTTGAAGGAGAGAGGGAGGGAGGGAGCGAGGGAGGGTCTGTCAGCATCATAAATGTAGCAAAAGAAGAGACAACAACAACAACAACAATGGCTGCTGGCAGCTCTCACCACCCAAGCGACAATATAACAATAACATTTATTTGGCATTTTGCTGCTGTTTTAGATGCTGTTATATCGTAAATATTAGCTCAAATTACATCATAAAATCATTTGATTCGATTTGACGTTTATTTTATTTTCCTTTTTTGGCTTTTTTTCTTTCCCTTTTGCATTCCGTTTACATGGGCCTTACAAAATTTACTACCTTTGCGGCAGGATCTCAGTACAAAAAGGGTAAATCAATGTTGGTTGGTTGGAAAGTAATACCTATTGGGTACTTTATAAGTCACTAAGCTGTGACATGGTTATAAATATAAAGAAAAACAAGTAAGAAAAAGATTAAATATGTAAGAGAATATTATATAACTGATATGGGATAATCAAAACTAAAGTTTTAGCAATTCTATTGTATTGTAAATATATTATTAATACTTATTTATTGTAATTGTATTATAATTCTATTTAAATACACAAATTCGATTGAATTTCTAAATGCCGACGGCAGAGATCATGTCAGTTGTAATTTATCCTTTCGAAACTAATGTCACTTAAGTTATAAACTTTGCTTTAGTAGTTATAAAGCTATTTATATTGATAAACTAATGTGGAATTCATTCTAATATATGTATATCAAGTTTAAAGTCATTTGTATTAATATTTTTATCTATTCTAATTTTTAATAATAAAATATAGTTGTATTCGAGTATTTTTTACATTTTAATACAACAAATTTAATCTATTTTCTCTAATTAATATTTATTTCTATTAAGCTCAACGTCGAACTTTATAAGATTGTTTGATCTTTTCTCTCTAATTTGTATATATTTCGATATCATTATAACCTCGCTCAACTGTAATATAACTAGTTTGATCTCTGCTCTTTCTCTTCATTGCTTTTTTAAGCTAGAAAATTAGATCAGCTGTATAATTTCCATAAAACGTAATTAAAGTGCCACTAATGCTATGGGGGCCTTTAATAAATAACTCTTTCGCTTACACACACGAACGCTCACACACACACACACGAACACACACACTCTCATGCATTTACACACGCAAGAGAGAGAAATTCAAAATGGCGGACATCAAAGTGGAAACATGCGACATGGAAACGCTTTATGAGTGTATGCCATGAATATATGCAAAGTACAACGCCTCCAAGCAGACTTCCCTCCCTATCCCCCTTTCCCCTTTCACCAACGCATTATGGAGCCAGGCCGCGCCCTGGCACGCAGCATTATAAATGCCAAAGAAGGAAAAGAAGAAAAGAAAAAAAATATATTATCAGATCGCGTGCAGCGGCACAAACGAATGCCGCCAGTACGTGCCGCAGCCAAATGTGGCACGCAAGCCAAGAGACTCGAGGGGGCGGAGTTGCAACAGCCGTAGAGGATGTGAAATGTGGCTATATAGCAATGGACGTGAATGTGGCTAACACGCCATTGGCAGCGAACGGTTTTCAGCCACATTTTATGGCTGGACAACTAAGAGGGGAGTGGAGTGGAGTGGAGTTTAGAAAATGGCAGTTGTTGGCCGGAATTTAACGGTGAGAGAGACCGCGTCCAACTCAAGTCCAACTCCAACTTCAACTCCCAACTCCAAACTCCAAGCTCGAGTCAAAGTCGTAGTCGCCATTAAAGTCATAAATTGTCAGGCGGGTAAAAATTATTTTCAAATTTACGTTAATTATTTCGAATGCGGAGCTGGCATGCAATAAACATTTACAATCATGCGCTATATACATACTATATGGAGATACGATATAAGATATATGTATATATATGTATGTGTATATTAGTATATGCGATACGTTATACGACTTTAGCTTATTTATGAGCGGCACATGCAAGCCAAAAAAAACATCAGAAAAACAAAAAAATTAGACAAAAAAAATGAAGAAAAGATCTTAGGATTGGGATGCGTACCACCTGCTTCCAGTATATCGTTAAAGTCCTCTAAATTGGGCGTGCTGCACAGTTCTGTTAGGAATGAAAGTTAAGATTTATTCCATTTACAGATAGCAATAAAAATTGAGCAGTCAGTTAGATTAAAATTAAAATAAACTTGATCTAGGCATTAAAGGTTCATTAGGTCAAACTCTGATTCCATTTACAGCTAAATGAATGAAGATTGATCTGTCAGAATCATTTAAACTCCAGTTTAAACTAGGCCTTAACAATTGGTTTGACCAACAATTGTTTTCTGTCTGATATATATAGATTTATCAGTCAAAATTCTAATATAAACTTAATATTTTACAGCTTTAATTGTTTTAAGATTGATTGTATTTAAAGAACTCTAAAGATTGATCAGTCAGTTCTTAAGATTAACTCCAAATCTATTACAGCTTTAATTGAATCAAGATTAATTCGATTTATAGCTAGATATAAACATAACGCTAAAGATTGATCTGTCTAAAGATTAATCCTTCAGTTAGACTAATTTCAAATCAAATATGATCTTTAACAGCTTTTATTGATTCAAGATTGATTTGATTTATAGCTAAATATAAACATAAATCTAAAGATCAGTAAATCAGTTCTTTAAACTAATCAAATTTGATCATAAAGATTTGCTCAAACACAGATTGATTCCATTTACTGATAGATTAACTCTAAAGATTAATCCTTTAGTTTGCTAGACTAATTCTAAAAGTAAATATGATCTATTAAAGAATTATTTGACCAATCAACCGGATGGTTTCACTTGTTTGCAACAATTGTTTACCCAACGGCAGCTGTTTACTAAATAGTATAAGCCAGGCCAACTCATTATTGATAATTTGCGCTTCATAAAAATATTAAACAATAAATTTTGCGCTGCGTTGTGTGTACGCTCCTTGGGTTGGTGTGAACTATAAATTGTCTACTCGCTGTTGTCCCATACTCGTTTCTTATCTCAGTGGGTTAAACTCTTCGGGTCAACGTGCAACAATATTTGAATAAACTTTGAGTCCGGCCACTGAGCAAACAAACTGCAACAGAGATGCAACTGGTGATGGATTTTCACTATTACGGGACGACCAATTTAGATAGGAGCAGAGAGTTTATTTGTTGTGCAGCTCGTTGAACTTGAGATTGACGAGTAACGAGCAGCGAGCAGCGAGTAACGCACAACGAGTGGTCATTAATTAATGAGAAACTAAACGAGCGTCAAATCACAAAACAAATCCCAGCTAATAATCATCATAATTAAAGTGGCATAAAAATCAGAATATTGCTACCATATACAATATTTATTCATTGTTATGGTTAGGGTATATATAAATATATATATATAAACTTATATATGGCGATATATGGCAATATATATTGCTTACTTTGCCACAGTAGCTGATGAATGAAATGAAACATTTAATTTAGTTTTTTATAATTATTGCTACTTTATTGTATTGTTAAGCGATTAACAACGGCATTGCGCTCACAATTTATATATATGTATATGGTAGTAAATGGTCTATGGGACCAGTTGGACTGCAAATCTTGGCATAATAATAATTTCACATAATAGTACGCATTTTATAAGAAACGTGTCCACAATAAGCTTGACACGTTTCCCGCTAAATCAGTTAGTTAGTCAGTCAGTAAGTCAGTCAGTCAGTCAGTCAGTCAATCATTGGAATTATGCCTGATACATAAAAGAGTTGATATTTTGTTTATAAACGCAAAATATTTGCCCGTACACTGTGTCGTATGAGTGATTTTGATTGACAATCGGATTTTAATGTCGCTGGCGAGGCTTACGAGGCGAGGCTGGTGCCAGGCCAATTTTAGTTTATGGCTAAAGGAAATGTTTCTGCTCGACACATTTAATTTTAATTTTAGAATGCAATTTTTTGTTTCTACTTTTGTTATTTGTCTTGCTTATTTATAGCGATTAGCTGATAAACGTATAAACAATGGGAAAAGCCCATCAAATGAGCTAAAGCTGATAAAATCGCTATAGGAATGTTAATAACGTCTGAAAGCTCTTTGAAATACTGAAAAGTTGCTAGTACATAATAAAGCTGTATTCTACAGATTACTTATTTACAATTCATAGTAATTAGAAATGATATAAGTTTGAAAGCACTTTCAAGCTGAAAAGTTGCTTGTAAAGCACCCGCTTGAGATTAATCTCTAAGTATGGTATTCTTTGCTTTATCTGGTCTTTCTTTTAATACGTAAAGCTCTCAAATCCACGGCGCCTCATCGAACAACCGAAAAGAAATGTATTTATACACATCTGTATATCATTGTAACACCTTATAGCGCATATATACATGTGTATATGGTATAAGAAGGGCTTTTGAGCTACAAATTTCAGTTATTACCAATATCAATGCCAATACAAATAACAACGCACACATTTTATTTAAACAACTAAGTCCAAAGTAAATCGATGGGACACACAACTCATGTCAGGGGCCTACAGAGTGAGTATAGAAATAAAGAAGAGGAAGGGAGGTAGAGGTGATAGAGTGGAAGTGCTAGAGACTGTGCTAATCCTGGCATGTCAATCATGGATACCATTTGTCAGACGCAATGTCGCTATGCCCGGATAGATGATGAACTGGGCTAATCAACAAACTGACTTCATTTTGACACATGCCCCGGGACAGGCAATGTTAACTCTCGACTGACTCGACTGCCTCGACTGCTGACGGCAACGTCGCACAAAAACCAAATATTGATAGCACTGATAACGATCGACAGAGCTCTGACTGCAGCAACACCTTAGTGGCCATTTTTAATGGCTTATCATGCAACACACATACTCGCCGATACATACATAGTATAAGTACAATATGTGTATAACCTACGTAAGTATATCTATAAGTTGTGTATGAAACTGGGAGTAGTATCATAATTTCAAATTGGAGTTGGTGTTTTTTTTTTTGGGGCCAGACATTAGGGCAACCAACACAAATCTATGCTGACTCTATAGATAGTTCTGTTATACTTATATATATATATATATGTATATATATATAAATTTTGTGCTTATTGACACATTAAATCTCAATGTGTCATGTGGCATTATGTTTTGAGCCCACCCTTATTGCCTTGCTGTTGTTTTCTGTTTCCAACTCAACCCGAATCCCAAGTTTGATTTATCAGTCAAATTGTGTGTGCTCTCTTAACATCTATTATATTATTTTTTTCGCTCAGTTTTTTTTTTTGTTTTTAATAATGATTGCAAAGATTTGGCCATAAATGTCGCTATTTAGTTTTTATTGGAAGTAATACTAATTTTTATTGGTTTATTGGCTATATTGTTTTAATCAATACGCAGGGCGGCGCTGTTATCTCAGTTATAACCAGGCTATGGGCTACAGATAACGCACACGTTTTTATACTCGTATCACCCAAAAAAAAAAAAAAATAGAGAATTATTGGAGCAACATAGAAACCCCGGTTCGAAATGCCTCACACCACACATAACCAACCATAGGACGACGGGCCATTGACAGGCGGACGTTCATTTCACAAAGGTGGCCTATTCTACCTGTCCCCACCCCCTCCGCTGTCCAAACACTTCCCGTACCTCCCCCCTATATGGCTAATCTAATCGCAAAAACCCCGCCAGAGGCGTTGAAACAAAAGTACAAGCAACAGCAATAACAATTGTCGAAGAACTTTTATTGCCACACCCAATGCCTCAATTGAGGGGTATAGTATGTGTGGATACTAAGTATGTTGAGTTTCCAATGAATTGAGACCTCAACACGTACGCCCGCCCCACAACAAAATGTAATGTAATCAAGAAATTGCAACGAAATCGTAATGAATTCACTGGTGAATTCATTCAATCCATTACGATACTATGGCGCCTGCAAAATTGCAATTCAACTTGTATTGATGTTTATTATTTATAAGAATAATAAATAAAATGCATAATCTTAATTTGTCGTCTTGACCCGTTGAAGGATTAAAATGAACAACAGCAACAACGGCGGGGCAATAAACGTTAATTGCATACCAACAGATTTTATGGGCTTAATGGATATCGTCGATATCGAACGTCGTCAACTTGAAACGCTGCCTGGGGTCATAAATTGTGAGCGCTTGCGCACGTGTTTTAGTGTGAGTGTATTTGCTTGTTGGCATTTAACTGTAAGTCTGCGTGTGTGTACATTAATAGTGTCAGTGTATGGGTGTGTGTGTGTGTGGATGCATTGACATTTACATTGCTGTTGCTTGCAGAGAAAATAAGAGATCGAAACAAAACAAAAGTGTGACAAGAGAGCAAAACACAAAGATGGCTGAACCGAACAGACACAGCCTTGAGCTTTTGACATTTGATCCGGCAGTAGTGTTGGCATTTTAGCTAATTTACGACTAAGACTAGCATATTTGAAAAAGTTTAAAGCTTATCCTTTTTTAAGCGTTATTATTATTTGTACTTTTTTATTTTAATACTTAATTCGTATTTAAACGATCAAGTGAATGACATTGCATTGTAATGAAAGAAGCTTTTTTTGTGAACAATAACATAACGAACGTGTCAAAAAGAATGACACAAAAACAATGACTCAATTCAATATCATACGTAATTATAATGATTTATGCATGAATCTTGCATATCTAAAAGGTCTTTATTTACTTTTGGAATTCAATTGATTTGCATCGCTGCATTTGACGGGTTAACTTCAATGTTTCGAACTTATTAGAAACACTTCTCACACCGCTAATTGCTGTGAGAGCATTCTCTGTCTGAACTCTCGAGTTCTTGACTTCTCTTCTATTTGCATTTTTCATTAGAAACCGAAACATTGATCAACCCCATTGAATTTTTATAGTAAAATTGATTTACGACACAAAATTAGTCAACAGAGTCGACAAGTTTCGAGCTCCGACTGCTGAGCCTGGGGTATAAATCAAGGCAGTGTGCCAGCTCCAGGGCCGTAAACTGAAGACAAACATTTGATTTTTATGAGCTAATGGCCCTTGGAGCGACTCTGAATGCAGGCAAATTGCTTATTGTTAGTTATAAAATTATGTTTTATTTTTTAAAGCGCGAACAGCACGAGCTTTGACCAAATGCTGAAGAAGACAATGCAGGGACTGTGCTTGCTGTGGATGCGGGATAAACCCAGAAAAGGTGACTAAATTCGATTGAATTTACCAGAAACAAAGTGATCCGTTAGTTTGCAGGCAAGGAATGCTACAAATACAACACAGTGTTGCTATTTTAGTCAATTTATAGCTAGACTTGTCTATTTGGTGATTGCAACTAGAAAATTTAAATTATATTTTAGCTTTTTAAGAAAATATAATACTTTTCTTTCACATGGCCAGATATCTTTAATATACTTAACAAATCCATACTTTTATATTGCCTGTTTGAAATATATTACAAACCAAGTACTATAATTGAAGTATTCGAATATTTTAGTGCAGAAAATATTAAGGAAAATCAGTCTGTCTCACGGCAAAGACCATTTTGTCAATTGGAAAAATACAAATTCACTCCGATAGTGTGATCGTTAAGGCCAATAAGGAAAAGAAATGAATCTATAAACTTTAAATGCTATTTTAGCCATACAACTGTAAGTGAATATAACAAATTATCCGACATATAAAGATAATGATCCGTTTAAGTTCTATAGTCCTATTAAATTTTAACTGAGAGGTATTTCTACAACATATTTTACTTGACATTGACAAAATTAGCCTATCTTAATGATGTCGTTGAAATTGACAAAAATATCGCTAACAATAGAATCATAGTCGCTTTCCACGACAAAGAACAAGAAAAATATATCATTCAGTGAATGTTAAGACCAGAAGTTAAGTTTTTCTTTCTTCAATACTCACTAACGTATTGAATAGATTTTTTTGAGAAATGTAATTTTACTATGATAGAAAATAGAAAATCTTTTGCCTTATGGTAAGGGAAAAGAAAACGTTTTCCTGTTATGCGCAACATAGAACTATTTATAAAATTTGAATTTTTAGCCGGTTTAATATTTAGCTATTTTTTTTTCGCAATTCAAATTAGTTATCTAAGCCCTGGTAATTCTGGCAGCACTGTATGAGAGCTCAAAGCACAACTAATACATAGAAATAGACTCTCGCATTGTGTATGTGGGTGTGTGAATGATGTAGAAACTTACCAGGTTGCGGTTGCGCTGGATACGACGGCTTCTTCATCCAATCGTAGTACTGAGCTTTGGCTGGCGATGTGCGATGATTGTTGTTGGCCGTGACGCTGTTGTTGTTGTTGTTGTTGTGTGTAGACGGGCTGTTGTTATTATTGTTGCTGGCCGCTGCACTTAAATGGTGGGTCAAGTGATGAGGCGACGAGGCAGAGGTGGGAGCACCAGGGCTGGATATCTCACTGCCCGAAACGGTAATCGGCGGCGATGGCAATCCCTCGGCAATGTGTTGCTGTTGTTGTTGCTGCTGCTGCTGCTGTTGGACTTGGGAAACGGCGTCGGCACCAATACTGCCGTTCGTCTCGTTCAGCTGGGTGGCAACTGCCGAGGGACCAACGACGGGCGCCGAACTGCTGCTGCCCGAGCTGGCAGAGCTGCTGGAGCCGCCGCTTGGCAGGCCACTGTTGATGTGTGCATGATGTTGATGCATCAGCTGATGCGCCGTCGTTGGCACATTCTGGCCAAAGTTATCGCCAGCCGCCGAACTGGAGGCGGGTGAATGCCATTCCCCGGCGCTGGCTGCTGCCGAATGGAACATGTGATGGGGATTGTAGTACATTTGATGCGCAGCATGATGGGCGGCATGGGGGGAATCCACATCGCCCAGAAACTGATGATTCGGCGTGGTGTGATAATTGGGCGTCCAGTTCCATGGCTGACCTGCGGCGGCTGCCGAGGCGTAAGCCAAATTGGCGGCGCTGTGCTTTTGCGCGTACGGCAGTGTATTATAATAGTGTGATACCATTTTTGGAGCCTTTTCTTTGAGGTTATGGCGCGCAAGCAAAACTCGGTGAATTGTGTATATTGTTTATTGTTAACTTTCCTGCACTTTGTCTTGAAATTTGTCTGTCTTTTGCGCACTTTTCTACAGTTTATTTGCACATTTTGTAAGCTTCACTTGAAATTTGATTTCAACTCGTTCAATTTTTTGCGCTCCTTTTTGTGCGCTCTTTTGCTCACACACTTAAGTTTGTATTGGTGTGTGTGTGTGTGTCTGTGATTATCGATAACCAACTGATCGCATTTAGTATTTTATTTTATGTTAATTGTATCGCATAATTGTCAAGTGTTTTTTAGTATATTATTTTATGATAATTGTATCGAATCCACATACGCGTTAAGTTTGCTGATTTTGCTGTCGATGTGCGTTTTTTCAATTCAACTGCCGTTGCGTTTGGCCTGTTGCGACGTTAACCGCAGTCGAAAACGTACTGAAAGCAACGAGCGTCGCGCTGATAAACAAACCAAAAGAATCCGAGGCACCACAATCTTTGCCTGCACCGATGTCGACACCAGCAGCTCAGCTAGCTGTCTCGCTCATACACCCGCAAACAAGCATAAGCTGGCATTTTTTAACCCTCATCGCAAGCCCATTTCCGTTGAGTTTGAAATTCAAGATGGCTTATGTTTTTGTGCTGGCTCTTTCTTCGATAATGCTATCTCGCTCGCTCGCGTCATGGCTGGCAGGTAGCTCCGCCCCCCGTAGACTTGGGTCTGGGCAGGTACCATTTGGCGCGTTTGTTAAGATGGTAGGCAGAAGAAGACATAAATACAGACCCCTTTTCCTTTACGACTGCTTCGATTTGTACTATAAACTACAATTGCCGTTGGCTGTCCCTAATTAAGTAATTCCATACGAGTGTGCATTATGCAATTAGTGGCTGTAAAATCATGTTTGTAATGCCATAACTACGGATTTCATTTATTATACCATTGTACAAGTACCATACATATGTACATTCATTCAGCCTTTGGCATTTTCCGAGCACCAATCAACGTTTTAATGCTCACATTTCTGATTTGTTTTATAATTTCATTGTTAGTCTATTAGTCTGCAGAGAAATTGAGGTTTTTTTTTATAGAAATATCACGCTAATTACATCATAAGTGGTATAACACCTTATAATAATTTTAAAGTTTCCCATAAACGAGCAAGTAATTGGATACAAAATTAAATTGCTTGACTGTGGATAAAGAAAGAATTCTACAAATGCTAATTTAATAGTTGTAAACTCAATATATGTGTCAGGGAACGTAGTTTTTATATAGTTTCAATAGCAAAAATTATGGCATAGCAGTTATTTTACTATTTGTATTTAAAAGTAATAGAATAGCAGATATTTTTGTTTTTTATATAAAAACAGTTAAAGGTTTGTTAGTGGCTTTTATTTAAAAATAAAAACAGGAAATTTTTAATTGAAACTCAAAATATAAATTAAAATAGACTTTTATCGTAAACATTATAAATAAATATATTCGCAGATTTCGATAATAGGCATAAATATAAAACACATTAGTGTAATCCATGTTTCTTTAGCATATTTACTTCACATTGATTTCCTTAGTTAAATATTATTTCCACAATAGTTATTTGCGTCTAAAATATTCGAAAACTTAAGGAAATATCTAAACCATAATACGTTAAACTCGTTATTCTACAAAATGCAAAAATGGCTAACACAAAACATATTTTTGCAGGAAATTAATCCGGAAACATAACCATAATTAAACCTTTCAAATATTGTAGCGAATCTGAAACCAATTCCTTCTCAACAACTAAAAACCGAAGCGATTGTACCGGTAAAACTATATAATAACCCCTGAATTGAAAGAACTAAACCGATATAGATCTTTTTAACGCGGTTCGTTACGTACTGAAATCGATAATTGTTTCGGTATTAATCCTTGCATTTTTGGTATATTCGGAATAATACTTTTCGCTTAGTTAAATGCAACGGATTTATTTTCAAATGTTGCAATATCTTCCATCGATTGAGTAATCCGTTACAGTTGATTTTCCTGAAACTTCTGGACGGCTTTGCTAAAAAGCATATTCATTGATTATTTGTAACCGAAATGGTTGCAAATGCCATAAAATTGCCATGTTTTCTGCGCTGCACAAACTACAGGCACGGTGAGTGCGAATAATTAGAAATGCATTCAGGTGACACAATGGAAAATATCACACAGACAACCAGGGAAAATCGACACAGATCTTCAGACACTGTTGACCGTGGCAGCAGTTGTTTGGCAGTTACACTTAATTTTCACTTATTAACACTGAGGACCCGAAACTAGTATTTGAACTGTTTCGACCGTGGGATGGCGTGCTCTCTAAACAAAAAACCCCTTAATGCCCAAAAACAAAACATTGTAAAACAATTGAAAGGCAGCACAAAAGTTTTATGATCGCGCGAACTCAAACGCGATCGTGATCGCAGATCGCAGATCGCGGCCTAGAACAGCAGTCGAAAGGACACTAAACAAGGCCCATGGAAGGTGGCCATAAAGGTCGCACAACAATTAAGCGGTCGCAGCCCATTTTTCCTTGGTTTTCTTCTTCTTTTCTTTTTTTTCGCAAAGCGTCAACAATTCAGGGGAATTCGGCAAGGGTAGCCGTGTTTTTTCTTCGTTTTGGTCCAGACACCGGGCAAGTCATGTAATAGGGCATAATGTTTACCTGGAAGTCATTAGGGGCGCAATATGCTCGTGCCTCGCAACAGAAAATCGAAGCTGGCGACAACATTCTGTTAAAACAAAACCAAAACCGTTAATAATAAAAAAAAGAAACAAATCGAAGCCCTTCTAATGGCATCTTTGCCTATCGCATTATGAGTCACACACAGCTCATAAATTAGAATATGACCAGACCTATTAACATCAACAACAACTTATAACAATAACTACAACTCGAAAATTTTAAAATGCAATTATGTTAATAAATCCATAAAGAAAGCACAGCGCCACAAGCCATAAAGCAGCCTCAAAACTCAAGCGGCAATTAGACCGAGCGAGAGCACTGTGATACGGATGGGCACACCAACCATATACACATACGAGCCCCAATCCCAGATATAGTATGTGGTATGAACACACATACAAATGTACATACATATGTACGAGTATACCACTTGCCGTCGTCAGACCGACAAAAAATATAAAACTGACGCGATGTTTGATTGGATTGTCGAGTTTTTGTCGCGCGGCGTCGCGTCGCATCGCTTGTCGGTTAATTTAAGGTTGAAAAGTTTTATAGCCATGACTCCCAACAAATCCAACAAGTGGGCACCGATCACCGCTCCTCCAATCTCCCTGCCCCGCAACGGGCAAGTGCATTTTGCGCTGTGCACACCTTTATGGGTGCCGCGGCAACAGCGATAAAATGTCTTTGTTAATAAAACAAATTACAAATTTCTGCCTTTGCTTTTGCTTTTGCGGCAAAATGACTTGATGAAAACCCCAAAAAAGCATTTTTTTTTTAAATTTGCAAAGTTCATCGTATGATTAATCAATTTCCTTTCCCTTATTATACACAACTCCAACATGAAAGTTTACATCAGCAATTAAGCATAGAAATTAGATTGGAATGTTACTTTATAACAATAGGATTTTAAGTCTGAAATGAGTTGCAAATTTTTAATTAAGTCCTTTTACTATGGATGATCTACTTAAATATCAATTTTTGGTCATTTTCCATGTTCCTCAGTCTCCCTGCTTCGCCTAAACTCACTGTCTTTTGATTTGATTGGAAAATTCTATTTGGTTTCCTTTCATTCGCAAAGTCCATTCCTTATGAAGTAACATTGAGTCTAGTTTTCTGATATACAGCTTAATAATATCATTACTTCAATATTAAATTATGTATTTATATTTTGCATATGACAATTTCCACACTTTCATCATTAACCGAAACTACAGTGAGTCAGTCAGACAGTCAGTCAACAAGAAAAGTTTTTATAGTATATACTATAATACCATTTAATCTTTTTCCAACGCTCGATTAATGTTATCACTCGTCTATTTGTTTTTTAATTATCTAATTGCATAATTACGCTAGTCTAAATCTAACATCTCTACTTTATTTGTCTTTTATTGGACACCTTCGACGTATAATCGAAAACACTTTTACAAATCCGGCATAAATCTTCTTTAATATACTGTATACTTTTATTTTCACAATTTTTGGGAATTCAATTCCTAAATTTAAATTACATATTAATGGAGTTTTGGGTTTTTGAAAAATTAGTTTAATTGCTCAATTCGTATCGATACCAAGTAGTATTATAAAATTATTTAAATACAGATAATCATTGTCCGAAAATAGATAAATTAACAAATTGTTTAAATATATTTATATATATAAGTAGCAGGAGGAAAACAAGTTAAAAGAAAACGCAGTAAGTGGTTAAATTAATATGTGACTTAAAATCAAATTAAATACAAAAGGAATTCTATCTTTAAGATCGTTCATTTGGTGCCCCGAAAACGAAGTGACATGCAACAATAATAAAAAGCAATCAAAAAGAGCCATAAGAAACGCGGTACAAATAGTATACGGATTAACTAAATTGTATAGTTTACAGCAGCTAGAAAGCGCATCGATTTAAAAAGTAGTATATCAAAAATATATTTATGTATATTCAGTAGTAGCTAGTATCCCGATTGTCTAGTACATTGCGACTGTTAAATCTTCGTATAACTTTAGTTAACTGCAGTTGATGATATAAACAAGGTTACTGATACCATTGTTAATGTCTAAGCACTTAGATGACTATATATCTATTTATATATGTACACAGGAGCTAATTGCTTATGGTTTATTCATACTACGCCGATCCCAGCACCTCGCTTAGATGCATTTCTCGGCTCATTAGCTGGCCATTGTTGACCCTCGTCCGGGAACGACTTCTACTCAATTGGGCGCGACGTTCAGCGCCCGCGGGTCGTTGGCGACGCGGTTGACGAGTTCGTTGACCAAAGACAGAGCCCGTATGCAGTGCCTCCAGCAGACTGTCCATGACACCCTCCTGTGCCTGTGCCGCATCCATGTCCACCACGGCCATCTTTCGCTGTTGTCGCTCCATTTGCTCACGCTGCGATTGTTCACGTGCCTCCTGCATGCGTCGCTTCTTCTCCAACTCCTCGCGCACGCGCACATTATCGTTGTGGGCCGACTTGAAGGCATCCTTGAAAGTCTTGATATCCGCAAAGAACTCCTCCATGGTATATTTGCTTGGATCAAAGGCATAATATTCGCTTAGATCCTTGAAAAGCTTTTCCATTTGCACCTGCATCTTGCCTGTGAATGCATTAATTGTTAATAAACTTCAAACTGGATTAAATATCTCCTTATTATTTACCCAGCACATCAACTTGCTGGCGACAGTCGACGGCAAACTTGCCCATCACTTCGCTAAACTTGTCATCATCGCATTGCGGCACTTTGTTGTTTTGCAGATCCGTTTCCAGATTCTTTACCGCCGAATTCATCTGCCGCATGGCCTTCTGTATGGCATCCATGTTGACTCGCGACGCTTTGTCGACGTGCGATAAATCATCGTAGAAATTGAGCGCATCGGGAAACCTCTTCTCCACCAAATCGACCAAGTAATGAAGCAGCGTCTGCTTATTATCCGTATCCTTGGTGTTTGTCAACTTGGTCAAATACGATATCTCAAAGCCAAAGGCGGCTTCGTTCTTGGAGCCAGTGTTCATATAGTTGCCCAGCAATAAAATTAGCTCAAGTATCTTTGAGAACTTTGTGCTGTTGCGTATCTCCTCACAGGCCGCTGTTCCGGCCACAATATCCGGCTTGATATCCTGCACCATGTCTGCGTACGTCAGCTTAAAGTTGAGATTGTGCAGGCGTGGCGACAAGCGTTTGATTTCACCTGGATGACAATTATTCGGATAAAATTGATATTTGTATACTCATAACTCTCAATTACAACCCTCGATTTACTCACCTATGGTAGCTGCAAATTGTTCAATTGGCGGCAACGGTTCGCCCTTCGTCTTGATCTCCTGGAGACGCTTCAGCTGCTCTGGCGGCGGCAAATATTGAATCAGATTCTGCAGTATGTTGGAGGAAAGAATGGCGGTATCACAGCGTAGCAGGCAAATTTTAATTTGCTCATACGACAGATGCTTCAGTGAGCCTCCAAGCAGAATGGACAGATTCTGTGCCGACTTGCCGTCTAGAACGCGCAGATCAATGTTTTTCTTCGTTATCGTTGCTGGCTTATCTACCGAATCCTTTTGCTCCTTTTTAACAGGTTTCGATGAGAATTTAACAGCGAGTTCTTGCAGAAAATCATCTGATGCCAATTTATCCTCCTGACACTTTACCCAGAAAGCATTCTCTGACATTTTTGCCGGTACAATTGCCTTCCAGTTGGCGCGTTTCATGGGCGTCGTCGTCTCCCACTTCTTCTTCGGCTTCAGTCCATGCGGCAGCACCGGTACCATCGGCATCATCACCATCATTGGCGGCGGTGGCGGTCCACCCGGCCGCATCATGCCCGGCATTGGCGGCGGCGGCGGTCCACCTCCCATGCCGGGCATTGGCGGCGGTGGTGGCGGTCGTGGACCACCCGCCATGCCTGGCATAGGTGGAGGAGGCGGTGGTCGTGGTCCTGCCATACCTGGCATCGGTGGAGGTGGTGGTGGCATTGCTCCACCACCTGGTGGTGGTGGCGGCATTGGTATATTGATTTTGGGTAATTTATTGGGTGATGGCGCTGCCACACCATTGGCCTCCATTAGCTTGACCTTCTCCTCGAGATGGGCCGCCTTGGCCTCTGCCTCCTGTTTGGCACTCTCAAGCGCCTCGATTTTCTTCTCATACTCCTCCGAACGCTGCATCTCTTTGGCCTTGGCTTTTTCCACAATATCATCGAGCAGCACCGATGTATCGATGTTAAAATTACGATTCTCAAAGTTTGGATCACAATATCCCTTGTGGAAGACAATTTGCGCTATGCACTCCTCAATCAGTTGATAATAGGCGGGACGAAAGTAGAAATCATCGCGAATGTACAGCAAATGTTGTAGAATTGATAGGAAATACGGCTCGGAGGCCGTGTCCATCACCAGATTCTTTAACACATCGAAACAATCCTGTGGATCATCCATATTAAAGGTGACATTATCAAAGTTCTGTACAAACTCCTCGAAATCATCATCGCGTATATCCTTAAAGATCTTAAAATGCTGCTGCAGTGCCTCATTGTTGCTGCTATTTACAATGTCGGTGAACTCATCCATCCGATCGTACAGTCCCATTCGCATTATCTCACAGCGCAGATGCAGACGGAAATTCAGATCCGTCGGCGTATTCGTTAGCGTATTGATAAAGATTAGACTGTGACAGACCATCTCACGCTTTGGATCCTCCTTATCCGATACGAACAGTGCATCCACAATGGGTCTAAACCTTTCGCTCGCCTTATACGAGGTGGCTGCTATTGTCGTTATGGCTCGCAACACTTTCTCATAGCCATTGCGTTCGTAGACCAGGCAAAAGGAGGCCAACAGCTTGAGTGCCTCACACATCGTTTGTGGCTTGCGTGGATCCAGCGATTGGGCCAATAGAAGCACCACACTATGCTGATCCGGTGTCAGCACGACATTCAGACCCCACGTATTATTCATAATGGCCTTGAGACAACGTATTGCCTCGAACTCAATCCGTCCATAGCTGCGATCCTTTTTGGCTCTTGTCAGCAGCTTTTCAATCTGTTCGATTCCCGCCTCGCCAAACTCCTTGATCCAGGATATCGTATTGCTGGTCAATGCCACACGCAACGATTCCACGCACTGATAAACCTTTGGCTCGCTATGCTCTCCATTCTGCAGATATTCTATGTAGTCGATGGGCTTCTCGAAGCGAGAATTCGCGCTACGCTCCGCTGGATTCTTGCCTGCAATCGAGTAGAGAAAACAGCAGCGTTAGTTAAGAATTTTGGTAAGAAAAATAAACAATATAATGTAAATAAATGAGTTTATATAAAATACAATTTATAATAATATTATAAATATTTTCTGAATTAAATTACTAAATTACATAATTTAATGCAGTTTTAATATCATTATATTGATATTATATTATTTCAAGTTATTATACTATTTAATGTATTTTTACTTTATTATTACTCTAATAAGATTTTTTAATATAATGCATATTTATTATTTTTGTATTAATATTTCATTATTTTATGTATTTTTAATATTACATACAATTTATATTATATTATTTAACTTATTTTTATTATTATATTAAAATTGGATTATTTATTGGTTTATAGCTAAATAAAAATTAATTTACATTACATTGTTCTATGTATTTTTAATATAAATATATATAAATTATTTAATTACATTTACATTATAATATTAAACGCATTTTTATTATATTACATATTATTATTATATATATTAACACCAGCTGAAATGTTAAGTGACTCTGTTAGCAATTTAAATTAACAAGTTAGTCGTAAGCAAGCTTCACTGTACTGCAGATTATACGTTTCGCTCCAGTTACGCGCTTTGCTGGGTCCATTATCTGGAGTATAGCGGCATTATCAGCTGGAGGAAACGCTTCTTAATGGTTTCTCAAAATGTAACCTTGACTTTTATCAAAAATCTTCAACGGAATGTGCCATATGAGCATATATTCGTACATATATTATTAAGAATAATCATTGAAATATACGTATATGTACATACATATAAATACATATATTAAAATTACGTCAAGTGATTTCAATGCAGACGCCTTGCAGTTGATTGTTGTCATTATTATTATAGCTTGAAAGTGCAAAATTCAAGTGTATAAAGCTACAAGGCAATAAGTAATAACAACAATTCTCATTCTCCCTCTCTCTGTGAGTATCTTTAAACGAGAGAAAAAAAACACAACAAGTAAATCTATTAAATAGATCGTCGCCTATCGACGAGAGATGTCATCTGATTTATCTTACATATGTACGTAATGCAAATACGTGCACAAATGCATATACTTATATCGTATATATACGATACGAGTGCCTATAGAGTATGACAAAATCAGTTTAAAATAAATGCTGTGCAAAAATGAGCAACAAACGAATGATGATAAATCCAAACGTTGATCATAAACATTGAGGAGGAGGAGAAGGCGTCGAAACAGGCACAGGTTGGAAAACAAAAAGCAACAAAAATGGAAAAGTCATTGAGACTTTCTGTGTGTGTTCGCTGTTTATTTGTGTAGCGACGTGAGTTGAAAGTTTGCCGTTTAATATTGAAATTGTCTATACACTGTTGTTTATACTTGAACATATGCAGTTATTTCGATAGGGTATCTTGTAGTCCACTCTATGCATAACTTAGCATAGCGCCGACAGAGCATCTCTGATATCACATTAAGTATATTTCTTATCAGCTTTATGCGCTAAATTACTCTAGACATATTTTCCTTCTATCTCTTTTAATGTTTTTTGATATAATATATTTGCACAGATCTTGAGACTTGTGCTTATACAAATTGTGATATGATAATGCTAAAGACACCTTGATTAATTTCCAGAAAAACATACATGTTTCATCTGATACTCTATTACAAGCTATCGCTATTATAAAGTTGCTAAATATACTTGGGATTATTCCGTATTTTACTTGGAAACTTATATATAGAACTACATCAGCCCGCTGTATTTTTCATATATATCTTTTTATATACAGTAATAATTGTGGTTATTACTAAATGCTTACATTGTATTAATTTCATAAAACCATTTGGGCATTAAATTTTCAATTTAAATTCTAGAAACAGATTCATTTAAATGAGTTGCCAGTTTGTGTTCGTTATAATAATTAAATTTTAAATCTAAAAAGCTACTACTATTAGATGAAGATATTATCATTATTATATTCAGCTAATTTCAAAAACAATTATAATAAACAGCGTTTTAAACTTTCCATCACATAGCACATTTATTTAAATGAGCTTTCAGTTTTCAGCAGAGTAATTACTACATCATAGATAATAATAATGTGATTATTATATTCAGTTATTTTCATAAAACCAATTATAATAAACAGCGAATTACGTTTTTCATCAGTAAGTACATTAATTTAAATGAACATTCAAGCAATGTTCATTCAAATGCTTTATTTAAATGCATCTGCAAATCGACTACTTATTATTGATGATGATATTGGAAACAGGGTATTAAATTTTTCATCTGCAAATCGACGATGATAATGGGAACAGGGTATTAAATTGTTCATCTGAAAGTATTCAAGTTTTAATCGAAACATCGATGAATCGATATTTGCATAACCGATTTAAATCGAGTTTAACTCGTTCTTTTTGCCGATGAATCGCGTAATATAAATTGAGTTTCTATCTACACACCAAGTTGTATATCCGGTAAATGTGTATACATTTAAATTAATTAAACAATGCTAAAGTTTGAAGCAGACATTAAAACTATAATTTATAATAATTGATCATGTACTACAAATTAAATACAACATTTTAGCTTTTGTTTTCTATATTTGACTGTTGTGTAACAAAACCAAAGCTAAGACTTTAATGAGTTCTACAAATTGATAAAAGGAATGTCTATAAATAAACGCAAGAATTTATAACTACATTTTAGCTGAAGGCCTTTCAAGCCATGCTAAAATATTGTGTTAGGTTATTAGTTTTAAATTTAACCTTACTGTTAATAATAATAATAATAATAACTACATTTTAATTCTTTTAGAATTGAAAATTTGTATAAAAAACTAAATGAACCGACAACTAGATTTATTCATCGCCGATTTTAAACTTGATCAGTTCAATTTCCATTTACATCACTTTTCTTAATGAGCTTGCAAAGCTTTAATCGAAATCTAGAAATCGACAAGAACATTACGAGTATATCTGGTGAAACTGGCCTAAATATAGATATATGGTGTATGGTATTTAATTGTCGATCGCTATGTAGATTAACTTTAATGAGCTTTGCAGACAGTGTTCATTAAAAAGCTTTAATCGAAAGCGGCAAATCAGCTTGGTTTATTATAGATAATGATATCGTTGTTAATATTATTTAAGGGTATTTAATATTCGATCTACGATATATGCATAAGCTTTCATTCCATTTAAAAACGAACAATAACAAAAGCGTAAGGTGTTCATTAAAACACTTAAATCGAGGGAGGGAGAGCGTACGCCGCTTGAGTTAATTAATAAAATGACTTTGTGCTGTGGGTGCCCCGGATTTGTTGACGATTGTTGGCAGGTGGGTGGGCAAAAACCAATTGTATTGTATACAGTTATACAGTTATATGTTTATACAGTTACAGTTACGTTACGATCTGCATATGGTTAAGGCAAGTTAATTGAAATGTGTAACAAGTCAAGCTTATCAGCTGCAGAAATGGGGAATGTTGGCAGCGGAAGCTTTTGAACACCGTTACTAAAACAATTTGGCAATAATTTTGGTTGCAACACTTTTTCGCTTTAGATAAGGCAATCTATCTATATCTTATACAAGCTATGATGATAACACTAGAACACATATTCCCCTAAAATGCGCAGACACATGAATCATCATCGTTGCCATTTAAACGCAAATACGAAGAAGCGCAATACAACTGATTACGACAACGAGGCGATAATTGATAGAAGAAACCAGTGAATAGGCGAATGCAGTGGAAAACTTGCAAGCACAAAAATAAAAGAGATATTTACTCTTATCTATATTTATTGAGGCCATTCTCTCAAATAACTTACCTTTCATATGCATGAAAATCATTTTTTGACGTTCCGCAATTGATTTGCTGAGCAGCGGTTCTCGCTTATCCTTGGGTATATTCATATCCTCCAGTATCTCCAGGAATTTGGCATTAACCTGTGCCTCACTCAACTCATGAATATGCCGCTCCAATTCATCGACACTGAACCCGCCATCGTTGTCTGTGGAAACGGGTCGTCCAACTCCGTGTGGCAGGCTGTTGCTATTGTAATTGCCGTTCCCCTTCGACTTGGATGGACGGCCGAACCAACTCTCCAACAGGCCACCGCCCGTTGACTTTGACTTCTCATGCCGTGACATTCTGCAAAGAGGGTTAACTTTCAATTAGTCACATTTCGTAACGGAATCAAATTAAAGAAAATATATATAGAAGCAATCCAAACCCAAACTTTTTCAGACGCATTTCGTTGGACTAACAACAAATGAGCAATAGACGAAGACGAGTGTGTAATGTGTGTGTTTGTGTTTATTTGTTTTTTGGACATGCGCAGCATTTGTTTAACTGCTCAGCTGTTCATTGTTTACAACTTGAGGCAATGAAATCTCTTTGAACCGCACGTATTGAGCTGCAACGCGGCACTAA
The DNA here is from genome assembly GCA_958299025.2 of Drosophila histrio. Lineage (NCBI taxonomy): Eukaryota > Metazoa > Arthropoda > Insecta > Diptera > Drosophilidae > Drosophila > Drosophila histrio. The sequence goes on from OY282580.2 coordinate 9,693,310, forward strand.
CGAGCAAAGCATCCCAACCAACGAGCTGCCTCATTATCAGTGATGCTGCTGCTACGTTTGCTGCTGGTCTATTTACTTATTTACTATAACAAAGGATCGGGAGCGGGTGTAACAAGCTTCCATTAGTGATGGACGCGTGCTCGTGCCCTAAAGCGCTGCTTTCCAATGAATGCAGTTAGTCAAGCAATTGCTATTGTTCATTATAGTTCAGTTGAGTCGATAACTATTTTATCGAACGACAGTGAGATTCAAACAAACGGAGAAACTAGATGATCTACAATCGGGAACTTAGTGTATTATCACACTAAGAATAATTAATTATTTATAACTAACCAATAATTATCATTATTTTTAGTGTGATAAATTCTAAGTAAATTCTATATTATTTTCGTTGAAAATTAGGGAATTAAAAAACTAAAAATAATAACGTTTTGGACCATCTCTAGCTAACCAATTAACATGTAAATAATAAAACAGGAGCGGCTGCGGGGGCGCAAATGAGGAAAAGTTGTGAATTAGTTGTAGAGCTGGGCACGTGGTGCGTGAAAACGCTTAATAAATATCGCCAATAATAACATTGAAATCATAAAAAGTTTCAACTAAACAAAGTAGTTAAATACTTAAATAATAAGCATTATTATTATTGAATGCGAATGCGAAAAAATGACGCGATTATTACCAAAATAGGAAACAACAAATTGTATGATAGAGCGAGGGAGAAAGAAAATGAGAACGAGAGCGCGCAAAACAGAAAAAAAACGATAAAAGTTTGTGCGGGGTCATCATTGTGTGTATGTGTGAGTGTGTGTGTGAATCACTTGGCGGCATTCAAATGCAATTCTGTCTGTTAAGTTTGAATTTGCTTGGGATTGCTTAGAAAAAGCGTTAAGCTAATGATTCATTTGGCAGACAGGTTTTTGGCCTGATGTTGTCATCAGCAGCAAAACTTGCGAATGATCTTAAGCAAATGTTTCTGGCCGAGATTGCAAAATAGCCGCAACTTAGTACTACTTCAGGCAAAGGGCAACAGCAAGAGCAAGAGCAACAGCAATTTCTTTTCATGTCGAGGAAATGCTTTCAACAAGATTTCTTTAGCTCAAGAATTTACCGTTGCTGTTGCAATCGCTTCGCTGGTTGAATAGGCCAATAATGCAACAACAACAACAACAACAACACGCTGTGCTGCGTTGGCAGCGTGATCTTATTGTTTACATCGAGGCAAATGCACTTTGCAGGCGACTATCGTGTGAATAGCTAATGAATATGAGCAGCAGCAGCAACAACAACAACAACAATGCCAATTGTAAACAATCAACGTGTGGCGGGCTTTCAAATTTTTTGTTGAAAATGCAAGAAACGTGGTCTGTTGCTGAAATTCCAAGAAGAGACGATTAAGACCAACAACAACAACAACTGAGGAGGAGACCGAAACATAAGACTCAAAACAAGAATTCATAAATGCGCTCACCTTCGTTTCTATATGTGTCGCTGTGCTCACTTTTGATTTTTTTTGGTGGTTTACGTCATAAGACTAAAAAAATAATGGCTTGGTTGGCAAAGGCGAACACACACAGGCACGCACAGACATACACACACACACAATCAGAAAGAGCAGTCAAACACCCCCCGTTCCGTTTGTATTGTCGCACTCACTATGCTTGCTGCTGTTGTCGTTGTTGTTGTTGGGTGCGCAGCGACAGCGCTGCTGCCCGATTTTTGTTTGTTTTATATGCCGCGACGCTGGCCTAAACAGAGCTGCGCAGCGCACTTTGAAACACACACACACACACGCACAAACACACTCACGCAAATCAGACACTATGCGTGGTAATTACAAGGCGAATTTTTAAATAATTACGATACGTATAATTTGTAGCTGAGGTGGAAGAATTTCGCTTACTTTTTATTTATTACTTGTTGGTCTTGCGGTGATCGTCGCTTGGTTGCTGCGTTTGTGGTGACACCACTTGTTGCTGTCTCGTTGGCGCATTAAATGATGGCTGAAACACATCAATTTTCAGGCTCGTCTACGTGCGTTCGTTTATCAGTCACTTTGTCAACAATTAAACACGTAAATGTTGTGCTATTTTATGCCGTTTGGCACAAATACAAAAAAAATATTTATCCAAGCGTTGCGCAGAGCGTTCAGTTTAGCATTTGCACAGCCGTTCCGTTCATTCCGTTTAGTTCCTTGCTACTGGTTCTACTTTAAAAATATCGCTTGTGCTGAGATGTTATCGATACTCGCAACACTAAATAGAGAAATCGACAAAAGTGTAATTGTCACCAAGTATGATATCGATAGGCTCATCGATAAGTTTGAATTCAAAATTCAATTGCCGTTTAACTTGTAAGCATTAAAAACACTGATTTTTATATGTGTAAATAATAAAAACTAGCATTTAATGGTTTGATTCAGAAGCTTCTGCCACAAATCAAACTGCTCGTTAGAACTGATCATGTGTAAGCTTATAAATTTACGAATATTACATGCGGTAAGTGCGATTCGCCGATTGATGAACTCGTAAACGTAAAACCGTTCAATTTTCAGACTTTGTGCCACAATACCGGTGATAAAGACATCCTCCAGCTTTAGATACATCGTCTTCTGCGATTTCACATACAGATCGTGCACAATGTCGCCCGTCATTAGATAGGCAGGTCCCGTGGTGAACAAGGGATATACTTTTCCTGAATACTGCCCAGTGGATACATAGTACTTGGATTTTTTATTGCGAACTGGATTCCAATTCTTGGCCACACGACCAAAAATGGCGCGTTTCCCCTTGCGCTTCTCCAGATCTTTTAAAAAACTCAGGAGCATAGGCACATTGATAAACATATCATCATCTGTTTTAAGTACATACTTGGCCCGATGACAATGCTGATCCGTCCACTCCAGAGCCGAGACAACTTTCAGCGTTAAATTCTCGTATGAATCAATAAATTTTCCCCTGATCAGATCGCCATACAAATAGTTCTCCTCTCTGATTGCCCGATTAATCGTCTCATTTGAGCCGCTACCCAAGACAAAAGCTATGCCAATATCGCGACGTGTTCCATAATGTCCCCAAGTCTGTCGGATGGACATACGAGCATCCGCATGTCCCAGCGCCGAGGTAATCAATATCAGAAGCTCTGTGGTTATGCCATTAAGCTGACAGATGCGCTCCACATTCATTTCGTCGTTTAAATGGCCACTCACATAGAGTTTTGCTGTTTCAATCGTTGGATTGTGAAACTTTTTGGCAACTAAAATCACCTCTTGTTTAGTTTTGCCTTTTAAGTCTTCTGTTGTGCCAGCCACAGTTCTGTTGTTTCGGTGAGAATATTCCAGATTGGGTTTATCTGCAAGTGACAGAGATATAAAGCTGAAGTCAATAGAATAGGATTTTATTAACTGATCCTCGCAGAACCGGCTGGGCTTATTTAATTAGTTACATTATTTAACTATCACTTTTTCTATCAAATAAACTCTGTAAAATGAAGTTTTGTGATACTCACCAGTATCTTTATTTAGCTGCTGCTCTGGCAGATAATCCCCAGCATTAGAAGTCTCTTGAAGCCCAACCTTTGGGCTGAAATCATCAGAAGTACTATGTGGAGACGCGTTTTTTAGCAGTTCCTGTTCATCCTCACCAAAGGACAGACCGAATTCCCCTGTATTATTCAATTCCACCATGGGAGGTAACACTTCCGACAACTGTTCATGCTGCTGCCAACCGGAATCTCCAGTTATCTTTTGCAGAATGTTCTGCTCCGTGGTCAGCATCGATTTCGTTGAATATAATGCATAGACGAAAATGCTGACAATAATAAATATTAAAATTAACAAAGATCGCAACATGCGAGTATTTCTTAAACTGCCGACTGCCATTATAAATTCGATCTTCGACTCGCTTTTATTTATTTATTTTTCTAAGAATGCGTATGTAAATACGTGTTGGGTTTTTGTTGTTGCCAGTTCTGCGAACATTTATCGACTGCAGCGAAAGGTAAACAGAAAACGGGCATAATAAAATTATGTACATATTTTCAATAGCCAACTTCAATATTCAGTATGCTGTCAAGCATTAGAGTTGCCAATTTTTGTGAACTTGAATGGTATTTTAAGCGGAAAACATTTAAAATTAGAAGTTAATAAATTTATTAGTATATTATTTACTTAGTACTTTATATTTCTATAACATTATATACTTAAAGTTTAAATTGGCAAGGTGTTTTCACAGCTTTCAATGTGGAACACATTTATTTTAACAAAAGTTGAAATTAGTTTGCTTATTGAATGGATTTTAATTAAACAATATGTATTTACTATATAAGTCGAATAAGATAAACAAATACAATAAGTATTTCGAAAATGATTTAAATTAAGATACAATGATAAAAAATCATGTTAAAATTATGATAATTCGAGATTTGCAAAGAAATATGAAATTCCATTGCTTTAAAATAAACTAGAATTACTTTATTGAATCCACTACAAATACTTAAGATTATTTTGACATTTAGAAGTCTTCTGAAACAGTTTCTGCCACAATTCCAACTGCTCCTCTGTGTTGATTCTGTGAATACTAATGGCACTCTGTATGTTGCAAGGAGTAAGATCAATACGTCGGTTCACAAATTCATAGACATGTAAACGATCGATTTCCAGACTCTGGGCCACAATACCTGTGATAAAGACATCGGATATAGGTAGATAAATCGTTTTTAATGATTGCACATATAGATCGTGCACAATGTCGCCGGTCATAAGGAAAGCAGCTCCCATTGCATACTTCGGATATCGTAGATCTGTTGAGAATGGATCATAGTACTTGGATGTTATATTGTGATCAGGTTTCCTTGTTTTAATCATGTGACCAAAGATGGCACGCTTCTCCTTGTGCTTCTCCAGTTGTTTCGCTAACCTCATAAGCTTTGGTACATTAATGAAGCTATCATCATCGGCTTTCAGTATAAACTTGGCTTGATGACAATAATTATCTGCCCACTCCAAAGCGGAAACAAGCTTTAGTGTTAGATTTTGAATGGAATCAATAAAGTTTCCTCGAATCATATCGCTATACATTAAGTTCTCCTCATTGAGAGCTTTATTCAGTGTCTCGTTAAAGCCGCGACCCAAAACAAATGCTATGCCAATATTCTTTTGCTTTCCATAAACTCCCCAAGTGTTGCGTATTGATAAGCGAGCATCTGCATGTGATTGTGCCGAGGTGATCAGTATAAGAAGTTGATTAGTTGAACCATTAAGCGGACAAATGCGCTCTATATTAATCTGATCAATTAAATGTCCACTCTCATAGAGTTTTCCCGTTTCGGTTGCTGTCGCAGCTGTAATTGGAAAATTAGATCAGTTAAGTTATATATTGGCCAAATCAAGATTCCCCATCACTACAATAAACAGTCACTACTCACCTGTATATTTGGGATTATTAGGCATCTGTTTGATACCAAACATGGAAATACCTTCGGCACTATCCCAAGAGAAGTTTCTCAACAAGTCCTGTGACTCTTCGCTTTTATTCTTCAACATCCCTATAGGTAACAACCTTGAAAGCTGTTGGTTACTAAAGATTCCAGTCTTCACATAAGGTATTATATTTCTCGGCGTCCACATTGTTGTTGTGGAATACAAGGCATAAATAAGTATGGTAACTATCATAAAGATCAAAACTAACAGAGCACGTAACAAGGCCAAATTGCTCCAACAGTTGATTGCCATACCGATAAATAACACAAAGTTTGCCAAAGGAAAACCTTAAGTCATAAAATGATATACGTATGTTTAAAAGCCAACTGCAATATTTAAAATAAAAGCTACTCACTACTCACTTCAGTCAAATTTCCAAAATTCCTTGATTTCAGTAAATAAACACAATTGAAATTCTTATAAGAGCTGCCTTTTATATATTTCGAAAAACACAGATTATTTGATGACCACAGTAAGTCATTAGTTTTCTTTGAGACTGTTTTCGTTTCGTTTGTTTTTTTGGTAAAATATTGAAAATTTTACCTAGCATTATGCTACTAAACATATGTGTTGTGTTGTGTGAGAGTGTTTCTGTGTGTTTTGTGTTATCATACTTATGACCACAGTTATAGCTAATTATCAGTTAAATAATGGCATTTATAATGCTAAAGTTAGACTACCAAAACATAATTAAAAACATATGTGTACGCTTAGTACATTCTATTATGTAACTCGAGAGTAGACATCAGATACATTCCTAAATACTTAGAAACTAAAGTATCGCTAGTTGCTGCATGTAGCTGCCTTTTCTATTCTTTTCTTTTCTTATTTTTCGTTTTTTGCTAATTTCATTGCTCTAACATTTAACATAGATATTAAATTCACAGCTTAAACCTAAAATACTATTTACATTTAGTAGTCTGGTCCAGCAGCTTCTTCCACAGATCAAACTGTTCGTTCGACTTGATCATGTGCACGCTGATGGCATTGCGTATGTTGCAAGGATTAAAGGAGATTCGTCGGTTTACGAACTCATTGACGTGCAGACGTTCGATGCCCAGACTTTGGGCCACAATGCCTGTAGTGAAGACATCCTCTAGCTTTAGATAAACTGTCTTCAGTGATCGCACATATAGATCGTGAACAATGTCGCCCGTCATCACGTAGGCAGGTCCCGTGGTGAACGAGGGAAATACTGCCGCCGGAAATTGATCAGTCGAAACGTAGTACTTGGATTTCTTATTGCGAATTGGCTTCCATTTCTTGGCCAATCGACCAAAGATGACGCGTTTGTCCTTGTGCTTCTCCAGTTGTTTAATAAAATTCAACAGTTTCGGCACATTGATGAACATATCATCGTCTGTTTTCAGTATATACTTGGCACGATTACAATGCTGATCTGCCCATTCCATGGACGAGATCGTCTTTAGAGTTAGATTATTGTAGGAGTCAATAAAGTTTCCTCGTATCAGATCGCCATACATGTAATTCTCATCGCTGAGAGCCTGATTAACTGTCTCGTTGGTGCCACGACCCAAAACAAAGGCCATGCCAATGTCACGACGTGTTCCATAATGTCCCCAGGTCTGGCGGATGGACATACGCGCATCCGCGTGTGTCTGTGCCGAAGTGATCAATATCAACATTCTAGTGTTGGTGCCATTCAGCGGACAAATGCGTTGCACATCAATTTCCTCATTTAAATGGCCACTCTCATAGATTTTATCGGTCGTAATGCCCTTAGATGGATCCATTGGACTGCTGGGCGTTTTGCTTTTGCCTTTGGATTTCGGTGCAGGCGCCAAAGGCACTTGTGGCTTTGGTGGTGACGGCTTCTCCTTTGGTTCCTCCGTTTTTACTTGCATCACGGCATATGAGCTGGCAGCTGGCGGCGCAGCCGCATTATTGTTATTATCCAGCAAATTAAATTGCAAGTCTTCCGTCAAGCCAGCCTGATTGGTTTTATCTGCAAAACAGTAGACAAATTAAGTAAATGTAGTTTGTGGAAATTTGATATAGTATCTATGAGAGCGTCATATGCGGTTTGCAAATTGTCGTTGTGTAATTTGCAACTCAGATAGACGTCAAGCGTAGCACGAACAACGAATATTTGTCTGCCTGCCATTAACCGTTAGGAAAGACGATACCTTGGTGTGGTCTAACTGGCAATTAGCAAACAAACAAACAAGTGATGTCTGAAGCCCGCACAGTGGTTCCATTTCCATACGATCTGACAGAAATAACATGGTTCTTCTATAAACAAAACTAGTTTTCCCTAAGTATTGTCTGTAGATTAAAATGCAGCTTTTTCTGCAGACCTAAAAGTCAGTTGTACATTTAATGCAGTCCTCGAGTTTGTTTTGAGCCAAAACATTTGTGAGTTTTGAACATGTGTTGAAAAGTATTTTACATTTAAGTAAATATGAAATGGAAAGAATTAGGTTAGCTGAATAAACTTAAGGATTATCTGTTTTCCTAAAGTAATGTTTTAAGCAAGTCTAATCTGAAAGAAGTTGTCATTAGTGAAGTTAATTGCCGTGTAGTGTTGTAAGATTTAATGCAATATTATTGCTCAATGTGCATATAATCGAGTATATTCATTTTATTTTGCACACTTAAGCACAATTTTAAAGTTAGTTTCTTCACGCAATATTAGCTCAACCCTGCCAAGCAATACTTGTGTAACTTTTGTGTTTATCAGCTGATTATAATAAAATTCTCAGTGTAGAGATCGAGACAAAGGTAATAAATTTGTATAAAATATATATACAAAGTTCTAAGGCTATAGCATTTCAACAGCTCTTGTATTTGGCGACATTCTAAGTTAAAAACATATGTTATTTGCGTTTGGAATCAAGAAACCTACATAGAATAATCAAAGCGTCTAGCTCTTATATTTTTTAAGATCCACGCAGTCATACATTACTGAAACATGCAGTTTATATAAATCAGGGCGAACTGATTGGTCTAAAACATTCCTCGTCTTTTATAAACCGTCTCTCAGAGCTTCATTTACATACTTCAAGCTTCTGTCAAAATGAATGGACCTGGAACCAGTGTAACTCGTTTAAACTGCTGACAATAGTCTAGAGCAACGCAATATGGCACTCCCATTTTGGTGTGAAAACGAACCCGTGCGTTGTTCGCTGGGCAAAGCGGCAGCTGTCTGTGTGTTGCTGCTGTTCGATGTCATGTTCTTTAGTATCTTATCGGCATTCTCTATGAACTTTTGCAAATTGGAAGTGGGTATCATAAGAATCTCCGCATCTGAAGGCGACTGTTGTTGTTGCTGCTGTTGTTGAGGTGATGCAACTACTGATGCAGCTGCTGCTCCAACTGATTGCTTAGCAGTCAACGACTCACTGTTGTTATTGTTGTTATTGATATTACCTATGAAATAAATGTATATTTTCAACACACACTGTCAATTAGCATTATTATCGCCAACTCACCTGTAATGGCATCAATACTTTGGACATATTGCTGCTCCTCGAGCAACTCATCGGCAACATTGGGCGCCTGTTCACTGCCAGCCATGGGACTTGCACCAGCAGCTCCGCCATCCAATAGGGCATCCTCATCAATGGTGGGCAAACGATGCTGCACCGGAAGCTTTCTATGCAATTCCTGTTGCTTAGACTTTCCATTGCCAACACTCAATTCCTCAGTCTCAGCTCCTCTTCCTTCAGTATTATTCAATGCCCCCGATTGTGGCAACTGTTCCGATTGTTGTTGTTGTTGCTGCTGCTGTCGACTGGCGACTCCAGTTAATTGTTGTGGCGTCGGTGGCGCCGCCGGAGCGTGCATATGTGTTGGTGTCAACGTTGTCGTCATTGTGGAATACGATGCATAGATAACTATAGTGAGTATTACGGCAATCAAAACCAACAGAAAGCGCAAAATGCGCGTATTATGCAAATTTCCAACTGCCACCATTTTGATCCTGTTTATTTACTTCTTAATCTCAATCACAATCTCAAAATCAATTCTTTTTGATCTTTGAGTATTCGTTTAAGTATTTATTATACTTTCTTCTATAATTTCATTAATTTACCAACTGCAATAGATAAACAAAGAAAACTTCATATTATAAATATTTTGCGAATGAATAAGTTTATACTTAATAATATAATACAGTTGCTTTATGCTTGAAATAAGTAAAAAATAAACGATTGTAAGAAATGGGTTTCACTGGAGTTGTTGCTAAAGAAAAGCTGATATTTGATATGCCAAGGAAATAAGTGAAAAGAGCACGGAAATGCTTGAAGATATCAGATAAGCATGGAGTTCAACTGCATAAATGCGTGTAAGTTTGCTTGGAAAAATCTTATGGTTTCTTCTTGTTCGTAAAGTGAGTTAAAATTTATAAGAATTTATTAATTTATTAGGTTTTATCTTGTATTGAATATGGTATTATTTTAGTTTCATCTTAAATGGTCTAAAAGTATGTAAGACAAATGGAAAAGTCGATCTAAAACGTTTGAAAGATCACAAAAACCACTTAAAAAGTGTACAGCACTTCTTAAAAGAGTATGCGCGACTAGCAAATACTCTGCAGCTAGGTACTCTTATAAAAATAAATTTGATTTGATGTACAAGAAAGAAACTATTGAAAGTATCTAAGAGTTGTCTTTATTTGCCTGTCAAATACATTTATACAAAACAAATATGCCCTCTTTACACATTTTCCTATATATGCACGGTATAATAGACAGATATAGATATCTATTCAGTCAATTTAAAAATCAAGTTATATTCTTTAAAAAAGTCATATATATATACTGTTTTTGCTAAAATTTTCTTTGGATAACAGAAAATGTGACTTTTCCTTTGGGAAGTGTTATAAAAACAGCTTAGAAAGCATACACGAGTCTGTAGCAGAAAGTGCTCGACTAGAAGATAGCCTGTATTTCGTTTTACTCACATTAGAAACTAGATTTGTAGGTAGTTGTCACACTTCTGTCCGTCACATTCATTTGTAGAAAACAATTATGCTATTTTTTGACATTTCCAATAGCTATAGGGTACAATAAAGAGCAATCTATTCCCATTAGCCTTGTTCGCCTTATATAATGTGGACAAAACAACGATCGATCAATTGCTTTAAGTATACAAAACACGTATGTACAAAACTCGTACACAGCTGGACGCTTGAAGAGCGCAAATATTTTGGCCATAAGCGTCGCAGACACGTTAGAGATGAAGAGTATAAATGTTGTTGTACTCGGCATGCTAATGAACTGGACAAACGTGAAGAGTGGGAATACATTCAATACAGAGTCAACACATCCCAGCATCCAGAGAGTTGTTGGCAGCTCTTTTGTATGCGTCGTCTTCTATAAGCTAAACATTCTTGACCCGATTTGCCAGTGGGACGAGTACTTGAAGAAACCGCCTTCGCATAACCAACTTGGCTAACGTTGTAGTACACATTTATGTATTGTAGCCACTTGACTTTTCCCGAGCCACATACTCATAATAGAAGTAGCTCCTTCAGGTTTTTAGCTTTAATCGGTTCGTGAACAAATAGAAATTTGATTACAGACAATGAGTCTTTCATTCTTATCAAAGCTATAGTTCTGTTTATTGGCGCTTTGTCAAGCTACTCACACTTGAAACTGTCCAATTTATCGCTTTAGTAGAGGCGATTATTCCAAGGGGTTTTTTCTATACACCTCTTGTTAAATCAGAAAACGTAAACTAATAAAATAAAAGCCAGTAACATAAACATTTTTATTATCAGTAAACTTAATATTATGATTGATTCAAAACTCGTCATTGGGAAAATTACAATTCGTAATTATGTGGGACATTCCAAAGTTTCCGCAATTGTTATGGTTGATAGTGTTATCGGACATGCAACTTAAATAATTGAATATGCAGAAACTGACGAGCTTATCTAATCTGTAGCTAATTAAAGAACTAGGTAGACAGATTGGTAACAAGTCAAATAGCAAATCTATTTAATTACTTAAAAGATGACACTATAGATAGATGTACTACCAAATAATTGAATGTTTTGTTGATAAGAGATATTAGGTATGTATTTTTGAAGTAATCTTATCCCTCATCGAACTCTGCCATAAAGTCTACTACGTATCTTAAGAGTAACACAATTTATAACAAATAACAAGGTTATTACCAAAAAAAGAGATTGCTACCATTTGATAAGATCTGCCTTTTGATAAGAGCATTTCCGTTACGTTATTTCGATTTAGAGCGCACAAAGAAAAGTATTATGTTGGTAATTGCTTATACATCTATCTGTTATCTGGCTGACACTTTCTTTGACGTAATTACGACCTTATCGCACATCTCAACAGAAATTAAACGAATATCTTAAAGCACACAATGTCTAAGTGAGAACTAATCAAGCATTATACTACTACAGTATATTAGAGACCGCAGCGTGACGCATTTTGAGGCTGGACCGACGATCTACTAGAAAGCGAGAGTGTCTTTATCAGTTGCTTGATTTACAATTCATTTCTCTCGCTATTCCGATGATTCATCTCAACTGATAAGCATCAATTTTGTGCCTGTGATGTGTGATTGTTATGAAATGCCAATCAGTTTACGCATAACAAGCATGGAACATTGGCACTTCTGGGTGCAAAACTAATTGGTACCCCGCTTATCAGCTAACCAAGACTCAGGAAATACAACGTCCCACAATTGTTGTATTTCATTTATCAAAAAAAAAAAATAAAAATACATATGTGTATGTATAACATATTTAAAGCACTTTAGGGACTCGCATGCTTCAGATAAGCGAAATAATATTATGTATATACATATGTATGGTATATATAGTTCTCTTAAATATATTTGCAACTGCACGTGTTAACTTGTCGGTGTTAACCAGCGAAATATTCGTTAAAAATTGCAAATAATTAGTTTAAGGTCTAATGAGCAATAAAAAAAACAATTGTTGCTTGTGTATTTATATAATACTGTTGTGTGTAGATTGAAGCTGGAGATCTCTTAAGCTAGTAGTAGACGAACTTGGAAAATATATAAGTACAATGAACCGCAAAGATAATCGTTGGTTAGGCGGAGAAAAACGAGTTTTAGACCAAAAACCAAAAAGGAAAAAAATACAAAATCTCTGGTTAAACCACGTTGCTATCAATCAAAGTCGCATCAAAAAAGTTAAAGAGGGCGTTGACCACAAAGATGATATCCATGAGGCGATTGAGCAGCTGATGAAGCTCTTAGCTAAGTTTTGCTTCCGGCCAAAAATTAATGAAACCATCGCTCGCAATACGCATATGGTATTTGGTAATAACCAAAACTATTACTCAATTCTTAAGCAATACACAACAACATCGCTATGGTTATGTTAATAAATTTAAACAAACAAAAAAATGAAGAAAAAAACGTAGTCATCGCTTGCCCCATTGCATTGTCACTCTGTGTTTCGTTTCTCGGACTAACTTACCTGCAGCTTAGTCGCAAACGTCCGAGTTGGCGAGTAAATTTGTTAATTGAAGCAGCGCCGTTGACGTTGACGTCGACGTCGAAGGCAACAGCAGCGGCGGCGTCAGCCTGAAGACAGCGACAAAGTTGTCGGCGTTGGGGCTATGACTATTGTTGGACCAGGGTCAAGCATAATTACTAGATGGCTTGGCCTGGTCTATCTGCCTTATTGTGTTGTCTTATTATTAGTTATTTTTAGTGTTTGTTCATAATTAATTTAAGTTTGTTGACAATATTGAAACGATGACAATGATAAACTGCACACACACACGCGCGCACAGATACACGTCCCTGTCCCTGTTCCCGCTTCCGTTTAGTTCCAGTTGCCTTGGGAGCCTGTGCTTGAATTCCGAGTATATGTATATATATATATTTGTTAGCCTTATTTTAGCACAGTTGTAACGTCATTGGGTCTAAGCTGTTTTTATTAGTCATGCAGACCACGTATATAAACAGACTATGCGTTTATTTCTGGCCAATAAACTACATGTGTGTATATATACAAAGGTTTCGGGTTTTTTTCTCAGTTATTTCTGCTGCTATTTTTTGCATTGGTTGCTGCGCGACGATGAATCGCTTTGCATACACTGTTTATTACACCTCTGAAAGTTATGCACTTTATGGCGAGCACGTATGCAATTAATGGCGTTAGTATTTGGGGTTTTAATCTCATTAAAATAAATCTCGAATACAGTTTTGTTTACTCCGCGAGTCGTGAACGGGTGCGAAATCGGCCGTCTTCGTCCGCAAGTCGTTTTACTCTTCTGTTTCTTGCCTGAATATGATAACCACCCTGTTGCTAATAACAGCAACATGTTAATTGACCCTTGTTGAGCTGTTATTTACAGCGAACTGTTAATGATTCTTGTAACAATGTTATTTTTGAATAGGTTAACAGACAAATCTGGATTATAATTTGAGGACTGCACAGTTTTATAGTACATATATAGATATATAGTAAATAAATTTCAGTTAATATAGTCATTTTGATAATAAAAATGTAGCAGAGACTGAAACAAGAATTCAAATTTATGTGCTGCCAACTGATTGCGATTATAGCATATTTGCATAATGTTAAGAGAGAATCCTTAACAGAGCAGCATTAACAGCGTAGACTTAACAGAGACCGTTAATTTATTTCACAATTTAAAATTCAATAAATTCTATGAAGGCGAATTTAATTTATGCTTGTAATATCCAACTAAAAATTATGTCTATTAACCACTATTGCAAAGTAGGGCTCATAAGTTAAAGTATCTTTATTCTTGACCATACAAATTGCAAGTCAACAGTTGTACAACTGTTAGTCGCCCTGAACGCGAGCGCAATTACTATTATCGATAAATAGTGTACGTCAGCTGCAGCTGTCAAAAGCGATTCACAAAAATTTTCAACATCCAAGAATTGTTATTGTGCGTGTTTGCGGAAATTCGTTTGGTCATAATAAGCGTTAAGTGAAATTTAGCGCATATGTGTTAGACTAATTGTTGTACTTAAATGTTGCATGCATATAATGCACTAAGTGTCATTCGTTCAACAAGGAGGCAGGAGCATAACAGCAGCTGAAACCGAAAAACCAACAGAACGCATAACTATGTCATTTGTGGGTGGAGGGGTTGGTGGTGGCACTGATGTGCACAAATTTATTGAGGCCCTGCAGGCAGACTTCAAGACGCTCTCACTTGAAACCAAGAAGAAGTATCCGCAAATAAAAGAGGTAAGTGCTCTTGTTCCAGGGTCATATTCACTGCAGCTGACGTGTGCATCTTGTATTTTGCCTTCTTCTAATTGCGGCAATTTGTCATACAGCCGCAACTGTGTGGTGGAGGGTAGTGGGTGGTGCTTACAGGGGGGATGACAACGCCTCACATGTGGAATGGGGTGGTATGATTGTTCTGCACCTGTTTCTGAGTGCGCAACGCAATTATGAAATTGATATCTCACCGGTCGGTCGGTCGGTCAGCATGAAGAAATAAAATTGATTTTATGACACAATTACGTTAATTGAATTGGACATTGTCATTATTATTAAGTACATAATACAACTCCATTTACTTTCAGGCATGCGAGGAGGCAATTGCCAAGTTATGCACAGCCGGCAGCAGCCAACAAAATACGGTGTATTATACTGTCAATCAGATACTCTATCCGCTGGTTCAGGGCTGCGAAACCAAAGACTTGAAAGTAATCAAGGTGAGTCATCGCTATTATCGGTAATGTGCAAATGTTTAACTTGATTTTCTTTATAGTTCTGCCTTGGCATGATGCAACGCCTCATCACACAGCAGGTGGTGGATCAGAAGGGCGCACTGTATATAACCAATGCCTTATGGACGCTAATGGAGCACAATATCGAGGAGGTCAAAGTGTTGCAAACGGTGACATTGTTGTTGACTACAAATTTGGTTGTGCATGGCGACACAATGGCTAAAGCGTTGGTTCTTTGCTTTCGCTTGCATTACACAAAGAATCCAACAATTGTTAACACAGCTGGCGCAACAATAAGACAACTTGTTTCACTGGTCTTCGAACGTGTTTATTTGGAGAAAGATTCGGTGCCAAGTCTACAACAACAACAGCAACAGTCTGGAGCAAGCAGTCTAGATGGAGATGGCAACAGCACACACGATGGCCAGACATTTGCCTCAGATGCCTTTCATCTGTTTCAGGATCTTGTGCAACTTGTCAATGCCGAACAGCCTTACTGGCTGGTGGGCATAACAGAAATGACGCGTACCTTTGGCCTCGAATTGCTCGAAGCGGTGCTGAGCAACTTTAGTGCAGTGTTTCATGAGGTAAGATGATAGTTATAATTGTCCCTCAATTTTAAGCATTACAAGTTTTATAATTTTTATGTCTAGCTTACATTACTTAAATTGTAATTAATTAGCGTTCTTAGTTGTTCTCTATTCATTCGATATTCTCATCTTAACTTTACAGAATCAGGAGTTCCGTTTGCTGTTAAAGGAACGCGTCTGCGCTTTGGTTATAAAACTCTTCTCGCCAAATGTCAAGCATCGCCAGCTTCCACCACCAAGTAATGGAACCGCAGCAGTTGCAGCGGATAAACCATACTTTCCAATAAGTATGCGTCTGTTGCGATTGGTGGCTATACTTATACAGAAGTATCATACTATACTGGTCACTGAGTGCGAGATATTCTTGTCGCTGATCATCAAGTTTCTGGACCCGGACAAACCTCATTGGCAGCGTGCATTGGCCCTGGAGGTTATACACAAGCTGGTCACACGTTCCACGTTGATTGCCTTCTTTTGCAAATCGTACGATTTGAAGAATCATGCTACACACATTGTTCACGACATGATTGCTGCCATGGGCAGCTATGTGCGCTATTCTCTAATCAATGCTTCGGCGGTGCTAAGCAATGGTGGACAACAATTGGCTGGCGTCGCCGGACAACAGCCGAGCACTTTGGCAGCGCTGGCAAGTGGTGGCAACAATCAGTGTGGTTTCATGTTCCGCGGTGCTTATCTTCCATTGGTGGCAACGTTTGCGCCGGGCGTCTCCAAGGCTGTTTAGTAAGCAGAGATCTTTATATAGCCTTGCAGAGGGTGTTACACTAAAAGGGGAGTGGCAGAGACCATTAAGTATATATATGGTCGATTCGCGATATTGTCATGTCTGTCTGTTTCTATGCAAAGAGGGTTGTCAGTTTTGATGCTGTCGTGCAAAAGCTGGCTACATGTTCGTATATATGTTAGTATCAGTCGAATCGGAATACTACAATCACTTGAAAATTGTATACAGTACTCTGCAAGGGTATCAAATCATTTATTTTTTTATTTCTTTATAAAAGAAAAAACACTCACAAACTTCTCTTTTAGCTTGGAAATGTTGGACAAACTTGATGCACCCAACATACCCGATAGTTATGGCATTTCCCTGGCCTATGCAATCCTGTTGGACATGACGCGTTCGATTGGTGGCGTCATTCAACGCACACCCGAACTGCATCCCACACATAACACGGCCATTATTACTGAGGAGGAGCATAAGCCATTATGCCTGCAGTTGGTCAATTCCAGTTGGTCTGGTCTGTTGAGTGCATTCATTCCGCTGGTGGAAACGTCCATAGATGAAGCAACCACCGAGAATATACTAAAGGCTATGCAAAACTATGCGGCACTTTGTGGAATGCTGGATCAATTGCCGCCACGTGATGCCTTCATTATGGCAATGTGCCGTGCCTCCTTTCCACCTCACTATGCCATGTCCATATTTGCCAACAACGTGCAACCCGATGCAGATCTCAGATGTAAGCAGCAGATTACTTTTATACCATTTAAACATGATAATAGTTGTCATTTTCAGGTCACACTCGCAGCGGAAGTCAGGATCTGAGCAGTCAGTTTATTAATAGCTGCAATGCCGATGGCGGTGACTTTCGGCCACAGATTGTGGCAGTTGGAACACCAATGCCCAGCGCCTCGTTGCCACACAGTGTAATGCAAGCACCTGTTATGCTGACCAATAAGAATCTGCAATGTATGCGTGCAATTCTTCTGTTGGCCCACAATAATGGCAGTATTTTGGGCACATCTTGGCACATTGTGCTGCAGACATTGCAGCATTTGGTTTGGATACTTGGATTGAAACCCTCGACGGGCGGAAGTCTGCAGGCAATGCCCAAACCCGCCATGGAGGCCAATGTCGGCATACAGACGGCAGTGATGGCCGATCTTCCAGTGCTGTCGCAAATGATTGGCCAACTGTTTGAATCCAGTCAGTATTTAGATGATGTGGGATTGCATCATCTGATCGATGCGCTCTGTAAGCTCTCGCATGAGGCCATGGAATTGGCGTATGCCAATCGAGAACCATCGTTATTCGCTGTGGCAAAATTAATGGAAACGGGGCTCGTTAATATGCCACGCATCGAAGTGTTATGGCGACCGTTAACCAATCACCTGCTTGAGGTGTGCCAACATCGACACATACGCATGCGCGAGTGGGGTGTGGAGGCCATCACGTATTTGGTCAAGTCGGCGCTGCAGTTTAAGCATAAACAACCGCTTAAAGAGAATCTGGTAAGTAGTAGTACGTGATAATTACCTAATAATAGTAGCTGCCTCATGCAAATTCCAAATAATTTTGTAAGAATTACAAAAACAAACACAAAAACATTATGAATTCAATTGAGAGAAACCAAACTAGGAATTGTAGGAAATCAATTATACAAATGAATCTATTCATGAATTTTAGTCCTTTTGACAATCCCCATTTTATTCCTAATTTTAATTTCCTTATTACAATTATTCTAATTTGTAGCTTCTAATTTTTGTGTTTCTCACTTTTCCATCCTCTTTTCGATATACTTTGTATTACCTACAAATATTCTTATAGATATATCTTTAGTATAAAGTTTCCTGTACTGATACTTTGTCTTTTATTAAAGGAACTGCAAACCATGTTGCTGAGTCCACTCTCTGAGCTGTCCACGGTTCTGCATGCGGATGTGCGTCAGCGTCAATTGGATTGCGTGCTGCAGATTCTTAATACAGCTGGTGAGATTCTTTCATTTGGCTGGCCAGCGATTATCGAGATAATTGGCGCTGTTAATGATCATCATGGCGAGCCTCTGATACGCACCGCATTCCAGTGTCTGCAGCTGGTCATCACCGACTTTCTAACAGTCATGCCTTGGCGTTGTCTGCCCTTGTGTATCAGCACAGCAGCCAAGTTTGGTTCACAGACGCAAGAGCTGAATATTTCGCTAACAGCCATTGGGCTAATGGTAATTGAAAACAGTAGAAATGTATGTGAACACATTAATAACTTCTATTTTAACTTTACAGTGGAATATCTCAGACTTTTTCAATCAAAATCAGGATAAGTTAATGTCCACACAACTGGAGGATGTTTCCATATTGCCGGACTTTCCAGGCACTGTCAAAATGCCGCAGTTTGACAAGTTGTGGATGTGCTTGTATGCCAAACTGGGCGAGCTGTGTGTAGATCTGCGTCCCGCTGTACGCAAATCCGCTGGACAAACGCTGTTCTCTACAATTGCGGCGCATGGCAGCCTGTTGAATCCTCCCACATGGCAGGCGCTCGTGTGGCAAGTGCTCTTCCCCTTGTTGGACAATGTGCGAGCTCTAAGCAGCTCGGCTAGTAATGAGAAAGTGGATGCTAGCGGCAACATTCTAATTCATCATTCACGCAACACGGCCCAAAAACAATGGGCCGAAACGCAGGTGTTAACCCTTTCCGGCGTTTGTCGGGTGTTCAACACAAAACGCGAGTTACTCCAGATGCTGGGTGACTTTGAGCGCGCTTGGTCACTGATTCTTGAGTTTATACAGAATGCAGCGCTCAGCAAGAACGGTGAAGTCTCATTGGCGGCATTGAAGTCGCTGCAGGAGATTATGTACCACAACAGCACGGAGCGTGCGTTGAAGGATGCACAAACGGCCCAGCAGCAGGATGACGAAATCTGGACCGTAAGTTTAAATTATGAGCAGTTTATTTAAAAATTTTACTAGAAATTGGTTTGAAAGTAGTCTGATATACTCTTTCCCCTACAGAGTTTATGCTTGTTACTTTTCTCTGGAAAAAGTACTTCAACTTTGTAGTGCACTGTTTTCAACAAAAGGTATTAATCCTCTAGCTCTTTTCTTACACTTGACAGATTGCCTGGAACATTTGGCTAAGCATTGGCATGGAGAGCACCAAAATGTCAGCGACATCACGGCAATTGTCCGGTAATGGTCAAGACAGCCAAGAGGACTTTTACATTCCCAGTCAGGCCTTTCTAACGGCGCTCATACAAATCTTTCCCGCTATTTTCCAGCACATTCAAGTCAGGTGAGTTCATTGAGTTCTCATTGCATTCAATTAGCCATTACTTAATTATCTTTTCTCTCTTAGATTCAGTGCATTGGACTTTGATAAGTTCTGCACGGTGTTGACCAATGCTGTCTGCATACCAGTGCAAACAGATGCTGTTCCTTACATCATGTCCACAGTGTCGGATACGTTGTTGACGCCGCTGCATGATGGCATATTGGAGTGCATGGAATTGATACAGAAGGAGGCTACACGATCCGACTCGGATCCGAGCATACGCCAACTGATACCCGCCATCTTTCGCCAACTGTTGATCTTTAGTAAATTCGCCTGCGCACCGCCGACATTCCAGCAGAGTGTGGAGCACAATAAGTATGGCAAACCAAGTGGCCATTATGCCAACAATGCATCGATTGAGGTCGTAAGCATGAATTACATTCCGTTTGGCGAGAAATCCATAAGTATTTGTGTTAAACTATACCAAAGTACCGCCACCGAGGAGTCGGTGGTACAGGAGCAGATATTGCACGACATTGTCAAGGCACTGCGCACTCCGTTGGCCATGAAGTACAAGTGTCTATCATCCAGCACCTGGAAGTTGGCCATCTCCAGCCTTATTAGTGTGCTTCACACGGGATTGAAAGTGGCGCGTGCCAAGCCGCAACATTTTGCCAGCCTTTGGGATGATTTAGCCGATACCCTGGACAAATTTCTATTCCCCATCAGTGTGTGCACCATTGAGGATCGAGGTCTAGAGGAAATTGTGCTTGATGAAACAATCGATTGCCAAGTAATTGAATTGTTGCGCGATGAAGTCTTGCCACATGCTCACGAGATGCCGCATCAGTTTATAATGCAAATTGTTGTGCTGCTTAACAAGGGTTCCATACATTCTGCATCGGATAGCAATATTTGCTATGAGTCCGATTGGAAACTACGTGAAATCTTTGCCAAAACTTGCTTTGAAACTTTGCTGCAGTTCTCGCTGCTGGAGGATCAGGCAACAGCCTCGGCCTGCAACAACAATCGCCTTAATGCCAATTTACTAACAGCAGGTGCTGGTGGAAATGTCAGCAAGGATTTTGCCGGTCGCCTGGCGGTCACTGCGTTGCTGCATCGTTTTCAGGAGGTGCTTAAGCGCTTCAACGATGACGAGCGTCAAAGTGGAAAATGTCCGCTGCCCAGGTTAGTTTTGTTAACCAGCTTAACTAAGAGGTTGCTGGATTTGGCTAAGATTATGTATTTGTAAAATGTTGCTGTTCATCGGGTATCTTTTTATAAATGGAAATTAAACGAATTTGTCTGCCAAAGATTGACTTGGCATTCGAATTTAACAATTTTTTAACAATTCAGAAATTATTACGATCCTTTTTGAACATTTTAAGAATTCCAATTATAGTAAATTAATCAAAACTGAAGAATTTGTCTACACAATGACTTCTTAATCATGTTCCGATGGTTGATTTGATCTCAAAATAATATAATCTAGATAGGGTTTACATTTTTTACAATTTTTTAAAAGTATGCAATGGATTATAAGGTTTTTTCAAATGTTTAATTGCAGATTCCGCCTCTCTGAAATATCGTTTGTGCTGAAAGCAATTGCAACGCTAGTGGTGTCCATGAAGAAGGCGCCAGCATCCAAAGGTAAACATCGAAACAAATATGATTATTATCAGTTAACTTTATTAATTAATTTATACTCTCTCACAGTCAATAAGCCCGCTTGGGATCTGTTAATTGGTCTATATCCCTATTTGGTGGACTGCACCACAACCACGTCACCGGAGGTGTCTCGTTCGCTGCGCGAGGCATTGCTGCAATACACAGATCTGTTGCAAGCACCACGCACCTCCAATGACAATCCAATACAATCGAATGGACAGCAATGAGAATATGCCCAAGCGAATCGTTTTTAATTGTTTAAGCAAATGTCCCTTTGAATATATACCTATATAATATTTATACATATTACTTTTACATTTACTGTGCATAATTTAATATTGTTATATATGCTTATACTTACTTTTTACCCATTTCCCGTATGTATTTGTTTAATTACTTATAGTACAGCTAATAAGACCTAAGTATATATATATATATGTATTATCTGTCTGATGTGTGGGCTATAACAATTCAAAATTAAAGCTGTCAAGAGCTTAACAGCTCGATAAGATAAGATGGACAAGTAAACCCGGTTAACCTACTATGCAGCAACAGCAGCAGAAGCAGCTTTATTGGCTAAAAATACGACGGCAGCGACGGCGACGACAACAAACAAATATATATTTCTTTAGTACCTTTTCGCTGTTTACTGATAATGATAATGATAATGATATGATATAATATTATAACTAAACATGAGCTATGCGTGTAGCGCATTTTAAACAATCTACCTAGAAATGGAATAGACTTGCGTGTTATCTGAATCAAATACGAGTACACTTAACCATGATGCAACAACTTTGTAGTGACGTTTTTAAATAAAGCAAAATTATTATTATTATTATTATAATGTTGACGCCTTTTCATTAAACAAATATCAGTTGATAAGACTGATATATGACGACAATTGCGGTTATCGCAACTGCGGTAGTTATTTTCACAGGTATTTTGATAAGCCAAATAAATTAAAAAATAAACCAGCGGCCATAGAAAGTGGAAATATTCGTCAGAAGCTGTAATCTCTTAAACTTTATGGGAAGGAACTTACCACAACAATGTTGAGCTGTAAAACGTGTCGGAGACATTTGAGAGTGCAAGAAAAATGTTAATCTAAATAAAATTTTTATTTTAATTTGTTTTGTTTTCATTTTAATCGGTATAATAAGTATAATAACATTTTTTGTTGTTCTTGTTGTTTGTTTTGGTTTTGTTTTGTTTTCATTCATTTACCTGTTAATTTTAATGTTTTTTGTTTTTTATTTTGTTTTTTATATAGTTTTTGTTTTGTATTTTTAATATTAGAATTAGGCAATCGAGTTAATACTACCTTCGTTTTAAATATTATGCAACGAATTGGGTTTTTTGTTTTGTTTTCTTTTTTATTTATGAATTTTTAAATGTATATTTAATAAACTCATTTCCATTCTGGCTAAGCAACATTTGGGATTCTCTAGCGATCCACATGTTGCTTCTTCATCTTCAATTTTCTCCTTTATTTATTCTTTTTTTTTATATATATATATATTTTGCTGTGCCTTTTTAACTCAATTGTTTTTTTCTTTTTTTTGTTTTTTTTTTAGATTTTAAATTTTAGTTTTTATGCCGTGGGCGCTAAATGTACAGTTGCCTTGTAAAAATGTACAATTCAAGCGCTTGCTTTTAAAATATTTTTTTGGTTTTTTCTTGTTCTTTTCTTTTCATTTATTTGTATTAATGTTACAATTACTAATTTAGTTTTAGCTGAAAGTCGCAATCACCTTAATATATATAGCCGCATTTGTATATATATATACATATATATTGAAATATATATATATATATATATTTTCTTTTTTAGCGTTTAATTAACCTTGTGTTCTTATTATTTTAAATATTTATTTAGTTTTATCTTCTGTTACGGAGTTCTTTGTGTTGGAGAGTGGGTAGTGGGAAGAGTGAGGGCTGAGGGGCGAGGGGGGAATCTTAGATATAATACAATTGTTTTTATTACTCGTGTGGATTGCGATTTGATTTCATATATAGTATGTAGTATGTACTTAGTTATTAACTGTAGGTTGTTCTTCGTCGTGTACTTTTCCCCTACTTCATATTATTCTGCTTGTTTCCGGTAGTATGGGATTAAGTATGTAGTATGTATGCACTGTGTGTAGTATATGTATTTTATTTTAACAATTTAGTTAGTTACTAGTGTAGTTTGGATTTCCTTTTTATTACTTCCTTTTGTTTTTCCTCTAAAAAACACGCTGTACATACATATATGAATGTAGCTGTGGGTGTGTTGTGTGTTTTTTTTTTTGGTGTATTAATTGTTTGTTAAACAAAAGTAACAAAGCAAATGTTCAAGTGCTAAAAACAAGTGTAGTACTTCATATATATATATGTATGTATGTCTATGTAGTTGTATATATGTATGTAGTATATATATATATATATAGTATAGAAGTATCGGTAGATTAGAGGAGAGGCGTAAGGAGCGCAGTTTGTTTTTCCATGAAATTCGTTATATTTCGAAATTTGATGAATTCTCTTTGTATGGGTAATTTTATTTCTATATATAATTACTATAATGTTGCTAGTGTGTAGTTGTTCTTGTTCTTGTTTTTGTTGTTGTTTGTGTTCAATTTATTAAACTCTTTACATTAAATTACATAGCTAAATTGTTGTTGGTTGGTTTGTTTGGTTTTATTTTAAATTTGTTAAGTTAATTTCTTTATGCCATTAGCCATACAAAATGTCGTTAATATTGTATCTGTATATGTATGTACTCGTATATATATATATATATATATAATCATTTTGTTGTTGTTGTATCTTTTAGTTTAATGAACACTTTGTTGGGTTCAATTCAATATTAGTTTAAAAAGTTTGCATTTTCCATATTTATAGTATTTTTATTTTGTTTTTTTTTTCTTTTTCGTTTTCGTTTTTGGTTTAGTTTATAGTTAGTTTAGTTGTAATGTTATGTTAAGTTTAGCGTTGGTTTAAAAAAGTTGCTCATCGAAATTAATTTATATATATATATATGTATATATGTATATATATATATATATATATATAGTTAAGAAGCGCTGTGCCCTGTTGACTTGTGATTTGTTTAAACCTTCTCTCTTCCATATAGTAGTACTACTACTATATTTCTATATATATATATAAATTGCTAGAAATCATAGTTCATTGATGTACTCGTAGTTAGAAATTAAATACAGTATTTGCCTAGTTGAAGACGCCTGGATTTCATTCTGCCAGAATATATCGTAATATCAGATCAGAGCCAAAAATAGATACAACTTTTCAACCGATTTTTTGTGTTCTTGTGTAATTGTTTTTATTTTTAATATATGTGGGCACTTGATTGATTTTCTTTTATGTTTCAAATTTCAGGAAAAAGATTTATATCTATTTTTGGCCAATCTGTCGGGATTTCATTGTATATATATTTTTCTATAATTTAGATTTTATTATAAATGATTTACCCGTAGTTATAACTGGATTATAGAGTATTTCATACAAAATTGAGAGCAAGTCACACGTTTCTACCAAGTACTACGAATTGGAAATCAATAATAGGAAAGAGTTTTCTTCTTATTCTTTTTTTTTTTTGTTTCTTTAGCAAATTGTTGTTCGTCTTGTATTTCTACTGAAACCCTAAGGCATTTTCAATTTTTTTTTTTAACTTTACACTACGAAGACTGGAGAGAGGACAACGGAATGATCAGACTACAATTGAAGCTATAAGAACGATCCAAATAATGATCGTTATCTGTGCCAAAAGTGCACTTATCAACGAATGTTTCTTGGCACAGAAAAACTGGGGAGTTGTGGAACTCGGGGGAGGATTACGAATACCAATTAGTTGGGGATAGATAGATATTTATCAGCTTAAAACGTGTGACTTGCAATCGATATTTGATCTTTGATCATTATCGATCACTCGTTATTATCGTGTCTACAATTGTTGTTTTACTAAATTTTGTGTAAGTATTTTTTCAAGGCTACAAATTCTTTCAAATGTTGAGTTTCGGTTCGGTTCGACTCAAGTTCAAATCTTATTTTCAATTTAATATAAAAAGTTAGTTTTCTCAATTGTTTAAAGCCAATAAAATTGTCTACTAGTCGTCAAGGCTACAGTCGAATGATTCCGACTCTTAAAGACTCTGTACTTATTCTGTAAAAACTCATAGACACGCAAACAAATACTCTGCAAGCCTTATAGGTATAGTAGGTTGTAACGTCCGTGTTCACTTCTAGTATTTCCTTTGTTACTTACATAACTTCCAAGTTTATTAACTGATGGCGGTAAAATTTTTAGGACACAACGGGTCCTCTGTATTTATCATGTCTACCAAAATTCAAGGCTCCAGCTTCAAAATTGCTCTTTTTTTGGTGAATTTCTAAACATACGTTCTCGATTTTCGGGGCGTAACAAAGTTCTAAATCAAAGATAGATAGATAAGAAGATAGCTTCTATTATCTCTGAGATCTAGGTCGGTCGGACAGACAGTCATGGCTAAATCCTTTTTCTTTACAAACCTAATAGACCCTGGTTACTTTCTTAAAGTACAGGAATTTAACTTAAGATTCTGGTGTATTATTTTAATGATTTTTAGTCAAAGTCTCAAAGAAAGAATGAGATTTTCCGAACCGAGAGATAAATAATTTAAAGGTTCGCTCTATGATTCTGTTCGTTTAACCACCAAAACTCGAACCGAACCGACTCCGAACCGATTTGCAGCCTTGATTTTTATTTATTTTAGCTTCTTGAGTGTTGAAACTGAAATGATCAAAGTTGAAACTTTTGTTCTGTTTTGTTCGCTTCATTTAGTACTAGTATAATAGTTTATATATGATTACTACATTATGAAATATACATATGTAGTTGTTGCTGTTGTTGTTTTCCACTGGTTTTCCTTTTGAATTGTTCCAAATTGTTGTTGTTGTTGTTGTAACGTGACTTAATGCTAATTAAAATTACCTGTTATCATTAATAATATTTATGTATAGTACATACATATGTATAATTAATATACTATATAAGATTTGCTTAGATTAATTATTTCTTGAAGCGCTTAACGCGGGAGAGTAAAATTGTGTGCCAGTTATTTTTTTATTTTTTATTTATTTATATATATATTTTTTGTTCGTTATTATATTATATCATAATAAAAATAATCGAAAAAAAGGCATAAATAAATCGTTTCAAATATATATACTGAGGATTTATAGGATACACGATTTGTTTTGTCAGGCTTTGTTCTTGTTGTTGTTATTCTTGTTGTTGTTGTTCTTGTTGTTGTTTTTACTGTACATAAAAAAAACATACAGTACTTGTTGTATATAAGTGTATATATAATGTATAGAGTTTTTCTTTAGTATAGTATAGCAATAGTTGACGAGTGTTTCAAAGTTCTTGTTGTTGTTGTTGTTGTTAATTTGTAGTATGTCCTTCTGCTTGTCAGGGGCGTCGGCAGGGAGAAGGCGGCAGGGGGCAACATTGCTCCTTTCCTTTACATTCGTTAAATTATATTATTTAACTAAGAAATATTGAAGAAAAGAAATAAAAATATTGGGATCCCTCCTAATGAAAAGCTGTCGACGCCCTGGTTTCTTTTGTTTTATTGTTGTTTTGTGGGTAACATTACGTCATACATAATAGCAGTAAATAGGTATCGTAGCTGTTCTTGTTCTTTCTTCTTTTTGGTGTTGTTGTTTTTGTTGTTGGTGTGTATAAGCAACGTGGGTTCACTTTATCAGTTCAAGAGGTCATGTGTGTCTGTGAGTCTGTGTGTGTGTGTGTGTGTGTATGTTGAGTGGAGTTAGGTATGTATCGGACATCGATAGATTTTTGAAGGCGATACCTCGATGTTTGCCGTTGTTTATCGATGCCTCGATGTTATGGTAAAACATCGGTGAGTTTAATAAATATTATTAAACATCAAATTGTTCATTGCAGTTCAGTTGAGTCGATCAATTTTTTATCTACCGATAATAGGATTCAAATGAACGAAGAAACCAGATTATCTAAAATCAGGAACTTAGTGTATTATCGAACTGTAGAGATAGCATAATCGTATTCCCATTATTTTCAGTTTTTGATGCTTTAAAAGCAATCTTTTCTTTCGTCATATTGATAATTTCAATGATAAATGTTTATTTATAAACTGGCGTTTAAAAAAAACTTGAAATTTGACTTCCTTTTAATGAAATACAAGAGCTTTAAAGCATCGAGGTATCGATACATCTACCAACATCGATGTTCACTTGGAAATCGCCGATAAACATCGATATCAAGGTTGCCATTCAAATGTACATCCCTAAGTGAAGTACTGTGTGTGTGTGTGTGTGTTTGTGTGTAGAAAGGAGGCGGAATGTTAATCAGGGACCATAACGTTTAGAATTCCAATAAAACAAATTATAATAAGAAATAATCTAATATGAAAATTATGAAATAATAATTAAATTTCATTTTAAATTTAAAAATCATAGAATAACTCAATTTTTTTAATTTTAATTATAAAAAAATTGTAAATAAGTTATTCTTCACTTGGTATAGTAAATAAATTAAAATAAAATTGGAATGCACATATAAAAATACCAAAAGTAGCTAAATAAATGTGTTAATAAAATAAAGAAATATTTAAATAAATACTAAAAAATGTATTTTAGTATTTTTGATCTTTTGGTATTTTTACATGTGCATTCCAATTTTTATTTTAATGTTTTTACTATACCAAGTGAAGAATAACTTTTATTTTCCATATCATAATAATTCGTATATTAAAAATTTGAGTTTTATTCTATGATTTTTATATTCAAAATGAACTGTAATTATTATTTCATAATTTTCGTATATAATAGATCAGAAATAAGCGTTGTAATACAAATGGAAAACATAAGTCCATCTGAGATATTCCCATTCACTCGCATCAATTTCTTTCTGGTTGGATAATAATAAATAAACGATCTGTCGGTTGTTGTATACAATACACATAAATATGTAGTTCTATATAATATATAATATAGTCACAAATAGTCGTTACACAAATAAGCCACAAACTGTACTTGTACAATAAAAAACTTATACGCAAAACCCCCCAAAATGTCATAATTTCGATTTCGATTTCGATATCAATCATTATTGAACAATCGAGAGTGTTACGATTACGACGGTTTCAAAGTATCTTTTGCTAGGCTATTTAATTGTTTCTAAATTCATATATATATATACATATATATGTATACATATATATATACCTACATATATGTATTTATATATATATCGATATCGAACATACACACACGATGATTCAGTTTTAGCATTTTCTCCTCTAGGTTTCCTTTTATTTTTATCTTCTTTTTTTTCGTATATAACAAGAACGATTATTTATTATTATTATTATTATTATTTATTAGTTTATTAGTTTACTATACAAATGTCTGATGTTTTTATGCATCAACATAATTTATCATCATTATTCATTTATATTTGAATCTCTCTCTCTTCATATTTAAGTGAGAACACAGTTTACTATATATATATTTAAAGCTTTGGTGGCGGCAAAAAAGTGACAAAATCAAAAAAAACTTTTTGAAAAGTTAACTTAAGATTGTTAAGATTATTAAGTAGTTTTGGACAATTCAAAAATTGAAGACCGCTTTCAGTGTTTAACTTGGTATATTCTTTATACACATCATACATACATATAAGTACAACCAAAAGTTTAACAACTAACAGAAATGATATTGTATGTATAAGAATAATTAACAGTGTTTCTTTTGTATTTATAATTTTTTTTGATTTGTTTGGTTTTGTTTTGTTTCGTTTTCTGGTTGTTATTCATCGAAAATGAGGCAAAGTCGTCATAATCATACACAACATAATTTTATAATTATATTTCATAAAATACAATATTTAGTATATAGTATGTATATATGTAAGTAAGCAAATAGTACTGAACTTTACAAGTTTTGGCAGTACGCAATTTGTTTCTCATTTCTTTTTTGTTGTTGTCTTGTAATAGTTGAAAATTATGCAAATTTACAATGTAGTTGTTTGTCTATCTTAATTTTTTTCAAATTGTTTTCTTTTCTTTTCTTTTATCATTATAATATTATTTTATTTTTGTTTTTTTAAAAATATACTCATAACGCGCTACTTAATTGTTTAAAAAGTTCTTTATTTTATTAACTAATATTAATAAACAAATTTTAACATTTTTTTCTCATTCAACAGTTTTTTTGGTAGTTTTTTCTTTTTTGATGTTGTTGTTCTTTCGGTTTTTTCTCGTTATGTTGTTGCTTGAAGTTATTTTGGTTTTCACTGAAGATTTTGGTTTTCACACCCCGAAAAAAACTAGCTACAAATGAAAAATTCCATATATATATATATATATATATATATATATATATTAATATATATAGTAAATAAATACGCGAATAGAAGACGGAACCATCGGCGTTTTCTAGATGTAAACAATAAACTTGTAGGTTATTTACAACATTTCTGCGACTTTCATTATTTTTTTTTTATGTAGTATTTAATTATGTATGTATGTGTGTGGGTGTGGGCGTTTGAGGGGGGGGGGGTGGTAGTGGCGTATCTGTTAGATCTTTAATAGTTGTAGTATTTTATTAGATTAGTACTGCGGGTTCGGTGTTGGATTCTGGACCGTCATCATCATCATATCATCATATTATCATCTTCGTCGTCTTCTTCGTGTCATCATCTTGGAGACCGTTAATTACTAGTGTTGTGAAATTATTTTTTATTAGTGTTCATTTAACTGCTATCACTTTCATTTGTTAATTGTTAATTTTTGTATCTTTTCTTATGTTTTTCTTTTTATAATAAAATACAATTTTACTAAACAAATTACTTGCAGACAATTCAAGTTCTTTTTTGGGGTAGAAATGGGGGCAGATGGAGGGGGGGGGGGCTTTCAGAAAGAGGATCTTCTGTGACAACACTCATTTTGCTAGTTGTATGTGTATATTATGTATATAATATAATGCTTTCATTTTTCTTTCTTGTTTATTTATATGCTCAATTATATTTCGATTTTCTTGTTTTCTTTTTTTTAGGAATTTTAATCATAATTTCTCCTTTTCTTTTTCCTGCAATAGAAACAACAAATTGCAAAATCGGATAAGTCAAGAGATTGATTTAAATGGCACTAGAAACTTATCAAGTTTAGATACAAAGTTCAACCAAAAAATCTAAATGCAGACGGAGGGGAAGTGAGCGGCAATCAATCAATCAATCAATTAGTTAAATTAGTTAAATCTCTATTACAAGATACAGATACTAGAGCAATCAAGTTAAATAATAGAAATAAAAAGAAAATTCCAATTTTTTACATATTGTAAAATAAAAAAAAAATAAAGATATTCTTTCAAAAATCAAAATACTTTGTTGTCCGACTTTCATTTTTTTTTTGTTGGTACAAACATTAGACTACTTGTAGTTATTATTGTTGTTGTTAATAATAATATAATATAATTGCTATGGTTATTGTTTTATATTTATTTATTTATATTATTATAGTTGTTGATGTTTGTTGCATTTGTCGGTTGCATTTTTGCTGAACGCTGGGCACACTTTTCGTTTTGTTTAGAGATGAAAATTGAATCGATATTTGCAACGATAGCGAGCGATAGCGACAACAATCGATAAACCAATAGTCAATGTCAATCAATCATTCAATCAATCAATCAAGCTGCAGGCTGTTTTTTTTTTATCATTTCATTTTTTTCTTTTTACCTATTTACTTATGCATTAATTATTTACTTATTGCGAATTTTATCAACTACGGCAATTGTTAGTTTACGGATTTGATGTTTGTTTTTTTTGGTTTTATGGAGGGAGGAAAGAAAATAAGAGAAAAGAATGAAATACAATTTGATTAGCAATTCTCAATGATTATTAGCTACGCAATTTATTGGCACTACGAATTCCACGAATTACACACGTAAAGCAACTGAAAAGGAAGCGCTTAGAGATGGTTCCAATCCCATTTAATATGATAACTTGGCCAAAACTGCGATTGCAAGCTAGTATAATACTGATTGTTGCATGCAGCAGCAGGGACCGTAACGGTTATAATTTATTTTAAAATATATAAATATATATAATAAAATAATAATTATTTATTGATTGTTATCAAAAAGAAAAACTAAAAACTCTTATTTTTAATACAAATATACAAAAAATATAAAATGTTAATTAAATTTCCTTTTTTAATTTGTAATAATCATTGAATAACTCTTGTTTTTAATTATATAAATTGTAAATAAATGTTTTTCTTTAAATTGTATAGCAAAAAATTAAATATACAAATTTAATGCACATATAAAAAATACTAAAATAAATACCAAATATATATATAAGTAATTTATTGGTATTCAAAATTTATTTTAATTATTTCTACACAAATTAAAGAATAACTTTTATATAAAATGTTTAAAAATATCAAAAAATATTAAAATAAATTACCAAATAAATACCAAATATTTATTTTAGTATTTCTTGGTATTTGTGCATTAAATTTGTATTATTCATAATTAATATAAACGCTTATTATCATATCATAATAAGTTGTATAATAAATTATGAAAATACGAGTTATTCTATGATTTTTTGCAAATTCTTGTATATAAATAAAAAATAAAGAGTTTCTTATGAATTTTTACAATACAAAAATGAATAAACCAACCAAAAATAGTATAACTCAAAGTTTCCCCTTCATTTTATTCAGGTTTTCTTTTATTTTCAAACCCTTTTTTTAACTCGTATTAGGCGATCCCTGTTTGCATTTAAATATATAGTAAGCATATCTATAGGGATACTACTTATGTGTGTGTGTGTGTCAATGGTCGGGAGAACGATCTCTATAAAGAACATATAGCTATAAAAAATTGCAAATAAAAATTCTCTAATAATATATATGTTCACACAAACAGCGAAACTACAAATACACATATATATACAAACGGCACATACTACAAATACAGAGAGAAGTCATTAAAAATGCGTGTGTTTAATTGTTTTCTTTTTTTTTTTTTTTAATTTACATTTGTTTTTTTATTGTTTTTTTTTTATATAGAAATCAATCTCGCACAAAATCATAAAAAAAGGAAAAGAAAGAATAGCACAAAATTATAGTAATTTATTTAATATTAAATTATAGACGGAAACGGCATAAACATAATAATAATAATATATTTATTTTTTTTATCAAAATTGTAGAAAATAATTTGTAACTGAAAAAAAAAGAAACAAAAAGTGCGCAAAAAGAAAACAAAATACTTTGTTTTGTCTGTCTGCTTGTGTGTGTGTGTGTTTGTGTGTGTGTAAGTGTGTGTTTACATGTACAAACTAATTAAGTGTGTGTAGCGAGGGGGCGTGGCACGTAGAAGGCTCTACAAGTTTTCAAGTAAAGAAAAAACTGCAATTCAAAAATAATAAGTTGGTTTTCCAGCGTGTTTGTTTGTGTAATGTTGTTGTTGCTGTTGTTGTTTTTGTGTTATATTGTTATTAACCAAATTTATTGCCAACTTTAAGCTTAGATAGTCATTTATAATAGGCATAATATAATAATATACATACATAAGTAACGATAGAATAGTTTGATAAACTTTGTGTGTATTTTCAAGGCAAAACTCGCGATGCTAATCATTTAAATTAATATTAAACAATAAGTACTTAAAACAAAGTTCATAACATTTTTTATT
Source organism: Drosophila histrio (assembly GCA_958299025.2). Classification (NCBI taxonomy): domain Eukaryota; kingdom Metazoa; phylum Arthropoda; class Insecta; order Diptera; family Drosophilidae; genus Drosophila; species Drosophila histrio. Next base: position 9,726,464 of record OY282580.2, read on the forward strand.
TATTTCACTTTTCATCTTAATAATGCACTCGTTGTGTGTGTGTGTGTGTGTAGGTGTGTGTGTAGATGTGTAGGTGTGTGTAAAAGTTAAGCAACAGAAAACAAGCGCAGCAAACAAAATTCTAAACTCTTTTTCGACATGAAATCATAAGGCATATTTATATATATTTATTTATATATTTATATATATATAAATTATATATATATATAGAATCGTATAATTATATAGTATTTATATGGCTATAAAACTACGCTCAGTGTGTTGTGTGTGTGTGTGTTTTGTGTGTGCTTGTCAATATTAAAGCAATGTTTGTTTTTTTTTCGTTTAGCACACATCGAAATTAAAGTTACAAATTAAATTGTTTTGTTTTTTTTTTGTGGGCAGCAAATTATAAAAATTAAAATATATTTATATAAATTTAAATATTAAGCTTTAAGTTTGTTTTATTTTTTTTTATTGTTGCGGCACGCAAAACATTTGCCCAACTAGAAAAACACTTTACTTTAATTTAATTATAATACAAAAATGAGAATAACGTCGATAGATTATTGTGAATTTTTGTTAACTTTATATTTGTTTGTTGCTTTTCCATTTTGAGGTGGGGGGCGTGGTGCTTTCAACGTGCCACAACCAACAAAAAAAAACAAAACAAAAACGAAACAACAAAACAAATTTGTGCATTCGTTTCTTCTTCATCTTCTTTTTTTTATATTTGTCTTGTTGCTCATTTTATAAATTGTTAACTAAGAAAATTTTGCTAAATTTGTTGCTGCTGCTGTTGTTGTGTGTGTCTGTGTGTATCTGTGTGTGTAAGTACGTCGCATATGTCTGTGTGTGTGTTTGTCTGTGTGTTTGTCTGTTGCGCATTGCGAATGCAGCTTCAAACGTCTTTAATTTGCAGTTTATTAACTAAAATGTAAATTTTCTGCTGCGTTTCAATTGTTTTAACAAATATTTGGTGTTGTTTTTGTTGTGGACTGCTTTGTTGTTGTTGTTGATGATTTCTTGTGTTCTGGCTGTTGTTGTTGTTGTTGTTCTGGTTCTGGTTGTTGTTGGCAAACTTACTGTTCTTGGGGATCAGTATCACTCTCCTCCAATTCGCTCTTGTTGCGTCGCTTCTCATAGATAAGAATGATCAAACAAAGAATCAGCACCTCAGCACAAATGCCCAAAAAAGGCCACAGGGCAGCAAATTTGCCTATAGAAAATTTAAAGCAATTTGTAACAAAATGTAACATTATTAAGTTCATCTTTCAACTTACCCTTAACACGAACAATTGTCGAATCGGTGATAACGGCTTCATTTAGATAATCATTTGCCTCGTTGCGTCCAGTGCATTTGTACTCGCCTCTGTCCTCCAGGGTAACATTGTTAACTATTAGAACGGCATTCTCGACACCATTATCATCCTTTTTCAGTATGTAACGTTCTGTGCTATTTGTTAAATTTGTGTAATTGCCTAAATGGTAAAAATAGAATGTTTGTTATTATATATATTAATATTGTGTTCATTTATTATTATTACTTACCAAAAGACCATGACAATCGGGGATTACTGCCGATCACTGTGCAGTGGATCACCATCTTCTCACCCTCTACAACACCATTATTTGAAGGCACTCGTACGACCACTTTAGCTGTAAGTATAAATATATACATATTATTTATTAATTATTGTTTTTTTATACGCTGTGGGCGTATATTTAGTTTGCTAAAAGTATGTAACAGGTAGGAGGAAACGTATTCGACCTCATAAAGTATATATACTATATTCTTGATCAGCATCGATAGCCGAGCCTATATAGCTAAATATATAGATGTCTTCTGTCCGTCTGTTTGCCTGTCTCTCCGTCTGTCTATCTGCCCGTCTTTCTGTCTATCCATCTGTCCGTCCGCCTGTCCGTCTGGTTGCCTGTCTCTCCGTCTGTCTATCTGCCCGTCTGTCTATCTGTCCGTCTGCCCGTCTGTGTGTCTGTCCGTCCGTCCGTCTATCTGTCTGTCCGTCCGCCGGTCTGTTCGTCCATCCGTCCGTCTATCTGTCTGTCCGTTTATACGTCTGTCTGCCCGTCCGTCTATCTATCTCACCGTCGGTCTGTTTCTATGCAAACTAGTCTCTCAGTTTAAGAGCTATATGGATGACATCGTTAAATCCATTTGTTAACTAATAATATCTATCTAATGTATATTTTAAATTAAAATTTTGCTCTTACCAATCGCCGTAATATTCTTGGACACGCCGTTGAACTCACAACTGTAGACACCATCGTCGCTAGCTTCCGCTTTCTCAATCACGAACTTTCTCTCAGCATTAATCAGTTTGAAGCGATCTCTCAAAGATGCCACATCCGACACATTGACGCCCTGCTTTTTCCTGTAAAAAAGGATGAATTTAGTTTATTTATAAGAAGGCAGTCTATCAAACTCGATAGTACTTAATATCGATAGGCTGATATGTAAAATGCCTCATACTATAGTTATCGGTATTTAACTTAATAGAATTATGAGTCAAAAGTTATTCAAAAACCATACTTACGTATTGTACAAATATGTAAAATCTTAGATGTTGAAAAGCAAATATCAAATAGTTCGCTTGAATATCTTTACAAATATGTATCGATAGGCAGTTTTAAAAAACTACCTGCTATCGTTATCGCTATTTTCCTCTATCTAATACTTTTATCTAATAGAGTGAGAAGTTACTTAAAAAACCTATCGATAGGTGGAAATTATTATTGATGTTTAAACTGGAATTTTAAGCGGATAAATGTAGCATTGAAAATGGCTTTTAAAATCTATGATATGTTAAAAATAAATAATAAAAACAGCTTAATAAGGAAAGTATTACAATATCTATTAAGATAAAGATGGATTTTATACAATCGCCATTATATCTCTACTAATGAAAAGTAAGAAGTTACACAAAAACCTATCGATAACCAGTAATTTTTTGTTATAAAAGTTTAAGCTGCAATTTTAAGAGAATAAATGGAGCTGCTTAAATGGCTTTAATATCGACACAAAAATATCTATCGATAGAGAGAGTTAAAATGAATGTCTATCGATATTTAACGCTCATCTAATTAAGACTGAGAAGTTACACTATCGATTAGCATTAAAGTTAATCAAGTCGTATATATTTTTAGCATAAATCGAAACAGAGCTTAGTTGTTTTTTTTTGGTTTACTACAGTGGCTTTGAAGGACCGTCTTGTTAGCCAAATTGCGGACCCTTCTGTAGGAAGTTTGGTGCCAATTATTCAGGACTAATTCAACGTGAGGCACGCAAAGTATTTTAGGGACCTGGCCCGACTAAAGGACCAACACAAAGTGTCATTACCATTACGAAGGCTGCCACACACACACAGAGGGAAACTAGAGTCGGAAAAGCCCACTCCCAGTCGGTCCGACACTTTTCAGCACCCTCTCGCTCTCTCTCTCTCTACAGGTTACGTCAGTCAAGTAGAGGAGGGTGGGAAAGGGGTTGCAAAGAGAGGCGGGGGCGGTGAGGACCAACATAATTAAGCAAAAGTGCTTAGCTGTGCCGTATTAAAATGATTGCTCTTATAACTGCCAACTAGAATGCTGGCCCATGGACTAAAACAGTCAGAGAAAGAGGTGTCTCTGTCTACATCAGTGTTGCCAATACCTCGCCACAGAAACAGGACAAACCGACCAGAAAAAAAGCGGGAAAAAGAACAGAAAACAGAACAAACAAATTCTTCTTATGTTTGCTTATGAGTCAATTCGTTCGTCCACTATAGCAACATCCTATAGGCAATTATTAAAACCTTTGGGTGTACATTAAGTTTCTTAAAAGTATGTAACAGATATAAGGCAGTCTGGCATATCCTATAAAGTGTATATTCTTGATCAGTATCAACAATTGCACGATGAACCGATACTTCGTGCAATATATGTTATTTCGATAACACCATATCGCTGTTGAATTCGATAACACTATGTGAAACGGAATACAACACTGTTATTCGACATACACTAGTGGGCACAATTGTTTGACTTCCCTTTCGGATCTGCCCACTAGTTTATATTGTTATTTATACAAATAAAAGCCAAAATAAAGGACAAATCAACCTAGAAATAATAACAGATTTCATTCATGGTATTTTACACTAATAAAACAGAACAGTTCTATCCGAAAAAAAGGCTGACTTGGCAACACTGGTCTATATTGGCTTATGGCTTATGGCTGATAAATGTGGGTGTGGTCATTAGGGAGTTGTTGGTTTTATTTTACTTACCATATGAGTGGTTCACCGTTATCCGTATTTTTCACATCGCAACTGAGCACAAGCGGCGTTCGAATTTTATAAAAAACCATTTTATTCTCCACATCGTCATATTTTGGCACCAACGAATCTGGCCCTGAAGAAGGGAAGAGAATTGAGAAAGAGAAATTTATATTAAATTAGTGCTAATATTTAAACACAAAATATTGTACAAATATATCGTATATATCATTAAAAAAAGGGGGAGGAAACAACGTTTACATAAAAAAAAACTTGTTATGACTAATAGAGTTTATGCATATATAATAATAATAAAAAAACAAGATAAATTTTATATGATTTAAATAGTATAAACTGAGTAAATACGAGAATATTGTAGATAAATTTGAGAAGCGAGCGCTTAAGAGATGAGAGGACGTGGGTGGGGGCGTGGGGCGTGGCAGGTATCTCAGGTTGTTTTTTTTTGTTTCGTTTTTGACAGAAAGAAATGAGCTGAGATGTAAATTTTTATCAGAGTTGACTTTTTCCAGATGGACTGTTCTACTTAATTAATTAATTAAAATTAAAAAATAAATTATAATAATAATAGTAGTAGTAAGAACTCTGCAACTTAAGAGGGCAACAAAGTTACACACAAAGTCTAGTAAATACTAATTAATAATCAGTTCAGAAAACACAAATGGCGCAAAAAGAATATTTGTACAATTTGTTGTATTTATTTTCAATTTAAAACCCAAAACTAAAACTAAAATAAATAAAAACAGCAATACAATAATTTCATTTTCGGTGAATTTCGAATTTTATTTTCTCCTATACATACATGTATATGTAGGTAAATAATTTGTTTAATGATAAGTATATAGTATGTATTTTGTTTGTAATATGTATTTTTAAAACTTGGACTGAAATCAAATAAATTTCATTTACGCGGCATATAATAATTGTTACGATTATAATAAGTGGTATGTATATAATTAGTTAAAGTAATTACAATATTTTATTTTAAAGTTAGCTGCAATTAAAATGGAGCAAATATCCTTGCCGATATATTGATAGATATCTAAATGCGATAAGTATTAATAATTAATAAATATATATGTAATAGTTATCGATATTTGCATATCGATGCATAAGCAAAAGTAAAGTTATGCGATAAGCGACAGTTTAACAACGATAACTCTTTGACCGATAGACGATAACCGATAAGCAGTAGACCATGTTTGTTTCATAATCATTCGCTTGGGGAGTGGGGGGCTAAAGAACAATGCTTATCAAAACTGCTTAGCGCCATCGCAAATTCTAAATTACAAACGAATTTAATATGCGTCACCAAAATGGCTGCCAATCAATCAATCAAATTGAAGAGAGAGCGAGAGCTGTGTGTGTGTGTTCAAAACTAAGGCAAACAACTGAAACAACGAAATAGAACTGAGAATAATAATGACAACAGCAATAACAACGAGAATAACAACAACATCAACTATAGCGAGACACAAATGAAATCAAAAATTGTTACACACATATACATACACATACATACACACAGACAAAGGTATAAAAGCGAGTAGTAGACAAAGAAAACAACAAAATCAAATTTGTCAAGCAATCGCTAAAAAACGAGTATAAAAACAACAAAAACAAAATAAAGGCTAAACTTTGGCTGCGTATTGATGTGTGTGTGTGTGTTTGTATTCGAACGAGCTTAAAAACGACGATTTGCCAGAGCGATTAACGTATAATAAGCCAACAACACCAAAAATAGACTATCGATATGAGGTTTGAGTAATGAAGACGTTAGAGATGAGCGATATGTTGATATTTATGTCACAGCGACAACTGTGACTCTTTTTAGTGACAAAATTAGCATTAGAAACATTCACCAGGTAATTATGATAACCAATCATGATTGCAATCAAAAACATAAAATTTAGTTATAGGTATTGGAAGAAATGTATCGAAATGACACTTCTATTGCTTTTTACAAAGCAATGAATATACATTTTTCTAAAATTTTTAAAAGACGTAGTAAGCTGATTAAAAATATTATATAAAGATCACAACCAAGGAAGCGATTTCTGATTATATTTCCTGCTGAATGCTACCGATCATTGGCAAAATATTATTTAGTGATTGCCAATTATTTGTGACAAATACCTGTGACATAAATATCGATCATCTCCAGATTACGTGCTTTTTAATTGTGTTTATCGATATTTTGAATACTAGCAAAAAGAGAGTAAGGAGAGCGAGTTAAGGGGACAGCGAGATAGCGAAAAGAGAGCGAGAGCGAGGCTTAGACAATATTTGACAAAGTGATTTAGATGCGAACGTAATGTGTGAAGTTGTTGTTTTTGTTCTTGTAATTGTTGGTGGTGGGGAAGGGGTCGTGAAGGGAGGGGGCGTATGTACGTTTGTGAAATCAAACAAAACAACAACACAGGGCAATGTATGTAGTATGTGAGTATGTGAGTGTGTGTCAATGTTTGTGTATGTGTGTGTGTGTGTGTATGTGGCTCACCCTTTTTAATAGGCAAGAACATCTTGGGCTGTTGCTGCATTGGCCCGTAGTTGTTGTTGTTGTTGCTGTAGCTCATTGTGGTCGCTGCTGTAACGGTAACAGCACCATCACCTTCCCCACCCAACGCTGGCGGTATAAATTGCGGCGAGTACGTCTGATATTTCTCGTTGCGATGTGGATGCGCTTGATGCGGCGGCTGATAAGCGTTCAACGTCTGCTGCGCCTGCTGCTGCAACTGCTGCTGATGATGAGCATGATGATGCGCCGTAGTCAGCAGCGTCGTCGTCGACGACGCATCCGTGGCAGTGTCCGGCGTATGCTGGCGATAATGGGGCAGCGTTTGATTGTACAGCTGAATGGTGGGAGGCTCTGGTGGCGCCACCGTATGCTCCATGAGACTGAAACGTGGTGGTGGGAAATCTGGTGGCGTTGCCGAATAAATACGATGAATAGCATTTCCACTGCCCTGTGCAGACGAAGATGTGTGCCAAGGTGTGGTGAGATCATTACTATATTTGCTTGTGGGTGCGGGAGATTCATAGCCAAAGCCAATAATGCCATAATCCGATGATGCATTGCCTCCAGGGAAATGCTGCTGCTGCTGCTGTTGTGCTGGCTGCTTGTGAAACTTGTGCGGTTGTTGCTGCTCCTTCCACGTATTCGTAAAGATCTCGTTGGGTGAACTGGGCGTCATTTCATCAATTGTCTGATAACCACTCTCCGTTGAACTCGCCTCCTTGCCGTGCACGTGCAACATGTGATAGCCGGTGGCATGTCGATGATTATTGTTGCACTGATAGCGTCCCTCGTGCACCTTTAGTGCATGCCGCACCTTCAGTTGCGCCTCGATCTTGTGCTTCTCGCCTGCAGTTATTGTTGAGGTTGTGGTGAGTTGAGTTCATTTGCATGAGTGGTGTGGTGAATTCAGCAACGACTTCAGCTCCAAATATACTCACCCTCAATGGCGGTCTCCGACAACGAGTACGAATGCTCGTCATGTCCGTGACGCAAATTGTGACGAGTGATCGACTCGCCGTTCTTCATCCAGTGTATCTTCTCTGTTATTGGAATGACGCAAGTGATTTCAAACGGCTGACCGATATTCACATTCGAATCGCCGTAATAGATCACGGGCTCAACGGCGTGTGCGAATTCCGCCGATTCGTCGCTGTCATTCGCTGGTTTTGTTTTTGGCACAGTTATAATGTTCATATATATATATATATATAAAACACACACAGCAAAAAAGGTTACAACAATTTCGAATTCGTTTCAACAATTAGCGAGAGAGAGAGAGAAAGAGAGAATTGTGGTAAAACAAAGACGGGGCGAGGTGAATTTACTAACATGGCGTATACGTAATACGTCGCCTTGTAGTAATTCCACCATGGGGTGAAAAAGGGGGCGCAATTGAAAACCATAAACATTAAAATCAAGAAAACACATCATCAACAATTAACAACAAAAATGGCTTTGTGGCTTTTTAATTAGTCTTTTACACTCTATAAAATATGGTTACTATACGATAAATACGATATACGATACGATACGATCCGATCGACTTTGTGTGTTGTTGTGTCTTTTATGTGTGTGCATGTTCTTGTATTTTTTTAATCGCTTAATTTGTTTTCTTTTCGTTCGTTCGTGTTTTTTTGTTGCTCTAATGTATGTGATTCCAGTTTTGGATTATTTGATTTCAGCGCCAAGTTGCAAAAATATATAGTATAGTTTATATATGTTGTATGTATAGATCAATTTATTTATACTAACTGTGTCGTAAATCTTGCTTAAATATATGTACACAGAAACAAAAAGAAAATGACCAACTAACCAATTAAATTAAAAAGCAAAGTTTAAAAATATATTTGATTGACTTATGAACTTATGAACGATGCGATAATTGATAATCCTGTTCGAGTGTTTTATTATTATTATTATTAACGTAATTAATGTCAATTATTAAATACATACTTTGGTATATCAATTAAAAGTTATCGATAGTCGGCTTACAGTATGTCAAGTAATTGTTTTGACAATTGATTCTATTTATTATTTTTAAATCCGCATTATTTTCATGCTTGTCAAAACCATTGCTTGTCTTTCAGTTATTTTTAGCAATAAATATATATTGTAATAGATTTTGCTTTAAAGTTCATTTCAAGTGCTTTTAATCACACACTTTATACGTGACTTTCTTCTTGCTGCGACATTGCACAACACTGGACGTCAATTAACGTAAACGACGTTGTGCCAATTCATATGCTATATGTATGTATGTCTGTATGTATATGGATTTCTGACGCAACTTGTTAAATTTTGTGCAATCAAATTGATTACCATCAACTGACCATTCATCCACATAAATCGTCTGTACATAGATACAGTTATAGACACACATACATACATACATACGTATGTATGACATTGGGTAGCAGCACAAACGATGACGTCAACGCTGTCCAGTTTCAACTGCATAATCTTGAACCTTGACTACATACGTATGTACATATCTGTGTGTGTTTGTGTGTGTGCATAAAGACTTGTGTCCAATGACCATGTGCCGCTTTTTGATAGCGACCCAAAACTCTTATCACCTGATGGCTTATCACAGGCGGTAACAAGTACTTTTGATAAGTGCAAATAAGCAACGGCTAATATGGCAATAAATTTGTATGCCTTGTTGCCCAATGATAAAGCCGCAATCTTATCAGTTGATTTAACGAGCCAACGGACATATTCGTTATCACAGCATGTCAACACACTCGTTGATTAGCCAAGTACAAATACACTCACACACACACACGCACACGTAACTTTAGCCAAAAATATGTTACTTCTCTTTTCGAGCTGACAGCTTTATAGAAAATTAAGCGCAAAGAAAAAAAAAGAAATTGCAGACAACAATTTCATTTACATTCCTCTTTCCCAGCGCTTCTTCTTTCTCTCCCCCGCCCCTTTGGCCACAGGCTAACCAAAAATGCTCTTGTCACTTTGGACAGCGCACAGACATACACACACATTTGTATGTACAAACATAGAGCATATTGCAGAGCCAACAACACCAACAGCAGAAGAAGAAGACAACGAACGCAACTGAAAAGTATTATAAATTTATACAACACAGACAGACAGACACACACACAGTCATTCACACAGCCAAACACATACACGTGCGCGTAACACACCTTAACATTTTTTGCAGCGCACCTCTCTCCCCGCCAGAGATGCCAAGTACTACCAACCAAAAAATAAACGGAAATAAAAGGATGAAATAAGTACAAAAAGCGACAGAATGTAGGAAAAATGTTTTTTTAAGTGTTGATTTGTAATATGTATTATTATTCGGAAATAACTTATATTTGTTTTTTCTTCTATATTAGCATTTTAATTCTTAATTCTTATAGGACATGTTTAATATTCATTACATATGTTTTTTTCAAAGCATAGATCTATCCGAAAAATGGCTAATTTGGCAACACTACGCTCTCAGTCTGATTGCCTCCTCTCTTCCTTATTCACTCTCTCTCCCCCCACCCACTCTCTGGCTTGTTATACACTTGCAAGCTTTAACCGTTTAACCGCTACAGCTGTTAGCTCTTGCTCTTGTTGTTGTTGTCGGTGACAAGAAATTTATGGTTTATTGCTTGTTCATTTAGCATAGTTTTTGTCGCATTCCTTGTGCCAAATAGTAGCAATGCGAATAATAGAAAGAGGCATGAGAGCACAGAACGAAACGTAACAAAACGAGAAGTGAACACAAAAAGCGCCAACTAAAACTTTATTTAATCAAATTTATGGCTGCCACAGCACATATACGTATACCTTGCTCTTTCTCTCGCTCCTTCTCCTTCGCACACTCGTGACATATTGTTATTGGCATTTGCTGGTGTGTCATGTGCATGTGCATGTGTGTGTGTGTGTGTTTGAATGTTAACGCTCATTACACTTTAATTTTTCGTTTTAGTTTTATTATTTTTTAATGAACGCACTGAGCTTTGGGGCATAGCATTGGCAGCAAATAGCCGCCTTGTTATTGTTGTAGTTGTTGTTGCTGCTGCTGCTGTTGCAATTGAACATGTTATAGCTAAAGGCAATTAAAATATTTACATCGAGAATTTTCAAAAAGCCGCAAAAACGAAATACAACAAAAAGTTGCGCGCTCACATACAGAGAATTTCAACAAGCTATAAGATAGACGATGAAAAAAAAAACATGGCAAAATTAATTAACACGAAACAAAATTGATTGCGCTTATATTATGTGATTGTCTGTGCGTGTATGTGTGTGTGTGTGTGTTAGTGTTGGATGCTTTTGCTTTTATATTTAGCAGCCGTTGTGCACGTGAAAGCACACAGTTCAAAAGTCACAATGTAATCACAGGTGTTTAGAAGGCACTGGCCGTAGAATAGAAAAAAAAGAAACGGAATTGAAAGCAAAATCAACTTTGGCAATTCAAGTGCTTCACTGAATGTAACAAGAGGCTAACTGATTGATGCAAGTGTTTCTTGGCTGAAGGACCATGGTGTGAATTTAGAATAAGATGTCGAAGTATTCCGATTTGTTGTGGGCCCTTAAATAAACCCATCGTGTTGAACAACACAGTTTGCTGGAATGTCTGCATAATAAGGGACCTCAATAGAGGACAACTGTAACGGATAAGTCACCTTATAGTGAATTACCTTGCGCTTGACTAGGGATGGCTATCGATAAGGTGATATCGATATTGTATCGATACAGAGATGCGATATTTAAGTAAACAATGATATGAGTTTCTATATGATCAATCGATTTTTTAGTTAATTGTCCTCGAGATTAAAAGCATAAATTAAATTAGTCTCATTTGTTTAAATCAATGAGTAAGTGATATTTAGTTTAGATCTCCTAAACACATCTCAGTATATGTATACGAATATATGCAACTGTAGAATATGTACTTGTTTTACAAATACACAATATCGATACTTTCCAGTCGATGTTCATCCCCTGGCTGGACCAATTGAGCAATAACAAATGCTACATAACACACACACATATATATATATATATATATATCAATCAATCGATCGGTCAGTGAACGCAATGCGAAATTCATTAAGTATATTGCACAAAACATACCAATTAAATGCTAAAACTCACAGCAATTGACAAAACGCGGTGCAAAACAAAGCAATTGTAATAATAATAAAGAAACAACAACAAACTGTTGCAAAATAAATACAAGTCAAATGCAAATGCAAACAAGGCGAGTAATTCAGAGAGACAGACAGACAAGGAGAGCGTGACGGAGATAGCTAACGAAAGCAAGCGTGCGAATGAGTGAGACGCAAGAGCTGCAATATGCACTTGACAGACCGCTATATTAATGGGGCGCTACAACAACAATAAACAATAAACAACAGCAGCAACAACAAAAGTGCCAACTAACCATTATCATTATCATGCTTATCATAATCAGACTGAGATTTATAAATACGTACATACATAAATATTTAAATACGCAACCGAGTTACTCGCTAACGCAAACAAACGTGCTGAAAAAGAGGAGGAGAAGAAGACTAAAGGCAACAACAGCTACGTAGACTGCGACGGAGACAGAGACTGCGACGGCGACGGCGACTGCGACGTCGAGTCATGTGTCTGCGCCAGTGTTGCCAATTTAGCCCTTTTTCAGCTAAATCAGTGTTTTTTTTAGAAACTACTGCAGCCGGTAAAAATAACAAACACTCCCCATGTTTTATAAATCCGGAATTGATCAAATCTGTATATATTTGAGCATAAAAAAGGCGCTTACATCTTTTTCACAAATCAAAATGTTTAAATATTTTAAATAATGGTAGGAAAAATGCGACAAATGCTAAAATAAAATAATAAAAATAACATAAAAATGTAAAAACAACTATTTCTTTTATATTCTGTGCTGTATTTTAATTTTTTTCCTGTTCGCTTTGTCCTGTTAATATGGCAAGTAGTTGACAACACTGGTTGCTGAGCTGAGAGCACCAACATGTGTGCATGTGTGTGTGTGTGAGTGTTTGTGACTAGCTGCTGTAAATTAAAATAAAAAATTGTTTGTCTATTTTAAAATTAGCAAGAGCAACCAAAATGAACATGCTCTCCCTCTCTCTCTCACTCTCTTTCCCTCGCTCTTGCAGTGTATGTAGAAAAGTTTTGCAGTTTTATCCTCACAGCAACAACAAATACAACTGTAAACGCGTATTTTTGGGCAAAGAACTTGAAAAAATGTATTTGATTTGAAATTTTGTTGGCTTTTCGGGTTTTGCTGGCAATACACATTCAAGATTAAAGCAAACAAACATTAACAAAACACTTGTTTAACGTTTTCAAGTATGTTGAAAGCGCAAAAATCGTTTTTTTTTGTTGCCGTCAAAATTCGCGTCTGATGCGTGGGAGGGGATTGGGGGAGGAGGTGGGTGGTGGGTGGTGTAAGAGGTGTGTTGTGTACATAAATATTTTATTTGCCTTGCAGTTGTCTAATTAAACGATATAAACATTAGCTAAATTTAATTTCCAGCTCTCAAGCGGTCTATAATTTGGGCCAATGAAAAGTCGGCATAGTTTGACAGGCACTGCTGGTCAGCGCGATCTCATACATTTGTAGTACATACATACGGGCAGACAGACAGCGACTGCCAAACCGTCACACATTTCTGATCCAATAAATAATGCAGGGAAAACATGTCAGACAGTTTTGAATATTTCATTCGGCCTTCTTGCTCGTGCCAGACATTTATGTCAATTATTATTGGCGCTGCACAATTGAAACCAACGCAAATTGATTCGAAGAAAACTAAATGGACATAAATGTACATATATACATACAAACAAACATATGCATACAAATTTATTACACTCTTCTTACGTCGCTGTTCGCCATTTTATTTATACTACATATGAACAAGTTGTAAAAACACATACACACACATGCACATGCACCTACACAAATACCTTTAAAGGAACTTTTGAACTTTGAAGCCGAGCAATTTCAAATTGTCAAAGTCAATGAAGCGATAAAGCTCTCACTGTCTCTCTCTCGCCTGCTCTCTTCACCACTTCCACTTCCTTTTAATGTCTCTATTGCAGGCGACAAAGAACTTATCGAACAGCATTGGGGGCAATGCGATTGTAAAACAAAACGACAGGGTGTGTGAGGGAGACGGTATGTGCAGCAAGCAAAGGCGACAAAATTGATCGGACAAGCTGTGTGTGTGTGTGTGTTTGTCGCCTTCTTATTATTGTTTGTGTCTGCATTAGAGATGGACTCGTGCCGGATTTATTCGCACAACAAATAGTTTGCAAGTCCGCCCAACACGAACATTTCGTTTATAAATTCTGTATAAAGTTGTTTGATATTTTTTATTCTTACTTCTATCTCATATTTATAACCTGACAAATGCCCATCTCTAGTGTCTGCATACGTATACTTTCCTCACAATGGAAATAATTTATAGTTAGCTTTGAGTCAACAAGAAGAAGTACAATAATAACAAGAACCACGGGGAGGCAGCAAAGTCAAACTGAAAATATTTGAGCAAAAATTCGAACGGACAGTAAACACCTACTCTTTCTCCTTTTCCTTCTTCTCCTACGCCTGCCCATCCTTTCCCACTAAGCCCCTGCAGTGCGACTGATTGATTCAACGACATAGCAGAGGAATGGGGAAGGAGAAGGAATCAGGCAGCCAGCCAGTGACGTTGGTGACGACTTTTAATTTGGCAGCGTTTTGTTTTTGTTATTCGTACTTGGCGGCGGCCACTGATGAAAAGCTAAACATACAACAACAAAATGCGCTGGCAGACAGTCAGACGAATACATACACACAAACACACACACACGCACACCTACACTCATCATCATCATCATCATCAGCAGACATATAAATATGTATGAGACTGTCTGCAAGCACAGTGGGCCACACGCAATTGTCTTCAAGTGCAAAGAAAACTTGACATTTAAAACAAAAAATATTCATAATATTCATGCGCAAATGTTTTCAGTTCGTTTTTGTTGACACTCGCAAACAGACAGACGTTCGTAGATATACATATACATATATATATATTTATATATACATTTATTGTTCTCACGCAAAAATTTATTTATATTTATTTTTAAATATGTGAATATGTATATATATACCAATATATATGTATGTAAAGTTTAACAAAAGCATACACAAATATATGTATATGTATTTATCTCGTATAAGTGCCTGTCTGCCTCTAAATAGACGATGTGTGAACTTTTAGCTTTTGTCAGGTGCCTGCTAATGAAAGCGGGTGCAGAGAAAGAGAAAGAAAGAGACAGAGAGAGTGAAACACGCAATAGATAAGAGTGAAAATACAAAAAGTTGTTTTCCGTTTTGGCTCCTCAGCTCCTTCAACAATTTGTATAGTAAATTAGCATGAAACGCAGCAGAGTCATGCAAAAGGTGCAATTCACAGATATACCAATACATAAACCAGTTCTTTGTGTAGTCTGTGTGTGTGTGTGTGCGTTTGTGTGTATCTGTGTGTGTGTGCTCTGTTTAAGCAGCCATTATCTGGCACAAGCGGAAACACAGAGGCAACCTCTATAACAAAATGTGCCACCATTCGAGTTGCAAGCAATGCAATCTGCAGCACATTCAGAACAATATGACCACGCCCCTTACCGCACCGTCCCTACCTTCCCAACTTGTGGGCGGCTTTTCTTTTACCCTGACACGCGGCAACGACATTGAAAGGGAAATTACATTTCATGTTTATTGTCTCTCAAAAAAGAAATAATGTTTTTCGCAGATACAAATCATCACATCAAACAGATTCCTATATCTTTAAAGCCTTTTCTTTTCTTTATATCTATAACTATATTTGAAAGACGCATAAAAATAGAGTCAAGCGCTTTAAATGATAATTAATTTCTTTGTGCCGAACAAAGAAAACAGTTGTGGGTTTAATACTTATAAAGAAAATGAATTATTGTATTCATTTCCTTTGTATTTTACGCTGAGTAACTTATGACTAAATGTGCATACATATAATAATGAATCCACTTGGTGAACATTGAGATTTAAGAATTAAAAGCAGGCAACTTTTTGAAATAAAAATAATTATGATAAAACAATTATTTGTTCATTCAATAATTCACAAGACTTTTTAACCTACGTAGAAGAAGTATAAAAGTACAATTATATCCGCTTTTATTTCATTTTTATTTGGAAGTAAGTTTATCTATCTTTTTAAAACAAAAGTTAAATATTAAAGTTACTTAATGATTTCTAAATAAAAATTTTAAATAATTTATTTATTATTTTATATATTTAATATTAATATATTCAAAAAAGTTGCATTTATTTCTGTTACATACAAAATTTTGTTAATACTTATCCTCTTTTATTATCGTTTTTCATTCATACAAAAAATGAATACTTTATTTTAGTTTCGACAGGCGGTCGGTGACTAAGCTGTTCCCATTTTCACTATATATTTCCACACTTTGCTAAAAGGTTAGTGCCATAATCTTAAGAAATTGCTCTAATTGCTCTTGATGCGATTATTTAAGTATATAATCGATTATAGATTCGATTAATCGCAGCCCATTTTGCGATACAATTCGTGATTCATGATTTGATTCGTGATCGTGATTGAAACAAACTAATCGATTTATGTTAATTATATGACTAATCATGTCATTCCTAGTCGTAGGCCCTTGTTGTCAGTACTCTACATATATAGATTTAGTTATTAATCATTATAAAATAACTTTTAAAATAGTATTTGCAATGTGTTTTGCTTCACTGTGCATGGCAATTTTCTTTCTACAATTTTCCGATTGTGTGCTGCTGGGCGAGCCGAAATTTAAATATTTGACATTTATTAATGTAATGAAAATGCCGTTAAATAAACATGGCAACAGGAAAACTGGTAAGTCCCAATGTACACACAGATACACACTCGCACACACACTGACAACAAATGCTACAGGACATTTCACCAGGCTCTATTTCTTTCTCTTTTTGTTGTTTTTTTTTTGTTAAACACAATCGCGAGCCAAGTTCAAAAACCTGCGCGCAACTCGGAAAAGACCTCGGGAAATGTGAAAAATATATATATAAAAAAAATGAAAAATACCTTCCCGTTGGCCAACATAAACACCTGGACAACACGTGGTTCTGGTTTGCCTACGCAATTCGCTTTGAAGTAACAACAGAAATAAAACCACAACTACAATAAGAATGCGAATACTTCGTGATTCATTGTAGTACATATATATATACCAATATATATACATATCTATAAACTGGTATATATAGTTCTAGATACATGTCGATATACGTATTACACGTTTAAACTTTGCAACTTGTACTCGTATTTTTTGTGCAAAATCTACCATTAAAATATCAAAAGTTTCCCCCTCCCGCCACTAAATACGCATCCATTATTTTACGTATGATTCCGAATATTTACGTAAACAATTCAAAAAAGCATTGAAAATATTATGTGTACATTGAACACACACAAAAAAGAAAAAGGTAAAGAAAACAGGGGGAAAAAACATGTGCAAAATAAAATTGATAATCGGAAAAGATTAAAATACACCTGAAATAGCAGCAGCAAGTGCAACGAAACTGATATACTCTATGGCGGCAAAGAATATACAACGTAGGGATTTAAAAAAAACCAGCGATGTATCGGACATCGATAGAAATTTGTAGGCGATACCTCAATGTTTCCCGATTGATTCGTTCATGCCGATATTTACCGATGCCTCGATCTTATGGATGAATCGATCAATTTGTTATCGAACGACTGAATAATAATGGGATTCAAAGGAACGAAGAAACTAGATGATTTGGGGATAATCAGGATCTAAGTTCTGTATCACATTATTGAATACTATTAGTCTTAAAGCATAATCGTCTTCCTGGTTTTTTAAGCTTTGATGCTTTAAAATCAAATTATTCGTTTCGTCATATCGATAATTTTGTTTATAAGCTGGCGTTAAAAATAATGTGAAATTTAGCTTCTAATTTAACAAAATACAACAGCTTTCAGAACATCAAGGCATGAACATCGACATGAAGATTTCCATTCAAATTGACATCCCTAATGCAGAGCAATGTGTTAGCCATTCATGAGTACGAGAATATTGAATTCTTATAAACAATACTCCAGTCTCAAGATCTTGTATAAACAGAGATTTCAATTCTCTAAAAAATACCAATAATATTGTATACAATAATAAAAGGAAAATCGTATTAATTTAAGCTGAATTCTACATTATAAAATGTATTTTTTTTAGATATCGATACTTGTTGAAAGAGTATTAGTAAATTGATAATCGATACTTGTTGAAAGAATACTAGTAAATTGATAATCGATACTTGTTGAAAGAGTATTAGTATATTGATAATAAAGTATCTTTTTTTATGCCTATAATTGAAATTTATAATTCTACAGAATACTGAAATTATAGACTTGTCATATTTTTCTTGGAATTACTTTACATGCAGCTCACGTTAAGAGCTATAAAAACGTAGAACAAATGAAAACAAGTTAGAGCGCTACAGTTGAGTTTGCGCGACTGTGAGATAACCTGTAGTCAAAAATTCAGATACCCTAACATGTATTTCGAACATTGTTATATTTTATAATTGCCAAAACTCTTGCTCCTCTTACCAACTTTAAGAACTGGTTATGTCTATTAATATACTATATCAAGAATATATATTCCTTCTACTGCCTGTCACACAGCAAATATATTCCCTGCTACAGAAACACTAGAAAACTTGATTATACACCTTGAATGTGAGAATCGCCGCATGGAACGATAAACAGACATTGCATTGGTCAATAGATAGATGGCCTGGCTAAATGGTAAATGCTAAATAGGATAGTATGCTTAGAATAATAAATAGATGACTATAGATATATAGATATAGACGCGGGCATCATAGATAAAAGGCAAGGCAATGGCTATAATAATATTGGGAATATTGACGGCCAAAACAGTTGCTACATGCGCAATGTAAACAATGCAGACGCCGTCGTCGTCTTCGCCGGTACAGAGAGTACCAGATACAGTGTACCGGGTCGATGAGTTAATATAAACAACGAACTTGGACTTGGCTAAGACTAAATGCTCCTGCTATACCTGGCGACCGTGTAAATATTTAAAACTAAACAACAATATGTAGAAAATGTATAAGATTTAAACAGAAATACTAAAATGAACTTAATATATTTGTTGTTGTTGTTGTTTTTCTTATTGGTTTGTTCTGTTTTCTGTTCCTTTCGTTTTTGCAATTGTGTGGAAAATTTAAAATCAAATGAGCGAACAGAAGAAAGAAAAACATATATATTTTTTTTGTTTTTGTTATATATGTACATATATGTGTATAGAGGTACCATATAGAGGGAATGGGGAGAGCAAAAGGTGAGGAAGAAGAGCCAACATACAATGTCGACCAGTCGCAGTACCAAAAACCCAACCAACAATATAAACTATAAAAAGCAACACAAAAATATCGAAGCACAAGTACACTTAACTAAAGGCCAAAAAGATAGACAGTGTGAGGGAGAGAGAGATAGAAAGACAACGAGACAGAGAGAGAGTGTGTATAATAGAGATAGAGCAGTGTTAGAGAGGGAGAGAGAGAAGGAGGGAATGGCGAACCTGCTGGCCTCAAGTGGGAACGAGTAGGAGGAGGAGGCGCTTTTACATTGTAAAAGAGAAAACAAAAAAAACCAAGCAAAAGGAAAGTGTGCGCTCAACGTGTGTGTTTCGAGTGTGTGTGTGTGTCTGTGTGTTATGTTATGTTGTATTATATATATTGGTGTGTATGGTAATATCCCAGCAGAACTTTGGAGGTCCTAAAAAAAAACTACTAACTGGAATTGGAAACTTTGTCATAGGATATTATTAAAAAATATATTTAATATTAAAGATTATTATATCAGAATATAACATATAATAAATAATGATTATAGCAAGTAAAACCATTTAAAATTTTGTCGCAGCTTTCTTGAAAATTCTTTAGAATTTAGATACCAAGAAAATCATTTGCCTAAAATTCCTAGTTGGATTAGGAAAACATAAGATATCATATCATAAAATCCCATTTTAAATTCTCTAAGAGTTAGCTACTTTTTTCATAGAAAAGTTAAATATTAACTGATATATATATAAAATATACATCAACAAATCTTGCAGATAGTTATTAAAAACCTCTACTAGACACTGATAAAATACGCTTTAAGCTTACAGTTAAAGCAATTATTAAAGACAGACGATCAGTTACAAATTTCAGCAAAACTCTTTGAAAAACTCGTTAAAAACCTTTTGCAAAGGGAATAGCTTTTTTGTGCTACAAAATGCTGTAGATTTCTGCACATTTTTCATGTCTACAACTTCTGCTGGGTATAAGAAAGTACAAATAATATTATTATAGTAGTTTAATCAATAACGATAAAATCACAACCAGCATAATAAAAGCTGGCAAAAACTGGAATTAGAAATGCTGACCTATTACAATAAGTGCACATTTGATATAAAACATTATTATAATACATATGATAATACTAACAATGAACTATTAAAGAAAAGAAATAATAATGTAAAAATATTAATTAATAAGAATATATTATTAAAGAATGTAAAGATAATTGACAAACAGTCGAACTTTTCTATTACGAACTTCTGTACAACGAAGTCTTCTTTATAGCTAAATAATTTCCAGAACACTGCAATTTTTATTACGAAATTTCTATAGAACGAAGTTTATTTTTATATTGACCAGCGCTCTAATTTATAAGATTTACTCATTCACATATTTTACATTATATTCATACTGATTTCTGCACATATTTCTTGTCTACAAGTAGTGTTAAAAGAATTTCCTGAATTCCCTGGAATAAGAACTGATGAAACTAAATTATACTATCATAATTGATATAATGTATCATTACATAATAATTCTGGTTAACACTTGAAAATAATCTTAAGAAATTCAATTCAATAGAAATACTGCTCTTAAGTATAAAATATTGTGGATATCTGCACATTTCTCATGCCTAAAAGTTAGACACTAAAATATATATTATAAGGTCAAACGAACGTTCTGAACTTTACAGTATTTCAACAAGTAATATCTGGAATTAGAATTGCTGCTATAAAATATTATTATCATAATTGATAACATCTTAAAGATACATCAAATTCATGATTTCGCCATAGCTCTTGAAAATATTATGAAGAAATTCAATTCAAAGTACTGCGGCACTAAAGTCAAAAAAATACTGTGGATTTCTGCACATTTTTCATGTCTACAAGTAGTGTTAAATGAATTCCCTGGAATAAGTAGTGATGGAACTAAATTTTGCTATCATAATTTATATAACATATCATTACATAATAATTCTCCCACAACACTTGAAAATATTCTTAAAAAATCCAATTCAAACTGAAGCTTCAGCACATTTCTCATGTCTTAAAGTTCTGCTAAAAGTTAGACACTAAAATATATATTATAATATCAAAAGAATGTCCTATTTTCAACAAGCAATATCTGCAATATTATATTATCATAATTGACAGTATCTTAAAGATACTTCAAATTCAAAACTTCGCCAAAACTCTTGAAAATATCCCCCAAGAAATACGACGCTAAAGTGCAAAAAAACTGTGAATTTCTGCACATTTCTCATGCCTCAAAAGTTCTGCTGGGCGTAGGAAAAAGAAAATAAAAAGAATATTTGAAATGGGCAAAGGCAAAAAAAAAAAAAGAAAATAAAGTGTTGTTGGCTCTGCATCGGGCAATTAGGGCGTTTTGGTGATGGGAGGAGGCGTGGCGTGGGGCGTGGGGCATGGGGATTGTAAACCACATACTATCAATTTTTTTCTGCTTCTTCTTCTTCTTTCTTTCTTTGTTATTGTTTGCAATTTCTGCTGCAGTTATGTACATACACACACACACACACACAAACACACATATTAATATAGATATAAACATACATACACAGACATACATACGTAGATATAGATACTATATCATATAATAGAGCTTAAATATTAGGGGTAATTTTGGGGTGGTTAATGTTTGTTTCTTTATAATAATTATTATGATTATTACATATTATTTTAACATATTAATTATAATTGCTGTTGTTGTCAACTTACCAAATGATTGAGCATAAATCGCTAAAAATATCGAGAGGAATGAAAGAGCGCTAGCCAAGAATTTTGCCTCCATCTTTGGTATTGATCCGTGTTGTTGTTGTTGTTGCTGTTGTTGTGGTTCTTGTTGTTGTTGGTTGTGTTGTTGTAGTTATTGTTGTTGTAATTATTATTTAGCTGCTGTTGTTGTTGTTGTTGTAGTTTCAAATTGCTTGCATGTACATATTAAATTTGCATTAACTATTTGTTGATTGATTAATTATTTATTTGGTTTGTTGTTGGTTGCTTGCTTTGTTGTTGTTGTTGTTTTTATTTTTATTTATTTTTTATTATTATTTTATTTTGTTTTGTACTTTACGATTAACTTACTATGTATATCATTATTAATATTAATCTATGTATAGATTTATTTATACGATTTTTGTTTTATTCTTGTAATTATTTATGCTTAATATTAATTTGATATTAGTTGATGTTGTTGTTGGTTTTGTTATTGTTGTATTTGTGTTTTGTTATAACGATTCTTCTCCTTCCTCTTTTTTTTTTAACCAGCTCCAGCTTTTTGTTCTTATTTCTTGTCGCTATTTTGTTTTGTGCAATAAAAAGAAAAGTGGAGAAAAATTATTTTAACAAACAATTTGATATTTTATGTTTTTTTTTTGTTTCTTTTTCTTTTTTGGCAATTTGTCTTATGATTTTCTCGCACGGATTTCAATTTAGAATTTTATGCTTTTTGCACAAAATTTAAAAATACATAATTTCAAAAAAAAAGAAAAGAAAGAAAGCAAAGCAACAAGAAGAAAGCCCGCGAGAGTAGAGAGAAAGTGAAGAGAGTCAGAGAGGGCAGCTCAAGGATGTGAGGAAGCAATAACAACATACATACATAACTACATACATATGTAATTTTGCACTCATTGTCTCTTTTGTATTTGCCTTTTGTCAACGTCAGCGTCTGCGTTTTCTGCTGCACACGTGCTGGCAACGCCAAGGGGGCGGGGTGTGGGGACGCTGCACCTTCTTTTTGCTAATTTCTTATGTTTTGTCGCGTTTAACTAAACTTTTGACGTTATTCATTTCCATGCGTAGCCAAAAGCTCTCTCCTTCTCTCACACACATGCACGCAGTCACACATGCACACACACACACACACACATAAACACACACGCACACACGCATAAAACGAGACTGGGGGTCGAAGAATTTTTGGCTCGCAAACCAAAAAAGAAATATGGCACATTGACGTTGTTGGCTGCCTGGGTTATTGAAATGCTCAAAATGCTCGCACACACTCTTAAAGAGCAAGACTCAAATATGTATGTGAGTGTATTTTAGTTTTTTTTTCTTCAATTCGTTTCGTTTCGTTTCTTTCTTTCTTTTTTTTTTTTTTACATGTTTTATGTTTGCCTCAGAAAACAACACAAAATTTGATGACTTATAAAAAATTGCCCATACGTACTGTTGGCCTGATACTAGGCAGCAACTACAATATTATACACCAACCGAAATGGCAAAAACGGACACGGAACACAACAGAACGGAAAGCAACGTAAACGTAAACGTAACGCAACGAATTCAGCGAGCAGACTGAACTAAACTCTGTGCAGCAACCGAGCGAGTAGGCAAAAGAGCAGAGCACAAAGCAACAACAACAACAAATATATATATAAATGGAGGCGCTCGCTCGGCCATCGGTCGGTTGGCAGCGGCAGCGGCAGAGGCAGAGGCAGCAACGTCCGATGGTGACGGCGTCATGGCTGACTGATAAAAGTCATACAGATGGATTTTGTTATTAGCTCATTGTTTTTGCTGTTGCTTTGAGATTCAAATACGTTTTTGAAGCGGATGACAGCAGCAGCAGCAACAGTAACAGCAACAGCAGCAGAGCACCGTTATCAGCAGCTGCAGAGCAACAGCGGGAGTTTGTTTACCCCGCCGCGACGTGTTTGCGGCGAATGTATCCGTCAAAAGTCATACGCATATTCATATCATCCTCAACATGTACATTCATACATACATAGTTATATAGTCATACTGTACATTATTTGTATATGTATATACTACATCGCATTAAGATAAAGACCTCAATGCAGTATTTTATACAAATAGACGACGGCGACAACGACAACGAGAACGTGAATCGTTCACGTATCGGGCAAATGGGCAAAAGTTGCGGGGAATATCAGGCGGAGGGTACTGATGAGCTGCCCAAAAGCGGTTTCAACATGATTTTTAGCTGGGTAGCTGCTAAGCTAATTTCGTTGCGTTGAAAACAAAAGGCGCGCACTCATATAATTTTTATTTATTTCCTAATTGTTGGCACAGCACATTTTCAGCTAAAAAAAATTAAAATATCAGCTGAGCACGATAGTTCTCTAGTTTGATTAGTGATGGTCACATGTTATCGATTGTGTAGTGAACTCGATATCGATTTGTGTGCTGTGGCACAGTAATTATTATGAATATGAATGTGTGCGTGTGTGTGTTCCCATATGAGAACATAACAATTTGATAAAGTTTTGCGTTTTATTGGCAAAGTTCGGACCACTTTCGAGACAAATTGCCTTTTAGCGCAGCATAACGTCATCGGATAGTCATGACTCAGTGTCCCGGTCATCGTTTATTTACTGTACTCACACACACACGCATACTTACATGCCAAAACGAGAACAAAAACAAAATTGACGTAGTCGCGATGATGCGATGCTGTCGCAGCTTTCAAATGTGACTTGAAGAAATCATTATTAATAAGCAACAATTAGAATTTCTATGCATATGTGTGTAGTTAATTAAATTGATAAAGCTTTAAATGAAATTAAAAAGAATAACGATTGAATTCACGCGCCGCCCACACACACACAAATCGGTTCTAAACTCTCAGCTCTAAACTTCACACAAATGACTTTATAGTGTGTGTGTGTGTGTTTCCGTGTATGTGTGCGTGTCAAGCTGGATGACGTGATTGTCTCTCTGCGCCCGCATATGATTAAAACGGAAAACAAGATAAAACTCGTTGGAGCAAAGGAGCAGCAGCGTATTCTTCTTGTTGTTGATGATGCCAGGCGTAGAGGGAGGTGCTGTAGGGGGTATATATATATATATATATATATATATATGGCAAGAAGCAGAAGGAGCAAAATACGCATGACACTCCTTGCCGCTGCCGCACACACAAACACACTCACACAAGCACAAGCACGCGACACACAGACACGAGGTCACTCACACACACACATACATTCACACACACAGAGGCCACCCGCACACGGCCCTCCGTTGTCATCACTCTGTGGCAAGAGCTATAGCAATTATTAGTTGATTTTCACAGCGACAGCGGGGACAAAAATTAATTTCTGTGACCAGGAGTCAATATACTCAACAATTTCAAGTCACGAGATGGAAACAGACACACACACACATAAACATACATATCTAAATAGTGTATATGTGTATGCGAGAAATGGCAAACAATGAGTATTGAGTGCAAATATAGTAACGGGATTTTTGCTAGCTGCTCCCTCTTTTCTCCTTTCTTTTTCATTTTTTTTTTTTTTTTTGCCGCGATGACGACAGCGTGCGCGACGCCAGCAGCGGCGGCGCCTTCGCCTTGCGCTTTTCAATAACATTTACATTTACACTTTGTACTATTTATGTAATAGTTTTTCAAACACTGGCGAGTTTCATCTAACGAGATGCGCGGCCCACTGTATTGCACCTGGCCAAAAAATTTGCACAAATTATGTATATTTCACTTTTTTCGTTGATTTCTTTTCTTTTTCGTTTTTTTTTTTTTGTTTTACTACAAGAACTCTACCAACACACACACACACATATGCAAACGAGGCACGCACAAAACATACACACACACATACATAGAGCCACGAAAATACGCGACACACTCAATGACGAAATTCGTCGAACAGCGTTGACAACTCTAGGTTCTAGCTCAAGCTCCTTTGCTTTCAATGTACAATATATATGTGTGCATTTGTGTGTGTGTGCGTGCTGGCATTTGCATGTGTGAGTATTCTGCTGCTTTTCGTCATAATTTTTGCGTTGAGTTATATTTTCAGCTTTACACGTGTTCACTGCACATTAATGTGCACAATTTGATTATTATTGCGATCGCACTTGATTTAGCTGTATTATTTTGCACTCTTTTAGAATTTACCTAGCACACAAAACACAAAAATTCGATTTTTTCCTCGCTGATATTTTCACGCGAATGACCTTACATCACACGCATACAATACACACACACACATGCACATGCCTGAAATAGTGGACATTTATAGTTGAGCAAGGTCTGGTCACACTTGGCTAAAAAATACCATATTCCATGCAGCCCTGTACAACTATCGTTATCCAACACTGTAGCGATATTTCGATAAGCATTGCAGATTGAATATCAAGTCAGGATTTGTAGTATAATTTCAATTACTCGCCTTTTATATAGATACGCTAAATTAAAAAAAAGCTAACGACGTTAATTTAATGTTGCTTTAAGTAAGCATACTAATTTTAAAGAATACAAAACATTTCAAATTTGTATTTTTAATTGCAGTCATCGTAAATTCAAATTCAAACATCGATATCGATGCTGATTTAAACGATGGCTTGCAATAGGAAGGGGTGTGGTGCGATAACTGAAGTCAGTTTCTGATTGCCCGTCACTAGCATAAGTCATCGCGTTGCGGGTTTGTGTGTGTGTGTGCTGCTGGTTTTGTGTTTCATTTATTTAAAAATTTAAGTTCAAAGTTAGTTTTGTGTTTGCTTCTGTTATTAAAAATAATGCAATCGATTTGCTGTGCATCGTAAAGACATTTTATATTATTAATAAGGTGAGTGCAAATGTGATTTCCAGTGTCTGACGACAGCGACCCGCCCAAAAATTGTTTGCCCAAATAACTGCGCTTACTGCTTGCGTTGTTATTATGCTCGTGTTGTTGCTGTCTGCACATGGGCGTTGACCGAAAATTTAAAAACCAAATAGATTTCCACAACGTTCGTTTAACTTATTTAATATGCGAGCAATTGTAATTCATACAATTATTTGGAATGCGTGTTTTGTGTGTAAAACTCTAAAATGGCCACAGGCTTCTTCCTGCGAAAGAAAAAAAATATAACGCTTCGTTTGTTGCCTGCCACCTGCTGCCCAATTGGAAATATGCTGCACTCAAATTTCATAGCCCCTTTTTTTTTTTGCATATTGGTGTGTGCCTAAGTGTGTCCTCCAGGCACATTTCAATTGCACTTTTGCCCTCACATTTGCAACGGTCTTAAACTAATTAATGCCACATTACTTACACATTAAAATGCCTGCATGTATGTGTGAACACTTGTGCGTGTGTGTGTGCTTTGAGTGCTACAGCGTCTGCATCAGTGTTGCCCGAATTTCAAGGGCTAAAATTACTAATATGAGAAATAGCTAAACCAAAAAAATGCATTTATTATTTATAAAACATCTCGATGTTTTAAAATCTGCTTTAAATTTTTCCTTATACGTAAAAATTAAAATGGTATATTTGTATTTTCTCAATATAATCTGTAATAAAATAATCGAATACTTTGCCGGTGATATATTTTTTCGATAGCTAGGTCTAGCTATAAACTAGCTAAAATGGCCACACTGGTCTGCATCAGTGAAAAGGGTGGATTACAATGTCCGTTGTTGCTCTCCGAGCTGCGTTATTATTACGAGTTTGGGCTTCACGTTTAGTTTTGTATTTGTTTTCACCTCGGCCAGCGACTTCTGCTGCTTGAGTGCGCAGACGAAACACACACATAGACACAAATATACAGGTAACAGACACTATCTTCTGTGTTGCGTGTTCTGTTGCATTGTACTTTACCGGCAACTGCTCTTTCAAATGTTTCTCCTCCCTCACTTTTGTGCACTTTCGTTGCTGTTCGCGATGCCCGAGGGTCAAGTGTGTCGTCATATACGTACATAATATGTACGTCAGCGTCTGCTGTGCTGCTTAATTGTCCTTGCTACTCTCACATTTTCTTGGTTGTTCTTTTATGGTTGCCTACAGTCTAGGCATTGTCCTTGTTACTTTTGAGAGATGAGGGGTGGCCTTTACGATCGCGATAAGCTGCTTTCCGGTCATCCTTTCTTGCATATAAATTCGTCAGTGTCAAAATTAAGCCGTAGCTTTTCTTGTCCGCCATTTGTCATAGTCAAAAGTTGTATATCGATAGAGGCTTATGGATCTGCGATAGGAACTATGAGATAGTGACAGTTAACAATTCCTTCCAGCTGCTTCACCCATCTTTCTTCTCCGCATTAATGTGTCAATGTCGAAATTAAGACGCAGATCTCCTTGTCTGCCATTTGCAATAGTCAAAAGTTGTATATCGATAGATGCTTATCGATCTGCGTTTAGAACTATGAGGGAATGACACTTGTTCCATTTCATTGTTGAATTTTTTGACAAATTCCTGTCATGGCTGTGTGCCAAAAAAAAAAACTATGTATAGAACTGGTATTCCCAGAGAAAATTGAGATTATGTCGTAAAATAAAAGAGGCTTTTTAAAAACTAAAAGGAAGCCGAGCAACAGTCGCCTTAAATCGCTTTGGCACATATCCCATATCAAAGACTAATTGCGCACCCACTTGAATGACATTTAACTTAAAATTTGACATAGTTTAAATGTGGCAAGTGTGTGTGTTTATAGACAGGCGTCCAAATCCATAGCATATACATAGCACGTTCATTGCTCCTGCCAGTGGGACTGCTATTAATAGTGGCGTGCAGCGACCTCATTTAATACCCTTACCATCGGTATATGCTTAATAGATGATTCAACTGCTTACCTATTGAATCTTGCATAGATTAGTATGCTCCAAGAATAAGAAACTACAAAGTTACATTGCTGCATTTGCGAGTGAATTTTGAACATATCTTTTACCTGCTTTTAAAGCTTTTTAAACTTAAAATATCAATTAGTCGATTATGCTTTAATTGCATATATTTAAATCTCCAGAGTGTGATAATACACTAAGTTCCTGATTGTAGATATTCTAGTTTCTTCGTTTGTTTGAATCTCATTATCGTTCGGTCGTTCGATAAATAAAAGTTATCGACCCAACTGAACTACGATTACCAATTTTATTCTATGGAACTGACCGATCGCCTTCAAAAACTCATCGATGTCCGATACATCAATGGTTTTTTACATCCCTAACAATAATCATTTTTTGCGATCCTTGGAAATTTCAACTTGTCACGGATTCGAATTACCTAGAAAACAAAGAGAGTCTACGTTTATATTAGTAAATTAAATAGGCAGTATTTTTTTTATATTTATATTAAAAATTTAGCTGGGATGCTAAGAAAACTGTTGAGAGTATTCGAAATTCGTTGCTCTGATTTGTAGCCCTTTTCACATGTTGGTGGTTGATGTTGCAGCATGTTGTGGCTGCCTGCACAGCATGCGGAAAGCATTCGAGCAGACCAGACACACAACCACAATAGAACTGTTAACAACACGCAACAGTGCAAGAATATACTATATTTCAAACTATACTTTATTTATACTTTAAAAGCAGGATGGAAACCAACGTCACTTGCTAATTGATGCACTTCATTCACGCACTGATTGATGATTGACTTTATTCTTTCTTTGCAGCACATTTTGATGATGCAGCGCTTGTTGTGGCACATGCTGCAAGCGCTGTTGCTTCTACAAACAGTTGCAGCACAAATCGATGGCAGCTATTATAACGTACAACAGCAACAACAGCAGCAGCAACAACAACAACAGCAGCAACAACAAACGTTGCTGCCACAACAACCAACATCGCAGTACGACAACAATCAGCAATTTGGTGGCAATTTAAATCCAAACTTAAATCCGAATCTCAATAACAACAATCTCAACAATGTGAATAATCCGAATAATCCAATATATCACAATGATGGCATCGGTGGAGTGGGAGCGGGAGGAGGAGCAGGAGGATACAATGATTTGGGCACACAGGATGATTACAATAATCGTCTAAACAATCCTGGCTATGATGACAGTGAACCAAGTTTGGGACGTGGCAAGAGCACGTATAATTTGAAGACCACTTTTCTGGATACATTGCATAATTTGGAACCAACTTATTTTATTGTCGCCTCACGCATGGTTCGTCCTGGTCTCATCTATCAGGTTTCCGTGTCCATATTGCAGGCGAAATATCCCATCACAGTGCATGCGAGTATTTCATGTGATGGCGTTCAGATTAGCGGTGATTCCAAGGATGTTAAGGAAGGAATTCCGGAGACTCTGCTCATGAGAATACCGCCGACAAGTGTCAGCGGAGATTACAGGCTGCGTGTCGAGGGTTTCTATCAGGATGTCTTTGGCGGCGTCGCTTTTCAGAATAATACCCGCTTGGATTTCTCGCAACGCTCCATGACCATATTTGTGCAGACCGATAAACCACTGTATATGCAGGGCGAGACGGTGAGATTCAGAACGATACCGATTACAACGGAACTCAAGGGATTCGATAATGCCATCGATGTTTATATGCTGGATCCCAATCGTCATATACTCAAGCGTTGGCTGTCACGGTAAGTGGATAGATGTGGAGGATTGAATTTATATTTTGTCTTAAATTGATTGCAGTTTCCAATTATATTGCAATCAGAATATCCATAAATTTATCATATTTATGCCGTCAAAATAGATTTCGTAACCCAAGTGCATTGTGAACATTAAAACAACTTGTATTTCTTTCGCAGACAATCGAATTTGGGCTCTGTTTCGCTGGAATACACACTCTCGGATCAGCCGACATTTGGCGAATGGACAATTCGTGTTATTGCCCAGGGACAACAGGAGGAGAGTCACTTCAGCGTTGAAGAATATTATCAGACGCGTTTCGAGGTGAATGTAACAATGCCTGCATACTTCTTTACCACCGATCAGTTTATCTATGGACGTGTGATGGCCAACTTTACCAGCGGTCTGCCAGTGCGTGGCAATCTGACACTTAAGGCAACAATTCGACCAATTGGATACTTTAGCAATCAGGTGCTAAATGAAAAGTTCCGTTTGGGTCGTTCACCGTTGGAGCAACAGAATTTATATGATGAACGTTTGCGCTATAACAATCCCAATTTGAATACACAACAACCGTATAATGTGCCGGCACAATTGCCACAGGATGGCGTTGATTTGTCACAGGATTTACTGTATCGCAATCAATATGTTGTGGAACGTAGTTATCTCTTTGAAGAGAATTGGCCGTTTTGGGTGAGAAAACCAGAAACGTTAGATAGCTATGATTCGTGGACGAGCAGCTATAGGAATTCTTTGCCATTCTTACGCTATTTCAACGGCACCTTTGACTTTAAATGGCCATTACGAGAACTTGAACTGCTTGTACCGCATTTGGCGAACTCGGAAATTCTAATTACCGCCACGGTGGGCGAGAAATTCTATGATGAGATCATTAGCGGTTATGCTGTGGCGCGTGTTTACAACTCCAGCTTGCGTGTTGCATTCCTCGGGGAGTCTCCACAGGTTTTTAAGCCTGCAATGCCATTTACAACATATTTGGTTGTCGAATATCACGATGGTTCAGCAATAAATCCCAATTTGTTGCGTCAAGGTTTGATGGAAGTCAGTGGTTTTGTGGAGAGTCGCAATGGAGGACGTCGTGATTGGCCAACGCAAAGATTACATATGTCGCAGCAAAGTGATGGTGTGTGGGAGTTGAAAATTGATATACGCAATGATTTGCAATTGGATGAACGTCCACAATCACGGGATTTCCTTAATGGCATACAGAATATGCGTTTGCAGGCCATGTTTATTGATCCACGGGGAGAACGCATACAGACGGATCTTTTGCTCGTCTCACATTATTCGCCACGCAATCAACATATCAAGATTACGACAAGCACGGAACAACCAGTGGTTGGAGAATATATTATATTCCATATACGCACGAATTTCTTTCTTGAAGAATTTAATTATTTGATAATGTCCAAGGGTGTTATATTGATAAATGATCGGGAAACAATTACGGAAGGTATACGCACAATTGCCGTAGTCCTGAGTTCAGAAATGGCACCAATGGCCACCATGGTGGTGTGGAAGATAACGCAACAGGGTCAAGTTGTTGCAGATTCCCTAACATTCCCGGTCAATGGCATATCAAGGAATAATTTCACGGTTTACATTAACAATCGTAAGGCGCGTACGGGTGAAAAAGTTGAGGTGGCCATATTTGGAGAACCCGGCTCATATGTTGGACTCTCAGGCATTGATAGCGCCTTCTATACAATGCAGGCGGGCAATGAATTAACCTATGCCAAAATCATAACAAAAATGTCAAATTTCGATGAACAAACCAATGGTACATATAAACATATTTGGCATTCGCATGAAGGTAATCCCGATCAATTGGTTTATTTCCCGGCCTCCTCATTTGGCATCGATGCAAATCGTACGTTTGAATACAGCGGTTTAATTGTATTTACGGATGGTTTTGTCCCGCGACGTCAAGATAATTGTAATCGTACCTTGGGCTATGGCGAATGTTTGAGCGGACGCTGTTATCGTCTGGATAAACATTGTGATCATTTTCTGGATTGCGATGATGGCACAGATGAGATTGGTTGTCATGTACGCAACGATACGGAGCTGTTGAATTATCGCAAGTATCGTTTTAATCGCGTTTTGCGGCATTACGAGAATGTCTGGCTGTGGAAGGATGTGAATATTGGACCACACGGTCGTTATATCTTCAATGTTGATGTACCGGATCGTCCGGCATTTTGGATGGTTAGCGCATTTAGCGTAAGTCCCTCCAAAGGATTTGGTATGTTAAATCGTGCATTGGAATACGTTGGTGTTCAGCCGTTCTTTATAAATGTGGAAATGCCAATGGTATGTCGACAAGGCGAACAAGTTGGAATACGTGTGACAGTTTTCAATTACATGACAATACCGATTGAGGCAACTGTCGTTCTGCACGGCAGTCCAAATTATAAGTTTGTTCATGTCGAAGAGGATGGCATTGTGCGTTCATATAATCCACGCACAAGTTTCGGTGAACATCAGTTCTTTATCTATTTGGATGCACAGGGAACGACAGTGGTTTATGTGCCGGTGGTGCCACAGCGTTTGGGCGACATTGAAGTGACGTTGCATGTGGCAACGTTGTTGGGCACAGATACCATTAAACGTACACTACACGTCGAATCGGATGGTCTGCCACAGTACAGACATCAGTCGGTGCTATTGGATTTGTCAAATCGAGCCTATGTCCTGGAATATATGCATGTGAATGTTACACAAACACCGGAGATACCCTATCAAGTTGATCGTTACTTTGTCTACGGTTCGAATCGTGCACGTATCTCTGTTGTTGGCGATGTTGTGGGTCCCATATTCCCAACGATGCCGGTGAATGCCAGTTCCTTGTTGTATTTACCCATGGAATCAGCCGAACAGAATGCATTTAGCTTTGCCGCCAATTTGTATACGATTATGTATATGCGTTTGATAAATCAACGTAACAAGACGCTGGAAAAGAATGCCTTCTATCACATGAACATTGGCTATCAACGACAATTGAGTTTTATGCGTGGCGATGGAAGTTTCTCACTGTTTCGTGCCGATTGGAACAACTCAGCGTCGTCTGTCTGGTTGACAAGTTACTGTCTGCGCATCTTTCAGGAGGCCTCGTTCTATGAGTGGGAGAATTTCATTTGGATCGATGCGACGATAATTGAGAAGAACATGCGCTGGCTATTGCAGCATCAGACACCGGAGGGTGCTTTCTATGAGGTTACCTGGTTGCCGGATCGTAAAATTAATCGCACCAATTTTGCCGAATTTACAAAGTTACGAAATCGTAATATTACCTTAACATCACATGTACTCATAACACTTGCCTCGGCCAAGGATTTGTCGGGTACGCTGGGCACACGTGTGGCGCTTGCCACACAGCGAGCAATTGCCTGGATTGAGAGAAATATGCAGTTCCTGGAGGATACGCCGGAACCTTACGATGTTGCCATCACAGCGTATGCCTTGCAATTGTGCAATTCACCAATTGCTGAACATGTGTTTTCAATCTTACGACGTCACGCACGCATTATTGGTGACTTTATGTATTGGGGTAATCAGGAATTGCCGCAACCGCCACGTAAACTGGAGAATCAGAAATGGTTCTCGTTGCCACGTTTGCCGTATGAATATGATTCGCTTAATATTGAGACAACTGCATATGCTCTGTTGGTTTATGTGGCACGTCGCGAGTTCTTTGTGGAGCCCATTGTGCGTTGGTTGAACGCACAGCGTCTGAATGAAGGCGGTTGGTCATCCACACAGGATACAAGTGCTGCTCTGCGTGCTCTGGTCGAGTATACGGTACGTTCCCGCATTCGTGATGTTTCCTCGTTGAGCGTGGAGATTGAAGCGTCCTCACAAGGCGGCAAGACACAAGAACTGCACATCGATGACACCAATTTGGCGCGACTGCAAAGCATTGAGGTGGGTAGAAATAAATGAATTAAATTGATTGAATTTTATGATAATAAGTGAATCTATCTTCCATAGATACCCGATGCTTGGGGCACTATTAAGGTGCAGGCCAAGGGCGCTGGTTATGCCATTCTGCAGATGCATGTGCAATACAATGTGGACATTGAGAAGTTCCAAACGAAGCCGCCGGTGCCAGCATTTGGACTGCACACCAAAGCCATTTTCCATGGCAGAAATCAGTCGCATATCTCTTATGTGGCGTGCCAGAAGTGAGTGCTGAAGATATATATATATAAATATAGTGATTTACTATACTATATATATATATATATATATATATATATATATATATATATATATATATATATATATTATACTATATTTTAAGTAGGGGCATTAGGGGTGATATCCCTTTCTTATACACTAGTCGAGTCGAAGTTTGAGTTTATATACCCTATGTTTATATCATTTTCGAGGTTATATTAAGTTTGTTAAGAGTAAGAGACAAAAGTATGCATCTTCGACCCCAAAAAGTGTATATATTCTTAATCAGCATCAATTGTCGAGTGGATATTGCCATTTCCCTTTGTCTAACCATATAAACAAAACAATCGCAGAGATGTTAAGAGCTAGAAGCACCAATTTTGGTCTATAAGTGCAAATTATTAAATTACAGGTTATAGTTTACAGGCAGAAATTAGAACAAAGCTACTGTGAAAATCTCACTCGTCTAGCTCTTACAGTTTTATACAAAAGATTTATATGTTTACATATACAAATTATGCAATTTAATTAATTGATTTTCAATATCTGCAGCTGGATCAATACACAGGAAGCGGAACGCTCGGGCATGGCGGTGCTGGATGTGGCCATACCGACGGGTTATTGGATACAACAACAGAAACTGGACACATATGTGCTGAGCAATCGTGTGCGCAATCTGCGACGTGCTCGCTATCTGCAACGCAAGATTGTCTTCTACTTTGATTATGTAAATATAAAAGAGTTTATCAAAAAGGAAACATATTTAACACACCTTTCTCTTCTTTTAACAGCTGGATCAGGAAGATATCTGCGTTAACTTTACGATAGAACGCTGGTATCCAGTGGCCAATATGTCACGTTATCTGCCCGTGCGCATCTATGATTACTATGCGCCAGGTGAGTGTTTTAGAAAATAATCAATAAAATATATATTATCTAATTAATTATCCCTCTTTTTACAGAGCGCTTCAACGAGTCCATTTTCGATGCGCTGCCCACATATCTGCTCAACATTTGTGAGGTGTGCGGCAGTTCGCAGTGTCCTTACTGTTCCATCTACAACATTGGCTGGCGTTCATCTTTGTCCGTCTGGCTGTTGTTCTTCAGTGTCTTCATTTATCTGCTGCGCAGTCGCACACATTTAGTGCTCAACACACTCCATTTGTTCACCTAGAAAGTCGAGAATCGTTTAATCCGTACACACTAGCAGTCCAAAACCATACAAAACATGTTTAGCTTATTACTTTGAATTTCGATTGAGTGTTGAGTTTGAATTTTTAGTTGGTTTTTTGTTCTACTTTTGTTTATTTTTATTTTATTTTTTTTAACGAAATTGCATTCCGTCCAAGAAAACTACTGGTTGGCATTGAGTTAATTTTATTATTATAATTTCTATTAAAAAGGTAATTGCATGTAAACATAATCTTGAAGAAAAATGTACAAAACAGCATCCACCAATCGAGCGGACAAATTTGTTTTGTAATTTGCCCAGACTTTTTACTACTACTATATCACGATGAAGTATCAAATTTTATGTACACAAATTAGCATATTTAGTATTTTATAGAGTTCAGTTTATATTTTATAAGTCATAATATTCATAGAAAAAAAATATGTAACTCCTCAACATATGCCAGAATCAGAGTCTTTGCCTTAACTCCAATTTGAGGGCGCTACAAGTGCCGATTTCAAGTAAAAAACAAAATGAAAATGAAGAAAAAAAAGTAAATACGTCAAAAGTGTCTTATTAAAATCACAAATTGCCTTTATTAGATTTTAGAAATCGATAGTGAATATTTATATATATATATACATATATATCATTGAAATAATTTTCGGATAAAAGAGCATGCATATCAATTGAAATTTTTTATATACATACATACATACATATATGTTTAATCGAAATGTTTAATGATTATGATACAACGTTGAAAGCGACCGTCCAATATGTCTACACTTATGTTTTAATAATGCAACAAATGAATCTACTTAGTGTGTAAGTTTTGTATGTATTTTTTGTATTCATGACAAGAACAGTTTAGATATTGCTTTTGTACATTATAACATAAATACTGAATAGCCATAGCCATGTATATGTAGCTAACATATCTCGAATCTGAGTACTCCGTCCCTTTTTTATGGTATACAACTGAAATCTGTACGTTTTGAATGTAACGAAAGAAACTAAAATAAATTATATTAACGAAAACTTTTCATACACATGAAATAAATGAATAAAATACGATGCGAGTTTTGTTAACTGAATTGTATTGAAGGTTGGGATATATACAAGTTTGCAAAACTATTGAAATTGGGTTTTTTTGAGTTTTTCAAACCAGATCATGAACCGAAGTCTCAAAATGATCTACTCCTGCCTGAATCCGACCTAATCCTGAAGCGTCGGTTCGTATAAAATAATATTACATTAATTTCATAGCTTTAAAATTTAATGACAGTAGAAGATTAATAATTAAATATTTAAACATAAATAAAATATTAATATTTATTTATTAAATTTTTATTTTGTATTGAAAACGTTCATAAGCTTAAAAAATCAAAGAAAATGGAAAACCATTTAACAAAATAAAGTAATATTGTTCTATTAAATTCGAACCTGTTCTATGGTTCATACCATTAAACCGAACCCTTTTAAAAGCTTTAAAACTGTTGGCATCGACAAAAATACCAGCGAATAATAAACCATGATAATTTTTGCATAAATAGTTAACAGTTTGTTTTTTATTGGCCATTTTACTTAGGTGGTCTCTGTTAATTGTTCTTCGATAAATGCTAGATGCGCTAAATTATTCTTATTACATACGGCTATAAATATAAAGTACACACATATACTATAAGTAAATTCTACGTCTTGCGAAAACTCAGTAATATTGGGGAAATGGCCTCTAAGCAATCCATAATATCTTTACGGGATTTGGCACCCGTAAAAACCACTTTTCCGTTGACAAAGATGAGGAGAACAAGACGCGGTTTGACCATACGATAGATGAGTCCGGGAAACATTTCGGGCTCATAGGAGCTAAACTGGCCATGCACTTGATTAAGATTCTCCAGGCGTATGGGAAAACGTAGATCTACGGTGGCCACAATATTCTGCAACTTATAGTCCACAAATTTAACGGGGAAGCCCAATTTCTGGATAATGCGTGCAAACTTGCGGGAGCCCAAATTGGCCTCCATTTCATTTCGTGCCCCCGTGCAGATCACTTTGCCCGTGCGAAAGATGAGGGCGGTGCAACGGGGGGAATGCATCCGCATGATGACTCCACGGAAACGCTTTGGGGAATACTCGGAATTTCGGGTGCGTGAATTAATAGTCTTAAGGTCCAGTTCACAGTCCACGGAGAATGTGGCCACAATGTTTCTGTAATTGTGGGAAAGTTAACAAATGTGCTGGTTATAAGTTTTCATAAGAAATGCAATTAATACAATAAATCTTTAACTTACTGCAATTTAATCTCATGTTGTGCATCTTTTGGTTCTATAAGTGCTGCCGGCTGTTGCGGCTGCAGAGCTGTGTGAGGATTGCTGGGCGGGTTACTCGATGTCGATGCATTGGGATCTGGGTCGGGGA
This sequence comes from Drosophila histrio, assembly GCA_958299025.2. Classification (NCBI taxonomy): domain Eukaryota; kingdom Metazoa; phylum Arthropoda; class Insecta; order Diptera; family Drosophilidae; genus Drosophila; species Drosophila histrio. The sequence goes on from OY282580.2 coordinate 9,764,755, forward strand.
TTTTAAAATGGAATTGCATTCTTTTTAATTCAATTTAATACAGTTAAATGCAACCGGAGCAGCTAACAGACATAAATAAAACACGCGATGCAGCAAACAGTGTTGCTCTATTGCAGCAAAGGAAAAATGTCACAGCACCCACCTATTCTAGAAATGACAATAACAAAGTATGCCACGCCTATTTATTATTAAAAGTAAAGCAGAGTCTATATTTTTTGTACGATTTGTAATTTTATGTATTGCACTAGCTGAAAATTACATTTTTAATTTGCGGAAATTTTGTAAAAAGGTTTACCAACACTAACAGCTGTTTGTGTAAGGTGTGTCACTCAACACTCAAAAATTATACGTATTTCATTTCTGCATCATACGTAAACAAAGAAAACGCCACAACAAAAGTTCCGCTAAATCCAATACCAAAGCAAACGCACCGCTGACAGGCGAAAAGCAATCGAAGTAGAAGAAGAAGCTATCAAGAAAAAAGGGACGTCAAATCAGAGTTAAAAAATGTCGGCGCACAGTGGAGGTACGGATTGGAACTCGGTTGTAAAACCACTTTTATCAAACCGTACAGGCGCTTTAAACAAAAATGAAATATCAAATTTACTAAAAGCGATTACCAGATGGTGAGTGCAAATCAAATTATTATCTAAAAATGACATTTTATTGCCAAATGGCGCAGTTGAAAATTTGCCTGCAAGGTGACTTGCAAAATTAAATATGGCGACCCGCAGTGACGAAACTAAATTTGCTAAAAAGTTTCCATAAATACTAATTTTAACAATTGGATTTTTATAGTGAACATGACTTTTTCGATGATGAAAGTAATTACACACAATTTTACACCGCATTTGCGGCTCTGGCGGCCGATAAGCTGATGCAAATAAAGTCAAGTAAGTATAATAATTCCCCAGCCCCCCAACCCCTTCTACCATAATGATTTTTTCACACCGCAACAAGCGAATTTTTGCATGAGAAATGCAATTTTACGCATGACTCACGCAATCTTGCTTTTATTTATATACAAACTATTGTGCTTTGTCTGTTTTCTTTTCAGTATGCCAGACGCAAATTTCACAATTGCACGATGCCAGCGCTGTCCTCATACGTTTCATACTATTTAGATTGCCCAAGGTGTCTGTATATGAAATCAAATGGCTGCTGGTCGCACTCAAAATGCTTTGCGAGGGACGTGAAAATGCCGCTTCGTGTTCGGGATCCACACAGTTTGACTACAATGGCGTAGCTGCTGTTCTGAAGAGTGCCAAACATCCGGAATCGAATAGCAAAAGCCTGAGTAGTAGCAGCAGCAACAGCAGCGGCGGCAGCGGAACAGGCACTGAGAAGGATTCACCCAAGTCGGAGATCAAGCGATCACGTTCGGATCTATCCACGGTCATATTGCAACAGTTGCTGGCGCCATTGGAGCCCGGTAAAATGACATGGGTGCCGTTGAGCGAAGAAATCAGTGATTGTACGGTAAGTGTTAAATAGTATTTTATATCAAGGCTGCAAAACGGATCGAGTAGAGATGGGGAAACATCGGTGTACAATCCATGTAATCGATTAATCAATTTTAAGAATGAATTGATACCTTATTTATGACAATGGATTCATGTAATTTAATTTTTATCATTTTAAATAATCGGTGTGGTTATCGATCTATCCCCAGCTTAAGTCTGAATTTAACCTTTTCAATATATTTAATCCACAATCAACTTACAACTTTCTACTTTAGGAGCAACTGCTGGCAGCCAATGTTGAGTACTTTCAGGAGCAAAACGGCGTGGACACGCTGCTGGATGTGGGCGTGGGTTTGCCCATATTAAATCGTTATCGCTCCAAATATGAAGAAACAATTGTTGGCGGCAAGACGCTGTATCTGCCACTAACCCAAGTGGAGGCCAGCACCGTCAAATCGGCCATGACGCACATGCTCACCGATCTATCGATTTTGGGACAAGCACACTCGCTGATTGCACTGCAGCCTTTAACACCAAGTCGCATTGAGAAGTTGTCGGTGTGTGGCATTGCAGCGTTATATAATGCAGTGCTAACATCCATTGCTGCCAGTGTGCTAAGCATGTGCCAGGCCAGCAGCGGATCACAAAAACAGCAGCTTGCAGCTGCATCCACAAGCCAGGGAAGTGGGGGCGGCGGCGGCAGCAGCAGCGTTCCAGCAAGCAATAAAGATCATGATGACTTTGAGGAACAGGCTTGCACTATAGTTAACAAGGCACTGGAGATTTATACAAGCATTGGGGATATGTTTAAGGCATCGGCACGCATGCATGTCTATCAGAATCATTTATGCTATGGTTCCTGGCTGCTCATAAGTGGCATTCAAGGTGCCATGGGCGCCTCGGGAAGCAGCACAACAGCTGGCAAATCAACAGCGAGTACAAGTGAAGCAACTGCCACGCCTAGTACGCCCATTGCACGGGTTAATCTCTTCAAGGTGCAACAAGGATTTGGCGAACTAAATGCAGCCATTGCCAATCACAGCATTAAATTGCTGTCTGAATTAATTGATGATCTGAAAATCGAATCTGCTTGTGGCACGGCAACAGAAAGCGGCAGCTGCTTGGATGTGGAACCTGCACAATTCGACATACTACAGAATTATAGCGCATTGCAGCGTATTGTGCGTGTGTTGAATACAGCGACATTGCATCAATTATTCACCTTCCTGGCAACTGTTGCCTACAGAAAAGCCTGCACACTAAAGCGTGCCAATACCAAAGATCGCACCGAGTGCGAACCAATTAGTTATTCCGATTCAACAACTTATTTCAATGATTCGCTTTCTTGTTCCGACAACTCGGAGGAGGATGACAGTGAAAGTTATTTGGGACATTGGTTTAAGGAAACTCTGTCGCCCGAAACACACGATGATAATGCGAATACATGCACTCAGGAGCGTAACGGAGATCAGAAGTCTGCGCTAGTGCCTAAACTGGATGAACCACATGAGTATTTGGATTTGGCAGCGGATATATTCTGTTTCCTTGATCAATTTCTGGCCAATCGTCATGCGTATATGCAGCGATATGTAAAGGCGGGCGTCAGCGATCAACAGATGCTGCTGATGGCCAATATTATAAAAGACTTTGACCGTGATGTTATGCGTCAAGAGGGAGGCAGCGGCGGTGCGGGCGGCGAGGCAAGCTGCTCAAATTGGCAGACAGCCATGATACGATTTTCGGGCGCTGCCGGACGTTATATACACAATTTGATCTCGACATCTCTGCTGTCGGAGCAACTGCAATCGAATCTCTTGCAGCATTTGTCCATCTCACCATGGTCCACAGATACGAACAGTTGGCCACTTCAAGTTTATCCGAGCACACTCTCGGTGCTTGTGCAAATTCTATTGCTGAAGCCGACACAGGAGAAGGAGGCAGCCTGTTTGTCTGTCTGGCATCGTCTGATCAATACGCTCGTTGAGGGTGTTTGTTCCGCTGGAAATGCCAGCGATTCTGACTATGAGGATCTTAATATTGAGCATGCTCAACTGCTGCTCTTCCTTTTCCATTCGTTAAATCTGATGCAGAAGAAATCGATCTTACTTTTGACTGCCGGCGGAGTTATTCGCTGTGCCGACGTATGTCGCGGCATCAGCTCGGATCGCACAGTGCGCAACAGTCAAATGATGTTGCTATCCCGCCTGCTGCTCTTCCTGGAGTATCTAATGAAGCATCTGTATAATGCACCACCTGAGTTGCTGGATCAGGTGCGCTGGAATCTGTTTAGTGTTAGCAGCATGCCGGACACGCAAAAGATTACGGATCTGCTTAACAGTCGCACTAAACTGACTTCCTATTGTCGCCAGGACATTGAGGAAAAGTTCCGCAAGTCGCCAGCAGGAGACTATAATTCAAGTAAGTATTTAAGGGAAAGAAGAGAAGTTTTTAGATTCAGCACAAAGGGTATATATTAAGTAACGAAACAGGCAGAGAAGGCATCTTGGTCCACATAGTGTATTTATTCTTAATTAGCACCAACAATCGAGTCGATATTGTCGTGTCCGTCTGTATGAACACCACCCATTTATTATAATTTGATTTTAGCATAATTTACTTGTTTTTAAAATAAGAACAGGATCTCTCACAGTAGAGCTTAACCGACTGATGACTTTTCTACTACTTTATGCTAACTTTTATTATTGTTTTCTCCAGGCATTCGACCCACCTTCTATTCGCTGGTCACCACGGATCCATCGAAACCTCATTGGTCGCAGGAATTTAAATTGGATGGTTTGGCCTGGAACTTTATTCTCTGCACGCCCGATAAGCTTAAGTATCCTCTGCTGGTTGATGCTCTTATTGATATATTAGCCATTACGGATATGTCTGCACATGCCAGGGATAAGGATAATCTGCATAATCTTTGTGCAATGCAATATTGCTTTAGTGTAGCTTGGAAATTGCTTTTGGGTCTGCCTCCCTCTACATCTCACGTGGAGTCATTGAAAAGCGAACGTGCACCGAATTTGCACTCACTTATTTGGAGCATACGCTGTCCATTGGCCAACTCACATTATCTAGTGGTCAACAGTCTCATTAAACAGGGAATGTACACACAGTACGCAGAGTCATTGTGGGCACAGGTCGGTGAACGTGCCGCCGACATCCGTTACAGTCTGAAGCAGACATCACTGGGAGTGGAGGCTTTCAACAAGCAACTAAACAAAGGTAAGGAAATTTCCAAATTAATGATTGTTTTGATGATTGTTTTATAATTATTTTATTTAATGAGTAGTTGTAATAATAAATCCTTTTTCCCCTACAGCTTCTACAAATCCACGCCTGTCTGATTTGATTCTGTTTGACGCTCTGGTTGCCCAGATGCAGGCTGTTGCCTGGGCCGATAAGGAAGGCTTTAAGCTGCAGCGCAAGGAAAGCGACAGCGATAGCATCACATTCGAGAGTCGTGAACGTGAACTTGAACGTGAACGTGAGAGTTCAAGTGCTACCAATGATCCCGAGGTTTATTCCTCCAGTGAATCAATTGATGAGCAGCAATCGAAGTTGACAGAAGATAATATACTAACACCTGGTGAACTCTTGGAGCGTACACAACTAAGCAATGAGCTGCTGCTGAAGCTGATGGACTCTTACACGCTCATTTCGAACATTGTGCGTGGACAGATGTTGAAGCAATTGTCGAGCACAACACCCGAGCAGGCATTAAATTTAATTGTGCCCGTGGTGAGTGACAAGCCGGCAATTATGCTGGAGTTACATGCCGCATTTCTGAAGCTGCTGCCCAACGAGGATAAACAGTTGATAGCCAACGAGTGGCCAAAGTGTCTGCTGGTCAATGATGATGCCTTCAATGGTAAACAACATCCTGTGGAGCCATATACACTGAATGTTATCGATGCTCATGTTGCCGAATTGACTAAATCAGCAACTTATACAACGTTGCACACATTGAAGCATTGTCTGAAGTCTATATTAAATTTGCTGGAACTGTTGTTGCCTTTCTGCACAGCCATTGGCGTGGAGACGCAATTGAAACCACTTTTAATTGCTTCTATGATGGATATGCGAACGGATTATCTGCAGAGTCAGAGCGAACAGTGTCTGCGTGAGATTCTACATGGTCTGACGAATGAGGCGCATAAACAATTGCTTTTTGAGCACATGATTGCACACTGTTATCAAATGTTGATTGAATTTGCTGCCGAGTTGAAGCAGCCAGCGGGGGAGCAGGAACAGCGTGCGCTGTTTAATGAATCCATGCTCTTTGCGGTGCTCAAGACAATGATTAAAATGTTGGATGTACCGACAGCTGTACAGGCAATGCGACAATTCTTTAAGGAACAACGTGCGGGCAGTTTAAGCACCTTGTTATTGTCCTTTACAGGCACTTCGTTGCCACTGAGTTATGCCCGGAAAATGCTGCAGTTTGTGGAGCGTTTATTTGAGCAAGCTGCACAGACGGATGCACATTTCCAGCACGAGGAGCTGGTGGAATGTTTTGCCGAACTGGGCAGTGTGGATGTGGCACGTTTGAAGCTCTGGCTGGCACACATCATTTACGGTCCCAATGTGGTGAACAATAGCAGTGAGGCATCCTGCAAGCTACTGACAAGCGTTCTACAACCCTCTAGCAGCTCCAGCAGCAATGCACAGACACCCACGAACATGGCTACAGTTTCGGCCATGCCAAGCATTTCGGATCAGTTGGATGCCATGGATATAGACTATGATTGTGCGGGTGCAGGAAATGCAGCACCAAATACATCGCAAATCTTGAGTCTATGGCAGGCGGCAAGTCAGCCCAACAATCAATCGGAGGATTCATCGCAAGCGTGCGATCAACAGAACGGAAATACACAACGCAATGGCGCCTTGTTGTTGAGTTTTATCAAGTCGCTGGTGCGAGATCAACCGGCGGCTGCTCAATTGGCGCCTCCACTCTTCCAGGCGCTGTTGCAGCTGGGACAGACGTTGATAACGCCGCCACAGGATGGCTGTGACTTTGCAGATGTGTTGCAGATAATGATAACGCTGGCAGATGCTTCGCCGGCACGTGGTCATGTGGCGTTGTTCAATACCACGTTGCTTTGGCTGGAGTTGGCCAAGTTGCAGCTGCCGGATAAACAGCTGAAGCATGCGGAGAATGTGAGTGCACTGTTGCGGTACCTTAGCGAATTGTTGCAGGGCATTGGCTATCGTGGATCCCGTCAGCATATGCCGCCATGGGATGACGAACTGCAGCTGGATATGGATGAGTTGTTCGATGAGCTGACGGATGAACAGCAGGAACAGGATTCTCTACTAGATGATTCTGATGAGGATACACTTAACAATAAACTCTGCACCTTTTCGCAAACCCAAAAGGAGTTTATGAATCAACATTGGTATCATTGTCATACCTGTAACATGATCAACACGGTTGGTGTATGCTCGGTTTGTGCACGCGTTTGTCACAAGGGTCACGATGTCAGCTATGCCAAATATGGTAATTTCTTTTGCGATTGCGGCGCCAAGGAGGACGGATCCTGTCAAGCGCTGAGTCGTCGTTTGCCCAGCAGCGGCTGCGATGCCCGTGATGGTTACGTTTCCGCTCACATGAGTATGTTGGCGGCTGGAAAGAAGCGTCCATCGCCGATTACACAGCTGCGCAAGGATTCGCTGAGTAATGAACGGATTGCGTTGCTTGGCAAGCTACTGGAACCACATCGTGATGCACTGCAGCAGCCGGATCAATGGCTGCTCGTTGTGCGCTGCATACTGGAGTACTTTGATGTTCTTTTACCTTCTATACGGGAGAATTGCACGCTCTACTCCATTGTGGGCTGTCATAAGCGAGCAACGGCTGCGTTGGAGCGACTTCATCAATTGGATCAGAGTTTCCAGCTGACAGATCAGCTGATGTTTGCTACATTGGGCTCACAGGAAGGTGCCTTTGAGAATGTACGCATGAATTATTCAGGAGATCAGGGACAAACGATCAAACATCTCATATCGACGGGTGTAGTGCGTCGCGTTGCATTCTGTTGTCTATCGTCGCCACATGGACGACGCCAACAGTTGGCCGTATCGCATGAGAAGGGAAAAGTGACAATACTACAGCTGTCAGCGTTGCTGAAGCAAGCGGATGCCTCTAAACGCAAGTTGACACTCACTCAACTCAGCTCGGCGCCAATTGCCTGTACGGTGCTCTCCCTGGCCGCGAATCCCTGCAACGAGGATTGCCTGGCCGTCTGTGGACTAAAGGAATGTCATGTTCTGACCTTCTCCAGCAGTGGCAGCACAAACGATCACATTGTTGTCACTCCACAACTCGATAATGGCAATTATATCAAGAAGGCCGTGTGGTTGCCGGGATCACAGACATTACTCGCCTTGGTCACCTCGGATTATGTGAAGATCTATGATCTGGCTGTGGATGCATATAGTCCGAAATATTATTATCTTGTGGCTGTGGGAAAAATACGCGATTGTACGTTTATGTATCAGGAGGGAGCGTATTATATGCTCACATTTGCCAGCAGCGGTTACATCTATTACCAGACACTGGACGAACAGAGTCTCGCTGTGCACGGCGATTTCTATGTGACAAATACACTGGAATTGAGTCATCATCACATCAAGGATGTCAACGGTCAAGTTGGATGTGGTGGCGTCTCCATTTATTACTCACACGCCTTGCAATTACTCTTCTACAGTTACGCCTCCGGTCGCAGTTTTGTGTCGCCTCTAACGAATGTTAATCAGGGAGTTAAGGGAATTTATCATCTAGACACCAATTCGGCAAGCAAATCTTCGTCAAAGGGTCCACTGCAGCCACTGGTGCAATGGACCGAAGTTGCTGGACATCCTGGTCTAATTTATGCCAACATGCAAACTTCCAATAATCCAATTATATTGATGCTCACGCCAGAACTTATTTATATGCAGGAGATTAAGGCACAGTCGGCCAAGTCACGTATTATGGATGTTGTGGGCATACGTCACTCAGTTGCGGGCACAGAGAAAACAACATTATTATTACTCTGCGAGGATGGCAGTTTGCGCATCTTCTCCGCACAGCCTGAGCACACAAGCTTCTGGTTATCGCCACGTGTCCAGCCGCTGGGAAATCAACTATATTCAGCCACCTTGTTGGCGAAAAGTGGCAGTGGCAGCAATTTGTCAGCGACAAGTCCCAAGTCAAGTAAACCTAACAAAATGCCACGCAAATCGGCCGGACAACAGAAACAATTGACAGCGGGTGGAGTGCCCGTCTTTCCCATTGATTTCTTTGAGCATTGCAATATGCTGGCAGATGTGGAGTTTGGTGGCAACGATCTATTGCAAATCTACAATAAGCAGAAGCTCAAATCGCGTCTCTTCTCAACGGGAATGTTTGTGGCCAGTACACGTGCCAATGGATTTACTCTGGAAGTGCTTAACAATGATCCAAATGTTGTTATGGTCGGAATACGTGTTCTTCTGGGCACACAGGATACACAACGTGCTCCATGTTCGGTTAGTATTTTGGGACGTACAATTCCGACGCCTGTGCGAAGAGCACGTTGGTTTGACATACCGCTGACACGTGAGGAGATGCTGCAGTCGGATAAACTGTTGAAGGTGTGCTTTGCCAAGTCACAGGATCCAGAACATGTTACTCTACTCGATTGCATTGAAGTGTATGGCAAATCGAAGGAACTTGTTGGCTGGCCAGATGATAGCGAAGAGTTGCCAGCGACAGTTGGTGCAGCGGGTGCCACAACAGCGACAGCATCGCCAGCAGCTGTTGCCAACTTTGGCGAAGGATTCAATTGCATAACACAATTGGATAGAATGTGTACGCATCTGTTGGAAGTGCTTGATTGTGCCTTGAATTTGCTGGGAAATGGTGGTGCTGTGGCGGCTACAATGCGTCAGAAGGCAGTTAAAACTGCCAGTCAATTATTGCTGCTCCCGACACCGCATCCGGTGCAGACTCAGGCACGTTATGTGCTCGCCACACTCTATGGCAGTCGTAGCTGCTATCATGGCTATAAGGATGGTGTGCTGCTGCAATTTGTACACGGCGAATTGCAGGCAATGCAGCCAAAGCTTACACAATTGGATACGCTGCAGGATATTGATCCAGAATCATTTTATCGTCTTATACTTCTCGTACGCAGCATTGCCAATGCGCGTCCTTTATCATTGGCCAAGATTTGCGCCGAGTGCAGTTATGATATTGTGCCCGCACTGATGTCCATTGTGTTGGAGCTGCACAAGGTGACGCCATCGCTGGATGAGCCGACCAATATTGTGCGACGTGGTCTGTGTCAGGCAGAGACAATTGTGCATTGTCTGGTGGAGATAATGTATGGATTTGCCTTGGCCGATGCCAGCCAAGTGGGTCGCATGACCAAGTACTTTATTGAGCTGCTGAAACACGATGCGAGCGTGATTAGTCATAGTGCCAAGGAGGCGTTGATATTGTTGCTCAGTCCGCGCATGAAACGTCGCAAGGTGGCGATCGTAACTACGCCTCCCGCCTGCTCCACACCGACGCCCTCTGCCTCGGCCATTAGCAGCAGCAATTTGAGTGCTCTACAAGGAGCTGCCTCTCAAGCAGCCAGCGATATTATTGAGGAGGCAGCAGCAGCAGCTGTAGATGCTGCAGCGGATCCCAATGCCATGATGGAGGCAGAGGCTTTAAATGTGGGCCAACAACAGCGACAAATGCTCAATTTGGAGGCTTTTATGGGCGGCGGATTTCCACGACTTCTCGGTCTGCCCGAAGATGCCGATGATGAGGCAATTATGGACATTGCAATTGCTTTAAGTTTGCAGCAACATAGCGGAGATGCGAATACATTGCAGTCGCTGCAACAGGGATTGGCCAATTTGCAGGGTATACGCCTGGCAGCAGCTGCAGCGGCTACGGCAGCTGTTGGTGGCGACAACGCCGGTTCGGATGATGATGAGGGATCGAATGTGGCCACAGATGGTTCCACCTTGCGCACCTCGCCCGCTGAACCGGCGGGAAGTGGCGGCTCTGAGAGTGGAGGCAGCGGCGTTGAAAGCATTGGCGGCACCTCGGCACGCAGCAGCAACTTTGGAGATCATGCGAATGCATCGCCGCCACGTCAGAGCAAAGATCAGGAGCAAGAACAGCCAGGCACCAGTGGCAGCTGTGTGGCAGCCTTGAGTGCGATGAGCAGCAGCGAGGATAACGAAATCAATGAGGATGAGAAGCTAAGCAAATTGCACGATCTGAGGTAGTATACAAAAACTTCAACTTTCTTTCTTATATAAAGAGTCTCCCATCTTTTGTAGAATTGCCGTGTTGGAGAGCATTATCGAGCACTTGGGCACCTTTGATCTATGCAATGGTTTGCAGGCTATACCCCTTATCCAGGTGATCCTCATGCTGACAACCGATCTTAATGGCAACAATGAACGGGATCAGCAGGTGTTGCAGGATCTACTCACTGCACTGGTGGAGTACGTGGAGATTGGCAAGCGTGGTGCGGCCACCAAGGTGAGTTACTTATGCCCTGTACGTGTAAAGTGCAAAGAGACTATTGAGTTTGCCGAAAGGGATCAGAAAAGATATGTTCTTGTTCAACAATAACAGTCAGTTATTTATTAAACGTTGTCTTAAACAGTCAACAATAGACTATAATCAAAATAATCAAAACTGCCAAAACAGTAAACTAATCAATGCTTTATTTCTATTATTTAGATGGAAACCAAGTGTCCAGGAAATGAGGTGCGTCTAGCATTGTTGTCGCTCTTTGGCGTGATGATGGGCAAGACCAAATCCAAGCAAACTGGCACAACATCGCCACCACATCAATTCAAAGACAATAGTTCATTTGTGGCCAGCACTACGGCGAATGTGCTGAGTAAGAGCGGTGCATTTGTCTATGCTCTGGAGGCACTCAATACGCTGCTAGTGCACTGGAAACAAGTGCTCGGCGATCCCTATGCAGCAGGAGGCACTGGAATCGCACAAGCGGCCAGTGGAAATGCTGCCGGCGCTGGAACTTCAGCACAGCTATTGAAACCCATTAAACATGGACCCAAACCAGACATATCGATACTTATACCACATAATTATCTAAAAAACTATCCAGACATATTTGAATCCTATGATGGACTACTCACGGAGATTATTGTTCGCCTGCCGTATCAGATCTTGCGGCTAAGTAGTGCCCATCCGGATAACTATGATAGTGGCTTCTGTGAAGCAATGACTTTCACGCTCTGCGAATACATGATGTTGAATCTGAATGCATTGTTGCGTCGCCAGGTACGCAAGCTCCTTATGTACATCTGTGGCAGCAAGGAGAAGTTCCGCATGTATCGCGATGGACATTCGCTGGATGCACACTTCCGTGTTGTGAAGCGCGTGTGCAGTATTGTCAGTAGCAAGGTAACTATTCAATTAATAATTATGGCACTAGATGAAGTAAAAATAATAATAATCTCTCGGTTACAGAACGGCGCACCTTACAATGTCAATCCGCCGCTGTTGAGCTATGATGCCTTGGTGGAACTGACGGAACACTTGCGCACCTGTCAGGAGATCAGTCAAATGCGCACTGGTAATTGGCAAAAGTTCTGTGTGGTTCATGAAGATGCCTTGGCCATGTTAATGGAGATTGCCTGCTATCAGCTTGATGATGGCGTCTCTCCCATCATAATACAACTACTGCAGGCAGCTGTGTGCAACATGCCGTTGCCATTGACTGGCGTCAAGCAGCAACAGCAGCAACAACAGCAGCAGCAACAAGCACAACCTCAACCCTCAACGAGCAGCAAGTTGCGTGGGGAGCGTGAGAAGAGCGAGGATACAGATTCCGCTTACTACTCCAAGTTTGATCCTGCACAGTGCAGCACATTTGTGCATCAAATCTTTCGCTATGCCAGCGATGCGCTTATCATACGCTTTGTGCGCATCTTTCTGCTGGAGAACAATGTGAGTCAACTGCGCTGGCAGGCGCACTCCTTCATGACGGGACTCTTCGAGCATGCCAATGAGCGACAGCGCGAGAAGTTGTTGAGCATCTTTTGGAATCTGTGGCCCTTGGTGCCCAGTTATGGTCGTCGCACTGCGCAATTTGTTGATCTTCTGGGCTATTTGACGCTCAGCACGCGCAGCATTACGGAACGTCTACCGGAATTTGTCTCCCGTGCCGTGGAAGTGTTGCGCCAGCAGAATGAACTGCTTTGCAAGCATCCAAATGCGCCCATCTATACCACCCTGGAGTCCATACTGCAGGTGAGTCTTTGATCAATTAAATTTTAATTAGTTTTAGTTTGCGTATAGTTGTACACGATTAGAGACTGCCTAACATTAATTAACATTTCCTGTTACAGGTCAATGGCTACTACCTGGAATCAGAGCCATGTTTGGTGTGCAACAATCCAGAGGTGCCGATGGCCAACATAAAGCTTCCATCGGTCAAGTCAGACTCGAAGTATACAACAACTACGATGATTTACAAGCTGGTGCAGTGTCATACCATATCCAAGTTAATTGTGCGCATTGCGGATCTCAAACGCACCAAAATGGTGCGCACCATCAATGTTTATTACAACAATCGCAGTGTTCAGGCCGTTGTCGAGTTAAAGAATCGTCCGGCATTGTGGCACAAGGCGCGTTCCGTTTCCCTGCAATCGGGACAGACTGAACTTAAGATTGATTTCCCGCTGCCGATAACAGCTTGCAATTTAATGATTGAATTTGCTGACTTTTATGAGACAGTCAGCGGTTCCAGTGAGAATCTGCAGTGTCCACGTTGCAGTGCAGCGGTACCAGCGTATCCGGGAGTTTGTGGCAACTGTGGCGAAAATGTGTTCCAATGCCACAAGTGTCGGGCCATCAACTACGATGAGAAGGATCCTTTCCTGTGTCACGCCTGTGGCTTCTGCAAATATGCCAAATTTGATTTTAGCATGTATGCACGAGTTTGTTGTGCTGTCGATCCCATTGAATCTGCAGAGGATCGCGCCAAGACGGTACAATTGATACACAGTTCGCTGGAGCGCGCCGATCGCATCTATCGTCAGCTGCTGACCAACAAGCAAATGCTGGAGCTGCTCATCCAAAAGGTGGCCGAACATCGCAGCAGCGATCGTCTGGTGGAGGACAATATGGGCAGCGTGCACAGCACTTCGCAGGTGAACAAGATCATTCAGCTGCTCGCCCAGAAATATTGCGTAGAATCACGCACCAGCTTCGAGGAGCTGAGCAAAATTGTTCAGAAGGTCAAGGCTTGTCGCAGTGAATTGGTGGCCTACGATCGTCAGCAACAGGATCAGCCTGCGGTGTCCATGTCATCGGGTATCGAGGCAAATCATACGACAAATCGATGCTATGGCTGTGCCTTAGCCTCCACCGAGCAATGTCTGACATTGTTGCGTGCAATGGCCTATAACTATGACTGTCGTGTGGGACTCTATAGTCAGGGACTCGTTAGCGAGCTGGCCGAGCACAATTTGCGACGTGGCACACCACAAATACAGGAGGAAGTGCGCAATCTATTGGTGGTACTGACCAAGGACAATGCCGAGGCTTGCATGCATCTGTTGCAGCTGGTGACGACGCGTGTAAAGAACGCGCTCATGGGAGCTATACCACTTATAAGTCTGGAGGCCGCTGTGCATCAGGAGATGACGCTATTGGAGGTGCTGCTGGGACAGGACGATGTGTGCTGGGAATACAAGCTGAAGGTGATCTTTGAGCTGTTCATCAGCAACTGTCGGTGAGTGCAGATCGTTAAACATTTTGAAAGCATGCAGTTTTTGTTGATACTAATTCTTACTTTCATTGTTTTTGCTCAGCTTGCCACGTGGTCCTGTAACATCCGTGCTGCATCCTTGTCTGCGCATTATGCAGAATCTAATTTGCCCGGCGTTGCCGAGCAGCGGCAACAAGAACAACAACAACCAGCAGCAGCAACAAACACAACAGCAACAACCCCAACAACAACAGCAGGAATTGTGCAGCATTAAATTGCTTGAAGGAAATACTATTGATTATCGCGCCTGGTTGAGCTCTGATCGCAATCACGAGTACAGCGCCTGGAGCAGTCGCATGCCGACCACAAAGTGTCCACAGCGTCAAGAGGGTGGCAGCAAACAACGTGCTGGAAAGCAGCAATCACAGCAATTGGCGGATACACCCAACGCCAAGGCAGGACGACGTGGCGATGTACGTGCCGCCTTTTTGGCCGAGAAGTATGGACTACGCTGGCGACAGCTGGTATTGGACAAGGAGAAGGTGATCAAACCGTTGGTGTTCAATGCCAAGTGGATACAACCGTTGCTCTTTAATGCCAATTCGCGATTTGGCAGACAGTTGGCATGCTCGTTGCTCAGCGGCTTGTGTCGCACCAGTGAACGAAAGCAACAGGCTTTGAATATGCTGACGGGATTCCTCAAGCATGTGGGCGAGGCGGGAGAAGCTAGTGCCGAGTTCTTGACACTATATCGCACGGTGGCAACGGAAACGCCCTGGTTGCAGTATCTGGTGTTGCGAGGTGTGCTCGGCGAGATCTCACAGTTGTTGGCCGTGGAAATAAGTAAAATTCATCGCATGGAGGAGCATTCTCTGTCATCGGATCTGTCGCTGGGTTATGCATTGCGTCAGTATGTCGAGTTGCTCTGGTTGTTCCTTGAGTGTCCCAACATACGACGCACTTATAAGACGCGTCTGTTGGGACCTGTATTGGAGAGTTATCTGGCATTGCGTAGTCTTGTTGTGCAGCGCACACGACTCATTGATGATGCACAAGAGAAGCTGCTGGAGATGCTGGAGGAGATGACCAGCGGTACGGAGGAGGAGACGCGTGCCTTTATGGAAATTCTAATTGATACGGTGGAGAAGACAAGAATGAATGATATTAAGACACCAGTGTTTATATTCGAACGTCTGTATTCCATCATACATCCCGAGGAGCATGACGAAAGCGAATTCTACATGACACTGGAGAAGGATCCGCAGCAGGAGGACTTTTTGCAGGGTCGCATGCTTGGGAATCCCTATCCCTCCAGCGAGGTGGGCCTGGGTCCACTTATGCGTGATGTGAAGAACAAAATCTGCACTGACTGTGAATTGATTGCCCTGCTGGAGGATGACAACGGCATGGAACTGCTGGTTAACAATAAAATCATTAGTCTCGATCTGCCCGTGAAGGATGTGTACAAGAAGGTTTGGCTTGCCGAGGGCGGAGATCGTGATGCCATGCGTATAGTTTATCGCATGCGTGGATTGTTGGGCGATGCTACCGAGGAGTTTGTGGAGACGCTGAACAACAAGAGCCAGGAGCAGGTGGACACCGAGCAGCTGTATCGCATGGCGAACGTATTAGCCGACTGCAATGGACTGCGCGTCATGTTGGAACGCATTGGCAGTTTGCAGCGAATCTCACGACAGCGTGAACTGATCCAAGTGCTGCTTAAGCTGTTCCTTATCTGTGTGAAGGTGCGTCGCTGCCAGGAGGTGCTCTGTCAGCCGGAAGTTGGTGCCATCAACACGCTGCTGAAGGTGCTGCAGATGTGTCTGCAATCGGAGAACGATTCCATACAGTCGGCAGTCACCGAGCAGTTGCTGGAGATTATGGAAACAATACTCTCCAAGGCTGCGAGCGATACGCTGGATTCGTTCTTGCAATTCTCGCTTACTTTCGGTGGTCCCGAATATGTTAGCGCTCTGATCTCCTGCACCGATTGCCCCAATGTACGCAACAATCCATCCGTGTTGCGTCATCTCATCCGCGTACTTGCTGCCCTCGTCTACGGCAACGAGGTGAAAATGGCCCTGCTCTGTGAACACTTTAAGGTAAGTCTAAGTCATTTGTAGGATTACCTTTTGGATTGTTTACTAATTAGTATTAACTTCTTTTCAATTTTAGCACACACTGGACTTTAATCGCTTTGACAATGAGCGCACCACCGAGGAGGAGTTCAAGCTGGAACTATTCTGTGTGCTCACAAATCAAATTGAGCACAATTGTATTGGCGGCACGCTTAAGGATTATATCGTCAGTCTGGGCATTGTGGAACGTGCTCTGGCTTATATCACTGAGCATGCTCCTTGTGTGAAGCCAACGCTGTTGCGCACAGATTCTGATGAGCTAAAGGAGTTCTTATCGCGACCAAGTTTAAAGTACATACTGCGCTTCCTCACCGGTTTGGCCAATCATCATGAGGCCACACAGTTGGCCATAAGCAAAGACATTATACCCATTATACACAGACTGGAGCAAGTGTCCAGTGATGAGCATGTCGGTAGTTTGGCTGAGAATCTGTTGGAGGCACTCAGCACGGATGCGGCGACAGCTTCGAGGGTTCAGCAGGTGCGAGATTTCACGCGGGCGGAGAAGAAACGCCTGGCGATGGCAACGCGGGAGAAGCAACTGGATGCACTGGGCATGCGCACCAATGAGAAGGGACAGGTGACGGCAAAGGGTTCCATACTGCAGAAGATTGAAAAGTTGCGCGACGAGACGGGTCTTACGTGTTTCATTTGCCGCGAAGGTTATTCCTGCCAGCCGGAAAAGGTGCTGGGCATCTATACGTTTACCAAGCGATGCAATGTCGAGGAATTTGAACTGAAATCACGCAAAACCATTGGCTACACCACCGTCACCCATTTTAATGTGGTGCATGTGGATTGTCACACCTCCGCCATACGCTTAACACGCGGTCGTGATGAATGGGAACGTGCTAGCCTGCAGAATGCGAACACACGCTGCAATGGACTGTTGCCATTGTGGGGACCTGCTGTGGGGGAGGCTGCCTTCTCCGGTTGCATGACCCGACACAGCAGCTACATGCAGGAGAGCACCCAACGCTGCGACATCTCCTACACGAGCAGTGTGCACGATCTGAAGCTGTTGCTGGTGCGATTCGCCTGGGAGCGTAGCTTCCATGACGATGCTGGCGGCGGTGGTCCACAATCGAATATGCACTTTGTACCCTACCTGCTTTTCTATGCGGTTTACCTGCTGCTATCCTCCCGTTCCGCCGCTAGGGACAGCAAGACGCTGCTTAATTATCTAACGGCAGCGCCATCGGATAAATGGCTGGAGTGTGGTTACGAAGTGGATGGACCACTGTATATGATAACCATATCGTTGTCACTGCACAGTCGAGAGTTGTGGAATAAGCATAAGTTGGCGCATCTAAAGCGACTGGTGACTGTGGCACAAGCACGTCACGTTTCCCCCTCAGTGCTGTGCAAGGCGCTTTTATCGCCGGCTGATCGACAGGCCAAGGAGTATGCCGTATACAAGCCGTTCCTTATGATGTGGGCACTCATCGATTTAATCTACAATACACTATTCAAGACGGTCAGCACGCCCAAGGAGGAGGATTGGCCCGCTTCGCTATTTGAATATATACGCAAGAATGACGAGGCGATGCTTAAGTCAACGGATAGCATACTGCAAACGTTGACGGATGAGTTTTTGCCCTGCACCTCCTTTGCCGAATTCTGCGATGTGGCAGGTAAGGAATTCTTAACAAAAATCAATCAATTAATTTATATTAACTTGTCGTTCCTTTCTCTCTCTTTTCACAGGTTTACTAAATCTGATTGAGCAGCCGGATAGCTTCATTGAGGAGGTTCTTGCCGCGCTGCCGACCACAACAAGCTCTAGTTAAATTCATCGCGCAGTTTACAGCATATTTAACCATGGATTACAACTTAAACACTAATCAAGCGTGTTGCAGCTGCCGCTGTTTCGCTTTTAAGCATAATATGCATATATACTTATATATTTATCACCTACAACTATTTAATCAATAAAATTATTCGTTTGCACAATGAAAACGATCAAGGCGTACATATTTCATTTATTTTCCATTATCTTTAACTTTATTGACACATGACATACATAAAAAAAAGAAAACAAAACTTATGTCTAAATACAAAATAATACATAATTATATTGCAAAATTGGGACATAATCTAAAAGAAAAAATCATCATGTAAATATCATCAGTATACCGTTTACAACCTCAGTTCTATAAATTTTGCTAACCAACTATATATCCTAATAAGAAATCAGACGAGTATAAATGATAGAATTTAAAGCCATAGTGAGAAGTTTTTGTTACAACCATTTGGTTACTGAGATTAGTTAGTGTGTGTGAGTGTGAGTTTGTTAACATAAAATATTAAGGAAATTCTTGGGGAAAAATCACTGAGATTTAATTTGTTCGTTAGTTGTTGCTTATTGTTGCTATCGCTTGTTTTAAGTAAACGTAAAATGTTGAGTGAGTGTTTTTCTGCGTGTTTAAACATAACAAGTGTACATAAAACATTGGTTAGTTTAGATAAGTATATAGTTTTTTACATATTTGTTTGTTCTTAAATTAGTAGGTACACAGGTGCAAAAAGTGCGTGAGAGCTGTCGCAAGTAATTAATTAATTAACTAAATTGAGCAATTGCTAACCATCAACCGAGAGGGGATTATATCATAATACTCTTTATACAATACATTACATTTACGAGTAAGACAGAATAAAATAATCATAATCATAATCATATAAAAAATATAATACCTTAAACCATAAAAAAGTATTTAATATCATAGAGATTCGGATTCCATATTTTTGTTACACCAACGCAACTTGGGCGGGGGCAATGACACATTTATGTAGTAATAAATACAATACATATATTATATATTATTATTCTTTTTTGTTTTTTCTTTTGTTTTGTTATTTTGTAGTTTGTTGACTATGGCTGCTAAAAGTTATACTGCCTCCATTCCGGTTTTTGTTCGTTTTCAAAGAAATGCACATCGGAAAAGTTTTCGCGCTATAAAAATTGACAATACACATTAATACTTATATTTTAAGCTTAATATTAATATGTCAAATTCCATTTGTTTGTTTGGTTTGTATAAATGTTGTTTTTTCTTCTGTTTTTTTTTTCAGTTACTTTACATTGATTTTCTGTTTTGTTCTTATTAGCACTAAATGTTTTTTTTTTGTTTTTGACTTGATGATCCGATCTTTCTACATAGTGTTATGTATTATGCATTACATATTTTCGTTAACTAAACGTTAATTTCTTTTTATGTACAAAT
This sequence comes from Drosophila histrio, assembly GCA_958299025.2. NCBI lineage: Eukaryota > Metazoa > Arthropoda > Insecta > Diptera > Drosophilidae > Drosophila > Drosophila histrio. The sequence goes on from OY282580.2 coordinate 9,784,308, forward strand.
ATTTCCTAAACTATGTATACAATCCACACACATATATAAACTATATAATTCACTAGTTTGTTGTTGCTGCATATCGTTAAGGATAAGAACAATAAGAGAGAGGGAGAGAGCGCGGTTTACACAATTAGGGGACGGAAACGGGGATTATCTTTAGAGCTGATGATGCCGCTGGGCTGAGGTGCGTATAAAATGTCGAGCATTGATCGGATATTGACGTGGATAGGAGATGAGCGTCGAACCGAGCGTAATGCTTAGCGGCGCCTTGGAGCGACCTGGTAAACTGACAAAAACAGTGCCAACCGCAGCCAGATTATCGGAAGTTGGCTCAATGGCTACCAGCATTATCTCGGTGGCCTGCACGTTACGATAGCTGGTGCTGGTACTGCTGCTGCTGGTGCCGCTGTAATGTGGCAGGTGCGATTCGCCCGACTGACTCTGATGCTGTTGCAGAAGCAACGCCTGGCGAGCTCGCTGTCGCATCGCACGCGTCGTCGAGGATGACGCCGCTGGCGGACTGTTATCGTAATCCAGACTGGACGAGGCCAGAAAGATTTGTGCAAATGGACGCTTGGCCAAGTGCAGCATTTCCACAACGTGTTGACGACGAGCACGTCGCAAATCTGCTGCTTGTTTCACCTTCCAAACGATGACGCAGAGAGCGAGGAACAGAAAGAAACAGGAAAAGAAGACGGAGAAGAAAACAAATAGATCAATATGTAGCTGATCTTGGCGAAATACAACCGATCCATAACTCGGTTCCGGTCCGGAACTGGCACGCAGTGCAATAAAGAACCTTGTAGCACTCAAATTGTGTGCATGTTGTGGCAACGTCAGCACCAAACGATTCTTTAGCCCAAAGAGACGCAGCAGTGTGTTGCATTGATTGAGCGTTACATGTGTGCTCAAATCCTTGGCATACTGATCCTGCACAACGAAACTGTGCACGCCGTGACTTCGACAATCGTGCAACTGCGGCACATAGAAGGTGCCACCACCATTACTGCTCGCCCTGCCCGTTCGTCGTTCCGGCGTAAAGAGCTTCTGCAACGTTATGTTGTCGTGTCGGGGCAGCGCTACATTTAACGGATGTTCTCGCTTTCCACTTTTCGGTCCCCAGTTGTAGCGATTGTCCAGGAAGATCTCGTGATAGCCCGTCGTCTGATTCGTTTCCACAATGAAGGAATCATCCTGTGGCGACATAAACACATCCAGCTCGCCCTGCGTCACATCGATAATGATGCGTATGTCCACGTTCATGAAACGCGGCTGGATGACAAAGAACACCGTCTGGCCGGGCTTCAATGCCGCCGGCTTCGATTTGCATTCCTCTGTGGATGGAAAGTGAATTTTTTAGTGGACATATCTAATATAAACTGCATGTTGTTTGTTGCCTTAGCTAAACTTATTGATTGGATTGGTATTATATTGTTAATCGATTGAAATGTTTATATTTTCACAAGTATTTGTGTATAATATATATATATCTAGGCAGACACTCACCAATGGGCTTGGCGTCGAAACACATGCGCGACTCGACGGTAATTTGCTTGTAGCACTGATGTCCGTCGGTGGGATTTCCCGCATACGAGTCGCGGCACTTGGAGCACTGGACACTCCAGCACAACTGGGCCGAGTTCTTGCCCCCGCCGGCCGTGCACGTGGCGTCGCTTTCCGTGTTATTCGCACAATTGCACTTCTCGCCCGTGACGGCATCACAAACGTTGCCGTGTCCATGACACTGACACGGTCGACACTGACGCTGCAGATCCTCGCTGCCACGGAAATAACCCAGCAGACAGCTGTCACAACGATCTCCCGCGGTGTGATTGCCGCAACGCAGACAGGTGGCATTATGGTCGGGTCCCTCGGGCAGAATGCGTTCCAACTCGGAGCGTGTCATGTTAAAGACAGCCGGATCGGCGTCGTAGGCAACACAGACATCAGAATGACCGTGACAATACTCCAAACAGGGCTGACAGGCATGACCCTCTCGAGGATTGCCCACAAACAACGGTTGACACTTCTCGCACTGCTCGCCCATAGTGTTGTTATGACACTCCAGACAAATATCCAGACGACTGCTCGACTCACAGTTGGAGTGTCCATTGCACAGACACTGAATACTACAATTCTCGCCCACATAGCCAAAGTCACACTTGCACTCGTTGGGACGCACACAACTGCCACGAACACAGCCCTGACTGCAGACTGGCAGACAACTGTTCTGCTCCTCGCGATAGCCGGCGGCACAGACGCACTTGTAGCCCAACGTTGGCGTGTCCAGATCAATGCACTGCTCCGACACAGCATCACAATTGTGATGGCCATTTTCGCACTCATTCTCCGCCGGACACTGTACATAATGCCAGCTAACAACGTCGGCGTGCGTCAACTGCGAATCATTGCGCCAGCTGCTGTAGATGAGATCACACGTCGAACCCGACGGATACTCCTGGCGATGCTCCAACGCACCCTCTGTACAAATGCCATCACCGTTGAATCCCTCGCGTGCACACCAACCGCAATGAGCGTGTTCCAAGCAGCTGGAACATTGTGTATACACATGACACGGTTCCGGGCAACGTTCCAGCTCACTAGACTCTAGCACCAGGCCACAGACGCCGCCGGCGCAGAGCAAGGGCTGTGCACTGGGCGACAGACATGAATTCAACATTGTCGACCATTTGCAGTCCGAGAAATCCGATTGTAGGCAACTGCTGCAATTGGAATGCGTGTGACAGGCAGCCGGACATTGTTCCACCAAACGATATGCATTCTTCTCCACCAGCTCACGTTCAATGCACTCCACATGTCCCAGTTCGTTGCGTGCCCAGTGACATTGCTCGGCGTGCAGCATACAGGATTCACAGCCCAGCTGATGACACTGCGGCAGCGGACACATGCCGAGCACACCGACGCCCAGTTCCTTGGGACACCAGGTGCTGCTGCGAGCGCAATCCTGACCGGCAGCCACACAACGTCCCCGAATGCCACATTCCTCGCACCACTGGCAAACCGGCGTCAACTCCTGATGTATTGGCCAGGCGGCCAGACAAGCACTACAGCTGTTAAAGCTCGAACAATTCCTGCTCGCCAACCAGACATCATTGCAAGCCGGTCCATTGTTTATTACCAGCGTACCATTATGATTGGCACAAGGTGCACGTCCCTGGGTAAAACAATGTGAGCTATTGCTGTAAGTACTCTGAATTGTGCAATAACTGCAGCCCATATAATGGCGACAAATCGACTTGCCGCCACTCCACAGCTGGCAGAGATCCTCGGGCATATGGATGCGTGTGACGTGACTCTGCGTGGCACTGCCATCCCAGCCGCCAATTACGTAGATCGTGCCGCTATCCGCATCGATGGCCATATCCTCAGCATAACTGGCAATTGGCAGGCGTCCAATTATCTGCACATCCTCCGTCAGACGCACCCACTGATTGCAGGCATAAACATAGGCAATTAGTATGTCTGTGGAATTGTAGGGATTCGTACGACCGCCATAGACAACCATATAGTGTTCGGTGCTGACAGCTGAATGAAAATAACGACCGCGTGGCAACAAAGAAGCCGCCGAATTCAATTCCTTAAACGTGGGCAATTCCGTCCACGTCAGCTTGCTCAAATCCAATGCATATAGTTTATTCTGCGATTCACCCGCATAGCCGCCAAAGACATAAACACTATGCGTCTCCACATGATAGACAGCACTGTGGCCATAGAGCACTGGGAGACGAGCTCCCAGCGCCGTAAGTTGTTGCCAACGTCCGGTATCCAAATTGAATTCCCATAGCTCCAGAGCACGTGACTTATTCAGACTCAAACCGCCTATGAGCAACAGGGATTCCCTGTCCTGATAGCGCACCTGACACAACGTATGTCCGGCCAAAGCTGGTGGAGATTCCTGCTCTTTCAACACTTCAATTTGATGCCAGCGTTGATTTTGTATTGAAAATTGCCAGAAATCAGCAAGTAAACGAGAATTGGCACCAACTCCGCCATAAATATAAATACTCTGCTTCTTCACATAGATTTCGGCGGCATGAAAGTAACGTCCCAATGGCATACGATCTTCGGGTGTCGAGGATTCCACTGTCACTTGCAACCAGGTGCCGTTTTTCGTGTCAAACTGTCGGAAATCATTGAGTGGACCGTGACTTGGTGAATAACCACCAAACATCCACAACGAACCACGACGATCGGCATTTACCGAGTGCCCGAAACGTGGTATTGTCTTCCTCAGATGCTCCAATGCCTCGCTGAGCAGTTGTGTATTAAATAGTTCGGTTAGCACCAAATGGTTACGCTGCACCAACGTGCCACAATCTGCGCCAGCATAACTGCCATTGCTGCAAATGCAACGTCCATATTCTGTGTCACAATATCCCTGCAATCTCTTGGCATGACAATTGCTCGGACAGATCTCAATTTCGCAACGTGCTCCGACATAACCCGACGGACAGACACAACGCTGTTGGGCATCACAGATATGCGGATGCAGACAACTGCCGGCAAAACAGTTCTTCACCGAATACAGTGCATTGAAGCCAAAGTGTCGACGTTCGCTGCCCTGTTTGTAGTACACCGTGACATGGCTGGAACGTGCCTCGATTATCCTCACCGCACTGTACGGTTCACAGAGTACGGCCAACAATTGATTCTGCTGTGCAGCGCCCGTCAAATCGGGCAAACTATCATAGATATACACAGCATTCTCATCACAGTCCATGACCAGACCGTTGAATTGAAATTCCAGCTGCAACAGCGATTTGTCCGCATGCAACGTCTTCGGTTGCAATATCCACAGACATTCACGCACCTCCAAGCTGGCGCCCCACGGCGAACGATACGATTGATAAGATCCAATGGCACTGCGACCGATGCTCGTGAGTACGCCACGAGATTCACACTGATAATAACACTGGCCGCCATCGCGAGGATCTCCGTAATAACCAGGTGCACAAACATCACACTTGAGTCCTTGTGTATTGTCTTTGCAGAAGCATTCACCATGATTCACATTGCAGATGCCCTGTAAAGGAATACATTTCAATTAGATAAAACAAGTAAGAAAAATAGAGACGAGATTATTTTGAATGCTTACCAGATCCTGATTGCCATGGCCATTGCACTCGCAGGGATGACAGCCAACGGTTGCGGTGGCATTTCCATAGCTGCCCTGACGACAACGCTCACAACGTTCTCCCTCCGTCCAGGACTGACACTGATCACACTTGCCGAGGCGTTCGGTGCACGTTGAATGATTGTTGCAACCACAACTCACACCACAATCACTGCCCGTCCAGCCCAAGTCACATTTGCAGCTATAATCCGGCGGACCCGAGCAATAACCGTGCTGACAAAACTCGTAACATGTGCGTACACAACTGAATCGTCCGTCGCCAACATAACCACGACGACAATGACAATTGTAGCTGCCCTGCGTGTTGGTGCACTTGGCCTCCTTGTGGCAATCGTGCAAACCAAGGCCACATTCATCTACATCCGGACACTGGGCATATGCCCATTCGGCGTCGTGTTGTGTGCTGCTATTGAGGGCCAAGGAACAATTTCCCGCACTATAGCTGAAATCTCCCTGCATGCAGATGCCCTCAATGGGATTATCTCGATCGAAACACCAGCCACAACTCAAGGTTCTCAGACAGGAGGTGCAATTGCGATGTCGTTCACAGGATTTACACTGTTGCAAAGCACGCGGTTCATTTGAACGCATTATCAATGTGGTTGTCTGGGCTGAAGATGTGGATGATGAGGATGTTCCTAATGCTGCTGCTACTGCTGCTGTTGGAGTTGTTCCCACCTTATCAATCCATTCGCGACACATGCCAAACTGATATTCGCTAGTGTAGACCGCAAAACTAAAACATTGTGCACTCGCCTCACACCAGACACAACGTCCACGCTCGCCCAAACACTGATCACAGCCCTGACGTTCCCGGCATGGACGTGGACACTGACCAATTGCTCTAACACTGCTATTGGATTTGCCAACGCGTCCGCAACGTGCATCGTCCAGCCACCACTCGCATTCCCCATTGCCGGGCGTGGAAACACACGCCTCACAGCTCACATAGTTTGAACAGTTGGCACATTGACTTGGCTGACTGATTAAATAGGCCCAATGTGTGTCATGCTCATTGTTATCGTTGGCCACACAAACTGCGCTCTCGTTGACCGACTTTAAATGACATTTGCCGGTCAGAGGACACCACGAACAGGACGCATCTGTCAGACAGTGCAAACAGTTGCCATACTGACTACAATCGCCGGAATAATACGGCTCCAGATACTCAAACGTAAAGGCATTCAGTTGGCCATTGTGCAGATGTTGCAGCTCCATTTTTGTCTTCTGATACGTGTTGTAAATGTTGTTCTGGCCAATGCGACGACGTGCCTGCAAAGCCAAGAGAAAGTTGATTAAATGCAAGGTTTTATTTTTATATTTCTGAGTAACTAATTATACAAATATATTTATACTGACTCCCTTACTAAATGATTCACTGTTTGGCCCAAATGGTAAAAGCTGGGACACTTAAAACTTTATTGTATTGTTCTTTTTTAGAAATAATATTTAATACTTTCAGACCGCATTTAATTATAAGCAGATTACTATAAATTTAGTTTTGTATGAAAATCTTTTCGCTGTAGAAGTTGTAAAATCTTTAGGTAACCCAAAGATAACATTGTTTTATTTCTAGATCTCTAATTCATATTTTAATTACATATATTTTCTACCATTTGTGATAATTGTTAACCCTAAATATAATCAGATTGCAGATGACAGTGATAACCTTAGAAATCAAGGATAACTAAAGAATCTCTTTAGCTGTATCAATGAAATTTATACCAAAATTATCGTTATTATAAAGGATCACATGCCAATTGCCAGTAAATAACAGAAATTCATTATTCTACAGATCTATTATTAAAGTAAAAGTTGCAAAAAGACAGTAGTACAAGGATCTTTTTCATTATTTCAATTAGGAAGTCTGTAAACTTGTATATTTCTTGAACAGCAACATCAGCGTTCATTGTTCGCTTTGAGGTCAAATTATAATTTAATTACAAGGATAACTTAATAGATATAGATTTTAGATTCTCGAAAGTAAGACTGACTCTGTAGCTTATTGGGTAGCGTGCAAGAGTTCTCCGTGTATGGTCTTGAGTTGGAATTCCATTTCCGGAGTTCTCGTATTTCAAAATTTATCATTTTTGCATATTATTCGTAATAATTTTTTTTATTTTCATATTACATTTGCAAGTTTTACAATTTAAGTGCAGGATCTTTTACATTCCGTAGTCTTTTCTAAAGTTAATTATATTAATAAGCTTTTTCTGGGCCAGATCATATCCAGCCTACGTTTCCTCATTCATCTACGGCGTTTCCACAACTCTGGACGCCTTCATGGCATGTCGCTTGTACTTCTTGGCCGTATCGGCGCATTTGGTGGTAATGGTGGCTCTTATGTTACGCTCCTTGCCTCCGGTTCGATTGCGCACGCTCACCACAATGTCATCGACGCGTCCCTGATCCAACATCTTTTTTGCTGGACGTTCACGTCCATAGAATGCCGGAGATGGTTTGCCAGTCAATGTATGCGTGGCCAGTTCATGGCTGCTGAAGACCACGGAGAGGAGACAACGTGTTGCCACGGGAGCATCTATCCAACTGATTTGCCCATATTGCTGGGCATTAATCTGTGTGCCATTGGGACCGAGCACGTAGATAAAGTTGCCATTCTCCAGTTGTATACGATGTGGATAATCATGCTCTTCATCCAAATGGGTTTCAGAGGAGCTGCTAGACATGTTGTGACTTGTGGGACGCTTTGTTGGAAGTGGAAGAGCAGGAGGAACTTCCTCGTACTCTGGTTCTGGGTCCGGTTCCTGTTCATGTCCATCGTAGCGTCGATTTAGAGTCTCCAGCATGCTGGTGAGACGTCCAAGGAGTTGCATATAGTGTTGTTGGCTTTTATTGATTTTGGCCACACGCTCCTTAAACGTCGCCTCAACTGGAGGCAGTGGCTCCACAGTATGTTTCCCGTCACGTGAACTGGTGGCCATTGCCATCAACTGCACGTTGAGAATGTGTTTCTCCTGTGGCGCCTTGCGAGGCGGCACCTTCCGACCAACTGGCAACTGGAGAGGAACGAGGGCTGGTCGTGCTGGCGGATTCTGTTTTTTCATCAAATTCTGCTGTCTGTTCAGCTCATAGTTGATAAACTTTTCAATTTCCATCTTGCTCGTCATTATAATAATATAACAAGTTAACTATAGAGTTGATTTTGCAAATATGTGCAATTTATTTGTTATTATGGCTTAAATCTTGTTACTAATTTGTTGTCGTAATTATTGTGAGAATGCAAGATTGTTCTTTCCACGTTTGCGGCTTGTTAACAACTGACATGCAAATTCGCACAACATCGTCCTTTTTATTCGCTGCATTTTCAACGTTCACCATGGATTTTGCGACTTTGCAGCAGGTAAAAAGTAATAAAACATTATCCCAGCAGCTGCAAAGGTAACCTATCCTTTTTTGCGAAAAATATTAACCTAAAATTACGGTCACTCAGGTCGGCTTTTCAAATTTCATTTCTTTAATTTCTTTATCCCTTTACAGCCGCGATTTTATGATCCGGGACTTACAGTTAATTCATTTTAAAGATGGCCGACAGCGTTGCCATGCCGTTGAAACGTAGTAAATTATATCCACTTTCCACTGCCAGCATTTGTTAGCTTATCTGTCTTGTTATACTATTTTGTACATTCTGAAATAATGTATATTCGTTGTATGTAAAAACGATTTCAGGAGCATTTGCTTTGAATGTTTTCCGCTACTTTAACATATGTAAATGTATATAATTTATAAGTCGAATAAAGCCGAAATAATATATACCCAAACGCTGATACTATGCCAGTGTCAACAGCGCCGTAAGCAGAATATTAAGGTTCGCATTTTGGACAGCACTTTTCAAATCAAATAAATATGTATGCACATTTTTTAACAATCTAAACAACTTTATCTTGAATGCCACAAATTGTATACTATATTTATAATTTAAACGGTTTTCACTACAGTTCATACATAGACATGAATAATATCAATTTTTGATACGCTCTCAGCGAATTTACGATCTCATGTTGCACATTTGCAGCATTTCTCTGCCGATTTTTGATATGCTTAGAGCTGATTAAGTATCAGTTGGAAAGCAATATTAGAATACAATAATTAATCCAATTGTTACTAATGTTATTCAAGATAATAAAGTATCAAGTAATACAATATATACTTATGTTATCATATAACAAATTTGCAGCTTTTGTTTAGTGATCTTTAACCATATTGATGTTTCTGTTTAACGATTATTGATATGTGCTCAAAGTAGATTAAATATCAATATGAAAATAATAACTAAATTAATCTGATTTATAGTTATGATAATCTTGACATATTATATTGTGAAAACAAATATAAGTTAGATTCAATTTGTTCCTCTACTCTGTAATAGCATGTTAAGTAATGGAATTCATATTTACACATATCATGTTGTAAGCAGCTTTTATCAATAGATTTTGTATTTATAACTTAAAAACAATATTATCATAAATAAAGCAAATACTCAAATTGCCAACTTACCTGGAAATCAATGAGAAAGGGTTGCTCGGTGCTCGGCAACTGGACATTGCTGCAATACGATTGATTCGAGCTCTGACTGGTCACATTTTCCAGTGCATCCAGATTCATGCCGAGACCAGCACGGAGCACGGCAGAGGAATAGCTGCTGCACACTTGTATAGCCGAGTTGTTGTTGTTGTTCCATTGCTGCTGCGGACGCACGAATCCCAAGAGACGGGCCAACATTTCGCCCTCCTGTCGCTGCTCGAAATACGCGGCAGGCGGCGGTGATGAAAAGTCCACCATGGTGGCATTGACAATGCCCACATAATCGGGCATCGTATAGTTCACAGGATAATTGTACTTAATGTATGTGAGTCCTGGTCGTCGATCATTTCGTGTGCACATATCTGGCTGTCGGATCTCAGTGCCCTGATCTCCCCACCAGCCAGCACTATCGCCGCAAATGCCATAATTATCATCCCGATGATGACAGCGTGCATTCTGCACACACCACGTGCACTCGTTAAGACCAAGTTTACTGGCCACAGAGAAGGCGGCCGCCGCACTATTGCCACTTCCCCAAGGCGTGCCATGGACCAGACAGGAATGACAATCCCCCAGCGAGGGACAAATGCCAGGACAACGTGTTGTCTGTAAATTTGTGGTACAATTAGCGCCAATTGTGCGGCCATAACAACTGCTATCGGCCGAGCACCAACCACACTCCGGATTCGACAGACAGGCGGTGTGCGAGCCGTGCAGACGACATGACATTTCCGGATTATGATTATACAGTGTGTTCTCCACGCGCAACACTTGCGGCAGCTCGTAGGCAAACAGATCAGCATTCACATTGCCATGGTAACCGCCCACGATGAGGAGTGTATGATTGCGACGCAATGCAGCCGCCTGGGCGAATACGCCCTGAGATTTCGGATACAGACTGTCATCTGCAGACACCACCTGATTGATCCAAATGTGACAGCTCAAATGATACCAATACATTTGATTATCATAGCAGATCTCATCCTTATTGTGACGATGCGTATAACCGCCAAAGACAATCATATAATTGCCGGATATTGTGGCCGTGTGAAAGGCGCGTTCACGTGGAATGTTTGTGTCCCGCAACGCGGTGCGTGGATAAAGTATCTCAGTCCAGTGCAATTGATCCAGTTGAAAGGCGAAAATGCGATCCGATAGCTTGGAGAAGCGTGCCAAACTTGTCATAATGCCGCCAAAGATAATCAACGAATTTGTTGCACTATAATAAACGGTTGAATGTGCTGCAAGGCGTACGTCCAGAGTTTTTCCACCTCGCGGTTGCACCAGCTGCCACTGGGAATCCTCGCCGAGTGGCAAACGGATGCGATAAATGCTTGACGAGAATTCGCCCGTCTCCACGCTGCCGCCAAACAAATACAAATGTTCGGCAGCCGTTGTAAGCGTATGACGAGCCAATGCTGGCGGCTGAAGCCTTGATCTGATAGCCATTTGCTTCCACTTGCCGCCATTTTCTGTATTATTGTACTGCCAGAGATCATTGTAGAAGCTGCCATTGGCATGTTTACCACCATAGATGACAAAACCGCCAGGCACACGGTCCGCAGCATGACCATAACGTCCATGCGGCTTGTGATCCGTCACCTCTTCGAGTATATCCTCCAGATATTCAGTGAGTTCTTCATCTGTCGAATTCGCATTCACTGTGGTCAGTGGCAGCGACGAACGTGTGCGTCGCTGATGCAAATTTGATTCAGCCAACGTGTAGAGTATATTGCGGAAGAAGCTCACATCGCTTGTCAGGCCCCATAGCTTGGCCTCGTCCTCGTTTTTGTGCTGCAGCACCGCTTTGAGCAGCGTATGATCTATTTTATGCGGATGATAAAAATGACGACGACTCTGCAATGGAATGCCCCATTCATCCTCCCATTGACTTGTACTGAAGCGATAGACTTGCAGTGTGCTAATGACATTGTTTAGATCATAGCCGCCGAAGACAAACAACGAATCCTCGTCCTCCACATAGACGGCTGTGTGGGCGGCACGTGGCGTCATGCCTTCGGCATCTGTGGCAAGCCATCGCCAGCTACTGCCCGGCGGATTATCGCTGAGATCGCAGAGTCTTCCACTGTAGCCATTCGAACAATGACAAATGCTTTTCTGACACTTGCCACGTCCCTGATGCTCGCCACACTTTTGTGGACATGCCTCGTCCTCGCAATCGGGCCCCACCCACTCGCCGTGGCAGACACACTGATGGCCAACGCACTTGCCGTGATTGTGGCAATTGTTGAGGCAGTTTGATATGTAGTAGGAAGCACGAAATCCATCCAGCACATAGTTCGTATCGCTGTACATTAGTATGAGCATCTGCAAAGAGAGATATTTAGTATGATTTGCCATAGAGTAAATATTAAGGCTACAAACCGGTTGCCCGAGAATAAGTTATTTAAAATAGAAAATAAAAGAAACAATTTGATTAATAAATAATAATTAAATTATATTCTTGTTAGATTCCTTAAAAATTAGGCAATTTTTGCATTAAACAATTTTATTGGTTAAATCAAGGAAAACCATTATATTGTAATCAATTTAAGCAAAGTTTAAAACTAAATCTTCAGTTCAGGGGGTCTTAAAACTGTCCCTAAATCTTGCTCTTTAGAGGTTGGCAGTCATGGTAAATATGAAAAGTGTTGGGTGCTACTTACACTGCCACTGCGTGCAACCAATCTCTGTGGTTGCGTGCGTCCGCTGAAGCTGCCCAGCAGCGTTGAATTAAAGGAGTCGCCGTCGTATACATAAATGTAATCATAGGAGCACTCGGTGCCCATGCTATGGAATGTTAGTGTTATGAATTGACTGTCATTTTTCGCCTTTATCAGCCATTCACAGTGCGAGTCCTGGGTGTAATTGTAGCCGGATGGACCATCGCTAATCTCGCCGTAGGGCTCGGTGAAAACTTTGCGACTGCGATCGCATGGCGCTGTTATGGGCAATTGCACAGACTGTGTCGGCAATTGTAAGCTGATAATCCAAAATGTCAAGGTTGGCAGCAGTGCGTACATTCTTTGCATTTTAATTACAGTCTCGCCTTCGTAGCCCAATCTCATTTTTATGCAAATTGCGATATCACTACGACGGTCAGTTCCGTTTGTATTGTATTTATCCGGCTGCAATTCTCGTTCTGCATGTTTTCCAGCCGTTTTTCATTGCACAGAACTTGGGCGCAAGGCCGTTGTCCACCAGGAAACTCGACTGCCGCTGAAATATTATTATATTTTCAGCTATTTTTTATTGTGCGGAATTTTTTTGTTTAATTTTACTAACTAGTGATGGGCAATATTCATCGCAACTATTTGCCCGGTGAATGCCAAATATCGATAAGAGCAAGCGAAACATTAGCAACACTGAAATTTGACAGGCACAGCGACACGTACATTTCGCCCATCTCTAATTCCGTCTTTTTGGGCCTTCTTTCCTATTCAAGATGGTAGGTGTTCAGATTTGCCTTAACGAAAATCGTAAAACATCCGTGTAAATAATTGTTAAAATGTAGTTAAAATACAAAAATTTCAAACGTTATATTGTTGTTTGTGTTTTGAGCACAATATTCCGCGAATGTGCGTATTTTAAATGTATTCTATTTGCTTTGCAAGATTTTGTGTTTCAGCGTCGTCGAGTCGCTGCTGCTATTGGTAATAAACAATTAATTAATGCATTGTACTTTTTCAGGTGAATGTACCTAAACAACGTCGCACTCTGTGCAAAAAGTGCAAATGCCACAAGCTGCACAAGGTAACGCAGTACAAGAAGTCCAAGGAGCGCAAGGGCGCCCAGGGCAGAAGACGTTACGACAGGAAACAGCAGGGTTTCGGTGGTCAAACCAAGCCCATCTTCAGAAAGAAGGTAAGCAAGAATCAATGGAAAAACCTCAGCACCAAGTAGACCCGGTTTGCCATCTAACACTTTAGGCATTCTGGTTGGACATAGTGTGCAATATGAATAATTTCAGCTGCTTCGGTGCGGCCTTCACAGGCAGCGGCACAGTTATTTTTCAATAGTGTGCCTGATCCGTCAGCTTCAAACAAATAAATATATGTAGATGTATAATGGAAACAAATTAGCACCGCTAGTAGACCTCTTTGCCGACCGACACTTTCGGCATTTTGTTTGGACAGGCCGTGCAAGATAAATAGTTTTAGCTGCTTCGGTGCGGCCGTCTAAAGGCAGCGGCAGAGCTTTTTTTAATAGCTTGCCTGATCCGCCAGCTTCAAACAAATCTATTACAGTTAGTGAAGAAATTGTTTAGACAGAGACTAGAAAACATATTACTTTATTAAATGCTCTTTTTATAGGCGAAATCATTTAATAAAATGGTGACAAAAGTGCGGTTATAAGAAATGTGTCTTGTCAAAACAATTACTTGATATACTGTATATGCAATTATGGTATTAAATGTGGCACTTTGTAGAACTAAATTGCCTTGCTTAAGCATTCGGCTTTTTGGTGGGAACAAACTGTTGCCAAAGTAATAAATGCAACTGCCTCAAATGGTGGTCTCGTCAATTTGGCGTTCCTCCACAACTGGTAGTTGCAAACAAATATACATATTGACATATATATATTATAGAAAAGTGCATTCTTTAACAGGCCTAAACTAACCGTTTTTATTTCTTCTCTTTTATAGGCTAAGACCACCAAGAAAATTGTGCTGCGTATGGAGTGCACCGAATGCAAGTACCGCAAGCAGACTCCCCTGAAGCGTTGCAAGCACTTCGAGTTGGGTGGCGATAAGAAGCGCAAGGGACAGATGATTCAGTTCTAAGCTGCAGATCACTGATGATCACGCCGCTCCTTTCTTTAATGAAGTGTTTTTAAGTTGTTTTCATTGACTGCTTCACAAGTGGAAAATAAAACAGTTGTAGACGTAAATTAAAGCAAATTTGTGTTTCATTTAAAATGGTAGCATTCGCAAGAATGCTATATCACAATAGGGGCTCTGTTTACATTTGCCGACAAGCTGAATTTATAATAAGTTGACGCAGGGACAACTGTGGTGAATACGTCACATTAGAGCAAATTCACCTTGTGTCCCAACTACTCGATCACGCCATCTTCCAGTAATGCATCTGGTTTGCTGCAATGTTGATACTAGTTAGCAAAGCATTTATTATAATGTATGGACTATCCACTCACTCTAGCACTTGCGGTTCCAGACCTTCAGACAGTATTTTCTGTTTTACAGCGGGCGCTGGCACGCCCACATGCAGCATTTTGAAAAACTTCTTATATCGAACATCTTCGCATGCACGCACGCCTTGGGGCTCAACATCTACTGGGATAACTTCCTCTACGACGGGCGTCTCGTTGTCCTCCACGCTTGTCTCCACAGCCGTCGTCGTTGTAGAGTTATTGGCAGTGTCCACTTCGTTGTCAATGGGAATTGAAGCAAGCTTCGCCTCCAGTATAATTAAGGCAGCTTCGGTTCTTTGCAGCTGACGTTCTAATTGAACGAATTTTGTTTCGCAGTTCAATGCGAATTCATTGAGAAACGTGCATGTGCTTATTAGAAAATGGTTAACAAATGCAAGTATCCGTTTTTGATTAAGCGGCGGTATCTGTGTTTTATCCACATCTTTAAACGTTGCACTTGCTTCCATTGTTATTATTATAAATAATTTAGACGATAAGTAAAAATATATAAGCCTAATTGCAGCATTGCAGGTCGATGACGATAAATGTACGTATTTATCGAAAAGCCACCATATTCAGTGTTGTAAATATACAAAACAAAAAAGAAAAAAAGTGCTGTAAGAAAAGCTCTTAAAAGTAACGAACCTTTTGCTTTTAAATATTTTATTTATTTGGTTTTATTATATCTTAACATGAATTGTGTGAATCATTATGGTTGTTTCTTTTGTTTGTCGTTTAAGTATTATGTACGTTTTTCGGATTTATTATAAAAGTATGTATATATTTGTTTGTTTTCTCATTTTTTTCTTTTAATTTGATGTCAGTTAATATGCATGAATTTGGTATTAAATTTCTATATGTATAAACTTATGTGCTGGGGACTGGGATCTTTCCTATATGCTCAAATCTACAATGAACGTTTTACGACTTAATATTATTAATTTTTATAATGCGCATGCGTTTAAGACTTGAATCTTGTGCGCTTTTTATAATTAGTTTTTTTTTTTAATTTGTATGTTTGCATGTCGATCGCTTGAAAATAATAATTGATTTTCCTGTTGTTGCTGAAAATATTGTTGAATAATATGGCAGTGGATTTTCGAACGGTACAAAAATAAAAATCATAATGTGTGACCTCTTTATGTTTTTTTTTTATATATTAAGTTAAATGAAAATGCTGCCAGCAGCGAAAAATCTTCAAATGAAAAGACAACTTAGGATTGCTTTTAAACTGGCTGTTGGTTTTCCGATTGGATCGTTGCAAACGAGAACCCGCTGGTCCACAACGTTTTAAATATTTCCTTTTGTGTTTGTTTTTTTCTTTTTATAATTACTTGGAGTCTCTTGGTGTCAAAATCTCAAGGCCTGTTTCATTTTGTAAAACTTTATTTAAAATAAAAATACATGGTAATAAAAAAATCAAAAATGTACAGTTAAAATTAAAAATCAATAGATTTATGTATTGTTTGTTTTTGTTTATGTATATGCGCATTCACTCTGCCAACGGTTTTTGTGTGTTTATAATTTACCATCATTAGTAGTAGTATTTTTTTTCTTTTTTTTGTTTTCTTTTATCATAATCATAATTTGTGTGTGTGAGTGTATATTTATATATGATATCGCATGTTTTCATTTGTAACAACTAAAGTACAAATTAAAATACACATAATTAATATAGTATAGGTAGTAGAGGATTTTCTTTTCATTTTCTTCTTTTATATGAATCGCAATCGCTTTATTATTATTATTATTATACTTTTGTTGTGGTTTTCTTCTAATCATTTATCGAATATCAACTTGGGTTTAATTTTATACTTCGCATTCCAAAAGTTTTCTTTTGTTTGTTTATCTTATGAAACGCAACGCTTTTGTAATAATAATAATTTGTAATACTATAACTAATATTGAGTTGCTCGGCATTCACTTCCACTTTCAACGTTTTACTTGATTACAATTTATGAATCGTTAAGCGATTCTAAACATATTCATATATATATATAATATATATATACGAGTATATATATATATATTTTTTCTTTTTCTTTATTCAACTACAAGTGTACGAAATCCATTTTTCTTTTCTTTTTTTTTTGTTTATGTTTAATACTAGGCATAAATTAAATAAATAGCTTAGCATACAGTTATAGCTCAACGGCATTATTTTATTTATATCATCTGGATCTGTATATCAGGATCTCTGTCCCAAAGCATTGCGTCGTCGTACTCCTCTTCTCTCTTCTTTTGTATGAAAAATGATAGAAAACGAAGCATTTACTTTTGTTCACTTAGTGCTTAATTAATAAAGTTTTGCCATGTGTGATTCTTCTTCTTGTTATTGTAGTTCTTTTATATCCATTTAACTATTATCTCTCGCTTGCTTTAAATAAATAAAACGTCATTATCATCAGTAGCAATTATCATAATCATTATCGTCGTTATTTTACAAAATTGCAGGCTCTTTGTATTATTGGGGGGAGGGGGGAAGGGGATTTATGCATATATATATAAATATATATGTATGCCACTTAAGACTACAAAATTTGATCGTCTATTAATCATTACGTAAAACGTTTTAGATGAGTAAATCTTCTTTCCAGCACAGGAGACTGCAAAAGAAATGCAAAAGCGTTAAACAACGCACCTGCACAGCGAGTGGCCAATTAGAAAAAGGTTATCATTAAAGTTTAAAAAGAGGGAGAGGTTAAGTATATATATATATACACACATATATATATATGCATATAAAATGTACAGGAAAGCAACTATTGACCAAATCGCTCTGCAGGTTTGTTTATATTAAATCTAAATTGTTATTGATTGGCAATCATTATCATCATCATCTACTTGCAGAAAGTTGTTCAACTTGCAGCTGCTAAATCGCCACAGAGTTAAGAACTTTATATGGTTGTTAACAAATACAATGTATGTGTGTGTGTGTGTGTATGTTGCACTTATATATATAAATATATTTATATATATATATCTATTGATCTGCATCTGTCGCCATAATTGTGTAATTTTTTTTTTATTATTATTTTTGTTTTGGGAGAACTCTTTCCCTTTATACTTGTATAGCAATGTTTTGTTTACGTTTACGTTCTGCTCTTTTCATAATTTCTTGTTGTTCATCTCTTGTATAATGTATAATTAGATTTAAATGTATAATATATGTATATATATAAGTGTATTTATATGTATGTATAATTATTTAACTCGAACTCGTAATCGCTTAGCTGGGAGCTGACTCTGACTTTGCATCTGCCTCTGCTTCTGCCTCTGCCTCTGCGTCCGTCGCCTCTGCGTCTGACCGTCTCGTCCTCTGGTCTAATCTTAGACAAACACCTTGGCCAGTCCATCGGCACCGGCACTGGCTATATAGGGCTTAGTGGCATGGAATGCCACATCGAATATACTCTCATCGAACTTCTTACGGTGTGCGGTTATTTCCTGCACACACGTCTTATTGTCCAGATTCCACAGTCGAATGGAGCAGTCATGTGAACCGGATAACAAATACAGACCGTGCGCATCGACGGCCAGTGATGTGACCGGTTCCAGATGCGCAACCATCGAATGCACCAGTGTACCAGATGTATTATCCCAGAACCGTATGTGACGATCCTCGTGCGCCGTTATAGTTATGGGCAGTGTCGGATGCGAGACGACCTTATTGATAAATTTCCCCGTATTGCCGGACATTTCCTGTGACGCCTCCAATTTAATCACCTGCTTGCCCGTCTCCGTATCATAGATAATGCAGTGTGCACTATTATAGGCAACAACAATGTGATCCACCTCATTGCGTACAAAGTCCACGGATGAGGGCCCGCCCTCGGCCTCCGCGGCCGTATAGGTGCGCAGCAGCGGTTCCTTGGTGTATGGTGACCATAACTTAACTGTCCCATCTGCCGAACATGATACAATATTATTCTGCATCGTTGTCAGACCCCAAACGGCGTCCGTGTGTCCCTCCAGTGTACCGGAATGCACATTGGGATCATAACAGTCGTATGGATCAATATTGGGCGATGGTAGCTGCCAGCACTCAATGTTGCCATCCAGTCCTCCCGAGTAGCATGTCTCCCCGCTGGAGGACATGCCCAGACACAGCACTGGCCCGGTGTGCGCACGGAACGTATATAGCGGCTCCACATCCAGACTAGCTGACTTTTTGGCTTGCACCGTCTTCTGTAGATTCCACAGCTTGAGCGTATTGTCCTCGGAGGCGGTTATTAGCACGGGCTCCTCCGGATGGAAAATTAGCGAGCGCACTCCATCAAAATGCGATCGCAGCGTGTACTTGGCATTCCAGGTCTTGCGATAACCGGCGCCCCCAGCACTGCTACCAGTGCCGTCCTTGGCATTCGCATCATACACACCGTCCGACTCATTGTTGACCGTCAGCTGTGCCAGCTCGCCCAATCCCAGCGAGCCGTCCACCTCTGTGAAAAGAGAATTGAGTAAGTCATTAGTGCTCATGGCGCAAGAGAAAGAGAATAAAGCGCTTTTAAAGCGGGAAAGTAAGCGGTGAAACCTTCCGAGAGTATTCAACACACAGCACGTTCTTAATAAATACTATATCCCTGCAGAGTGTATTTGAATTTTGTCACGAAATGTTTGAGAAGGCAAGATATCATCTTTGTAAAAGTTATTAAGATGTTTTCTGTTATTTTTAAAATTTGTACGGTTAAGTACGGTTTATCACAATAACTACGTACATATATACAGTTTGGGTCAAAAGTAATCAAATTAAACATTTCTGTCAATAAGAATGTGTCCAAAATACTCCCTGGTATAGAGAGAAGTCGCTTAAGGTCTGTCAAAGATTTCTATAATCTAGAAAATAATGTTCTATTCTACAATTTGATTTTGGCACATAATTTCATAGAAAAAATCAGTCATAGATCGGTCATAAATCGAATACAGTGCTCTGCAAGTATATCAAATCTTTCTTTCATGTTAAATATATACACATTTTAATAATTGAATGCTCTCGATAGGTTTCCGTTTGGACAATTTGTTTAATCTTGTGTTAGCTGGTTAGTAAAGCACCTTCGGTCATAAGATTCATATCGTTCAAGAGCTGCTCTCCCACCTCGGCCTCAAGATCTACGCAAAGTTGATGATCGCATCACAATAAGAAGAGAGAAGCGAAAGAAACATAAATCGAAAAGCATAAGACAAAATGCAGAAAAATGTCGCGATTGTGGTGATAATTGGGGGATTGGATGGTGAAGCTAAAAGGGTCTTTCGACCCGGCAAATTAATAGATATGTAGAAATGCACACTACGTATTTGTTTATACTATGTGAGGCGGGCGGGAGGGCAATTAAATTTTTTGGGTAGGGTTTATGCACCACAAATGTGTCAATTGATCGTCTGGCATTACCTTCGGTCAGCATATCCTTGCCGGATTTAGGCCGTTTAGCCATTTTAACATCTGTATCTTCATTGTCGGTGGCGACCATTTCCAGATCATCGGATATCTCATCATCGTCGGACATCTCCGTTGGTCCAAGGAACTCAAAATTGGCCATGACCGCCGCCTCTGTGTCTTGGATGATGGCATCGTTTGATTGTTGCACTTTTTTAGCGGGAGTATGACGGCCTAATGTGAGCAAATTATTCAAATCTTCAACAGGGGGGAAGAGGGTGTACAATGACCTACCTTCAGACTCTGAGGCACGCTTATTGCTCTCATTGCCATTGATATTTGGACTGAGATTCTCACCGCCGCCGCCACCACCAATGCCGCCGCCGCCGCCACCGTCATGATCCGCATTATTGTTGAGGCCAAGAATCGAGCGTACACGATTTGAGCGCACATCAATGATGTTGTCTGTGTATCCAATTTCGGCCAAATATTGACGCAACATTTGCCTGCCCTGTCGCCACGTGGTGTTCGACACCGAGCTATAGGGCACTTCAGAATCGGTTGCCACATCGCCGCCCAGGCCACCATCGTCATTGGACGAGGGCTTAAACTCGTTCAGTTGCGGCGGATCGGTACCGTATTTTAATCGATAGAATTTCGCTCGCTCTTGACGCAAGGCATATTCCAGCATCTTAATGCGTCGCGTCAGATCAGATTTGAGACTCTCCAAACATTTTCGTTCGCCCAGCAGCATAGCGATCCTCGCCTGTAAACACAAAACAAATGAAGATGATTAGATAAATGTAAGCAATAGCAATGGGTAAACAATAAAATCGTCTCGATAATAGAATCGATAATCCAAGTAGCAACTATCAAAGATAATGAAATAGTATCGATAATAAAATCGATAGCTTAAGTTTCAAAAGTAATACAACGAAATAACATCGCTAATCAAATCGTTAGCTTAAGTGTCAACAATAAGGCAATAAAATAGTATCGCCTATCAAATCGCTAATTTTTCTTTAAAATGTACACATCCAATATACACTTTGCACACAGAAGCTACAGGGTATAATACATATTCATTAATGCAGCACTTGAAAAGCTTTCATAAGCTAACCATTAAAAGCGTTTGCATGTGTGTTTGTATGTGCATGTACATAGATGGACAACTATGCATGCGTGTGTGTGAATGAGTGATGAATGTGTGTTTGTGTGTGTGCGTCCGTCTCGTTGCAATCCAATTGCTGCGTTTGGCGCGACGTTGCGTCGAACTCATAATTGACGCTCCGCTGCGCCGCCAAACTAAAAACAATTAAATTCAATTAATTGTGATACATAATTACTGACTTGCTCAACACATTGTATTAAAAAAGACTAAAAGGGAGAAAATATAAAAGAGTCTGGTCGAAATCAGCAACATTTACCGCTATTTCTGCGTAGCAAATGTAACACTGCACACTTTCGAAATACACGTTCATAACACACAATCCTCCACATCCCCCACCCACCCTACTACAACCACAACACACAATATTCATCAGTTGAAACAACAATGTGCAGGTTATGTACCACATTTCTAAAGAATTATTGTACAAACGCCAACGCAGAAACAGCAGGAGCAGATTCAGAACGTTTAGACCGACAGACAGACAGGTGCGTAACGATGCCACACAAAACTTTTGCTTACTTCCTTTTCCGCAAACTCATTCAATGGTCGAAGGGAAGGGGGACAACCCACACCCAATTGCCCTGCTCTCAAAGAGTGAGCGCCCCCAACAAACAACAACAATAACAATATATACACGCTAATAACAGGGGCAGAGCGCAAAACGGGAGAACAGCCGTCAAAGAGAATAGGAGAGAGAACAGTGTGTAAACTATGCCGCCATTTGATTTTATTCTCTTTTGGATTCTATTCTTTGTCCGGTGCTCCTACTGTTTTTGTTGTTGTTCTTGTTTTTGTTGCTGCTGTTAATGGAAACATGTTCTGCATTTTAATTAATGTTCAATGGCATTTCATTTGGCATAAGTCGCTAATTAAAGTACGCATTATTGCCAGAGAAATGTTACAGCTCTGTTCGCGTGCTAATATTGTTAAAGAGTTGCTGAAAAAAAAGAGGCGCCTACAGCAAAAAGCGACAAAAGGGCACACTTTTGCACAGCTAGAGGCAATCGCAATGAGTTTGCTTTATTTTTATGCCGGGCTAAATTTCAAATTACTCAACAACATGCAACGTTGACGACGATGATGACGATGACTGAGTTCCGGATGATGGAATGTGTGGGCGGCAGGTGGCGCATCATATTTATTTATATGTGTGCATTTGTTTTCTATTTGTGTTTTAGTAGTCATTTGTTAGTACAAAATATTTGGTTAATTGAATTTCTTTTGTCATTAAAAAAAAACACGGAAGAGGAGTCAGTGTCAGACAATGAGAGAATAACGCGAATTAAAATGCAAGAGAATAGGAAATGACAAATGCAGGAGCGTCAGAATTTTTTTTTCTAATCTATCTCTCTCATCGAGTCGACCAATCATCAAACGGTAAATGCAAAACAAATTGACTAATTAACAGCTGGCCCGACGACATTTGCCATCGATTTCAATACCTATAACAGCAGCAGTACCAGCAGCAGCTAAGAAGCAGAGAGTAGGAAGATTGTACAATGAACTAGCCCCGGCACAAACACAAGGACGTTGCATGTGCAGCACACTGACACTGACACACAAACAGCCGCAAGCCAGAAATAGACACACGCAGAGTGTGGAGCTATAGCGCCTGGCACACGACACACAATACATACATGCATGTAAATTAGATATATCCACATGTACATACATACATACAAGCAAACATACAGACGCGAAAGCGCTAAAATGGCGTCCAGTGCAGACGTTGGGGAATATGAAGGGAGGGAGGTGGGTTCATCGTCTAGTCACTGCCCACTCTCTACTTCTCTTTTTTATTCTTTTTGTTTTTATTGTTTTTGGTAAAAACACAAACAAGGCGAACAGGTTCATATATATTTTTTGCGACAAATATGTGCGGCACAGGTAAAAACGCAGTGTCAGCGTCGCCAACTTGTTTCCATTATAGTGACGTTTTGAATGTCACTTGTTTTTCAGAGCGTAACGGGACTGAGACTTTAGTGCATCAATGCAATCTGTTATCGTTATCGATAGTTATACCATGCTGCGTATTATTTTGGTGAAAGCGAAGATGCGAAGGCGGCAGCAGCAATTGATAATATCAGCTATAAGACATTCCCTGAGTATTTATATAAAATTCAATTATGTATAAGTTGAAATCTTTCAACTAACTAAGCAGATCAATGTAGCCATAAATCGACTCGCCAATAACGTTTTAAAAGCGCTGCAAAGCTGAACCAAACAGAGCATAAAGTTGATTACAAAACATATTATAAGCAAGAAATTGCTGTGCGCTCGCTTCGCTTGTTAAGCCTTGGGGAAGCTAAATTCATTTCCTCGTAACGAAAAACCCATTGAAATGGAAAGTGAGCTTTAAGGAGCACGTATTGGAACTCAACTCACCTGCAATTCGGCCCTATCAACATCCCACTGTGAGCGCTCCAGTTCAAAGCGGGACCATTCGTGTTGTATGAAATGCAATATGCCCGGAATTGTGTATTGGGGCGTGGTAGCTTGCTGATTGTTGGGTCCTCCGCCAGGGCCGCCCATGCCGTTGCCGCCATCGTCACTGCCATTGTTGCCACCGCCACCCATGCCGGAAACTATGCCGCCAACATTGACGTTCTGTCCGCCACCGCTTAATCCGCTGATGCTAAGACCGCCGCCTCCCAAACTGTTGGATAGCACGTTGCCTACAGCTGAATTGGTAACGCCGACGCCAACGCCGAGAACGGCCGCACCGCCGACCGGCTTGTTATTGATGCCAGCGGTGGCTCCCGAATTGGTTCCCATTTGTTGTTGTTGTCGCTGTGGCCCGTTGCTGGCTTTTCTGCTTCCTGCTGATTGCTTTGCTTGCCTTTGCCTTTGTCAGATGCTGCCGTCGCCGTTGTTGTAATTTTTGTTGTTCTTCTGCTGAATCCGTTATAGCCGTGGCTGCGCTTTTCTTTCTTCCCTTCTTTGTTTTTTATGGCTGTTGTTGCTGTTGTTGTTTTTGTGGCCCTTTTATTGCTTTTCGTTTGACACTTGATCGATAAATTTCACTCGATGGCGATGGACACGATAATTGGTCTTGTTCTTAAAACTTGCCGTCGAGTGTTATTTTCTTGTTGACTGTTTCTGTTGGTCCTGTTGAGTTGAAAAAAAATCAGAAAAGCCCGTACGTGAGACAAATGAGGTCATTGAATTTTCCGAGCAGCAAACAAGCAAAACGCAGGCGAACTAGCAAACAAGGAAAAGGATACGGTTTAAGTGACTGCCTGCCTGTGTCTCCCGGCTCCACTCGCGCTAACTCTCTCGCACTTCACCGGAACCGCGTATACGCCCCCGCTCCGCGCCCGTTCTCTCTCTCTTTTTACGATACAACAACGTCACACACTACATACACATACACGCACTCACCCAATCGCACTGATTTGAATGACAACGACAACGACGATTACTACTATTTAGGCACACACACTGGAGAGAATCGTTAAAACACATAGACTTAACAATATCTTATTTACTCACATTTACTTGAAAATTTTGTTTACTATTTACAAATTTTTCCAAGGAAACGTTGTTGCTACCGTTTTTTTTTCGACTACGATTTTGGTTAGAGACGTTTACGCAAAAAAAGAAAAACACACACACACACAATTTTTCTGCGAAACCGAGAGGCAATAAATGTAAATGCAGGCGAGTGACGTTTTCGTTTGACGGCGCTTCACAGGAACGCAATCAATACGATTGTTATTTATTATTGCCTTATTTACTATTTGTTACTAATATAATTAATGCAAACGTCGTGCATTGCACACAAAAAGTCGATTCAGCCGTTCGTCGCACAGAATGTTTGGCCTGGAACTCTAAAACAACAGAGTTGCTGCACAATATGTTTAGCTCGCTCGCACACACATTGAATGAGCGGTACGCTGCTAACATATATCTATTTCGTTCTACGAATCTATATACAAAGAAAAACACACGAACACAAGCGCACGCTAAAGCCGTACTATTTTCACTTTGTTTAATTATACGAAATTTAAGCTATTTCGCATTTTAACAATTCGCAAGCGCCAACACCGCTTTGCTTACTTTGCACTTTATCGCACCGCTTGGTTCTTTAATAAATGTTTGTGGGATTTTCACGCAGCTGCTTTCATTCCATTCACCTTAATTTTTACAAAGTCCGGCAACCATAATAATTTATCGCTGTAACACTATAATTTCTTATCGGAATGGTGCCGACTACCATAATTTATCGAGTTATCGAATAACATTTAAATTAATTTTAATTATTCTTTCTAATTTACGACAAACTTTATTAAATACGCAATTATTTGATTACTTGAACTTACATGTGTATAATTATTGCTAAGTTAATATTTAAAGGCATTGAAATTCAATTAACACGATTTACATTTTAATGATACCCTAATATTACTTTGACAGAACATATTATAATATGGAGAGAATATCAATATATATATTTTTGAGCTCCCCGATGCGTCCGAGAGCGTATTGCTTGTCCAGAGAGTCGCCCATAATAAACTGTGCGATTACAAGAACTCTTCGCACCAATCGTTAAGACAATTGTAGCAATCGGACGCTTGCTTTGAGCTCGCATGGCAAACATCTTTCATCCAGTCCTTGAACAGCTCCTCATCTTTTTTCAGCACTAAGTACTGGCCGAGCACTGTGTAGGCCTGCAATTAAAAAAACAAAAGTCAGCATAAACACGCGTTGTTTATATACTGTACACATGGCGTCATCATATTTACCTTGTCGAATCCAGCCTCTGTCAAGCGTCCCCCGAGCGTCTCTCCAATTCCGGCCAATTCTGTTACTGATTTCTCTCCCATCGGTTCCGCCACGAAGTTTCTGTACTTTTGCGTTGTACCCGACATTTCGTGTTATTGTTTGCGTAGTTATTGAAATATTTTATAGAAGAATGTGTCAAAGATTGCGCTAAATGGCAAAAAAAACAGCAACAGCTTTTCGCGGCGTTTCTAAAATAAGACGCACATTAAAGAAGCATCAGAGCTGCAAAACTATCGATAACGGTATCGAATACTATTTGCTTGCACTAATGATGCTAACCTTACACTATCGATAGTGACTCGAAATTTTTCATCGTAAACAAAAAAACAAACATAGATGGCGTAATTTAGAGAAACAGGCACCAAGTGATGACGTCGTTGCGGAACGTTCGCTGGCCGCAAACAATAGATACAAAACTCAGTAAATTTTATTTTTTCTCTAAATTTCCAGCTACAGCTTGTAATTATTAATGAATATTTTTGAATACATTTTACAATGGTTTCAATAGATTTAAAATTGCGCGGCATGTGTGTCTGAAAAGTATTTATTTCTATCGATAAGCCATTGCCTAAAACATCGATAAGCTCCATGGTAAAGTTACTAACATTAAATTTAAAACAATTATAGATTTGCAAAGTAGTCAAATGTATTTTAAGTCAAATAATATATTATAAAAAATAAATCAATTGTTTGATCGAAAAACATTAATCTATTACGCAATTGTAAAATCATCGACGTTTGTGCAGCCCTATTACAACATTTCGGGTCATTCCCCAAATACTAGCAATTAACTCAAAAATCAGCGCGCGACAGCAGGGTATTATGCGCTAAGTCAAGTGTGCTCGACTGTTTATGCCCAGTAGCTCTTTCCCACAGTCAGATTAAATAAAAAACAAACTAAACTTAAGAAGACACAGATAAAATTCGCCGAATTTGGGGATAATACATAATTTGCACAGCAGAATTTTCTGTGATTTATTTTCTATAGGAATTCCTTGCTCCAATCGTTTAGGCAATTGTAACAATCGGATGATTGCTTTGAGCTTGCATTGCAAACATCCTTCATCCACCCTTTAAACTTTTTCTCGTCTTGTTGAAGCACCAAGTATTGACCGAGTACATTGGAGGCCTGTAATTCAATTGTGGCACAATTACTATACATTGTATTGCAATTAGTCATCGCTTGCAACTACAAACCTTATCGTAGCCCGCTTCGCTCAAGCGACCGCCAAGCGTCTCTCCAATCCCCGCCAGCTTTGTCACATGCTTGTTTCCAACGGGCTCCAGGAAGTCTCTGTGCTTCTGCGAAGTCGAAGAACCCGATTTACGTGGCATTTTTAATTATGATTTGTATTTCGGATTAATGCAAAAATTTTTCCACAAATATGTACGTATGTACTATGCTTGCAACGGAAATGACAAGATCAGCAAGCTTGCTGGCAAGACGAATAGAAAAAAGTACACGAACTGCGCAATATGTTGAAATTCCCTCAATGTAAGATATCGATATATCGATACTTTGTATTCTGCCTATATTTATTTATCGCTACTACAAATTACTTGTTTTCTGGCAATTAAAATAAATATTGGTTATCCTCCAAAACTAGGTACATACGTAAAATAAACTCTAAAATTGACAAAAGAAATAAGATAAAATCTCTGTAGTAAAAAAATTACCTTTCACAAAGCTTAAAGAATCATAGCATACTTTATTCTTCACGTGCGATGTATTGCATACTTTTTAGGGCAGGTTGGGAAATTTAGTGAGTACACCTTTGCTCCGATTAGCTACCATTCACTTAACGATAAATTCGCTTTAACGATTTTAAAATAAATGCTTTAAAAGGCAACGCTATATAGCTTTAAATTAAAAATCTTTTAAATATTTTAAAATAAGTTAGATCTAGCCATAAATTAGCTGATTATGGGCTCACAAATTCACTATACAAGTTTTTAAGTCCGCTTCCTTTTTAATACATTTTTAAATATTATTAGTATAAAGCTTTAAAAATGTTCTTGAATGGCTAAGTATATAAGGGAAATTGTAAAAGTTTAATGACTTTATTTAGAAATTTTACCGTAGTGTAACTTTTGTATACACTGAATTTAATTTAGTCTACAATTTAGACCCAATTAACTCCCGCTGCGACTGATAAGGTGTAAAATGTCAAGTTGCCATCAAGCTTTCAAGCCAAGTCGACTTTCTGAGGGATCCAACAGTCTTGATTGACACCTGGCCCAGTCACAGGTTAACTATAAAAATCTTGGTTTGTGGCTTTTGGTTCTTAGTGGAACTTTAGCAGGAAATTGACAAAAAAAAACATTGAAGTGGAGAAAATGTTTGAGCTTATGATTCGTTGGCTCTGCGTGGCAGTTGTTTGGCAAGGTGAGAGTGCCTGACCGACTTTCCAGACGTATTGGCCGGGCTAAGATTTAATTTAAGTGCTCCCAGCCACAAAGGCAGAGACAGAGACGCGCATTAATTACTCATTGTGCCCTGCAGTCGAAACCGGTTTCTGAGGGCACAAAAGGATTACAAATAAATGACACAAGAATCGACTTGAATTGGTAAAACAAAGAGCAAAGAATCTTCGATCTGGCATGCAATAATTGTTAACCAACCTCAACTGCAATCAGTTGCAACGTAGCAGGCAATCGTTTAAGATGCCATCCAATGCTCTGGCTTGTATCTGCAATGTTATAAATCCGTGTCGCAATGAAGTGTCCACCACCTTTGTGGTTGTCCAATGGCTAATCACAGGATTCGCTGCACTTGCTCAAGTCGTGCGTCCCGTTCTCTTGCTCTGTAAAGTCTTTGTGGCATTAGGAAATGTTAAGAACAAATTTGATTACTTTAATTGATTTGTTTGATTCGTTTACAGTTGGTATACGCGGTGAGGTGGCGCTTAATCAGGAGGATTACAACAAAACTTGGATCTACATGCCCAATGGCGATGGCAAACCCGAGGTGGCATATCTGGTGGAACCGCCGCCAGAGAATCGCATTAGCTTGCCGCAACTTATACAATTCGAGTATTATGGCAGGTGAGTTCGTGTTCCCAAGTTTGTATATTCTATAAACAATTATTTCTTTCCGTGTTTCCTTTAATTCCACTTCTATTAACTCTTTAACCGCTCGTTACTTTGTCAAATTGTAATCAATCTTTTTACACTTATTCTCCTCTTTAAGTGACGCTCCCAATGATATGCGTAGTTCCGGTTTCTGGATTGATGATAACGATTTTGAGCGTGTCCGTCACAAGCGCGACACTTGGCAGGAAATGGCTGAGAAATTTGATCCCAATCTGGACACCAAGATCCTTGTGCATGGCTGGAAATCGAGCACGATGAGCAATTCAATTCAATCCATAAGGGGAGCATATTTGCAGCGGGGACAAGTGAATGTATTTGCGATTAATTGGAGGGATCAGGCAGATAATATATATTATCTAACGCCGGCACGTTATACGGTTCAAGTGGGACGAGCAGTGGCCAAACTAATTGATCTACTGGTGGAGGAGAAAGATGCAGATCCACAGCGTATACATTTGATTGGACACAGTTTGGGTGCACATATTATGGGCTATGCCGGTTCCTATACCAAGTATCGTGTCAGTCGAGTTACGGGCCTTGATCCCGCCCGTCCCGCCTTCGAGGATTGCATTGGACCAGAGAATCATTTGGATGTGACAGATGCCAACTTTGTCGATGTCATACACAGTTGTGCCGGATATCTTGGCTTTCGTAAACCCATTGGCATGGTCGATTTCTATCCCAATGGCGGTGGACCACCTCAGCCGGGCTGCAGTGAGCTCTCCCAGATATTCAGTGAGTAGAAAGAATGTTTTTAGACACTGTAGGTAAGAAGAGTTATGGGTAACAGATCCTAGATCTTATAGATCCTGATCAAATGAATATATATTTAAATTCAACTGTTTGCTTGCCACAGCCGGTTGCAGTCATGGACGCTCCTACGAATACTATGCTGAGTCCATAAACAGCGAGAAGGGATTCTATGGCGTACCCTGTACCACATTGGATGAGATGAAGGGCAAGAATTGCACCGGTGGCAAGATTCTAATGGGTGATCAGGTGCCGAGGGACGCTAAAGGCATTTACCTTGTCAAGACAGCCAATAAACCCAGTTATGCACTCGGCATTGACGACATCTTATCCAAGAATAACAATTGAATATACACAGTACATGGTTTTAATATTTTTTTTAAATGTTTAACTTAATTTCAAGCTTAAACTAAATATACGAAAGATAGAATTGCAACTGTTTCCGATTTCCAATTATTTAGGCTATAACATCTGTGCGTCTTCTTATGATATTGCTGCTCCTGTGATTGCCATTGGGCTGTAGTCGATCTTCGGGTCGTGGCTCGATCTCATAGTGCTTATAGCCATCCACATCGTCAATTTCTTTGGCAACGAACTTGCCCAGCAGCGTGCCACGCCCCGCATAGGGCGGAACATACTTGAAAGTTGCTGCAGCCGTACCTCCAACTGGAATCTCAGCGATCTATAAAGATGGGAGAAAGGTTGAATAAGTAAGCTAATTGGAATAAGTATAAAAGCTACAATCGAGTGTATTCGACTGTGTGATGCCCAGTACTAATTGTGAATATAAATTAGTTATATCTATAACAGTGATGGGCACAGCCTTACACGCGTGCAGATCAGCTGTTCAAATTTACCAATACACATGCACACGAGAGCGCAGCGAACAGAGCGAAACAGTCGCAGCCAGACCATCGAACGGGTAGGATGTGCGCGCGTTATACTTGTGGTGCACTGTGAGAAATGGTTGAGCAACATCTATTTGAGAATAATTATCTTTTTGCTTAGAATTTTGATGAAAACCCATAATGCTTGGTGTGAATTCGCACCGTGGCATGCTATTTCGTGTTTTGTGCTAGGAGGCATTATTTGGGTTGTCATTAGAAGTAAGAAAATGCCGACGGCATTTTTATACAACCCATTGTTTCATGCATCTAACTTTTTCTCTCAGTGCATGGGAAATTCTACTTTCAAAATCAAGCGACACAGACTCCGCCTTCGTTGAAGACACGCTGTGCACTGATTCGAAGTTACTCTCGCAAGAGCCGTGTCTTTGTGAACAGCTGTCGATAGTCGATAGACGTGCCCATCACTGATCTATAATATCTATAAATAAATAATTCAACGCTATATTATCCGCTTATAATGATATTAAGTTGATTGATTGTTAATAAAAAATTCACTACTGAATTCACTACTGAAAAGAGATGTCTCACTTAGCAAGTCTGACTATAATGAATTTTTTCCAATTTGCGGCAACGTGTTAAAAATTTCAAGTGTGCTCAACTATTGATAGCCCGCTACTCAATTTAAATATATATAAATATATACAAATATTATACCTGTTTTAAATGGAAATAGGTTCTATCTTAATAGGTATACATATGGTTTAGATTTTCGCGATATAAAGGGGCAAATTGCGGCGTGGTAATAATTTGAAAGAAATGCCCTTGTCTGTGGCGATTAGAAGCGCAAATGCACTGACTTTTAGAGACTCTAGCTCTTGTAGAATAAGTTCTAAGCGATTTTTATTGAATAAGGTGTGTGGAATGGCGCATATAAAAAGTTTGAAACAAACTGGATCTGTTTGGAATTCATAAAAGTCTATGTGCCAAGTTTGGTAGCTCTAGCTCTTATGGTAACTGAGATCTACATAGATAGAAGATATTGAGGTAGAGACAGACATACATATTTGTTTATATCGACTCGACTGTTGCTGCTGATAAAGAATATATAGAGATTATAGAACTAAATGACTGTTACATACATTGCCACAAAGTTATAATACTTTAATACCTTTTGTCTACCGGATATAATTATAAGTTTCTTAGATATGTTTATATCGACTTGACTATCGCTGCTGATAAAGAATATCTATAGAGACTATAGAACTGTATCCCTGTTACATACATTGCCACAAAGTTATAATACTTTACTATCCCTTCGCTACCTGGTCTAATTACAAACTTAAGTCTCAAGTGAGACTCTCACTCACCTTAAACTTCAGGGGCTGTGCAATGCCGGGTCCCTCGATGGTAAACAGTCCCTTGTGCAGAGCAATGGGCAGTGGATTAACCAGTCGGACAATCACATCAATTTTCTGTTGAGCCACAACACTGACATCGGCTGCTCCGTCGGCAAACTGGAACTTGATGTCCGGCTTGCGCACACGGAAATCATCCTGGGCATAATAATCATAGTCCGTATCCTTGACGCGACAAGCGGCGGAAATTTGAAAGGCAGCCTGTGACGACAGCTTCTCGAAGTACTCAAAGAACGTCACCTCCATGCGAACATATTCCGTTGTCTTCGGCTTCAGATCCAACTCGAATCCCATGATCTTAACCTCCTCGGCACCGACACCCGTATAGAGAATCGCATCACAGTTGAGCTGACCCGTTGCCTGATGAATACGCTCCTCACTCTTGTTCGTCACCTTGAGCACGACCGTAAAGTTCTCCCCGATCTTGATGTCATCCTTCAGCTCCATGCTGAACTCCACCTCGTTGAAGTTATCATTTAGATAGTATCGACTGAAGGCGTGACGAGATTGCTTCAATGCCTTCAACATGGTGCTACGTTCCTCCTCGCTGCGTTCCGCATATTTATAGCTATCCGTGATGTCCTCACGTTCCCACTTTAGCACCGCCTTGGTGCTAATCAAATGTCCAATGGCCAGTGTATCCTTGCGGAGTAGTTTCAACGGTTGACTGGGTCCATTATAGCGCCAATAGAGTTTGTCGGCATTCACCTCGGAGTAAACAAATCCACAGTCGAAGGGTCGCAATATCTCGCCATGTTTTACGGCCAAAACAGAAGCTGGTCCCACTCGATACATATTATCGGAGGCTTCCTGGGGCGTGGCATCCACGACTTGCCAGCCGTCGTAAGCTCCATATTGGCCAATGCCCAAATCCGGACGTTGCATCCACAGCTCATTCCACACATGATAATTCCAAATGGAATCCGTTGTCTCTGCATCCAGTTTCCTGTTATTCGCATCAATGAACACATCCACGGTGAGGGAGGCCTGTGTATCGTGGGCCGAGGAGTAGCAAGTGATGACTCTGGCGGGAATGCCGAGTGCACGTGAAATCGTCGCCAGTACGCCACTAAAATTCCAGCATTGTGCAAACTTCACCGACTTCTGTGTCTTGTAGAATTCCTGCAAAATCTCTGCAGATCCCGTCCACTTGGTGGGCGCTGTGCCCCCGGAGAAATCCTCCGTCCAGTTGCCCAGCAGCACGCCGTCATCGTCCACAGAGTTGACCAGGGCGGAAAGAGCGCGTGCAACACGCACCGGATCACCACGATAGGCCGGAGGAATACGGCCGACGGTGCCAAGCAGACGGAGACTGCACTCCAGCACCTGATGCTCGAATTGGCCAATTTTCCAGACAGACGGACGCAGGCGATTGTAGGAACCACGCCAGATCAGCGTGGTGTCATGCATAACATACTCCTTGCGCTCCTCACGGTTCTCCAAATAAACCTGATCATCCGGACACCAGGGATTAAAGAGTACATAGATGGGCAGTGGCAGCAAATAACTGCGAGATCCATCGCCCAACAGTTTGGTATCAATATCCAAACGCCATTCGGTGACAGGGCAAGTGGATGGCGGCTTAATTAGCACCGTCAATACTTGACCCTCATGCGATTCAATGCCAGCACCCCATTCCAGAGCATCGCCCAGATAATCGATGCCATCGTGTGGCACCAGAGCCATGAGTGTACCATGACCCGGACTTGGTTTAATATCATCCGCCACGCTGAAAATAAAGCTAATCGCATCCTTGCTGGGACTGTAATCCCGACTGAAGTGTATGCGCAGCCGGAACGGTTCACCACGTCGCACAATCAACGCTTGTTTGGCGGAAGCGGCATGGAAGTGACTCGTATGGTGCTCATCGTGATTGTCCTCCAGGCACAGATCCACACGTTGTACGCCCAACACCGCCGAGTTGCTGGCATCTGAAATAGATTGAATAAAACATCACACTGCATTAGTCATAGTGCTTATCATCAGACTGGTACAATTCTAATCGGGGATCACAACTAAGTGTGAACACTACTATATACAAATCTAGCCAGCAAATAAAATATATGTGTGTGTGTGGAAAAATCGGAGATATAAATACTACTTTTTGAATGGTATATGCTGGAAAAAGTATAGACTTTGACTTTAAATTTATATTATACAAATTTATTTCAACTATGAACTATGAAAATATGAAATAATAACTAGACTTCAATATTTATTAATAAAAGCATGAAGGAGCCTTGCTATAATTTAAGTTAGGTTCTTAGTTTATTAACTCAAATCTAACTATTAATAATAATAATAATTAACTCTTCTTTCCATTTTTGTAGACCCTTTACTTTAAAAAAGTATAAGGGTCTATTAAGTGTGTCACAAATTATGTACGTAACATTTCTAAGGAAGTCTGACAGACCCCATAAAGTATATAATGTATTCTTGATCCGCATCAATATCCGAGATGAGCTAAAGCCGTCTGTGCGTCTGTCAGTCTGTACGTCCGCCTGTCCATCCGTCTGTATGAGCGCCTAAATCTCAGAGACTATAAGAGCTAGAGACACCAAATTTGGTATGTTGGTGCGTCTATGGACTAAGCAAAAACCAGTTTGTTTAAAAATGTTGCCAAGTCCCTTGTAAATCGAAAACCAAATTGTTAAAGTCCCATAAAATAAGAGTTATTAAAGAAAAAGTCTTGAAATGAATATTGGCACGCAGGACAAACATAGAAGTCTTACTGTATCCTTAAAATTTCATAGCGATCGGTTAATAAACTGGGAAGTTATTCAAAACACAGTGTCGGACCAAAGAAAGAAGTTGTGAACACTGACGTTACATAGCATCTACAGGGTATTTGCACATTTTAGGGAATCAATTAACACCACAAGAACTAAAGAATATATTTGGATCTAGTTTTTTTTGCATTGCGTTTATGTTATCAATAGAAAATGGAGCTGAAAAAAGTGAAAACAGTTAGGTAAATAAAGAATAGTCAAGAGCTTTACAGAATAAGTTAAGGGTCTTTCATAGTCGGCTTGGACTGTAGCATATCGTTCCCTACTATTGCTCCCGCTCCATTATTTAGTTCAAAAATAGAGCTAACATAAATTTTAAATATTACAAATTTATAATGTTTACAGAACACTTTACTCAAAAATTTAGTATAAGTATCTAAGATTTTTCTACGCAGCAACATAATTTATTGCAGTTTTTATTCATTTAACACCTAACACTTATTTGCAATCTCTGATTCTTATCGCAATCTGTCGGGTCAGTTGGGGATGATCTCATCAAAAGCATGAAAATCGACTGACATGATTAAATGTTGCAGCCGAAAACGAACATGTTGACTAATCGTCTTTGGCCATAAACAAACAAAAATTGTGGTATACTGGCTAAAAAGTTCAATGCCAATGCTATTAATTTTCATAGTGGACAATTGGGCGTATGCGTAATGTGCTGCTGCCACTAGTATGACGCCCACAACAACAAAAAGACATACAAATTGCCGGATAGCATCATCATCATCATTATCATTATGATCTTTTCTGAGAATAGTATCAACACTTGTTGATGGACACATTTGTATTTCTTTTGGCAATTTTAATAAACTTTTTTAATGCCCTAATCAACTTTTGATCACTTTCTATAAAAAAAAGAACAAGCTTTAAGAGTATTTTTAAAAAAATACAAAAAATTGCTATACTAATTGTGTATATATATAGAGTTTATATTTGATGTGATCTATTAGCTCGAACACAGCTGTCGGACTTTGTCCATTATTTTGAATATTTAATTTTTTTTTTCATGTCGAAAACTTTATTAAGAAACTGGCCAAGTTTTTAATCTTTTTGGCGTCAGTTTAATTTTTAAAATACATATGTATATATAATTATATTTACGAAATTTATATTGTATTTAAGTAGCAAATTTAAAAATCTATTTTTATTACATATACAAAAGTGTAATAAATGTGTAAATGACAACAATTCTGACTGATTTATTGAACAGAATGAAAGATTTTGTAATTTATTACAAATTGTTAATATACAAAAATTCAAAAATTAAAAATTTACAACACACAAAATTAATTTCAACATTTTGACTGTGAATTAATTGTATTTTTTGGTCAAATTTAATGCAAAAAATAATAATAACTTTGGCTTTTAATGCTCTGCCTAGTTTTCCAGCTGCCAAATGTAGATATGATTGATTTATTAATTGCAATATTGTTGCTTAAAGTCTGTGAATAAATAAAATTGAAAATTCTGTATTTGTAGTTCAAAATCTAATCATCAAAAGAAATAGTTTGATCACTTTAAAGCTTTCAAATGTTTTTTAAGGGCTTCTTCTTCATAATTCAATGGAATTTAGGGTCGTCTTCGATATGGAGCCAACTAATGTACAATTTCCACATGGCTGCACCTTTTGACATCAGAATTTCATCCAAAATGTATCAATATCAATTAAGGTTTGACCTTTAAAGTGATTGGGTCTCTAAATGGAATGCTGAAATTTCGGGCTTCGGGCATTTAGACATTTTGGTGATAATAGAAAAGATCAGGAAATCAAAGTAGCTAAAAATAGATTTATAAATCATGTTTGCAAACAGCAAAAAAAAATCAACTTATGAAATCAAAAGTGTGTAAATATATACAAATAAATAAATTTGCGTATAATTCCGAAAATCCCAAAACGTGTCAAACAACTAACAGACAGAAATATTCAAACAAAGCGTATGAAGTCATTGGTGAAAAAATAAATATATTAAATAGACATAAGAGGAATGCTTTGGGGAACAGCAAAATAATTAATTAATGTGCTGAGTAGAGCGTATGTACGTCTGTTATATAGGGTCATATATAGTAGTATATATGTTGGAAATATATGTTAATTACTTTCTATATCGGGATCGGGACGTGTGCTGCGAAAGGGATTGAAGGGCCGGGCGGGTGGCGGTGGCGGCAACCAGCGTTGTAACCAGTTGGGCGCATAACTGCGATACCAATTGGTCATCTTAACGTATTTAACAAACACACACACACACACTCACTTATGCACAAAACTTAACGGAAACTGTTCTTTGAAACTAGCGCTACTTTTGTTACGAGCTCTACCAAAAGCAAAGTCGAAGTCGAAACCGAGACCGAAGTCGAAATCGAAACCGTTCGCTGCGACGTTTTAAACCGCACTGATCGGAATCTCGTTGAGATAGTTTCGCTTGTCTGTCTATCAAAGCATTTGCTCACTTCTTCTTTAGTTCTCTCTCCTGCGCTCTCTATCTATGTCTGGTTTAGTGTTGTCAGTTCAGCTATTTCATAGCTGAACTTAGCTATTTTGTAATAGCAGAAGCTAGACAATTTAAAACATGATTTGAATAAGATTAAATATACTTAACAAAATTAATATATTCTCTGTAATATACTATTACGGACATACGGAATATCTTAATGCAGAAAATATTGAGGAAATGATATTAAGCTTTGGCAAAATTCACTTTATCAATTGTGATAATTTTAAACCAAAATTCTACAATTTAGAGATGCCAGCGATACAATATAATTTTAATCGTTATTATTGTTATTTTTCATAATTAACCTATAATCTGCATTTGATCAATTTAGCTTTTTTAGCCCTTTAAATTCTCTGTGTCTATCATTTGCTGTCAGGCAATGTAAAAATAGCTATATTTGAATAAAATATAAAAATAAAAAAAGTAAATGTTTTAGAAATATAAGAAAAATTAAAAGCTTAAATGCTTACTAATGTTTTACTTTTAATTTGAACAAGTGCTAAATCGAGCAATAAAATTAGCTAAAATGGCAACACTGCTGTCAGGGTGTGTGATTGATCAGTATCTTGTTGAGTTTGCATCACTTGTCTAACTGTCAGAGCGTTCTGTTTATGGTTCCTAGTTCTTCATTTCTTAATACTCTCTCGCGCGCTCTCTCCCTCTCCAACTATAGTTCTTCGTCTTTAAACATGGCGCGCTCTCTGTTATTAACAATTATGGTACGGAAAACAGTTTCCGAACGTTTTCCGTTGGCGTTGCTTTGGTAATAAGTATAAGCTACCACCATATGTTGGTGTTCATAATGTTGCTGGGAGCAGTGCGTCATCGGCGCCGCATTCAAAGTCGAATCTTGATTCAGAGCCGTAACGAATGAGGCCAATTTAATTGATTTAGCTGGAACAAACTCAACATCATCAACA
Organism: Drosophila histrio; assembly: GCA_958299025.2. Lineage (NCBI taxonomy): Eukaryota > Metazoa > Arthropoda > Insecta > Diptera > Drosophilidae > Drosophila > Drosophila histrio. The sequence continues at coordinate 9,822,793 of OY282580.2, forward strand.
TGATAATGAACATTGATTTGCATGCGCCGCTTGCTTTGTATTAATTCAACAGTGCAAAATATATAAATATATTGCACATAAGTGATATACTATTTCAAGGAATTCCAATCAAAACCACATGAAATTCATGAACCAAATTTAAAGTGGCTAATTTTGAAGTAGAGAAACATATTCAAAATTTAGCCTAAGCTGTCTTGAAGTGCTATTAGCTGCTATTAGCTGTACCCTAAAGAAACTGTGCCAATATCCAAACTGAACCTTCCTCCAAATGTATAACTTTTCCAGCCTTCCTTATCATACCCTCTTGCCATTAGTTACCAGGTATAAACAGAGACTCTGGATATGTTCAGAAGACAGCACAAATTCCAAAGTTGTTTACATACTTGAAATGATTAATAGCATACGCTTTGTTTCCCACAAGGATTGGCACATCAGTTAATTGCTGGAATTCATGCTATACTTTTAACAAATATGCCAGCATACATATTTATATATAATGGTATATATACATACATATATACGAATATTTGAGCACTTGTTTCAAGTACAATTTTTGAACCTGCTGTTTAATGTCTTTCAGAGCTTGCAGGTGTTTATTATTTTATAAAATTTCAGTTTTGATCTATTTCATCTGTGCTGTATGTCTGAAAACCTCTGGAATAAGTTAAATATTGCATAGAATTCAAATTGTGGGCAGTTGAATTTGAATTTTACACTTACGCCCACAGCAAAATAATTTGCAATTTGCACATCAAAATGGCAATATCAATAGTGGGTAATAATAATTGCGCAAATTTATGTGCACAGTCATTGTCATTGCTACGAAGAGTCAACAAAGTATTCTTAATAACTTGAACATATTCACCTGGAGCTGCCAAAAGATTTGCATTAACACTACGTATACGCAATGTGGTGTCAATTTCCGGCTCGGCACGTTTGTCACTCTTTTTGAAAATTCGTAGACAAGAACATTTCTGACCCATTGTGGGGACTTTTGAATGCTATGACTATTAAAAGGCGAGGGTGTGACGTTGCGTTGTTGTTATCGTCGTCAACTAAACCGGTTTTAATACCCCGAATCTCGAACTGCGGCTAAAGAGGTGCAGTATTGAAATAATATTTTACTTAAACTTGACATGCGCGCTGTCAACAATTAACTGACAATATATTTACATATGATTTCGGTTAAAATGCCAATTAATGCGGTTAAAAGTGTAACAGAATTGCTTTCACATTACATCATCGTCACGTCACGTTCGTCGTCCGATCGAGCGACTAACTCAGAGCATAAACATTTCTCGACTAGAAGCCTGAGAACATCTAACAAGTGTTTTATTTTACATACTCGATGTGTGTCTCGGGTTGACCCCTGCCAGTTAGTTGCTGGCCTTGTCTGTCCAAAAGAAACCAGACATGCGTGTATAAATTGATCGGCTTTAATGGAACACATCATATTTGACTGTTGATTGAATTCATAAGATTTGCTGCTGCTATTGTCGCTATTATCATAACTATTAAAAATAACTACTTGGTTGGTTGGCAGGCATCGTCTTAGGAATTCAAGGGATGTAGCATTGCTGAGGCGGCTGCACTTTCCATAAATGAGGCTGTGTCCTCTTTGCTGCCCGTTTGCGATAGATGCTTAACAATATCAACCCAATCCCAGCCACGTGCTCGTTCGCCTTTGTGATCAGTGCGTTCCCATTGACGACGCTTTTGCGACTTTGTAAGTTGTTCCTTCTTCGGTTCCTTTCGCTTGGCATCCGCATCGGCATCGGAGATCTTCAGCGCACCGACGCCATCATCAACGACAGCCATGGTGGGTGCAGTTTCTGGCTGTGCGGCCGTCAGCTGATCAATGTTGTCCTTTAGGCATTCAAATAGCGTGTAAGTCATGCCGCAGCCCAGCCACTGTGAAGCCTCGGTGGTAAGAGCCGTCTGTATTTCCTCCTTAACGGCGGGTAAGCTAAAAGGGAAGGTATTTCATTAATAACCATTTATTGGTTTTATTTGTATATTTATTCTTGTTATGCATGCAACAAATGCAATATACTCCTTTACTCTACAAGTAACGAGTATAAACGAAAACAAATATGTCAAAACAATTTCTTGACCAACTGTAGATTGTTGGCAATCACACAACACATTTTTACTCACAGATTACGATTGTAGAAAGTGTTCATGTTAATCGTGGGCGCCTCATCGGGATAGTTTTCGCCCCATTTCAGCTCCACGAGAAATGACTTGTAGTTGTCCTCTTCGCCATACTAAAATCATATATTTTCAATTTAGGCCAAAACGTGTGCATGTGGTTCTTACTTTATATTGATATGTTGTCAAGTCGATTTCCTTGAAATTATCATCGCCCTCGTAAATGGACTGCAAGGCTTCACGCTCATCTGTCTGCTGTTCCAGCGGGGTCGACATTTTCTTTCAATAACTATGAATTTATTTAAATAGCATACATTTCATGAAAACCAACACAAAAATTAAAATAAAATATATTTTTGTCACAACAAAACAAAGCAACAGCTGAGTGCCGCCGGCAGTGGTAGTAGAAGAAGAAGACACAGAAACTATCGAAACTGTTATGTTATGTCATCGATGTTAATAACAGCATAGACAAATGTTAAATGTTAAATCATATGTTTACGAAAATGTCGAAATATCGATAGTCTTTTCTAACGCTATCGCCCAGTTCAGTGAGAAAAATATAAACAAATAGAAGCATTGCGTAAAACAATGCGAGTGTGGGTGAATCATCGTTACTATTACTAATTAACACATGCGTAAAACTTACAGTCAATAACAAACAGCAACAGCTGCGTCTCGAAAATGTCGACAGACGCGAATGCGTCAATATCTGCAACGGAATGCGCACAATTGCTGGAATTCAAGGACTTTCTAGCGTCATCAGCCGCCGCCAGCGAACTGACCTCTGGCAATGAATTAGCGCGCAATGGAAATTGTGTAACGCGCAGCAGCAACGACACCTACAAAGTCACGGCCGACGAGCAACGAGCCGAAATCGTTGCGGCAATTTGGAAACAACTTTGTGCCAAAGGTTGTCCAAATGCCTTTCAGTTGAAACTGCTGCACATGGCAACAGATCAGCTGGAACAGGATCTGCGTCATGCCAAGGAGTGTGAGGTAAATGTAGACATTGGTGAGACACAGCACGATTTGCTGAAATTACAGAAATTCATTGCCAGTCAACTGGACAAGTTGCTACTCAAGTTGACGGATAATGCGGCCATGGAGAAGCTGCAACTTTATGCCGATCCCAATGTGTTGTGCCCCCAGCCCGGCCAGTGTCAATGTGCATTGAGGAATATATCTGTTGGCCACAGTGCTTCGGCCATTAAGAATAAACCGCGCAAAATGGAAGATCGTCATGTGTGTCTCGAACGTTACGGCGAAATGTATCAAGTGTCCAGTCACAGTGAGTGTCGTTTCTTTGGCGTCTTCGATGGCCATTCCGGTGCTCTGTCCGCCAGCTATGTAACCAGCCAAATACCCCAGTTGCTTGCCCATCAGCTGCAACGTGTGCCCGCATCGGGTGAACGCAATGTTGACTTCTATCGCAATGCCTTCGAAACGGCATTTCTGCAGGCCGACGAACGTTTCGCCCAGAAACGCATCACGAGCGGCACAACAGCTGTGTGTGCTCTGATCACTGGCGACAGACAGCTCTATATTGCCTGGGTGGGTGACTCCAAGGCGTTGCTTGTCGGCAAACGCACACAGCTGCAACTGGTGAAGCCACACAAACCGGAATCCCCCGACGAACGACGTCGCATCGAGGTGAGCGGCGGCACTGTGATCCATGCCCAGGGTCAGTGGCGTGTTAATGGCATACTCAATGTTGGCCGCTCCATTGGCGATTACAGTCTCGAGGCGGTCATTGCGGAGCCGGACTTTGTGGATGTGCAACTGAGTGAGGCGCATGACTTCTTAGTGCTCGGCACCGATGGCCTCTGGGATCATGTGCCCGAGTCCCTCATAGTGGACACTGTCTATGCCTGCCTGGCCGAGGCTACAACGAAGCTCGATGACATTCCCAAACTGCTGGTAGAGGCTGCCAAAGAACACGACTCGCAGGATAATATAACCGTTGTCCTAGTGCTGCTCAAGCCACGCGATCAAATTGGTCTTGGCTAGAGTTTTAAATCAACCAAGTCGATGGCAGCGAGTGTATCATTAATTGTTATATGCATTGTTGTTTGTTTATTTGTTCATGTAAATAGCTTTAAGATCGCATTTTTTGGATGACGTACATTCTCTTACGTGCCTGTAGCGTCCGGCGGCCTAAAAAACTGGAAGAAACGCTCCTTTGGTTGCCTACTCGAATAAGCTCAAATCCCAAATATATTGCATACAAATTATGCATGCTACAATTGAAAACATAAAACAGTAAGTCAAGTAATTGCTTTGACAAATAAGAACCTGCTCTGGGTTTTTTGTCTTATGGTACTTAGAACAAATTAAAAAAAATAAGAAACAATGTGTTCCATTTGGTTTAACTATTTTTAAACATTAATTAACATATATGTGTGCATTTCTTGCTTTGTCACAAACAATTACTTGACTAACTAGTATTTACATAGTACATTTATTAACAAATGTGCATTCTATATTTACATACGAACAGACACAAATAGTTAACATTGTTTTTGGCCGCTTTTTAATAGCTCGCAATGCTTCCGCCAAAATTTGCATGCTCTGTATATGAAGCATACATATAAATAAATATATACAGATATATATATTTATCTTGCCCAGTTGACAAACGAAACGAAAGTCCAACGAATGCTCGATTTTATGAGCGCTATTTGAAGTGGGGGAAATTCCCCCAAAAGTTTCAAATTGTCCCCTTTAACATTACTTAAATATCAAACAATAATATTGCTAACAATCAACAAAAATAGTGATATTTGCTGTAAAAAAAAATCTATTGAAAAAGGGAAACACCAAAAGTCTAAAAAAATTCCCTTTTAACATTACAAATTAAATTAAACATCAAGTAAATATTGCTAAAAAATCAACAAAAATAGTGATATTTGCTGTAAAAAAAATCGAATAAATTATCTATTTGATAAAGGCAATCACGCAAAGTTTTAAAGTGACTAATTTAATAAGTAAAATACCATTATTTACACTACTTCAATAAATAGTGATATTTGCTGTAGAATTACATATAAATATTCCCAGCGGAATATCTTTTTCTACTTAAAAACCAATACACATCTTTAATCCTATGCCATGTCAACTCTTTAAACAATTAGACACAAAAGTATCAACTGCAATGATTTTACAGCTAATATAAATAATTTGTAAAGTTTTTCTAATAAACTTAAATAGTTTGTCAACTGGGTATTTCTAGAAATTAGCTATAAATAAATAAACATATATATATTTACAAGGCGCACACAACTGTAATCAGCGTTATTGTTGAAATCCCACACAGATTAAGTACCTTTTTATACAAGAACTTCATGCATTTTAAACAAAAACATTTTAAAAGCACACACAAAAAATACAAATACAAATTGTTTACAAATTTTTTTATTGGAATAAAGTCAAAGTCGCATTGAGAAACTAAAGCGTTAAACTAACTAACTAACTGCCATGATGTGGCGGATGTTGTGGATGGGTTGGAGGTGCTCCATACGCTGAATGCTGTGGCGGGTACATATGCGGAGGCGGTGGTGGTGGCATGCCCATTGGTGGGGGCATGGCATATGGATGTGGCGGCGGTGGCATGCCGTAACCATAACCATGTGCAGGAATTGGAAATGCCATGCCGGGCATCATATTAAAATTGGCCGCTGGCGGATGAAAATTGTGATAATAATTCGAGTGCCAACTGCCAGGATTATAGCTGGGATGATAGTTATACTCCGAGTCCCTTGATTGCGAACGGGATTGCGAGTGATTCTGCTGTGATTGATTGCCGTTCTGATAGTTGTTGGACTGTCGGTTGTCACGTTGAGCGCGACGACCACGTTGTCTGGCGACAGGCGCTGCCTCCGAAACTCCCGTGGCCACCGTCGACACTGTGTCCACCGAATCCGTGGAGTTGGTACGCTCACGCTGCCGTTTCTTGCGCTGCTCCCAGCGTGCTTCACGCTCCGCCTCATCATCCGAGTAATCAACGAATTTCGGCGGCGGTTCAATATCATTCTCCCACGATGCATCCGAGCCACGTACCTGCATCAGTTTGGACAATATGACGAACTGTGTGTGCTCTGTTTGGGGTGCACAGTAGACAATATCACCAATGCTAATGCCTCGTTCCTTGATCTGTTGATTGCTATTGAAGCGTACACAGTAAAGCGGATCCGCCACCTGACCCAACACATCAAATACCTGACCCAACACTTTGCGTCCCTTGTCGAGAAACAGCACTGTGTCCAGATCGAACAGCATGGAATTGGGCAGTACACTCACAAGCACCAATTGATCCACAATTGATTGCACCTTGCCCAGCTCAATGCACTCATCCTCCGGCACTGTAATCTCCAATTGATCAATGGGCGGCAACTCGTCCAGCAACATTTCGCCACGTACTTTTGGCGGCTGACGACGACGCGGCTTTGTAGCATCATCGTCGTCCAACTCATCATCATCTTCATCACACTCCTCGGTATTGATTCGCTTGTCGATCTTCTTACGCAACACTGTCAGATATTCGCCCTCAGAGTCAGAGTTAGAATCGCTGCTGCTGCTGCTGTCGCTGCCAGAGCTCACAGCAACAACTTGGCGACGACCAGAGCTAGCTTTCTTTAATGTATTTGAGACGGGCACTTCTACCACGTCGTCATCCTCGTTGTCGCCGTCCTCAACATCGGCTGCGCCTGGCGTGTCTGACTCCCCGTCGGAGCTGTAGGCGGCAAGTAAACTTAGACTGTTTGATGTGTTTGCTGGTGTTGCAGCCTCTTGAATTGTTGCTGGTGCCAAAGACGTTGTTGTCTCCGCGCTCAATTCGCATTCCATTTCTATTGCTGCTTCAGACGTCGCTTGTGACTCCACCGGCGCTACAATTTCAGCGGGTGGATCAGTGCACATTGGCTCATTAGTCAAGTTTGCCACAACTTCCTCTGTGACTTTACTTATTTCTTCCGCATTGCTCGCCAGCTGTTGATGTGACTCAGAAGTCTTTTCTGACTCAACAGGCACAACATTTGTAGTTTCTACTGGTAAATATATACATTTAGAATAAGTAATTGCTCCTGCCACTCGATAGAACTATATTTTACCTGCTGGAGTTTTTTCACTTGCTGCTGTTGCCTCGTTTTCCATTGCAACAGCTTCTTCCACAGCGGGCGTCTTCATATTTGCATCTAGTACTTCAACAACATGAGGCGTGGTCTTTGTCTGCACAGCTGTCTCCGCAGACATTTCTGTTGCTGTATTAGCTTCCGTTGCAGTGTTCACCATACTCTCGGCTGGCACAGCCTCTGGCTGCACAGCATCCATTGTTTAATAGCGTTTTAAAATTGTTTTCCAACCAGCAGCACGTTTATTCGTTGCTCGCACGTGTTTTGATTTGAAGCCAGATAGTCGATTGTATGGTATCGATAAACAGTATCGATACTTAAGAGTTTGCTTGTGCTGCGTTCACACTATTATAGTGTAAATGCGTATGCAGCAGCACAGATAGTACGGTGTTCATTTAACAGTTGTCGAGCTATACGAAAGTTTAAATGAATTTCGCACTTAAAAACACTTGTTTGATGTGGAAATTGTTAAAATAGAGATCGATTTTAAGCCCCTTGTTTATTTATTATCTTATCGCTTTCAAATTTATTATAAAATCAGCTGATTCCCATATACAACTGACATAAGAACAAAATTAAGTTGCAGCTATAAACACTTAAAAAAATGTGTAAGTTAAAGCGACTTTAGTTAAATCAAGTTTATCTGATAAGTATAAATTCGATATTATTGCGTAAAATGTCAAAGAATTTTATTTATTCCTCTATTAAAATCAATTGCGTTTATGCGTCTTTACTACTAGCATTTTCAAGCTAATTTTAAGTGCTAAGCTAATGGACTTGCTAATCGACAAATAAATTAAAATTAGCTTATAAATAATATTACACGTTTGCACACTGTGAAGTGCGTTAAATTAAATTAAGCTTAAAAACTTTGTACAATTTCGTGAAATGCATTTGAAGCGTCCCGTTCGTTGCCCGGTTTTTTGTTTTCTTTTTTTTTGTGTTTGTCTTTTTGATTTTGGTAAAAAGTACCATTTTGAAATATACATATGGTAAGTTGTTATAAAATAGATTTTGTGTGTTGTTTTGAGTTAAAAATAAGCACATCTCTATAATTAAGATGGTACGTGCTAAAACGATTAATCGACACTGTAATATCATTTTTTTTGAATATATCGATTATAAACGTTACTTTGTGCTAAGGCAGAGTTACATAGTTGGAAGATGTTCACGTTTTAGATATTCGATTTAAATACAAAAAAACAAACAATTTAGGACAAGTGCGAACGAGATTCATGAGATTATGTGTATGTGTGTGTGTAAATATGTTTTATCGCAATACTTTGCTAATATCAACGTTTGCCATATGGTATTTATGGTGTTACCATGTGAGATATGTGAGAATGTTGTATGTTGTATAAATGTTCTAAGCTATAAATTAAACCCAAATCAAAATTCTTTCGTAGCTAGCATGTTGGCGCCATATCGTCTTTGGTCCAATTGGCAGGCCGGAAGACCGATCTAAACCTTCCAGTCCAAACGATACTCGTCCACCAGCAACAAATGCTGATTGACAAACCAACCTGTAGAGAGAAAATCATAAGTTTGCATCGATTGCAATTGTTTTTAATTAGTTTGTAACTTACCCTCCTGTTGTGCCAAGTTCAAAAACTCCTGCCATTTGCCTTGTATATCCCAATACTGTTCCTTTATCTGGTTTCTGTCCTGCAGATACGAGACAGCGAAAAAATATGCCTTCAACACATCCTGAGATCGGGTATCAAAATGCAGATAGACTCCCAAGTGTTTTTTGCTTTCCGCAATTATGAAACGTTCGTGGGGATCGAACGAGGAGACAATGTTCTCAATGACGCTGCTGCTTTTATATTCATCTATCAGATGCTTTACGCTCAAGCCGAGGCGAATGTTGAGCGACACCGAAACCGTCTGTCCAACTGTCACGCGTTCCATTTTGTTGACCTAAACGTAAAGTCGTTAGTAGCGATTATAGAAGTGTGTGTGTGGAACAGAACAGGGCAGCTTTTTAACCGTCAAATTTGGCTAGTTATATCTCACCTGCTGTGGAGTTAACATGCGGGATGACCGAAAGAATTCCTCCAGAGCAATTAAGTAGCGAGATTCGTTGAAGGTGCGCAAGCAAACGGAACGCACAGCCTTGAGATTGGCATACAGATGCAGCGTGACGACAATGTAGAAAATGGTGTACAACATTGCCTGGCTCTTAATGAACGTCAGCAGGTAGAGACCCACAAATGAGGCCACCAAATTAACGCACGTCTCCTGCGAACTATCCTTGGAAGCCACATCTGCCAAATTGCCGCGCACCGCATGATGTTGGGTTAATGCAGCACGTGTCGCACCACCAGCTACGCCCACAATGGCCTTTAGCAGCGTGGAACCGCAAAGGATTTGTGTGCCAAAATGTGGATATTTGGGAAGCACATAGATTTCAATGCCCATGGCCAGATCGTTAAGAAAATCGGCGCGTAATCGCCATTTCTTTGAGTCAACATCCAATTGGGAACCCTTCCACCAGGCGAAAATAATGCGCCCCACATGCCCGCTGCCCTCCTTCAGTATCCAGGTAACCGTGGCCGAATACGCATTTATGTTTTCGTTGCCAACTCCGATTCCCTTGAGAATTGCATGTGTGCAGAGTGTTCCACAAATCGTGCTGCAAAATGCCTGCACTGTATCCCATATTTGATAGGCAACATAGTCCTCAGACACGGAATCCGGATAGCCCTTGGGCAGAAAAATATTCTGCAGGACTCGGAATAGCAGAAACTTCTCGTGTATTACCAACTTATCGCCACGTAGAGGGACGCGCACAATATTGCTTTGATCTATGAAATTCAGCTTGCATAAGTGTCAGGGATTATATTGTGTTAAATGGCACCTACCTGCCGGCGTTACATAGAGTATTTCCTCGCCTTTGGTGCCATATTGTTCGCGAAAATGTATTTTCATTATTGTACATTAACTCAATTCTCGCTTGTTTACGCAAATCGCGAATTCCGAGTGCGCGTGTGCGTCCGTTGCGGACAAGCCATTTACTAACTAGAGCTGCAAAAGTATCGATAATGATAACAACAAGAATTAACATATTTGAGCGATGCTGTTATTAACAGTCGATATATATTCAAATGGCAGACACGCCTATTTGATTTAATTCAAACGGTTTGTTAGTTTATTGTTTGATTATTGTTAATATACATTTAGATTAGATTTCAACAAATTTTATTGATTCTTTCACTTATTTAAAATTACACTGTTATCGATGCATTCGTTTGTGGCAGCCCCGAAGTTTCTCGTGCAGTGTGGCAACTCCATTTCCCACGAAAAAACTGATAAAAGAGACGAAACAAAACAAATCAGCCATTCAACAACTTGAGTCACAACAGCAAAGTTCAACAAAACAAACTAAGTAACCCGAAAGGGGAAAATAATTAGTTAATTATTTGATTAATTAATTAATTCAAAGTGTACAACTGACTATACAAAAAAGTGTCAAAGTGATATATATATATATATATATTTGTGGTCTGAGACAATAATCTAAATTTAAGTGTTGATTGTGTAAAAAACAAAGTAAACTTTTGGCAACAATCTGACAAATTTTACTAGCGAACAAAACACAGCACACAACAGAAATACAACAGGCAATGTCATTGGAGGAATTAAAATCAACGTTACGCCGTTTTCCAAAGCTTCTGGGTGGTATTGGCATTTTGACCACGTAAGTGAAAAGAAAGTTAATAGGACAGCTGTAACAAATCACACAATAATAATACCACATATAATCTCAACTCATAAAACTATACAGCACACCATTTAAGGGGGCTCGTCAATTAAACATTTGAATAGATTCAAGCCTTGGCAAGCAAAAGTGGCGCCACTCGGCCTCGAACTGTTGCCTGACACTATATATTTAAATATAGTATATCTATTTGCATATGCATTACATATCGAGTGCATTTGCACTTGCAATTGCGTGTTCCGCATTCCTTCTTACCAAACAGACGTTATCAACTGTGACGTCACTTGTTTACAGCACATTTTCTAAGAAAAAACAAGACAACTCATCTCTGCCATACTCTGCCAACTCTCCTAACAGTTGTTGTTGTTTATTTGAACACAACACGATCAAAACAAACGTACGATTTTGCCAAAATGAGACAGCACGATTCAACTAGTTGTTGTTGTTGCCAGTTTTTTGCCTTTCCCTTGTTTCGCTGCTTCTTGTGTGCGTAGCAGCTGTTCAAGGCCCCCCTCGGTCACACATACCTAGCACACACACGCAAACAAAGGCAAAAAAAAAACGAACCATTGAAATGTGCGCATTTAGTTTTTGCCAAAGAACCTCGCAAATATAGTTTTTCTTATCGTTGTTATTGTTGATGCTCTTGTTGTTGTTGTTTATGGTTTAAAATTCGTTGGCGCGTGTGGCGCTTCTTCATTTAATGGTGTGAGGTGACGTGCCCACTTTTATAAGAATAACAACAAATTTGTTATTGTTTATCATACGTTTATGGCAACAACAACAAATAGTTGGCAGCAGTTCTAACAGTTGGCCCAATTAAACACAATAACAACAACAACAATGCTAATTTAGATACGATTAACACGTGTATAATTTTTTGAATATATACTATTAATTTCAGAGCCGGCATCATTCTCTACGAGACACCGCAAATCCGTAAATATTTCGCACAATATGTGGACAAGAAGCAACAGGAACCGGACAAACGACGCACCGAATACATCTACATTAAATATCACATTTATCGGGAATCCATGCGCAAGCTGCAACAGAAGCAGGAGGATGAAAAGAAATGGATCAGTGTCATTATCAATCCCATTGGCAAATGGTGGAAGGCTGCCAAACATTCGGTTGCCTGGCGCCTGTTGAATATTGCCCAAACCGGCAGCCAGGCGGAACGTCTCAAGGCAATCCAGCAACTGGTATGCATGGATCACCTCAAAGATTGGGACTTTCGTCATTTGGCACAGATCTGTGATGCACGCACCTGTGTTTCCCTCGCCCGTTGCGGTGCCGATGTGCGTTGGTTTATGCCAGTTCCAAGACGTCGCTGCATAAAGAATCCCAAAATGCTGCTTTCCGAACTGCACGTAATGCTCGGCCGTCTCCGTCCCTCGTCCTGCGTAGATCACTTCTTCAGCAAATACTTTCCAGAACAACACGATACGGTAAGTAAACCATACAATTGAAAAACTGGAAATGAAGTGTAGCTGTGGCATTCCAAAAGACTTAAATATATGATGTAGTAGTCAGATTTAAGCAAATTCAATTAGGATGTATATGACAGGTCTAAAAACACAATCTGTAAGATTGGCTTTTGTAATATCTCCACAAACATCAAAGTTTTTCATACTAAAAGTTGATTTTCTACCGATCTTTCCTATGGTAACTATATGATATAGTAGTCTGATTTGAAGCAAATTCAATAAGGAAGTATATGAAAGGTCTAAAAACACAATCTGTAAGTTTGGTTGAGATATCTCAGGAAATAGCAAAGTTTTTCATACTAAAAGTAGATTTTCAACTGATCCTTCCTATAGCAGCTATATAATAGAGTAGTCCTATTTTAACCAAATTTAATCATGATGTGTAATATGATACCAAAAACACAATCTGTGAGTTTTTTTGAAGTATCTCCATAAACAACAAGAATTTTCATACTAAATGATGATTTTCAACCGATGTTTTCTATGGCAGCTTCGACATATGTATTACCTGCCACAAAAATACGTATCCGTACCAAGTTTCAGTAATAACAGCTTTAAAACTAAGCGACTAGTTTGCATAGAAACAAATGGACAATATACTTATATACTTTATGGAGCCTGCCAGTTTATACTGTTTAAATTTAATGACAAAGAAAACTCAAATTAATTGATATTCTCTTTCTCTCTTACAGGAGGGCATCCACGAGTTTTTCACGCCGGAACAGTCGATTACACTGTCGTCTCAGGACACAGATTTACTTAAGGAAATCATATCGTTTCTGCATCACATCACAAAGGATCCCAAGGTTTCGGCACAGATAGTACACGATGGTGGGCTAATGCATTTAATGGAGCTGCGCAAGATTTTCAACGATGACAATGAGACATTGTCGACGCTATGCAAAGTGTTGGCCAACATGTCCTTGGTGCCGGATGCTGTGGAGCATTTCTTTGTATCTGGCTGGGTGGGCACCTTGGCCGAGTGGCAACAGTGTCCTGATCTGCGTCTGCAGGTAATTTCCGCAAAGACAATGGCAAATCTGGATCATGATGATCCCAATCAGTGTACATATCCACCCAATGTATATCCCTTGCATCCACGTGTGCGAACACGTCGCAAGCCAACTGCTGACATTGTCTTTGTGCATGGACTCTTGGGTGGTGTGTTTATTACCTGGCGGCAACGGGATCGCAAACCCACCGAATTGGGACTCTATGGCAAGAATGCGTTCTACACAAGTGAAACGGATGATGTGTTCCTCGTGGGCGAACAGAAGCGTGTTAATGGCAACAAGCAAAAGCTGCAAACAAAACAACAATTGGTGACGGCACAGACGCCAACGAACGCCGATGCGGTAAAGACAGCGGCTGGCCTTAAATCGGACACACGTAAAGATCAATTGTTAAAGACAAGCAAGAAAGTGGAACAGAAACATCTGAACATTAGCGATGCGGCAACAAAAGAATTTGTCGAGACGCTGCGAAATGAGGCAGAATTAGATTCAGACTGGGAGGTTGTCCATCCGGATATTCCGGTTGACGGCAGCGAGAATTGTCGTGGCATGTTCAGTGTGTCGGGCAACGAATGGAATAATCAAGATGCATCCGAAGAGTACACAAACTGCTGGCCCATGGAATGGCTGCCCGATGATTATCCAGACGCAAGGTAAGCACGCAATGCCAAATACTCCTTAGATCGTTATATAATTTATTGTTTTATATTGCAGAATCATCGGCATTGACTACACATCCGCTGTCACCGAGTGGTCGGCCAATTTCACCAAATACTGTCCATGTGAGAAGGGGCAGGGTCATATCGATGTGCGGGCCGGTTCATTGCTGGAGCGCATTGCCGCCTCCGATGTTGGCAATGAGCGACCAGTCATTTGGATCGGCCATTCAATGGGTGGTCTGCTCACCAAGATCATGCTCCTGAAATCATTGGAATCGACTGAGTCGAACGTTCAGCAGATTGCCAAAAATACCAGGGGCATTGTATTTCTGGGTACACCACATCGCGGTTCATCAATTGCCAAATGGAAGCAGCACATGCAGGTGATACTCTCACCCTCGATCGAGGTCAAGGAAATGGAAGAGAACTCACCGAAGCTGCTGGAAATGCATCGACGTTTCATGGGCAGCCTGCACACACGACTGCGCCACGTGAATGTTCTCAGTGTTGCCGAAGGTTCGCCCACCATGCTCACCTCATTTAAGTTTCCACTGCGCATTGTTACCGAGGAATCGTCACGCATCGATTTCGGTGATTTCTTTTTACTCAAAGATGATCATCTTAGTCTGTCCAAGCCAATTTATCGCCAGTCGTTCCTCTACCAACGACTGCTGCATGTCATCAAGGATGCCATCAAACAGAGCACTGATCCCAAGAACGCTGATGAGCAAGCAACACCCCAGACTGATCTATCGACAATGAACATTGTGGGCACCATATTCAAGGGTACCAAGGGATTATTTGAAATGCTCCCTCGCGTTGCCCTTCGCTTTACAACATAGAAACAACCGTAAAATGCTTAAACGCACACAATATCACGCTTGTACCTTAATGGATTTGCACCCTCAGCACTGACCATTTAGTTTATAAAAAAAAATAACAAGTATTCCTTTTTTGAAAAACGACTCACACTACCCGTGTTCATTTTTATATGTATAAAACATTGAGTCTAACTCTGCAAACGAATCTTAATTTATTTCTTAATCTAAGCTTAAGAATGAGAAACAATAAATACAAAGTTTATAACTATGACTATACAAATTTTACATGTGTTCAAGCTTCTACATATCTGATGGTTCAATGGTGTGAATTATATTTGTTTAGTTGTCATAGTTTTGATTGATTTTGATACATTTATATCGGGGTTATATTATGGCCGATGTTGCTAATTTTGATAGACAAAACACACTAATATTGAAACATATTGGGCACCAGTTGAGAAAAAAAACTCTAAAACTTGTTCTCTGTTAAAACTTTTCTTTAAATTTAGCATTAATACTAATGGTTAAAAGTTTAACTGTTTATAAGTGATTAATAGACATATTCATTAGCTTTGAGAAAGCGTAAAACTTTTTTAAATCGGTTGTAGAATTCTCGAGTAATGTTTAAATATCTAAAACTCTGAAAAAGCTTAAAAACTTCAAGTAGTTTTTTGTCATTTAGGCCAGAAGTGTATCAGCAATAGTGGATCTGGTTACTAGGTTACAATTTGGCTGTTATAACAATATAATAATTATATTTTAATAACACTATATTGGAGTTATTAAAATGAGTAACAACGGCCTTATTGACACGTATATAAATATATTACAAAAATAGTTTAATTTAATTACTTAATTGTTTTCATTTTTCTTTGACTTTGAATTGCTAAATTTGTAAGGAATTTAACTTAAGATACTAATTTCTTTAGAGAATTTAACTTAATGATTTATAAATTTACAATATTTTAGTTGCAAAAATCATAGAATATATATAATTATAATTGTTCTCCGTTGGAATCGTAGTGTATGTTATTTTAAAGTTAACCCAAACCCAACACTCAATTTAGGATCGGTTTGCAGCCAAGATTACATGTTTTCTGGCACTGCACTCGCCTCCAGCTGCTTGGCGCGCAATCGCTCCTGTGCCAGCCGTCGATTCTCAGCTATTCGGGCCATTTGTTCCGTCGACAACTTGTTGGCAGATGGTGTTGGTGGCTGCGACGGTGGCAGAGGTTGCAGATAATCACTTGTGTCTGCGTCGCGCACAGTATACGGCGTTGATACAATAGCATTGCGTGAAAAGGAAGGCGTCACCAGCGTGCTGCTGGATGTGCTGGACAAGCTACGACGTTTTACAGCCGGTGTGCGTGGTGCCAACTTGGACATGGCAATTTGTTCGCCGAGTAGGGCATCGAATTCATCAAATGGCTCGGCCACATCGTTTTGATCCTCATCGTTAACGTGGTCGGGCAGCTCGTCCTGCATATTCATATCCTCCAGTTGGCCAAGGCGATAGCGTGTCATGTGCACTTGCAGTGGTTTCTTCTTACCCAATCTTTCAATGTTAGTGAGCACATCGTCGAAGGTGTAGTTTGGATACATGCGATGTCCCCAGTGCTGCAAACGTTGTAATATCTCGTCCAAATCGGCTTTTTCATGTCCCTTGCCCTTGTACTTGATGTCCTTGAAATAGTTTTCGATTGTATGCAAGCCACGTGGACCACGCAGTTTGTCTACAGTAAGGCGCGGCCGGGGATTACGCACTGCACGCTGTTTGGGCGCCACTTTTACACCTTCACCTTCGCCGGCTTCATTCGCGTCCGCGTCATCTCCAAACAGCTTCTCGCCAGTGTCGCCCTCGCCATCACTGGGCAGCTGGTCATTGTCGTTGCCAATGTTGTCATTGAACAGGTCGTCAACCCCATCCTCACCAAATACGGATGCCATCGAACTGTTTAGAAATCAACAAAACCACCACTCGACACTCGAGAATAACAAGCTGGTTTGCCGCCATTTCTCTGCTTCTAGCCGTTGCCAGTCACACAGAACACATATACATTGGCCAGAGCTGCCAACTCGCTTGACGAAATTTGCATCTTTGTTATATAATTTTTATACTTTTTCGCAACCAAATTATAATTAAAATACTTTTTAACTTGAAATATTTCATATTTAATAAATATTTTCATCTTAAACAAAATTTGGCAGGAAAAATAAGTGGTGAAAACTAGCAGTTGGCAGCGTGGCATTATTTAGCAACCCTGCCTTTGTGTGGCCTGGCAACACCAGTCAACGCCATACTTCTAAAATGCTTTTTTCGGGCGAGTTTATAATATCCGCATAATTCTTAAAAACGGCGCAAGCAAGTGAAAGACGTATATAAAAATATATATTTGAGCAATTTGGCTAAATTCATTAACCAATTGTCATAACATCACAGTTTTAAGCGCGCCAAACTATTGTAAAAAGGCAATTTTCTGGGAAAAAGCGATAGCAGAAAAAATTCAAGTGTGGTGAAAATCGGTTTTACGCATTGTACTGTGTTAGCCCATCAGCTGCGGCTGTCAAAAGTTGGCGTGCGTGGTGGGTACAATAGCGAAAAGCCGAAAACAAAACACGACAAAGTTATGAACAACGTTTTGTAAATAAGAACGAGTTTGTGTGTACGAAATGGATAAGCGTTACAAATGGTCTGTCAACCATCAAAGAGGCGGCTATAATGAGCCAGGCCAATATATGTCAAGATCCTCTTACCAAGTGCCCTACCATTCGCGCCTGAATCATAGTTACGGCTATAACAAGCACAATGCCTCTGCTCCCGGCAACAACAACTACTATAAGCCACCGCTGCCGCCACAGCAGCAACGTGGTCACGAAAGTGGTGGCGGTGGTGGTGGAGGTGGTGGTGGTTGGCTCGCGCAGGCATCCGAGACGGAGAAGAAGAATCCCAGCGGAACCACGGAGGTTGTTACATTGATTGTGGAGAATAACAATTTGAAACGCATGATATTGCTGCATATGAATCTAATGCAGGAGCAGACGGATCAAATCAAGTCCCAGGCAACAGAGTTAGAGGAAAAAAACGGACACTTGAAAACTGTATTGTCCCACAACCAGGAACTACTGCAGCAGGTTGCCAAACTCAGTTTGCGACTGGAAGAAATGCGAGTTCAGCTGCAACGGTGTTTGAAACGTGTTGTGAACGATGATGAGTTACGAAAGATTTCACTGGCCACCACAAAGCTTCCGTGTTTTATGCATAAGCAAACACAGACGGTGGAAAAGTGGCAACCAGTGTCAGAGTCAATAATCCAAGAGACGCCGATTGAACAAGCCCCGAAAGTCATTGTTACATCTGTAACCGATTTGCCGCCCACGACGCCGGTTGTATCTGTTTTGGATAATAGCAAAGGACGTGGTGAATTCAATGGTGGCAAAAAGGTTAGCACAATCTTCTTGCATCGCGTGCACCAGGAGAAATCTAGCTGCCAGTTGCAAGTTGATGAGGAGCAACCACGAGAAGAGGAGCAGGATGTAGAGGAGGAAGAAGAGGTTTATGACTTGCCAATGCACGTACAGGAGGAGGAGGAGGTGACGGAAGAGCACGAGCATGAGCATATCTATCATGATACACTAGAAATGGAAGTTGTGACTGAGACAGAAATTGGAGCCGAGGAGGTAGCGGAAGATGCGGATGCAGTTAACAATGGGCACATCTATGAGGAAGAGGTAGAGGCAGAGGAAGTTGTCAATAACTGCGATTCGAATACTCTGTGGCAGGACGAGGAGGACGTTGAGGCACAGATTGAAGCTGAGATAGAGGCGGAGATGGCGATGGAGGCGGAGATTGAGGCGGAGCGGGAGGCGGAAGATGAGGTGGAATTTGAGTCGGAGCATGAGGTGGAAAATGAGGCAGAAAATGAGGTGGAACATGAGGCGGAACATGAGGTGGAACATGAGGCGGAAAATGAGGTGGAACATGAGGCAGAGATTGAGGCAGAGCATGTGGAAGAAAAGCTGGAAGATGAACGCCAGGAGGAGGTAAGCATTTGAAGTAGCTGCAAAAAGTTCATTAAACAATTTGGTACTTTCTTTTTCAGTTGTTTGCCACACAAGAGGATGCAGTAATTCCACAATCCGCGCCTTTTGCTCACTCAACGCCCCACCACAAACAGCCGGCACATAAGCAACTGCAGCCGCTGGAAACACATGCAGAGGAAACAGCGTCAGACTCTACGCCTGAAAGTCAGCAATTAAATGATAAACAGACGCTGGAGGAGCAGGAGCAACAGCAGAAACTCATTGAGATGGAGTGTGAGCAATTAAATATCATGAAAAAAGAAGGCAAAGTGGAAGTGCAATCTGTGGAAATGTTGCATGTAGTCAAATCCGATGATGATGTGCAAATGGAGTTGGTACAGACAAAGTTAATGCATACCAAGCATAAGGATACAAAAACGAATGTAGCTACAAAGTCAAATCAAATCAAGTCCAATCATCAGGCCGGCACCAAGCAGAAGAAAGAGGGAATCGTAGCTAAAATAAAGCAACAAACAACGGAAACAACACACAAAACAGCCGATGATGAAGCAGAGGCGACAATAGTTAATGTTAAAACAAGTTTGGCCAAGCCAGCAAAGGAACAGCTAGAGGAGGAGCGTGAGCTTAAGAAAAAGGAGCGAGAGCTGCAGAAGGAGCGAGAATTAAAGAAGGAGCGGGAGTTGAAAAAGGAGCGTGAGTTGCAAAAGAAGCAGCAACAGCAAAAGGAGCTAAGACTGCAAAAGGAGCAAGAGCTGCAGCTGAAGCGGGAGCAAGAGCTGGAGCGGGAGCAAGAGCTGAAGAGGGAGAAGGAGCTGGAGCTGAAGCGGGAGCGGGAGCAAGAGCTGAAGCGGGAGCAAGAGCTGAAGCGGGAGAAAGAACTGAAGCGGAAGCGGGAGCAAGAGCTGGAACAGGAGCAGAAACGTAAACAACGCGAACAGGAGAAGCAAAAAATAAAACAAGAGGAGGAACAGCAGCAAGCACAGCTGAATATTGAAGAGGAAACGAAGCGAAAGCTGCAGGAGCACTTACAAAAGCAGCAGCAACGTTTGCAGAAGCAACAAAATCAGCCGTTTGTCCGTATCAAGAAATCACCGATGCAGCAGAGTACCAGCCTCATATATCCGCCAATAGCGCCGACAGCAACAATAACGCCAGCGCCATCGCCCACACATGCAGCGTCTCCAAAACTAAAACTATCCAGCAATAGCAGCAACAGCAACAGTACAACAATACAAACACCATTGACGCCGCAGTCGATGAGCAGTGTTGGCAGCAACAGTAATAGCAGTAATAAGCGCAACGCTGTTAACAATTGTACGCCGCACACGCTCGGCAAAACGAGCAGGAGCAGCAGCAACAGCGGTAGAAGCACCTCAAGATTTGTGACCAGCACGCAACCCTATACGACACGTTCGTGGGAGGATCAGGAGTTTCACTGTGACAACGAATTCTTTCTGGAGGAAGCCGACGAGCTGCTCGCCGATAATCCCAGCCTCGAAATACCCAAATGGAAGGTGGTCCATGTGCGACGAAGTGCTGATCACAACAACATTGAGCCACTGACAGATGCGGCGTTTGAGAACCGTCACGATAAATATGTGCGCGATGAAAAGGAACGTAAGCGAAGGGATGAGCGTGTTATACGCGAACAGATTCGCATGAATGACTTACGGTCGCGTCACAATCAAGATGAGGTTCTGGTGGCATTAGATCCATTGCCCACATCCACATTCTATCCACTGCCCGAGGACATCGAGGGAATACAGTTTGTGAGTGAGGTGCCCGTTCAGGCGTTTGGTGAGAATATGATAAATCTGCAAGAGGAAAGCGATTACTTTACGCTGCCGTGGCTGGAGGCGGAGATGGCAACAACAGCGATTGCCAAGGCCAAGGCAGATGCGCTGCCGGTTGCCACATTGGATAGTAAAAAGCTGCCCACAACGGATGCCGAGGCGAAGGCACTGCAGAACAATTCCTCGTATGTGTTCCTCAAGCTGCGCAAGCGGCAGCGACGACGTTAAAACCGGAGACAGAGAGATTCCCGAGCAGAGATCGCCTCAATTTTGTAGGTCGCATGCCAAATGCCTGCAAAACAAAACCTTCAAATTGACGTTGCATATTGTGCTGATACTATTATTAAAATACTATTTTTTTTTTTTTTATACCTTTTTTTTATTATCCTTAATTTGTAATATGTAGTCAACAGTCGTTTAGTTTCTAGAGACTTCAAGAAAACTATGTTAAATATATTTATATACAGTCGAAAACATCTCAGCTTTATCACAATTCAAACAAAAAAAAACAATTGATAAACAAATGCAAAAATTGTTAATGTTCCATATGGAAATTAGACTTCATTTATATTACATTTTAAGCAATTTTTTTTCTATTATATTATTATTATTATTAAAAATCTGTGCATCTCTTCGTGTATTTATAATTTGTTATTTGGACTCAATTGATGCTTCTGCCGGTTGACAACTGTTTTTATATATATTTTTTTTAAATACGTGCTGGTGTACGAAGTATGATGTGTATATGTGTATGTAAGGAATTAGTTACTCAGGTATTTAATTGCATGTGTGTTTACAACTTTTACCTAGATTTTATTGACAACAAAAAAAAAACAATATAAGCAAATGTAGTGTGTGAACAAAAAAATAAAACAGTTGTGTGCAACGGTTTGAAGCATCGTGAGGGAAAGCAAGAAAAAAATATATTAAATTTACACTATATACATTTTGTATTATTTAGTATCAAAACGAATATAACAATCAAACAAGAACACCAACAATAAATGAACTGTGTGGAAAAATGCAGTGTTTATTCAACTGTCACCGTAAATTTAAATTATCTTTTGCCATGATAAGAGCAGATATCTATCTCTATATGCATATATCTAGTAGATACATATATGCAACGTCTCTGAGAAATTGCATTGCGAGTTTTGGTAGTGCAGACTCTATTTGTACATTTTTCTAGGCATTACGAAACATTAAAAAATAAGTAGACTAAGTAGAGTATATGAAAATATATATATATATAGTATACAATTAACAATCCCTTTATATAGAGCGAAAGTTTTACGTTTATTTTAAAGCAAATCGTTCGATTCGCTTGTAAATTGCAAATAACAATTGTTTAGCATTTTTTATATATAATTATTATGATTGTAATTTGCGTAGCTGTTAATTAGTTCAATTTTCCGCAGCTCCGCATAACGACACGATAATTAGATAAATCGTAAAAGATAATTTCTTTTTTAAAAATCACCCACAAATATCTAACTATTAAAAAAAACTGCATCAAATGTATTTGTACATTTTACTGTTTAACAAGTTTTATTGTAAAAATAAAGGTATATATATATATATAAAATACAAATAATATTAATAATTATACATAAAATAATAAAGTAAAATGCAAATTTTCAATACTAAAAAAATTGGGCTCATTTGCGAATTGAAATACTAATTGACAAAAAAGTTAGCTGACAGTTGCTGAATGGACGGAAGTGGAGACCTTGGCTCATTTATTGCTTTGGGTGAGATACTGATGGGCCGTAGTCTCCCACAGTTCATCAATTGTGTCGAGACTGTCGCGCCAGAGCTGCTCGAGTAGAACCCAGCCTTGGGCTTGGGTAACCAGCACATAATCATTGGCCGGATGCAGTGAATGCGTATAGGCACCCATAACAAGACTTTGCGCCAAACGCGCTGCCACACAATACTTGAGATATCCACGCTCGGTGGCGCTGATTGTTTGGACGCTGGTGTATCCGGCTAGGAAAATGCCGCCGCTTGCCAATTCCTTGGCCTGCATCATCATATAGCACATGGCAATGCCCAGTTCAAAGATCAGAGGCGAACGATTGGTGTCACCAAAATCAATGACGCCCGTCACGCGATATGAATTATCCGGACCTTGTTGTTGGACCACAATGTTCTGTTCATTGTAATCGCCGTGTATAATCTGAAGCTGTAGCGTCGGCAGCACACTCAATACTTTCGATTCGAACGTATCGATGATTTCCTCGCACAGCGCCTTACGCTGATGATCCTGCAGAGCGTAGAGGAAATCCCGCAATTGTGGTATCGACTGCAACATCCACAGCGACTTGTGCGTGTCATAGGCCTTGTGGGTGAAGTTCTTCAGCGAACGATCCAATTTGGCCAAGTACTCGCCGCATTGGTAAAGCAGATTCTTGGTCGTTTCCACTTCGTGGAACATCTTGCCCGGTATAAACTCCAACAGGCGGACCACATGAGCATTGCCATTGAGCTGTTCCACAGAATAATAGTTGCCCCGGGCATTGGCTATGGGTCGCGGACATTGCACTTGCTGTTTAGCTGTACAAAAAAAAAGCAATTGTTAATTAAAATAGTTGATTTGAAAATTTTTAAACAGTGTTATCTTTAATATTTACACAAGTAGAGCAGCAGTTGGTTCTGTGCGTCCACAAAGTCCTCCTTTTTCGAGTCCAAGGCATTGAGAATTTTCAGCACGTAACCAAGCGGGCAATGGGATACAATTAGTGGATTTTTGACATTGCTAAAAAGTAAACAAACATTATTTATTTACTAATCTTGACAGTGTTGAAAAGTCTGATAATTAACATAAGCGCGAATAGTTGGGCTGCAAAGGGCTGCAATTGATAGTACCGATATCTGATTATTTCTTGTGCGTTTTAAATATCGATATATCGATAGATTCTGCAGCCCTTGCTAAAATAGGCGCGCAATGCTCACAGTGAATGGCAAAGGGCAAAACAAGACTTGCATTTGGGCAAGACACTTCGTATACTAGATTTGTTAGCATACCTTATCTGTTAAATAGTTCTCGTGATTTGTGTTTGTTAAATATTTCGCTATAGTGTTAAGACCTTGTCATGGGTATCAGTGGCCTGATACCGTTTCTGGAGAAGGCATCGGCCAAGGTGCACCTGAAGGATTTGCGCGGGAGCACCGTTGCCGTCGACACCTATTGCTGGCTACACAAAGGTGTCTTCGGCTGCGCTGAGAAACTTGCGCGCGGCGAGGATACGGATGTTTATGTACAATATTGTTTGAAATATGTGCAAATGTTAGTCTCTTACGACATCAATCCCATACTCGTGTTTGATGGTCAACATTTGCCGGCCAAAGCGTTGACCGAAGAGCGGCGACGAGAATCGCGGCAGCAGAGTAAGAAACGAGCCTCGGAATTATTGCGACTAGGACGTGTTGAGGAGGCACGCTCCCAAATGCGACGCTGCGTAGACGTTACCCACGAGATGGCGCTGCGTCTCATCCGAGAATGCCGAGTGCGAAACATCGATTGCATTGTGGCACCCTACGAAGCGGACGCCCAAATGGCTTGGCTCAACAAACAAAACATAGCCCAATATATTATTACCGAAGATTCGGATCTGACGCTCTTCGGTGCCCAGAAGATTATCTTCAAGTTAGATCTGACGGGCGCTGGTCTCTTGGTTGATGCACAAAAATTACACCTTGCCATGGGCTGTACAGAGGAACGCTATAATTTCGATAAATTCCGGCGCATGTGCATTATGTCCGGTTGTGACTATCTGGACTCGTTGCCGGGTATTGGCCTGGCCAAGTCATGCAAATTTATGCTGAAAACGGAGCAGGAAGATCTGCGAATAGCATTGAAAAAAATTCCGCAATATCTGAATATGCGCAATCTGGAGGTGAGTTATCATAAGCGATTAATCAACTTAAATTAGTTTCAATCATTTGTTCATTTCTTCAGGTCGACGATGAGTACATTGAGAATTTCATGAAGGCGGAGGCAACTTTCTTGCACATGTTTATCTACAATCCGTTGGAGCGACGCATTGAACGATTGTGCCCACTGGAGGATCACAAGACTGAGGAAATCTATTGCAGCAATGCTGGCACATGTATGGCAGACAGCGATATGGCATTTCACTTGGCTCTGGGCAATCTGAATCCCTTCACACTCAAACGTCTGGATAATTGGCAGCCGGAGCAAGTTTCCGCCTTGAAATCAGCGCCTGGAAAGCAAGTAAATCGCAGCAAGCACAAAAGCATTTGGCAGCCAAATTTCAACATAAAAGAATTGCCGGAGGACAAGGAAAAATCCAGTCAATCAAACTGTGCGCTGTTTTTCAAGAAACTTGACTTCGTGGGACAAACCGTAGATGCAGAAATCGAAGCCAATCAGCGTCAAGAGCTGGCCAAGCACACGGAGGCGGAACTGCACAGCATGTACAGTTTCGGAGTAAAGCGTAAACGTAGTCCGAGTGAAAGCAGCTGCAATGCTACGCCGCCTTCATCTCCGGCTCAAAGTAAAAGTCGACACAATCCATTTGCCAAGGATCTGCAACGTTCGCCGGTTGTATGCAAAAATGGATCGCTGTTGCGTCTGTTGAGTCCCAGTAAAAACAGTCCAAGCAAGTCAACGGAGGAGCACATAAAGCCAGAAACAACGCGTGTGAATGCGATAAAATGCAGAATTTTTGCCAAGGAACCGGTTGAGGTACGAAGTCGTTTCTTTAGCACACAAACAATCAATCAGAAGCCAAAAGAAGTGGAGAGTCAACTCAAAGAGTCGGAGAATACAATCGAGTTAACAACAAACAGTCCTACGGAAATTAAACCAATTGCCGAAACCAATAACAATGATGACATCGTTTCACTATCATCCTGCGAATCTGAAGATTCCAGTTCTCTGACTGCAACGGTGCCCAGCAGCCAGGAAGCTGCTTTACCCACTAAGCCAATACAACAGAAACTACCGCCAAGTGCACGACGCGTTGGCTTGTCCAAGCCCAAGACAAGCAAACGTTTCAATTCCAGTACAAAGACTGCCAAATCGGACGAAAATCAAATGAAGCTAAGCATGTTTGGCTTTCAAAAGCGTCCTGTTCTTAAGTGACTAACGTCTTTTTTTTTGTTAATTGTCAACTCAATGTAGTAATTAGTTTATTAAATTTATTGAACGACTAAGGCTGTAACCGTATTATACACTATCCCATTATTAATGTCATGCAGCGCAGAAAAACAAAACTCTAATAAATAATATAAGATGAAATACTTTTCGAAAAATGCAACGACAGCTGTAAGGTATTATTAATGAAAGTAACTGCCATTGAACAAGGGCAGCAGGTATTTTGATTTTGTCATAAAATGTGTAAAATATGGAAGATGCCGCTGAGTAGTTAAGTTTGTTTTGTTGCTTTGCCTTTGGGAAATCGTACCACCGAACGGAAGTAACTTCCATTGTACTCTGGCAGCAATTATCTTGATTTTGTCATAAAATGGGTAAAGTATGGAGTAAAGTCTGTATAATTGCATAGACTACTAACTAAAGATGTACTTGATGCCGCTGAGTAGTTAAGTTTGTTTTGTTGCTCTGCCTTTGGGTAATCGTAAAACCGAAAGGAACCTACCTAAACTATTTGTCAATTTCCAGTTAGTATACTTTAATAGTGTATTCAATACTCGGCACTCTACAAATAGTTCTTTTCAACTCTAAATAAATTTGACTATAAAATCAAAGGGTGATTTTATATATGACTATATAAAATTTATCAAGATTCATGCAAACTATGAATCACTCAACTAAATATTTCTCTATGCTAATAACGCATATTTGCTCATTGTTATAAAATTCATTAATAGAATACTAAATGCGTAGTTAGAAGACGGTATCAGATGACCCTTGGTGAGATGTGAAAAAGACTCAACAGTTTCCACTCAAGATAACAAAGGAGACTGACGCCAAGGTGACCGTCGCCGGGTTGCCACAAAGCACGTCAAGCTCAATTGCTTCGCCCCCCCCCCCAACTTTAATTAATATCGCTATAAATAGCAATTGCTGTCTGTGTGTGTGTGTGTGTGTGTGTGTAGTCGTGTGTGAAATTACCCCCCGTCTGCGTGCTGAATGTTTACACATTACATTTGTTTTGTTTCGTTGCTTACCAATCTTCCTGTATCAAATAGTTGCGATCATCATAGGAGATCATTTCCTTTAGTTCGCTGACTGTTATGCCGTAAAGACGACGCACCAGCGGCTCCACATCTTCTGGTTGCATCTTGGGCTTGATATCTGAGCCGGGCTGGAGCACTTTATCGTCATCGACGACCTGGTCATTGACGTTGCCATTTCCATTGCCATTGGCGCCGTTTTTTCGAGTCGTCGTCGTCGTTGCCGCCGTAATGTCGTTAGCCTTGTTGGACTTTTCGGCATCATCGTAGTCGTGATTCAGTGTGTATGACTTTTTGGTAATGCTCGTCAGCTCCACATTATTCCACTGCTCCATTTTATTGTTGTTGTTAACTTTATCGGAATGCAACAAAATAAAACAAAATGAAAAGAACAGATCAGAATACACACAATGTTGTTGTTGATGATGATGATGATGATTGAAATGTGCTCGGTTTTGCGCTCAAAAGCGAAATGAATTGAATTTCAGTTGTGGTCGGGAACGACGTAGCGCTTCAATTGAAACGAGTTCGTCGTCGTCGGCGTCGTCGTCGACATCTTCTTCATATCTTTGGGCAGTATGTTTGTCTGTCTGTGTGTGTGAGTGTGTGTGTGTCTGTTCGTGTGTTTGTGTCTGCCGTTTGTCTCATTTACCCAGCTAATTTTGTTATTTATTTAATTTTTTATAACCTTTCTGTTTACATTTTGATTGCGTCGCTGCTATTTTGCTTTACCTTTCCCGCTTATTTGGACACTGCACTGTGGTAGCATTTTCTTTTATTATTTTTTATTATCAGTAAGTCTTGCCCAACAAACCAAGCAGACAATAGACAAAACAAACAGACATTAAGTCGTGATCACCCTTTATTGAAGAAACTTATTGCCAAGCGGACTCAAATCAATGCATAGCGCATGAGGAAAAAAAATCAAGACATTTTACTAGCTACATTCATAAATTGAGCAATTTATACTAGTTAATCAAGCTAATCTGATAGATTACAGAGGGCCTACAATTGATAGACAAAACAAACACAATTCTGCGATACAGTTAACTGTCTAGTAGAATCGAACAAACAATTGTGCAATACATTTGTTTTAGTCTAAAGTCAGTTAAATATCTAAATAAGTCGTCACTTGACTTGTTACATATACGAACAGTTAGTTAAGTAATTGTTTTGACTAAACCAAAAGCACATATTTCTATTTAATTGTAAAAAATAGTTTTGTTGCTTTTTTTTAACTGGTTCTTAGAACTATAAGCAACTATAATTAAATAAAAAGAAGGAATTCTTTTGACAGCAATAAATTTTTTCTATTACTACTATTTTTCATAATAAAATAAATATATGCAGATGTCAAAACAATTGCTTAACTAACTGTATATGTATATAATTAATTATATAATTTGGTGGTGAAATTTTTCGTTACTCATTTTAAACACATTTTATTGAATGAGCGAGAACTAGCCGCTGACCTTGACTTCAATGCAGTTTTATTACTCATACGCCGCTTTGTAGCACTGCGTTGGCCACTGGGCAGGCGTACACTTAAATTATACAAAACAACAACAATGCACACACACACACATAAACATACATGCAGCCACACTGTCATATACGAAATCAATGTAAATATGCACAGCTGATTGTTAATTATGCAAATTAGTTAGCAATAAAAACGAAGTTTTAAATACACGTGTGGTTAGGTAAAAACACGCACCTTGCTCGTACAACTGGTCAATTAAAACTAACGCTTGCTACTTGTTTTCGAGCTAACTTCAACGCCTACTACCAGTTCAGTAGTGTTGTGTGAGAAACACTTCGTTTTATCGCTGTATATTTTTTGCGCAGTTCATACTTTGCATAGTTAGCGGAGCAATGAAAACTGTTAAATCAAATTGTCTGCATAGCGTCAACAAATCAACGTGAAAATTAACAAAGCAATAGCTATCAAATTGCACGCAAAACAATTCAAAAAATTCGACTGCACGTTGTCAAGTGAATGTCAATTGACTGCTGCTTCTTCTGCCATGGCTGCCAGCTGTTTCTATTTATTTTGCACTTAACCTCAATCGCACTTTGATTTACATTTCTTTTGTGTTTCACTTGTTTTTTTTTGTTGTCTTCATTTTCATTAGTTAAATGATTAGTTAATTGAATTAAGCCATGGATCAATTGTACGTGGAGATCGAGATCAGCACTCAGAATGCAAAAAGCGAGACTACGATATACACCAGCGTGCCTTCATTTCTGGCTTTGTACACATATCGATACTTAAAAGAGCCCCCAAATATCAAGGTCAACTTTGTGGCCAGCAAAATAACGAGTGGCAAAATTGCTTTGCGTAGCTCTCAATTGCGACGTGAACTGACCGATCAGCATATCACATGTCGAGATGCCGCCACTCTTCCCGCCTTGAAGGATCTACGTCTGCCGATCTATGCACGTGATGGAAACATCTTTATTGCGGGCACTTGTGCCGTTTGTCGGGAACTCATTGCCCGCCAGCCCAGCGCACAGTTGCGACAACTGTTGGGCTTCAAGGGCAGCTGCCTGTTGGCGCCCGCCGAGGCCTCGATTTGGACACGTTTCTGTGAAGTTGATGTAATCAACTTGGTTAGTCAACTGCAGAACGGCGAGCTGCCGTTGCGGGAGGTGCCCGTTGAAGTGGTACGCTTTGAGCAGCACATGAACCAGCCGGTTCGCATGCACAACATCTACAAATTGGCCAGGGAGCAGGCCAATCAGACCGCCAACGGTGTGCCCGTGAAGCGTAAGGAGCGTGTGCTCATCGAGTGCAGCATTCCCAAGGAGCAGCTGCTTATCGAGCACCGTTTCGCCGAGGGCATCAGCTTTACAATTGCCGATCTCATACTATATCCCTTGCTCCGTCTAGTCTTCCAGCACTGCGCACAAATGCTGCCACATTTTCCACTTGCGAGCACTTGGTTCAGTGAGGTAAGTCTTGGTTTACCCTGGCAGGGGGTATTATAACTTTGCGATGAGTTTGGTAACTGATGGAGGCGTGTTTTAAACCTTTTTGCTTTAAAGTAAAGTAATAATATGATTACTTGCAGATTGATGCCTTTGATGCAAACTGTGCGCGCATTCTGCACGAATTGTATGTGCCAATCTTGGTAGCTCCAGCGGAGAATACTCAACTACTCAGCATACCCGACTGCGAGGAGGCCAGCCTCTATAAGGCCGATCCCAAGCGTTATCGTCCCCGAAATCGCATATATACGAGTCAGGCAGAAGTCGATGCTGCGTTGGGAAAGCTCAGCCAGTTGGATTTGAAATTTAGCGCCGATTCTGAGCATACGTATGGCGAGCAGTTAATCGACTGGCAGGGAATTGAGCCAACGCATGCCAAGAGTTCGGCTTTGCCGGAAGAGCGCCTGGAACGCAAGCGTCAGCAGCTAGAGAATATGGCCAATGCAGTCGTATCCTTGGCACAGCCGGGAGATCGCATTGTAGACTTTTGCAGTGGTACTGGACATTTGGCCATACTGCTGGCACTCAAATTGCCGCAATGTGTTGTGATTGTGCTCGAGAACAAGGCATTTTCACTGTTGCACGCCCAGAAGCGTGCGTCCGAGTTGAAGCTGACCAACTGCGTGTTTTATCAGTGCAACATTGATTACTTTATGGGAAGATTTGATATTGGTGCTTCGTTGCACGCTTGTGGTACGGCGACCGACATCGTCTTGCAGCAGTGTCAACGTGTTAACGCCCGGTTTGTGTGCTGTCCATGCTGTTATGGATCCCTTCAACCCATGCCGCACATTTCCTATCCGTTGAGTGACCGTTTTCGCAAGGTGCTCGATACCAAGGACTATTTGTATATTGCACACACGGCGGATCAGGCCCACGAACTGGGCACCACCAATTGCAAGCCAGAGACAACGTTGCAGGGTCTACATTGCATGTGCGTTGTTGACACGGATCGCAAGTTGCAGGCGGAGGAGGCCGGCTACAAGGTGATATTGACGCGCCTAAAGCCAGAGCAGTGTACGCCAAAGAATCATTTGCTAGTTGGACGTTATATACGTAGCTGAGATTGCATTTAGCACATAAACAACATTAACATTGTATGTACATTAACTGCCTAACCAAAAGAGAATATTGTCAAGAATATATGTATTTTCGTAAATATGTAATTACCGTTGACGGTTTTTGTTTATTTGAGTAACATGTAGTGCTTGTAGAAAATGACTTTATGAGTTACCAATTTACTAAGACGAGTTCAAAACACGCCAAACTCCAGTCTACTTAATTAACTGATTGCCGCCTCGCAAAGCCAAAACTAAATGTAACACTGAACCGCCTTGCACTTTATAATCTGCCGCCGTTTTGTCATCGTTCCTGCAAATATCAAGAATATCAGTCTAGCTGAAAATACAATTATTTTTGTGTCGCACATTTGTTTGCCGGAGAAGATGAGACGCTGCTGCTGCGGTGGTATGCCTTCTTTTTCCTCAACGCGCTCCTTTATGCGATCTACCTTATCTGTGGGTTCAATGTCGATTTCAATTTCCTTGCCGGTCAGTGTCTGCAACGAGAATATTGGGAATTAATAAGTAAAATTAATTCGCCATCATTTTGGTTGTTGCCCATTTGCTGCAGCTAACACATTGTTCACGCCGTCGCATTTGTCCCTCGCGCTGCTTAGTATGACCTTACCTTTACTTTGATCAACATTGTGCAAGTCTGTGGTTTACTTTTCCAAATACAAAATAATTTTAAGCAAATGTATTAATATTTTTTGCAAGCTTGTTCCAGCTTCGGCGTTTATGCGAATGTCATGCAACCAGTGCTGCCAACTTGTAAAAATAGCACGGTAAACTCTCCTCTGAATGGCGATAGCAAGGTCGATAGCAATATATACATCGATTTTCGATAGGCATAAATATTATTTGGCCGTTAGACGAATCAGCTTAAATGTATGAACTTGAATAAGGAAATGTTTCTTTTAATTTTTTTAATCACAAATTTTTAAAATTTATTGACATTGTTAGTGTGTACACTAACAAACAATATTTTGTCTATCTTTTATTTACAATCTAAATACCTAATTTACACATACATCTAATCAAATGCATTTTGTTCATCACTTAGATCCTCAGCCACATCTAGACCAAGGTTAATTTACTATAAGGCGACGCATTCACCAATTTTGTGTTCTTTTGCGCACGAATTGTGAAATAATTGCAAATTCACCTTGATCTAGACTTTGTTCTTTTTGTTAAGGTCATGCACCGCTTCGCTGATATGTCGAATATCGCGTGCATAAGTTCGGCAGCATCCGCCAATGATCTTTGCTCCCAGCTGTGCCCACTCCGGCACATATTTCGCTAATGGCACACAATGCTCACGTCCCTGCCAGCCGTTGGCTACGTCATAAACCTCCCCGCTATTTGGATAGACTACCAATGGGATATGATCATCGACACTGCGATTTCCATTTAAGCTTTTAAACAGTGGCGTCACAAACTTGGGATGCACACAGTTTACGCCCACTGCCAGGCACTTGCTCTGTGCCTTGCGCTCCTGGAGGATATCCCAGATCGCAGTTGCCGCCTCGGCAAATTCCTCGCCATGTGCCAAAGTGCTCTCGTCCTTGCACTGAAAGGCAACCCAGAATTTCACCTCTGGATAATCATCACACAGCATTTCGACCAAAGCCTCTGCCTCCATTTGACAGGGAATTGTCTCAATGGCCAGTGCATCCACGCCTGCCTCCAGGCAGGCCTCAATGCGCACCCGATGCCAGTCAGTGATGGTCTTCGCCGGCACATAATCCGCATAGCTGCCCGTATACTCAGAGCCATCGTGCAAGTGCGCACCAAAAGGTCCAATCGAGGCAATAATCAACGGATAACCTGGGAGATAAAGAGAGACGCCATTTGTCAATTAACAACTACTGTAACCCTATCGATATCATTAACATAACATTAACATATCCGATATGTATTATATGACAGCCCTATCAATTACATCGACATGAATTATTCATGATTATAAACTGTGCAGTTTTTTTAATTATTACCTTCATTAACCGCCAGCTGCGATTCGTAACATTCCGTCAGATATTTCTCCTTGGCAACATGCGCCATGCGAACCGTTTTCTTTATCAGATCAATGCTCTGTTGCTCATCCAGCTCCAGATACTCCATGTAACCCTCGACACTCGTCTGATAGGTGTTTGTCAATATCATATCAGCGCCATCTATTAATTTATTGCTGATAAGTGACATTGTCGCTAATTGATAATGTAAACCACTTCACTTACTTTGGAGAAAGTCCAGATGTGTATTTACAACAGCTGTTGGATTTGTGGCATTAAAGCGTGCACTCCACAATGGATCTCCGTCGACGGAGTTGCCAACATGCACCGTCATTTGTGTGCCAAAGCCGCCATCTTTAACAAGGATTCGTGTCAGACCCATGTTTATACCCTGTAATTAAGGAATGATCAGGATCTCTTAGGGTTTTTAATAGAAAAATGTTTTGCTTTTTGCGGGCCTGAGTTTGAATCCCTCATCAGAAGTTTTCGTATTTTGTAATATTTTTCTCAATAATATTTCTACAATTTCTGATTACGTTTTAAATGTACTTTCTGTACATTGGAATAAGTTCAGGGCCTCTGACTGCAGCATTTCCTCTGCCAATGCGGATCCGTATTAATAGCAATCCCCTGATACCATACGCGTCGTCTTACAATCATGTAATGGACCCTTATCAGTGGAACAGTTGAGCAGCTGTGCCAATTTCTTTGTTTCAAGTACGAGCTTTGGCACCTGACTATCAGCCGATTGAATGTAATTCCAACCCTATAACCTTGGCATATTAAATGCTTAAACTGCACTACGTTAGGACGATGAACTCTAGTAGGATTACTAACACTACGATAAGAACAACTGATACGACAGATCATGGAATATTTTTGCAGCCCTTTGACTTTTCACACACTCACCTTGACAGCTTATAAATAGATCTTGAAATTGATTAAATTATTTGTTTTATAAGACGCGAGACAGCTACAACAACGTGTTGTGCGTACAGAATGAATTTAATAGATTCCGGTTAGTCTATAACTCAAAACTGTGAAGATAGAATGTTGTATATGGTTTGGTGTCCCACTATCGTTTAAGTGGTTTACAATGCTGTCTGGAAGCTTTTATAGGTTGTTCTTATCACAGCACGAAAACAAAAAGTAAAAAAAAAACAAAGTCAAACAAAACAAAACTGAGTCCCAACATCAACACTCGGCGCTCGGTGCTCGGGTCCCGGGCTGGCTTTATGATAAGCGAGCATACAGCTGCCAGACAGCAGTCTAGGAGCTAAAAAAAAAGAGCTGATGAAATTCAAGCACATTGCGTAGATTTGTTGATAGGACAAAGACCATACCGCCTGGAGTCCGGCAATGACTGACTCGATAACCTTTGAAACTGTACAACATCTTTGCGGGTTTCAAGCTCGGTTTTTAGCATTATGATTATTGCCAAAATCTTGACCCAGATCATATGAAAAAGCCTAGAGCAAATATATATATACATATGCGAGTGCTTCGCGGATTAATTAAAGCAATTAACCTTGACTGAAAGCTAAAAAGACCACCCAATTTGTTTATTTTAGGCCTAATAAGTTTAATTAATTTTTTAATTTAATTTTAATTTAATTAATTATTTATTTACCTTTATTTATTATTAAATTATTTATTATCATATAATTATTAATAGTTTCCTTATTTCTAAGTATTTCCTTTGTTTAATACACTGCTACATTTTTTAATTAAAATATTTTTGTTTAGCTAAAGGGAAATCACATTATATTATTTAACCGTTTTATGGAAATCAGAACATTATTCATTTTAAAAATAAATCGATAATACCGAATCACTGTCTCTACACTGCTCGATACTTATCGCGATAATATATCGCAGTCTAGTTAAACAGAGTGTCAACAGTCCATTTTGAGTATAACAGCGTATTAACAGTCAGCATAACAGCGGGATAACGCAGCAAACGTATGCACTTTTTATTTACGCAAATGGTTGAGATTTTAAAAGCATAAAAATTAAATATAATTTACTTTCAAATTTGTTTTATTTAATAAATGAAAATAAATTTAGTTATTGTGTGTAACATGAGCATAACATGGATGCAAATTTAATAACATTGTAATGTTAAGTTAACATCCGCATTACATATTAAATCCTCTTTGCGCAAAAGTACAAATCGATGCGTCGTCGAAAATATTGTGCGACTTAAATTCATTAAAAAAATGTTATAAACAACGGTGAGTGACTTGATCATTTTTCTTTTGGCTATTGAGAAGGTCACGTTTGATGTGGCACATCAAGTATCATACATAAGCATATGTACATATGTATTTGTGTTGGGGTTGTGTGTGTGTGCGTGTGTGTGCGTCTTTGAGTTACTGCAAAAAAAAAACGGCTGCTTTGGCCACAAAGGGTGAAAAACAAGACTTTAGTACATAATGCTTAAATAAGCACCTTCAGCTGTCTTTAATATTTTGGTGTAATGCAGATGCTGCTCAGTCAACAAATGTAGAAAACACCAAAGGAAAACACTGAAGATCAAGGTAATGACGCACTCAGCTATTTACTAATTTCTATTCCCCTAGGAAACATTATCATTTTCATTTTCACCTGAGTGTGCGTGTATCTTCGTGTCTCTGCAAACATATGTATGTACATTTCTTGCTCATTAGCGGCATTTTGGACGTCATTCAGGCAGAAACAAACAGAGACTCACACGCACACACAGATGCATGTATACTACATTCGAATGTGTTTGTGTGAATGCGATTTTATAATTATATACATATATGTATGTAGTATGTTATGTATAATCTGTTAAACTGTTTATGACATTCTATGAGCTTGAGCTCGACTTACATACATACAGCTTGTATGTACATATATACCTATGTGCATCCATATGTATGTAAAAGTGTAATTATGATTATGTAATTTGTTTTTCCTAGGTAAATCGAATAGACGAAGTACGTAGTACGTAAAAGAAGCGCCTCCCCGTATTTAAAGGTTGTTTTAAAGTGCATTAAGTGCTAGATAAGCCATAAGCTCGTATCTCTCACTACCTCTATCTCTTTCTCTATCTCTCTCGCTCTTATATATCCATTGGAAAGCTGCTCTCATCTAGAATTTATATATATAAATATATATCTTATGTTTATGTTTCGCGTGTCTTAATTAAATTATTGTTCTCTTTTTGTTGTTGTTGTCGTTTGTGACTTTCTTATTCTAATCTGCTTTAACCTATTTGGTTTTTTTTTTTTAATATTTTTTTGTTCTGCAGTTTTTGGCTTATTAAAAGCTTTCATTTTGTATGTGTAAATGTATGTAGAATATCTAATTGATAGATCGCCTTTTTTCGATACTTGTTATTGTCATTGAAAGCCACAATATACATACAAATGCGATATCACTTTTGATACGAAATTGATTTATAGGTATTCATTATTAATTACAGAGAAATCCAACTTGTTGTTAAGGGCTCATCGTATTATGTTTATATTGATTGTAGATACTATATCTAAAATTGTAGAAAATAATAGAATATGACTTGAGAGTTAATGTAATGTTACTGGTAATGTTGCTAATATTTATTTTGTAATCACAAGTGTCGTAATTTTCTTAATTTTGTTAAGCAATTTACAAAAATATTTAATAGATTTATTTATATATATTATATTTATTTGTGATATACAAAATTAATTACAGATGATTTTCATATATTTAGATACGAGGGCGGTCCGAAATGTTTCCAGACAATGAAGACGACGTCCTGCGTTAACCAAACGCTGGTCTTATGATTGGTCATCTTTTAATGTGTTTCCACTAAAATTTCACCCTTTTCGATATCATAGTTATCGTTGAACAATCGATTTACTAAGTCGATATCAGTGCTTTTGTTAAATATCGTGTGGTCATAAGATATTCGTTTTTAAAGGACAATACGTCTACATAAATCAAAACCGAGTTGGACACTGTCTATGGGGACTTTTCCCCATCATTTGCCACTGTAAACTCCTGTGCGGCTATTGAGACACGCCCGGGTTGCCCAAAAAACTGTGACCACTGACGAAAACATCGCCAAAATTCAGCAAATTGTTCTGTACGAACGCCGAATTAAATTAAGACGAAGCAACATCGCTAGGAGAAGTGTATTGACTTAGAAGCAGACTATTTTGCATCACTGACTGGCTGGAAACATTTCGAATCGCCCTCAAATGTAGAAATTATAGAATAAGACTTCAGAATATCGTAATATCATATTAGTATAAGTTGTATATATTATAAAAGATATTAAAAGAAATGTAAAAATAATAGAATAAGATTTAAAATGAAGTCTTGTCAGTAATAGTTTGATACACACACACATTTATGCTGTTAACACAACTGTTTCAAGGTCCTTAATTACATTTATATAGTTTGCTTGTTTTGTTGGTAAACAATCCACCATTCTGTTCAATTTAAATTCTATTTGATTTAGTCACAATTTTATTGATTTTATAACAAAAGGCGGGATGGCAATATGGGATGGGAGAGGTATTTCAAAAACTTTACTTGGCTACTGCCTCAAAATTATAGTGTACGCTATATGACAATTATTAAATCAATAATTCATTGTACTTCTCTTTACTTTTTTGGCTGTTCCCACAGGTGTACTATGCTAGCATACAATGAGATACATATTATGCTATACATTTTATTGAGATTGCATACGGAAAAATGGAAGCAATATCCAAGATCTCCTTGATAGTTGCTGCATTGTTAGTTTACAATGTCGTCATCAATGTCAATGCCAATACGGCCAATACAGTCAATCAACGTGGTTGCATCTCCGTCTACAGTACACCCCAACAACAACAAACACAACAAGAAGAAAGCAGAAACGTAAAGGGATCAAGTCCCGTGACGACACGTATATGGCAGGAACAGGAATTCTCGCTGTTGGGCTACAAATTCCATTTACCATTTGTGGGTCATGCAGTCGACTTGGATGTGGATGATAGTGACAGTGTGGACGATAGCTGGTTGCTGGATAATAGCGCTCAACAGTACACCAGCCAGGAACAGGATGTTGAGCATGTTTTGACCAGCGTTGATGGCCATGTGGATGCAGTTAATCAAATATTAAAGCTGCGCTGTCAGAATGTCAGCTTGACAGAGATTAATGCCGAGCTGTTGCTAAAGCGTCACATTAACTATGAGCATTTGACGTTGCTTCATGTACCTGACACTGACAGCAGCTCCTCCTCCTCCTCAGCTTCCCTTCAGCTGCAGCAGTATGAGAGCATGCGTCAATTCAAATGGATCGATAGCTTGCTAACAGACGCAACCTTGCAACGTCTCTTTCTGCAGCAAACACAGCGCTTTGAGTCTGTGGAAACACTGGACTTTACGGAGAATCAACTAAACTGCATCCACTGGGCGCAACCGCAGGCCATGCGACGCCTCAAAGTACTGAGATTGAGTGGCAATCGCTTGGCCAACTGCAGTCTGGCCGAGCTGCAGTATATGAATCATCTGCTCGAGCTGCATTTGGATCGCAATGAATTGCGTACACTTCCCGTGCACTTCTTGCATCAGTTGAGCGAATTGCGTCTGCTGAATCTGAGCAATAATGTGATTGGGGAGTTGCCACGCAACATATTCGATGGTGCACTGCAGCTGGAGTGGCTGCATTTATCCGGCAATCGATTGAGCGTGCTGCCGTTTCAGCTATTTCAAACGTCACGCGATTTGCGTATGTTGGATCTAAGCTATAATCGCTTGCTCTCGTTTCCGGATAATTTCTTTGCGCTTAACAGTCAATTGCGCAATCTGCAGCTGCAGAGCAATCAACTGCAGTCGATTGGCAAGCACAGCTTGTATAATCTACGAGAGTTGCGACATTTGGATTTG
This sequence comes from Drosophila histrio, assembly GCA_958299025.2. Lineage (NCBI taxonomy): Eukaryota > Metazoa > Arthropoda > Insecta > Diptera > Drosophilidae > Drosophila > Drosophila histrio. The sequence continues at coordinate 9,861,726 of OY282580.2, forward strand.
TCGCAGAATGAGCTGGGGAGCATTGATCGCAAGGCCTTCGACTCCTTGGAACAGCTCATTGTGCTGAATGTGTCCAGCAACCGGCTAACGCTGCTGTCCTCCATCATCTTCCAGCCACTGCATGCACTCCGTCAATTGGATCTGAGTCGTAATTTGTTTAAACAGCTGCCGGGCGGATTGTTTCAGACACAGCGTAAATTGACGCTGCTACGCATCGATGAAACTTCGCTGGAACAGTTGCCCAATTGGATCTCAAGGAATGACGATTATGTGGACGCACAAGTTTTGCACCGTTTGCGTTATTTGTCAATGCAACAGAATACTCAACTTTCCCAATTGCCGGACACATTGTTTGCCAATGCCCGCAATCTGCGGGAACTACTATTGGCCGACAACAGTCTGGTAAAGTTACCAACGCAAATTGGCAGTCTGACGCGACTGCAACGTCTCAGTTTGCGTGGTAATCGTTTGAGTTCGCTACCGGAAAGTCTAAGGGATTTGCGTCAACTCCACTACTTGAATATACTCGGTAATGAGTATCAATGCGATTGCAGCATGTATTGGCTTTCCAACTGGTTAACCAACTCGACAACATCGCTGCGTCGTCAGTTGGCCAATGGCAGTCACACGTTGGACTCCTTCGAGCATATTGACAACCAAATTGATGCACTCAAGTGTCAATACGGTTATCCGGGCGACATGCTGCGTGTTCTTAGTAATCTCAATTGCAGTGTGCCCGTTGTGGTGCAATCCTCGGAGCCCAAGATGTACCGACTGCATGCCACCGCCAAGCTGGAGTGTCGGGTCTATGGCAGTCCTACGCCGGACATTATTTGGGTGAGTCTGCAGTACATCAATTACCTTTAACAATCGTTCTAAAATTTACATTTCATTCTACTTACAGGTGACGCCGCGTAACAAAATTCTACGTCATCATGCCGATCCAGACAAGCGGCCAATAATTATTAATAGCGATAATGAGCATCATCCCAGCAAATTTGAACTGATTGCTCTAACGGATGATACAAATCCACAAGCACTAAGTGTGAACATCAGCAGGCAGCGGAGCATTGTGGGACAACGTGTTGTGCTCATCGAAAATGGTTCGTTGCTGGTGCACAACATTTCCCGCGGCGACAGTGGACTCTACACCTGCTATGCCTTCAATGTGATGGGCAATGCTTCGGCGGGAATCAGGTAAACTATAGAGAGAAGAAGAAAAAAGAGATTTGATAGCCTGGTAGTTAGATTGATTGCTTTAATAGCCTGACAGCTAAACGATAAAGTATATAGTATAGTATTTATAAAAGTCTTTACCATTATGAACTTCAAATCCACTCTCTTTTTTTACAGACTCTACATCGATCCCATTGTGTTTTATCGCGTCAAGATCGAAAGTTTGCTGGCTGGCACGGCACTAGCCACGGCCTTCTTGTTGCTCACATTGATCGTGCAAGGACTGCGCAGTTGCTTGACGAGATTAGGTGTGTGTGAGCGTTTATCCTGTTGTGCTAATCGCAACAAAAAGTCTCCTAGATCTCGTCAAATCTATGCCATGCTCGACAGCATCGAGAGCTACAAGAGCCAGCAGCTGGAGAGATTAAGGGAGAATTATGCACAGCAGGTTCATCGGATACGGGAGAATTGCGCCCAACAGGTCGAGTGGATACAAGGCAGTTATACCACACAGGCCAAGCATATTAAAGAGTTTCGGGACATTGGTTCCAATCATTTGACTGCCCTCAAAGATCAATATTACGATCAGGTGAAGAAGGTGCGCGATTATTCCACCGGCCAATTGAGCTGGGTACGCGAGAACTATGTCTTCCAGCGTAACAAGATACGTAAGTTTAGTGCCCATCAGGTGTTACGACTACGGGAAGGTTACAAGTATCAGCAGCAGTCGCTTAACAAGGTACTGGAGAATTTGCCCAGTTTCTACTTTGAGAACTGTCGCGGTCGCTGCGAGGAGGATATTGTCGAGGGTAAGCCAGAGTTGCAGTGTGTAATTCTTTTGAGGAATAAGTACAACAATCACTTAAGAGTTTAAATAGTTGATCAATGGTTATCAATAATTCATTTCTTATGCTCCACAGATATAGACTGCTATTTCAAGAACCAAATGGAGAAGGAGCTGCACATACAGAAGATCAAATCGCGTCTGATGGCCGCCAACATTTCGGCCAGCAAGGCTTCCGTATACTATACGCCACCAGATGATGATTTGTTGCACGGTTCCCATTTGCACCTGCAAACGACGCCCATTCACATCAATTACATTGACGAGAATCTGGATCATCAGAAGTTGGAGTTGCATGACTTTAAAATGGATCCACAGCTGTTTCTCTTCAATACATCGAGATTATATGTGAATCCGGAGGGGGCAAGTAGTAGTCAGGCAGCTGCTGCCGCAATGGCAGCAGCCTCATCTCTGGCCTGCAGCATTGAGGATAACAATCAAGATGTACAGTTATTGGCTGACAACGGCAGTCCCATGGAGATGAATGAACTGAAGGACTCGAACGATGTTAAGAATTCGAAATCGTGTCCTGCTATTTATAAGGTATCCAAGCAGCGAGATGGCAGCACGCTGCACGAGCTCCTAACCACAGATGGCGATGGAGCACCACATCACATGTTGCGACTCAATCCGGTTGACGAATCGTCGCTGACGACGATGCAGCTACCCAAGGAGAAGCTCAACATTGTACTGGAAGACTGCGGCAAATCGACGCCTTCTTATCATAATCTTCATAAGCAGCAGCAACAGCAGCAGTTGGAGACGGATTCCGGGACGGAGCAGTCCCTTTCCACCTGCGACTCGAACAGCGATAATGCCACACACTAATAGAGCCGGCCAAATGCCACAATTTCTGCTAAAACTTAGAATTTTTAAACATTACAAACTGCAAGCAAAACAAAAAAAAATGAGAAAAATATCAACAAGAAGATAAACAACAACAAAATGACGCTAAAATATAAATAAATTCATCAAGTTAAAGTTAATTGTAAAATGAAAAGGCATCATACAATAATTACTTTTAGATTTAATTAGTGAAACTTAATGAATTCAAATGCTGAATCTGAATATCAATTGGAGTGCATAAACAAAAACAAAAACAAAATAAGTCATATGATTTAAAAAGTAGCAAAAGAAAAACAAAAAGTAAATTGAATTTGAAAACAAAATGGTATCATTAACTATGTCAATAATACTTCAAAAGCCCCTATTTGTGATTTCATCTACGATATGAAGCGATTTATTTATATAGAGACCGCATCAACATCTACATATACATACATACATATAGTCAGGCATATTTTAAAGCGACAAATACAAATTTTATTCAAATTCTAAAACGCAAATAAAAGCAACAAAAAAACGTAACAAACAGTAAATGGGGAAAATCGATTGCCAAACAATATAATATATGCTAATTTATTTTTAAATAATTTCATTTGTTAAGTCTGCTCTCGTTTGGGGCAACTGTTGTAGTACAATAACAATTGAGATTAGTTTTTAAACATTAGGACATTCGGGCTGACGGAGCACCTCAATGGCACAGGGACTACCATCGATTTTACACGGTTCGGATTCGGTCTCCACCTCGCTGAGCTCAACATCACACTCGCATGGGAAGCACTCCATTTCACCCTCGAGTTCGTCTTCGCCTTCCTCGCCCTCGCCATAGAAACTTATCTGTTCTTGGCTAACAACACTTGGCTCTGTGGTTATTGAGCACACCGATAGCTCGGAATCGGAGATGGGTATTGGCACCGGCTCCTGTGGCAGCAGCGAATAGTCATAGACAGCAATCTCTTGGGCAAACCATAATGTTGGCTTCATTTCGCCAGTTTGTCCATCTTCTTCCTCGTACTCTGCATTCAATTCTTCCTCGTCTTCCTCTTCAGAGTTGCGCACAGCCTTGAAGTTGTAATCGCTTGGTAAAAAGAAACCAAGCAGCATATAACGATTGTCAAAGCTAAATACAGATGGACCAGTTGGATATAGTACATCCCAGATGCCGTGAAGAATGGTGCACTTATCATCATTGCCAATATACAGCTCAAATGGACCCATCCGTACATTGGAGTTCCAAGTGGACTTCAAGCGCACGGACATGCAGCAATTATCCTTATCTGTCTTGTAGCTATAGATGCCCACGCCATGACGTTGACCATTGTACCAATCTCCCGAATAAGTATCGCCATTGGCATAATTGTAGCGTCCCTTGCCATGCTTCAGATGTTTGCGCCAATTGCCCTCGTAGACGGATCCATCGGGATAAATAAAGATGCCACGACCACAACGAACTCCACAGCGATACTGTCCATAATAACGGGCACCATTCCTGAAAACATATAGACCAATGCCATGGCGGCGACCCTTGCGATAACTGCCATCATATTGATCCCCATTGGGCAGAATGGCCCAGCCACGTCCATGACGCTGTCCGGCGGCATTGCGACCGCCTATGTATTTCTGCAGTTGGGAAATAGATTGAGATTAACAGAAGATTGTATAGTTAACAATATTCTCAACCTACGCCAATATTTGGACCCTCGTCCTCCTCCTCGGGAAACGAAATATCCGACTCATCGGAGATTTCTGAAATGCTCATGTTGTATATATATATCTATATATATAATTTATTTTGCGTTGTTTTTTATTAGGAAATATAATTTCGTACTTAAATTACTTTTGGGAACTGTGTATATCGTCTATCAATTTGAAAAGCCAAGGCTTACTACAATTTATTTAAAATTAACTACGTTTCCGCGGCATAAAAGAAATTGGCCATCGGATAACGGATAAAGAGTGCCAGCATTGTGGACAACACCTGAAATGCCATCAGCATTTGGGTGGCAACTCGTTCGTGGACAGGTCCAAAGATAACCAAGACAAAGTTAATGAGTGTCAAGTTATTTATCACAATCCTTCCATCGGGTTGTTCCTGCCAACTGATCAGTTTCAATGTGCGCAGCACTGTGACCATTAGGCGACCCAAGCTACTCAGTTCTTCCATTCTAAATTCCGTAGTGCTGATGTGCAACAAGTCGGACTTCTGATCATATCTGGGCAGACGATGCCTTGGACAGGGCACAAAATGGAACAGCTGTGGCGTGGAGTACAGAAAGTTTAATATCTGCGGCAGGAAGAACAACAGCAGCGTTTTGCTAAAGTGACCCAAAATGCCAACTACGGCAAATGTCATGCCGGCAAAATAACAATATGTATCGCCCACAAACACCTGCGATGGATATCTGCAAATAAAATAATTTGAATTTCATATTTAAAATGACGTTATCATATATAACATATTTAAATTGTGGTCACACTGCTCGGCAGTACATTAACAGAATATAGAGAGATGTTTCGCAAGAATGTTGACGACATTTAAGAGAGCCAGAGTGTGACGTCACAGTTGCATGCTGTGTTCAGCGCACAATGAGCGTGCAATTAATGAAATATGCATAAGCAGTTTAAATAGAATCTGCTGAGTTGTGCTGTCAGAATTTCAAGAACTCAAGTAATTAACTTTTTTTTTAATATTTTTAAAGCAGCTAGAAATAGCTAAAGAATTTATAGAACATTCTAATGGCGGTGTTTTTTCAATATGTTAAGCTTATGATAAGAAAACTAAGTTATTAAACAATAACTATGTGTGACTAATAATTAGAGCGTTAATAATGGCTAGATTTGAAAAATATTTCAAAATAACTATAAATTTAAAAATCTGCAAAAATTTTCAAATTTGCTAGATCTAGCAAGAAATGAGCTAAAAGGGCAACACTGATGGCATCACTGCCTGACGGACTCGATTTCGAACAGCTGAGAGAGCGCAATGTCAAACGAGAGGACAATGACAGTCGACAGCTGTGCGTGTGGTGGGCAGCACAATGACTAAAATGTGGGTGTGTTAACCGAGAAAAAAAGGCGAAAAACCGAAAAGCAGCGTATTTAGAAGAGAAAATAAAACATGTGCTGTGTGTAGTCAATTAACACACAATGGCCAGAAGTACAGGTCTGAGCCACATAGTTGCAAATGGAAGCGGCCGTCTGGCCATAACCAAAAAGTTGGTACTGTGGTCCGTACTCGTAGTGCAAGTAGGATTCATTGGCTGCATTTGGTTGCTGCAGATGAATCGCAGCCAGCTGCTACAGCAGATAAACATCTCACCGGACACAGACTCGGGAAGCGTACATTTCGTGCGTAGTGCAAGAAATACAAAGCTGAACAAGGAACAAGGGCTGCCGCATTGTGTACACCGGGAGAACATTAATCGATATCAACAGGATTTCTATCAAATGAAAACCGATAAATTCAATCGTAGTGCAGATTATGCTATACCGGCTTATGTTGATCTGGAGCTGGCACCAGCATTGTGGTGCTATCGAGAGGGCACGCTCAATGAGACAACGGATCCGCGCAACGACAGGGATTATTTGATGGCACAGCCGCAGTGTCTCTGCGATAATGGCTGGCATGGACGCGACTGTGGCCAGCCGGAGATCATATGGCGTGCCCTGATGACGCACAGTCGCGCCAGCAAACGCGGAGGCTACGAGGCTCCGCTGAAGCTGCACGAAGCCAGCGCAGCGACAGCGGTGAAACGATTGTACTACATGCTTAACCTGGGCGACTGGGAACACATCAATCTGGAGCTGCTGCATCTGCAGCTGCGCACACTCATCGAGGTTGTGGATTTCTTTATCATATACTACTATGTGAGGGACGGCAAGAATAGGCTGACCCAGCGTCATCTTGAACGCAATCTCAACTCTATGCTAAGCTCCAATTATGTGCTGTATCAATGCAAGGGACCGGGTCTGGTTAATTGCAGTGGCACAGCTGCCTACGCATATTTCCGACACCAGCTGTGGACGCTTTGTAGTCTGCAAGTTCAGGCCACGGATTTGTTACTCTATGGCGATCGGGAGACAGTTTTCTCACCGGCAGCCCTCAAGTTTCTCAAGTATTATGCGGCGGATGTTTTGCCACTGCGCTTTCGACTGAAGCACAATGTATACGGGTTTTATTGGCAACATCCGAAACGCACACGCCTCAGCGGCGTTATCAGTTCCTTGGTGCATATGCACGCTGCCCAGATGGATCCGCAACGGCTGGAACGCCAGGCGAGTTACACCCTGGGCGATCTCAATCATTATGGCGGCTGGAGCTGCGAGCTTTGTATGTCGCCGGAGCAAATTGTTAATATGCTGCAGACTTCGCCAGTTGACAGCCGGAGCATTCCCGTGCGGCTGCCCAATAAGACGCGAAGTGCACGCATCGATGCCAACTATGTGCAGAAACTAATAGGAGCCGGAGTCTACTTGGATGGCAGCACACAACTCCTACGGCTGCGACAACAGAGTGAGAAATACTTTGCGCCCGATACGGCGATCCTACATAGCAGTCAATTTGGACAATTGCTTTACAATATGTACGATGTGAATGTGCTGGACGATGTGCAGGAGGATGAAGACTAGAAGACTAGTATTAAGACTCGATTAACTAATATTTGTAAGCCTAATCTGCTAGACATACATACACTCATGGTTACGTGTGCCTCCTTTTTCCCCCCCCTCTCTACTACATCATCATCAATCTCAAACAAATCAATCTCAAAACGTTTCGCTTCAAGCTAAACATATCGTAAAACTGCATCGATTTTTGATTAAATTAATTCAAGCATTTAGTAAATATTCAGCATGCAGACAGGGCGACAGACGACGACGACGCCATATCTGTGATAATAAACTAAACTAGATATGAATTTGAAATGATTCTCAGATGTCAAGGAATTTGTTAATGTGTAAATTTAGTTTAGTTAATTTTAGTGTTATTTAAATAATTCAAATACATGTTGTAAGCATTATGTCAAATTTTAACTAATTTTGAGAATATTATTAAATATTAACAAACTATAAACGTGAAATTTCTTTAATGCAAATGTGTATGCACCAGAAAAATAACGTTTGATAACAGATGCAGATATAAATATTTAATTTTAAAGGCATACATTACTTACTTATTGAATTTCCACAAAGCCAACGATGTTGCCAAAAATGGTATCATGAAATGCAGCGAGAACTGATGTGATTCCACCTGATGGCCCAGTGATAATTCGATCAAGTTGAAAAGTAAAACAGAGGCGGCAATGATTAGAGATTGTCCCACCTCTAGACCATTAATGCCAGCGAGTATATTGATGGCATTGGTACAGAACACCGCCAAGCTGCCCATGAATATGTAATAGAGAATGCCTGGAGAATGATATATGCAATTAATTGAGAACAGATCAAATTACAGCTGCTGCTTTACCAATGTTAACCGAGGTGCCAAACAAACCACGGGCAAAGTTAGGCATAATGACAGTGGTGGAGTTGTAGTTTACATAGTAGACCATCAGGAGGGGCAATGTCGCTATCGTTGGGAGCAGCAGCTTGTGGCGCCAGCGCAGATCGAGCACGTCGTCGGCAAAGCCAAGAAATATCATGCAGCATATCGACAGCAAGGCGGCAATCAGTTCCACGAACTGTATCAAAGATATCAGTATAAATATAATAATTGCCACACACATTCGCTGAGTCAGCAATAACCTTATCATGTGGGAAAGTTAATGGCTTTCCGCCGGTAACTGCGTCCGTGGCTGCATTTTCATCGAATGTAAATGGTATGGGTATAAAGAGAAACATGGAGATTAAGAAAACGCAACCAATGATCACGCCATATGACTCTGGACTGCAAAGAAATAAGAAACGCTACGCTAATAACAATTCTTGAGAGGATTCTGCTCTACACTCACACTTGTGGTTTGTCCTTTTTGCACAGATCTCGGCCAAATAAGTTCGCCTTGATGAACATCTCACGTAGTCGGGGTATCATTCGTACCGTCATGAGGTACGCACCCGTAGAAATGGTCACATTTACCGCAATTGCTGTCGTGGACATCGTGGACACTAATTAGATTACAATTGCTGGGAAAATCAAGAGTACTGCAACGATGCCGAAGCGTTGAATGCCTGCGGTAGCTGAGTATGCGCTCAATGATTTTAATAATATATATCACACAAGCATTATGCCGTAAATGAAAATTCCGGCGAGCGCTAAAGTACACGCCAATTATACGGATAAAGACAATAACAAACACAGCTGATAACAATGGGCCATTGCACAGGCATATCGAGCAGTTATCGTTCTAAGTAAATGATATCGATATTTTCTACACTGACGGTTATTTTTGAAAAGCCACAGTGATGTTTCAATTATTAAAAATACGAGTATTTCTTGATTTTTATCAGTAAATTAATTTAAATAAAATAAATAATTAAAGAAATTGCAATTATATTCATGAATTTTTTGATTTTTTTCAGAAGCACAGTACTTACCTTTTATAAAATTTATTTTCATGGATTATTATGAACTGTAATCTCTTTTGGTTCTAGCAGGGGGCGTTGATTATATTTATTATAATACAAATTATTTGTTGCCTTTTTTAGATAAATTCTGACACAAATTCTTTTATTTATCTAAACTAAATAAATATAAAATAATACATTTAAATTTTTATTTATAAATCAAAAATACATCTCAGATTTAATCAATTAAAACTCTAGTTTTATTTGCAAGAAATCCTTGAGAGAAATACTTATACATTTATTTAATATCAATAATTATCAGCACTTGGTGACTGTTTACAAAGCCTGCTCCCCATTTATACATTTAAATAAACATTTGATTAAACATAACAAAATACTTTCAATGTCATTTCGAGTTTGGTCCATTTTAGCCAGTTTTTTATATGTGCTATCGCTCCCGAAAAAATGGAAACGCCTTTTGCAGCTCCCCTTTGGACTTGCATGCCTCCACCTGTGGCAATGTCTCGACAATATTTAATAAATAGATTTGTAGTTGCTGTCGTCGCTCTTCGACAAAGACGAGATTCATATTTCCAAAATGCTTCTTAGGCGGAAACTCGATGGAGTTAATGCTGGGATGTGTGCGGAGCAAGGATTTATGCAGTTTATTAAATTCACTATAGCGTCGAAATAATGTCCAATGCTCCAACCGCTGACGCATAGTTATATGAATCTCATAGACGTAATGGGAGCCCGAACGATGTGTCTTAACCAGTTTGACCTGTGGAATGGTAATCAGAAAGTTAGAGCAAAAAGATGAGGCCGGATCAATGCCAGTTTCATTGAACTGCTTGGTGAGGCGACGAATTAGTTGGCGATTTTGTAAAGTCAACTCGGCCACGCGTGTTTCCAGAAATGCACATTTTTCGTTTAAGAGCATCACTTGATCCTCCAATACGGCTGTCTGCTGACTATTCCCCAAGCCATTAGCCGAGGACGATGATTTACTCCATTGCGAAGAAGTATCACTGCGATCCTCAAAAAGTTCTTGATCTGTAGCATTTGTAGCTGCTGCTATGGTTTGTTCGTGTTCACCTTCCTGGTTATTTATATAAACATCAGGTAGTGGTGTCTTCAGAAATTCTAATTCGGGGCCAATGGGATCACATGGTGTTGCATTATTGGGCATATGTTGCACATGCATGGAGTGCTCCAACAATTCCTGTTCGACTGCATCTTTCGATATGATCTGCTGCACTTCCAACATTTCCCGCGGACTTAGCGCGCCCAGGAGATCTTCCGTTGACGTGGCACAGACAATGGGCCGCTCCACAGCAGAGGCAGTGCGTCCTGGCTTGCGCACAGCCACAGGAACGGGTTGAGGTGAGAATATAATGGGCTCCTCTCTTACCACATTAACTGAGTGGACTGTCTGGCGTCGCGGCGCGTTAAGTTCAGGATTTTCAACGTTTAGAGCAAAGAGCACATCTTGGAGACTATCAAGAATCCCGGGTAGTTTCTTGGCTGCCTCCTCGTTTAGCAACAGAGACCACGGCGTGTAATAGCGCTGCATTTGCGTCTCATCGCTTAGCCAAGTTAACACATGACTTTGCAGCCGCTTCTCATTGAGCGTGGCGCGTATGAAGGCGCGTCCACGCCCTTGTTTCGTCCAGATTTGCTTCAGCCCCTCGTAGCGTTGTCTTTCATGTGGTGTCAAGTGCGATTGGCAGAAGTCCCAGAAAGTTGTTTCGTTATTGGCATTAACTCCCCCTCCGCCACCACCACTTCCACCCAATACAATCTCGTGCATGTTTTGAAATAAGGTAACGGCTGACAGTGAAACGTTCACCGTTTGGCGTAGTCCATAACCGAAAGTTTCTTCTAGGGCTTCGCACAACTCCTGCACCACTTCGTCTCTTTCAGACGCTAGCTCGCGTTTACCACTGTAATTGTGACTTGTCTGTTGCGCAGTATTTTGCAGTCGTCGAAAGATGTCCTCACGACGTTGGCCGAAAGTGCTGCCGTTTAAGGTAGCACGGGTTGGCTCTGGCAATGCACTTTCAGGCATCTTTTCTTATTTACACACAATGAAAATGATTGCCTGTTATTTGTTATTGTTGCTTAGCTATATTTATTTTCGTTTTCATTGTTTTTTTCTCAAATGTATGTGTTGGTAAATGTTTTTGTCAAACAGGGCTGTATCATGATGGAATTACTGCACCTTGGGCTGTAATATAATATCGATATGTGTATCGATATTGAATATTTCAAATTTGAACAATAATCCTTACGACTGTCGTCTTTTCATTCAAACAATTTTTTGTAATTATATAACAATTAATATAACATGTTAATTATAATACAATTTCAATTATATTAATATTACATAAAAATAATAAAGAAGTAAAAGTAAATGAAAAGCCCAAATGTTAATTTATTGATAACATTTATTCAAATATTGTATTATAATGCTATTATTCATCAATAAGTAACATTTTATTGTAACACAATTAGATAATATAACAATATAATAAATCTGTCGTTTTGATTTTGATTGATTTGAATGAAATATATTTTTCGATGTACCTTTTTCCGATACTTTTTCATTTCCAATTCGATGCGAGCTGTTTTACAGCACTGGCTGGTCCACGCGATTCACAGACTGCCAAAAATATCGGCAAATATCAGACAAATTGGGTTTACGCATCACCAATCATCGAAAGACTAACATAAAATTTGCGCGTAAAAGAATGCCAAAACTTGGGTAAATGTTTAAATAATATAAATCGCCTTAGAAAAACTAGCAGCAAATGTGAACACAATAAACTACATTAAGAAACTAAGCATTAGTGGTACCAAAATGTAAGTTTTCTGGTGCGACAGAGACATTTGTGCGTTTTCTTTTGTGTTCGTTCGTCGTCTGCGCGCACGGTGCGCTTCATTGACTTTTTGAGCGAATGTAAATCGTAAAAAAAAAGAATCAAAACTTAACCAAATAATGCGGTTTTTGCCAAATATCACTTGGAATAAAAGTGATTTGCGAAGTATTTTTATGCAGCCAACAGGCAACGGAAGGCATTAATATTTTGACAGCAGCTGCGCTTCGGTTTTGTGCAAAAAGGAAACAGAGATACAAACATAAGCGGAACTGAAACAGAAACAGCAGAAACAGGCGCCTGTGTCGTCGCCGTAGACCGTCCATATGGTTTGCAAATGCAGGAGCCTGTTTATATGCCAATCTGACACTCTGTCTGCCTTTGTGACTAGTGCGTGTGTGTGTGTTTGTGCTCAAATGCTCAGCCAACTTTTGAATAAACAATAATCAAGAACTGATTCGACTGTAACACCAACAATAATAATAACATACACACATACAATGAATCCGGCCGAGCTGCGTATGATGTGGATGAGTAGTCAATACAATTCCGAGCGCATTTCACTGGAGGATGCAGCTACTCTGCTTGGTCACTCAACAGTCGGTCTCTCGGTTATGGAGGATATGACACATCAGCCAACACTGGTAAGTCGTCCCCTCCCCCTCTCCAACACACTTACATTGTTGTGCATCCCTGCATCTATTGTTACGTTCCCGTCTCAAAGCTTGCCAATCTCTCGACTAAACAAACCCAAATTCTCAATTTACTTTGATGTTCTTTGTAAACATTACGGGTATTCCTTCTTACAGAGTACTCAAATATCATTTACAGATAGATCGATAGATCCTATTAAAATCAATAAAATCCTATTTTAAATAAATAAAAAAAACTTTAATATGAAATTACATATTTTAATTTGATAAATAACTATTATATGCAAAGTTATCTTAAGATATCTAAATAAAAACATAATTACCTTTTGATATTTGTTTTAAAATAAAGACATAAAGATCAAAAACAATAGTGTAAATAAATTTATATTTAACAAAGGTTAGAAATCACAGGATATACAATATATTATTGAAAATCATCCTTTAAGCAATCTAGTTGCTAGAAACTAGATAATTCTATGTCTTATATGTTTCTGCTTTAGTTGAAAATTGGAATTTGTTTACTTATTTCTTCTACTTTCTTTTCTATGATTTATGTATTGGTTACGTTGTATTCGTCTTCGTATCCATTCAACTATCAACTGTATCCAACTGCCAATTTCAAACTGAATTGAATTCAACTCAACACAATATCCACAACAAACTCGATACACATCCATCACAACAACAACAATAACAACAACAATTATTACCACAACTAAAACTCAATAAAAAGGATATGAATCCAATGATGAGTATTGTTGGGGGGGACTTCACGGGACAAGCTGCAGCAGCAGCTGCGGCATTGGGTAACCTGCAACCAGGCACACTTATTGCCACCAACACAAACAACCTTTATGGCTTTGCCCATATGGGCGGACTGCAACAGCAGTTGTTGCAACAAACGGCAGCGGCGGCTGTCTTTCAAAATTATACCGAAATCATGGATGGCGATGATGGGAATAATGTTGGTGGCAATGGCGGCGTTGCATTGATGGGCGTCGGCTCATCGACGGTTGATGATGACCAGCAACAGGTTTATGGCCAATTGGATGATGGCTATGATGATGGCGGTGCCAGTGGTGGTATGTCTGATCTGGAACCTAAACAGGAGATCATTAACATTGATGACTTTGTTATGATGAACGAGGATAATAATTCATATGATGGCACTGATTTTATAACCTCCTCGGATAAGGATATATCACAATCGTCGTCATCGTGTATGACACATATGCAGAATCATGATCTCCTCGTGCCACTCGGTGATGGTTTGTTGCATCACAAACTGTTGGGCACCACGCATGCCATGATTAATGCATCGGCGGCCACATCTTTGCCGGGAATGAGTGTGTCTGGCGGTGGCGGCAATGCCTTTACCAATATTCTAGTTGCCTGCGAGGATGCGACAGCAGGATGCGTGGGCAGCGGAAAGGGTAGTAAAGGTAACGCTGCCAATAATGCCGGCACCAGCTCCAGTTCCAGCACATCTATGCGCGCCCAGCGCAAGACTCGCAAGATCGAGCCGGTGAACAGGCCAGGACTTGTGCTTAAAACCCCGATTGCCTACAAGGGCAATATTGATCCCTCGGTAATTCCGATACAGAAAGATGGCATGGGTATGTTTTCACTTACCTACACTTTATACTATGATTTAAATACTTCTTTATTATCATTTGTTTAAACTAAACTAATTGCCTTGATTTTATATTAACACATTTATGAATTTGGGTTTGGGATTGTGATTGCGATTGGTCTTTAACTTGAGCAGGTAGTTGTAGTTTTTCTCAAGGCTGCAAATCGGGTATTTTTTGGGTAAAAATCTAGCTAGATCTTTAGCCGAAGCTTTAAAATAATATATTTACTACTTTGTTATAAGAAATGTTTCGAAATAATTTGTTAAATACATGAATTTAATATATTAAATATATGTATGTATGTATTTTTAAAGTATAATTCCATTTTAGCTTGATTTTAAAACAGAAAAGTCTTTGAATAATTAGAAATTTTTAAACTCGTCATTTCTGCGGATAACAAAGGGTTTTCCAAAGCTTACCACGCCTCTCGCAAACCAAGAAAAACCACCCATAGTTTTAAAGATAGAATATTATTCTTGTTGTATGCTCAAAATTCCATTAAGATCAGGTGTAAATAACAGAAGTCTAAAGTTTTTAAATAAACCTTTAACGATTATATTTACAAAAATATAAAGTATAAAACAAAACAAGTTTTTTTTACAAAGAATTTATTCTTGAATTTTAATATAAATAAGAAAAATGATTAAATAATTCAAATTCAACTTGTAGTTTAAAATCATAACATAACTCTTATTTCCAATTTTGATTATAAAATTAAATTAATGATGAAATACACTTATCAAAAATCAAATCTTGCGCTCACTTTATATGTTAGCATCAGCTATTAATACCGATAAAAATGTTATGTTCGATAACAAAATACTTAAATTCGACAGGGCGAATGGCAACGATTGTCAACATTCATATTAAATGTTGGCGAACTTAACATTCGACCTTCTGTGATTTTGTACACGCTTGAACTGAACATTTGGTTCGAATGTTGAAAATGTGCTGTCGTGGAAATAGCGTATTAAATATATACAATATATTTTTTTGGCATTTAATATTTATTATAAAAATTAAAAAAAAGGAATTTATTATGATATTAAAAAAAACACTTTAATTAAAAATAAAGCAAAATTAAATAAATATAATAAAAATTAAATATACTATTTATTTCCATTACCAGGAATATAATAAATTAACAAAGATTTTCTCATTCATCCCATAATTTTTATAGTGTTGCAAATTAAAATTCATAGCTTCAATTCATTAATATTTAAATTTACAAATCTGCTTGTTATATTAGGCAATTTGTATACTTAAAATTAAAGGAAAAAGTGAGAAAACAATTGAGGAAATAAAATGAATTGCTTGCATTAAATTGAAGCAAAGTTGGAGTCATAACCTTAGCTTCAAGGGCATCTCCAAAATATGTAGAGGTTTGCAGTCTTGCTTAACGTAGTTACTGAAACAATGTATGTATTAATATTAAACTAAATTATGTTACATTCTTCACTTCACAGCTGTCTGCGAACGTTGTGGCGCCATCGGAGTGAAGCACACGTTCTACACGAAGTCCCGTCGCTTCTGCAGCATGGCCTGTGCCCGTGGTGAACTCTATTCGCTGGTTCTCAATAGCAAAATGGATGCATCTCATTCGCCGGCACCTGTACTTGAAATGTCAGAGACAACGACATCAACGGGTTTGGATGCCGTTGGAGGCATGGCATCTGATCAGGAACATGAACAACAGCAACAATCGCAGTCAGACATTGAGCTGACACTGCAGGCCGCACATATCAAGAATGCCAATTATCGTTTTCGTATCACGGATCAGTCAAAGATCACGCAACTAAATGGATTTGGCGAACCAATGTCATTGGGTGGCGATGCCGCTGCCAACAATGTGCAGATGGCAACGGATGAGACAATTGCAGCATTAAATGGTGGCGCTGTTGGAGATGCTGCTGCGCCGCCGGCTGAGGCCAGTGGCAGCGGCAGCAGCGTTGATGGCATCGTTTCGGCCAACAATTCGAGTGGCAACACATTTGTGAATACAGCGCCAACGCCAAAGGCGTTGAGATTATTTCGTGATGTCTTTCCACAGGATGATCTGCCCCAAATACCCAAATACGAACGTCTTCCGGCACCGTGTCCCCAAATGGAGAAGATTATAAGTATAAGGAGAAGAATGTGTGATCCAATGCACTCCTATGATTGGTTACAGCGTCTGGGAAAGGAGAATTTCTTTGCAGCGCCCGTTACCTGTTTTCCACACGCACCTGGCTACGAGGTGTGGGATAATCTCGGTGTGGGCATGAAGGTGGAGGTGGAGAATACGGATTGCGATAATATTGAGATCATACAGCCGGGACAGACGCCCACATCGTTTTGGGTGGCAACCATACTCGAAATTAAGGGCTACAAGGCGTTAATGAGCTACGAGGGATTCGATACGAACTCCCATGACTTTTGGGTGAATCTCTGCAATGCCGAGGTCCATTCGGTTGGCTGGTGTGCCACACGTGGCAAGCCATTGATACCGCCCCGCACCATAGAGCATAAGTACAAGGATTGGAAGGATTTTCTGGTTGGCAGATTGTCCGGTGCACGCACATTGCCATCCAATTTCTATAACAAGATCAACGATAGCTTGCAATCGCGCTTTCGTCTCGGTCTGAATCTCGAGTGCGTGGACAAGGATCGCATATCACAAGTGCGTCTCGCCACAGTCACCAAGATTGTGGGCAAGCGTTTGTTTCTGCGCTACTTTGATTCGGACGATGGTTTCTGGTGTCACGAGGATTCGCCCATCATTCATCCCGTCGGCTGGGCGACAACAGTTGGCCATAATTTGGCAGCACCGCAAGATTATCTGGAACGCATGTTGGGTGAGTTTTGATCAGTATGATTCTGAATTTAATAATATGAGTAAGAAGTAGATCTTGATTCGTTTGTCGCTTGATGTAATTATAGAATGTACACAAAAGTGTAAGGAAAGAGAATTGCTATATATTCTATGTCAGGCCACATTTAATTAATTACACACTCGATCAATAACTTAAGATAACCGGAAGACAGACGATTATACGCTTTCATAGCGTTAATTTAAATCTCAACAGTTCGTTGAATCGTTTAATCGTTCGATAACAGATTTATCGACTCAATTGAACTATTTATTATAACATCGATAATAAATTGTATCCTTTTCAGCGGGTCGAGAGGCCATGATTGAGGTTCATGAGGACGATGCCACCATTGAGTTATTCAAGATGAACTTCACCTTCGACGAGTATTATTTGGATGGCAAAACGAATGGCTTTATGGAGGGCATGAAGCTGGAGGCCGTCGATCCGCTTAATCTATCTTCCATTTGTCCTGCCACGGTGATGGCAGTTCTCAAATTTGGCTACATGATGATACGCATTGATTCGTATCAACCGGATGCCTCAGGGTCAGATTGGTGAGCCGGCATGCCCAGAGAATTGTAATAGGAATTGATCTAAACCTCTCTGAAATTTATGCTTATAGGTTCTGCTATCATGAAAAATCGCCGTGCATCTTTCCTGCTGGCTTTTGTGACTCCAACAGCATTACTGTGACTCCGCCCAATAGCTACGATGCACGCACCTTTACCTGGGAGGGATATTTACGCGATACAGGCGCCGTGGCGGCTGGTCAACATTTATTCCATCGCATGGTGCCGGATCATGGTTTCGAGGTGGGCATGAGCCTAGAATGCGCTGATCTCATGGACCCGCGACTGGTGTGTGTGGCAACTGTGGCACGTGTCGTTGGTCGACTGCTCAAGGTGCATTTTGATGGCTGGACTGATGAGTACGATCAATGGCTGGATTGTGAGTCGGCTGATATTTATCCTGTCGGCTGGTGTGTGCTCGTGGCCCATAAACTGGAGGGACCACCACGAGTCTCGCACCAGCAACTGGTTAAGCCGGCGCCCAAGCCCAAGGTGCAAAGGAAGCGCAAGACGAAGAAGGGCGGCAATGTGGCAACTGGCGTTGCAACAAGCAACAAGCAGCTGCAACAACATGACAACAACATGCAGACGGGTGAGTTGTTAATGCAAATGTTTTGGTGTATTCTCTGCATATTTTTATGGGAAGGAAGGTGATAAAACTTGTAGTTATTAAATTTAAATTATAATCGTTATGGTGCCTGCTCAATAACCTATTGACTATAATTTACCTATAATCCCAGAAACAGCAGTTAAACCGCGAACGATTGCATTAAAAACTACGCCGCATTTGCCGAAGCTGAGCATTAAACTGGAACTAAAGCCGGAGCATCATAATGCCGCCTTCTATGAGAACAATCAGCCCGAGGATGAGGATGAGGAGGATGGCGTTGCCGAAGACGATATTGATGGCGATGGCAGCACCAGTCACATGTCCGAACAGTCCACCTCCCACTCCGAACAGCTCGCCACAATGTCGGTGACAGCTGCAGCAGGAGTTGGAACTGGAACTGGAGCTGGAACGGGAGCAGGAGCAGGAGGAGCAGCCAGTACGGTAACTCCAACTGCCAGCAAAACAATGGTAAAAAAAACTTCCACTACTAAATCTCCTGCGCCACCAACTGTGGGTCGCAAAGCCACTAGCTACATTGCGGTGAGTACTTGAGGATAATAGTGCGTAATTGCTTGTAGAATCAAATAAACCAAACGCCCAACGCCCGCCCGCTCGCCTGCCCGCCCGCTCGTCTGCCTATCCGCTCGTTGGCTAACATTTGTACATTAAAAAAAAAAAGAGAAATCATCAAAAATGCAATTTGTATATAACTTATGTTTACGCACTGTTATTTTGGTACTTGCCACAGTTTCATCAACACCAAAACACCCAAAAGAAAACACACAATCCACCAGGGCTGCAAACCTCCAGTATTTTGACAAGCATTCAGTTCGATAACTCAAGTCATAGAGTATAATATCCTCATTCCACGACATTCGATTCGGTAATTCAAGTCATAGAGTATAATACCCTGTTTCCACAACGATGTTTAGGTACATTATTGTATATTTGTTGTGAATTGTGGAAACAAGAAATATACATTTCTAATACTTCAATAAAAAGTGTGAAGACATAATGAAATATAGCTAAACATCGTCGGGGAACGAGGATATAAGAGTTCGGTTTGTGTCTCATTTTTTAAAGAATGTATGTATAAATAAGCATGCAATTTATGTAATTATAAACTTTTTGATACCCAAAGATACCAAAGAATTCAAATGGTTTCCTGAGGTTCAGTTTTGAAACGGTTTGCAGCCTTGTCCTCCACACACACACACACACATATTCATCCAGCTTTGTCCTTTGTCTAAGCCTTAAACTTGATTTAATCAACTAATTATATTGCTTTACTTTTAAAAACAGAACTCGTCCGTGACAAACAGCAAGTACATTCCACGTCTCGCTGACATTGACTCGAATGAGGCGCAACTGGAGCTAATGCCGGATTCATGGAATGTCTATGATGTATCACAATTTCTGCGAGTAAACGATTGCACTGCACACTGTGACACCTTTAGCCGGAACAAGATCGATGGCAAGCGTCTGATGCAATTGACAAAGGATGACATAATGCCACTGTTGGGCATGAAAGTGGGACCTGCGCTTAAAATCTCTGATCTGATTACGCAACTCAAGTGCAAGATTAATCCCAGCAAGGCCAGATCACACAAGACCAACAAATCACCATTTTTATAGTGCGGAATCAAGTGTGATCCCAAACAGAAACATAAAAAGAGAAAGAAACCGAATCCGAAACAGTGTTTAACAAAGCCAAGCGTAGTCGTATTTAATTATATTATATATATAAATATATATATTTTTTTCAAAAAAAAAAAAAAGAAAGAAAACAAAACAAAACAAAACACGAATGTTATCACCGATAGACGCACGCATCTACACGTGCATCTTATGATTCTATAGTAGTAGCTGTATATATAATACAGTATTTTGTTAGCACTTGAAATCGAAACACATACGTTGCCTATAATGGATTCAATATCCATATACAGTTTGTATAACTAACTCAAGTCTCACAGCGCGTTATATATTTATATATACATAAATCAATATATACATACTTATCGCCGTAGTAGTCTTTAGTGTACGCTCATGTTATCAGTCAGAGTTTCTATTAACTGGGATAATATACATTTTTATCATACACACACACACACAAACATATTTTTATAATAGCAATAAATCGAAATCGTAAATGCAACATATGTATATACACATATACAGACATATATATATTATATATCTATATATATTTATATATCAGTTATTGTATATAGAATTTGTATTCTTCAGTCGCCAGTAAACCAGGCAGCATCTCAAGAGCAAAACGCATCCAGTTAAGCGAGATCAGCCGCTCCTAGTCCGTAAGCCAACAAACAGCAAAAAGTCCCAACAAATTGCAGCGTATATTGTTTATTATGAATCCAGCAACTGCATGAATAAAAACGTACTATAAAAAAAAATAAGTACTTCAAGTGAAGGCAACCTTAAAATTAGATTATTATTGTATCTAGAAATATGCTTAAGGTAACAGTTAATAAAGTCTAAAACATATAACTAATAAAAACGAATTCAAAATTGCAACTATAACGAAATTGAATAGTTTTATTATATTTTATTAAGCGGAGATAATATGCAAAAACGAACTAATGGGATTTAAATTTTAACGATCGCCTTAACATTTCTGTTAAAGAGTACTCTCTCCGTTAAGCAACTGCTAAATGCCACCCACATTGCCTGCACAAAAAAGCCGTACATATTTACAAAACCCCAGGCGAACAGAATAAGAAATACCATGAAAGAATTTAACAATAGCTTTATGTTAACTTGCCGACTCTGTTAAACAGCACTGTGAAATACGCTCTCTGTTAAGCATCTGCTAAATACAATACCCACATTGCCTGCAGAAAATAGCTATACATACATATGTCCAAACACCAGGCGAGCAGAAACAGAAAAGAGATCCGACGATATGGCAGCGCACACTCAAAAGCTAAACTGTGGATTCTATTCGCTCAAGTGGATTTTAGCTATGTATGTATGCCTCTCTTAGTGTCCACATAGAATACAAACTCAACTTCCATTCGATCATTAACCCAAGTATTTTTGTAGCTGCTCAACAACTTTCAATAGATTGGTTTATTATTATTACTTTTTTTTGTTGATATTAATACATTATTATTACAACTAGGGCTTAGTGTCTAATTTACACTTACGTTTGGTGGCTATTTATAATATTTAATATAGTTTTTTTTGATAATTATGCTAAATATTTGATTAATCATTTTAAACACGCACACCAACAATGCTTGTCGTTGAAGGAAAGCTTCTCTGTGTGTGTGTGTGTGTGTAGAAGTATGGGTGCAAATATTGTAAATATATATATTTATGTACATATATGTATATGCATGTGTGTGTGTGTATGTCTATATGTATGTAGCTGCCGTAACCGTTAATAAGAATTTAAGGAAATAGAATAGTGTAATAATAAGAAAAGGGAATTAAACATTATACAAAGATGCCTATATACAGGGTAATTTGTCAGCTCTTAAAAACTAAAATACACATGCATATATGTATGTATTTATGCATATGTACTTTAATACTTATTCTATATTTATAATTGTATATGTATGTATATTTTTATGTATGTATGTATGTATAGAAAGTTGAGGCTATTTTGCGCTAAACGACATGCATTTCTCCCGAAAGTTGCCTTGCTCTATCTACTACGTACTTAAAAAGGCCTCAATAACAACTTAATATAATAATAATTAAAAATACTAACATTTACATACAAAATGTAGACAAAAATAAATATGAATAGAAACGTGATTTTGAATATGATTATGAAAATAATTTGGTAAAATGAATAAAAAGTAAAATTTAAAAAAATGTAGGGACTAATGGAAGGATTGCCTCGTTTCCAGTTGATTTTTGTGCTTCCAATCGAAGAGAACAACATTACACAAAGAAATAAAAAAACAACAAGCCGGACAAGTCGGAAACCCAACTGAAATATACCCTGTGGGTTTGTGGGTAAAGGAGGCGTGAAATCCTCTGGGATAATCGACCCCAAGTCTGCACATTTTTCTTCGCTTTCTTTCGAAATGTGGGCGAGGTATCCAAAAAAATTTAAAAAAAAACTTAATCTGTCTGTAAACATAAAAAGTGCAGATATATGTATATCAAGTCAAGCTTCTAGCTCTTACTATCTCTGAGAGCCTTGCGTGTACACGTTTGGACAGACAGAAATCGGCTATTGATTAGATATACTTTATGGGTTCGGTCACGCCTCCTACTCTGCCTGTTACATAGTTTCAACAAACACTTTATATACCCCCCCCACAGTGCATACAAATAAATATTAAATTAATAGCCGACAATTGTATCAACATTTCAATTTTAAACAGTTGTTAATGCAGCTGTTGACGTTGTTGTTGCTGTTGCTGCTGTTGTTGTTGTTGCATCTACGCTGGATCGTCGCTTTTTTAACGGCGGCGTTTCAGCTTCAATCGCTGGCGAATTGCTTTTATCAGCTACAATCTCTGCTGAGCTGCGTCTTTTATTGCTGGGACTTGTGGCAGTCACTGTGACACCACTAGCGATTTCCGTGACTATATGTGCCTCCAATGACGGTGGCAGCAGCGGGGAGAGAGGAACTGCATTTAAATCACAGGCTTCCTCATCGCTGGCCACAACATTGCCAAAGATATCACCGCCACGTCCACCGACCAAATCATCATCATCATCATCTTCCTCGTCACTGAACTCGTTGCTCCAAAAGACCTGCGCTCCGGGAAAGACATACGAACTGTTCTTGCCATGGCAATAGAAGCTGCCCGGTTGCAGGCGTTCCGCCGTAGTCTGACGCTTGCGTATCGGCGGCGTTGGCGTTAAACTTGGAGCTGCCGTCTTTGTTTCCAGCACAACATTCGTAACTTCGCTGGAGAATTCACCCTGCTCAATGCCGCTGTCCTTGGAGGAATCAATGGAGAGATGACGATAGCTGGCCGTGGTATTGGCGTCAACTGCCGCCGGTGCCGCAAGACGATCGCAACTCAAAGCCGTCTCATTCAACTCGACGAGAATATCGCTTTTAATGCGCTCAATGGCGGCACGATCGTCGGCATTAGTTGTGGTTGATGTTGCTGTTGTTTGTGGCAAACGCTTGCTCTGCACCGCCGTAAACGTGGAGGACTCGAAGCCGCTGTCGGAGCATGTGCCGGCCGAGGAGCCAAGCAGATAATCTGCCGATCCATTGGACTTTAATGATTGTGTGTCCGTATCTAGTTGCGATTGCTGTTCACTCTCAGATCTGCAGTGTCGATGATGATGATGATGGTGGTGGTGATGATGAAGATACAATGATGGGGGCATCAGCTCCTTGGATTCACGGAGTACTGTATCGTCGTAGCACAGTTGCCGCCAATCGTTGTCGTCGGATTGGGAAGCAGAAGCGGAGCCTGAGCCCGACAAACGATGACATATCTGATTGATAATCACATCCGAGTCGCCCAAGAGTTCCACGTCAAACTTAAGATGATGCAGTTGCTCACGATTGATTAGAATCTGCGGCACAGAGGCTGGGATGCTGCTGGGAATGTGAGCGACGGGACGCACCTTCAATGAGGATCCAATAACAATCAACAGATCGCATTTGTCTTTATCGGTTGCCATCACCGTGTGATATTCGTCAGGCAAACCTGCAAGCGTTAACAGAAATAACAAATGTTTGCGATTACACAAATAATTAAGGTTGTTCATATGTATATATATCGATAACTATTTTCTGCTACGGTATATTTTCAAATGATATTTTTCTGCCGATAATATCGACACTACTGTGCGATTATTTTAAGCGGTGTTTTCACCGCTGCCGGCACTTTAATTGCTTCGTTAACATGGATAAAGATTAAAAAAAGTAATACAAATACAAAAAAATATCAAGTAAATTTTTGTTTTACAACGAAATATTATAGCACATATTTTTAAAATAATCAACACCCCTAAATTGGACAAGTCATTTTTTACTAGTGATATAAACAAATATTGATCTTATTGCCATATAATACAGCTGATTGCCATATTTTTGTGCATCTGATGATTTTTATATATTTTCTTTTTTCAGTTAAACTATTTATTTTCGAATATCGAATGAAAGCATTCAAAAAAATGTATTGCACATCAGCAAACTTAAAAATAAACAAACAAACAAAGCACAAAATACAAAGAATCGATATCGATATTCGAACTTATCATCAATGCCATCGATATCAATATCGATATTTTCCTACCGACTTAAATCACTAGACAACACTTACCTTCGCCAAAGAAAACAATGTCGGGCTTCATTATGCCATTCTCAACGAGCTGCTTCAGCTGATCCTCTGTCACGGCCACAGATGCATCAACGCTGTGCTCCACATTCGGCTGACATTGCGGGCAGACGGGAATGCGTTGGGCAAAGATATCAGCACGCAGTGCATCCGCATTGCATTTGTATTTGCACTTGGTGCACGAGGCTGTGGAGAAGGAACCATGGCATTCAATGACCCGCTGTATGCCGGCAACCTGTTCCAGTGTATCGATGTTTTGCGTATAGTTGCGCAACAGTTTGCCCTTTGTCTCCAGCATCTTGATGAAACGATGGCATGGCGAGGGTTTAAATTCGCCGGGATAAATCTCTCGTGCAAACTTGTAAAACGGTCGTGGATCACGTTTGAAATAGTTAATGTCAAACATAGCCTGCGGATCGGGTAAATCGGGAAAATCGTGTGCCAAACGGGCATAGATACCGTTTGTGGAACGGAAATCTGGTATGCCACAGGAAACGGATACACCAGCTCCAGTCAGCACAATAATTCTCTTGGACTTTTGCACCAAGTCGATGACATCGTCAAAAGTGTTAACGTTGCTCAGTTTATTGCGACGCTTCGGTTCGTTGAGCAGATGCGACAGATAATCCCACAGCACCGATTCATCAATATCCGCCGGCAGCCCGGAGGCAAAGTGCGGCATTATGCTGGCAAACACCTGTCGTGGCATCCGACCGCGTCCCGTGCAAAACTCACGTTGTTGCCAACGCAGCTTCCAATCGGTCTCGCTCACCGAGGAGCAATCCGAGCTGGAAGAATCGTCATCATCGTCGTCGCTGTTTGCCCAGCTGTAAATAAATATTAATTTAAATTAAAATAAAATTTTACGTTAAGCAAAAATATATTAATTTTTTGCTTATTTTATAATTTTATCCTTGTATAGAGTATTATAATTCTTTTTTATTGATAACTATAATGAGTTGTAATATTTAAATTTTTATAGGTTTAAAATATAATAAAAAATACTTTTAATTTTTTTTATTATAGCATGAATTCCCCAAATTCAATGCATTTTTCCCAATCTTCCAATTATTTATTTATTTCTTTATTAAGTTTTACAACACTACAGGTATATATAATCTTTATTAATATTTTTTTTTAATAATTAGTACCACGATTTGTGTTTTTATTATTTGTAATTTTATTTAAATAAATATTTGTATTATAATAGATGTTGATAATAATAATAATTATGAATATATATATTTTTTTATTAAAAAATTTCAATAATTTATACCTTGATTTGTAATCTTCATTCTCGTCCTCGTCATCTTCATCTTCCTCATCTGCCACGGTAAAGGATTTTTCTATTATTCGATTTTGTTGTAAACTTTGCTCTAATTCGTTGTCGTCTTTCAATTTTTTGGCATTTTGATTGGCGCCAATTTCTTGTTCTCCCATTTGAGGCAATGTTTTTGTTTTGATTTCACTATTTGCTTTTGGTTGCGGTTCGCTTGTTGCTGGCGTCGCCGCCGATGATGATGTTGTTGCTGTTGCTGACTTCATGTTTGTTGACAGAATTTCAGCGCCAAAATCAAAATTTGTCTGCGATCGTTCAAAAATAATTAAACCATCATTATCGCGTTGACCATTGACTTCGCAGACATCCGCAAGCTCTTTGGCATTGATATGGCCAATTCGTATGTCCATGTCCTCATACTTTTCCATAATTTTTCCAGGCGCAACACAGTTTTCGCCCGTATTAGCTTCGTCTGCTTCTTGCCACACACTCTCTCACGCACAGCACACCACCACAATCGAGTTGTTTCGATTTCTTCTTTTTGCTTTCTCGCTTTCCGTTTTCTCCGCTCTTTCGTTGATACACACACAAAATTTTACGTCTCTACTTTGCATCCATTTTTCTTGCGGAAAAAAAATCTCCTGTTGTCAAAAATACCCAATTTTTTTGATTCGCGCACATTTATTTCGATTTATAATGATTTTTTTAATATTTAAAAAATTTTTTACTCCATTTTATTAAATTTTTTTCGTAAAATTTGTACGTAATCTGTGGAAAATTTTCCGATGGTGTGACGTACAAACAACCGAATGTGCCCAATGCTAACGTTGGAATAAATCATTAAATTTCACCACGCCCAACGTGTGCTTGCAATTTGCTACGTGCAACGATGACTCATGGGGTATTTTTATTTCACAACATTTGGTCACACAGCAAATATTTGCCATTCACACAAAACAAGCCACTTTGTATTTATTATATCCAGTTAGGCTAGGTCTTCTGCGTTTTAATAAAGAAACAATTTGCTCAATTTGCTTATTTAATATTAAAAAAGTTATTGAATATAGAAAATCAGCAATGGCGATGCAATATTTTGGCTGACCATTTACGCAAAGTACGTATATCGATTGCTTTTGTTACAGTAATATAAAACAAACAGCAAATAATTTATTACATTATTTAGCCGCCCGCAGAGCTAAGTTTTTTGAAGTAAGTGTATATCAAATATAAAAGAATATTGGAAAAGTTCTCAACAAATTGAATATGCAAATTCTAGAGAAATGGATTTTTTTGAAAAATTAAATTAGCTAGAAAGTATTGCATACTTTGGAGCGAGCGGATCAGCTGTTTTTACAGCTGTTGTCTTTGTTGCCCTGGAAAGTGGGACAGAGTTCCAAACGCTACAACAGAAGTGCTTCAATTGGGAAAATAACAAAACAATATCATAGCAATATGAATTGACAATTATTTAGTGTCATAAGTCTAGAAATATTAACAAAAATTATTACAGCTAAAATGTGTGTTTAATTTAGGGCCAAGTGCGCGCATTCGCAATGGACAAACTAAATTTATATGAAGTACTTGGCGTGGCCAAAGATGCAACTTCGGAGGAAATAAAAAAAGTATATGCCTAATTGTTGCCTACCTTTATGTATTTACTTATGTTTGTTGTCATTTATTGAAATTTAGAATTATCGTAAATTGGCCAAGGAATTTCATCCGGATAAGAATCCCGAATCGGGTGAGAAGTTCAAGGAAATATCATTTGCCTATGAGGTGCTTTCCGATCCGGAGAAACGTCGCATCTACGATCGCTATGGGCTAAAGGGATTGCAGGAGGGCGCTGAAGGTTATACCGACGCGTCTGAGTTCTTTGCCCAGTGGTTTCCATTTGGTGGCGCCGCAACCAACGAACGTGGCAGACGCGATGGCAGAATTATGGTTAAACTGGAACTAACACTGGAGGAAATCTATGTGGGTGGCAAACAAAAGGCGGTGGAATATAAACGACAGAAGCTGTGCGACAAGTGCAACGGCGACGGTGGACCCAAGGAGGCGCGAGAGGAGTGTGAGGCATGTGGAGGCGTTGGACGCACTGCAGCCTTCACTTTCATGGGTTTGAGTGCCTTTGATGCGGTAAATGATGGTAGATAAAATCAAATGAATAGCCGCCAATTCATGTTATTCCTTAATAGGTGTGTCCGACATGCGATGGTCGTGGTTTTACCATCAAGGAGAAGATGCGTTGCAAGCTGTGCACCGGCAGCGGCTTTGTGGAACAGCAAATGAGTCGCAACGTGGACATTGAACCAGGTGTGCCGCACATGCTGAAGCTGCCGTTTGCCAACGCGGGACATCAACAGCGCAGCGGTGAATTCGGTGATCTCTATGTGGTTATTGTGCAGGCCGAGCACACGGTCTTTCAGCGTCGTCATGCGAATCTCTATATGCGTGATTTGCAGATTAATATCACCGAAGCTCTATGTGGCTATACGCATTGTTTTAAGCATCTCGATGGACGCAACGTCTGCATGACAACACAACCGGGCGAAGTGTTGCGCCACAATCATATCA